>OX387921.1:0-687500 GCA_947578465.1 Thera obeliscata | reverse complement strand
CACATTTTATTTTCTGTTTGTGTACATTTTGGGTTGCAAATATTTTTAGCGGAATTATTTGGTTTTTAACCCCATTACTAAATTACTTGAAAACTACTGTGTCTTTCACTCGCTGGGTGTGTCTTTGGCTCGCTGGGTGTTTATGCTGTATTTTTAATAGAGTTTAAGTGCATTTTTTCTTTTATATTTTTTTTGTATTCTCTAAAATTAGTAATGTTTACCTAGGAAAATTTGTAACTGGTTAGATATTTCTACTCATAATATGTTTAAATTGTTTTATCATTACTTCTGTTGGTTTTATAATGAAGTAAAATACTCAAGATACAGTTGAGTTATTTGCAGATCCTTCCAAACAATCTAGAAATAGCTCAACTGATCCAAATTAGTGCCAGACGCAAGGATTTTTTTATACACTGCCAACTTAAGGCCGCGCACTTCTAGGTGATGGCGATCGCTGTCAAATATTGCTGTCATATTTGACTGATTGCCATCGCAGTTGGCTTAGGTGTGCGCAAGGCTTTAGTCACGAATCCTGTCAATGTCGGTCAAGAGATCGAAATAAAACGAAGGTTAGAAACAACACAGATCTCTGGAATAGAAGCTGCACTGAGCTGCCATATCTGCGGGATATGACGTACGAGTACGTCACTCCATCAATCTCCACCACTTGTGCTGTAGACTGGCAGTACTGGCACGTTTTGTTATAAGCAACTCTCTTTGGATGTTGAAACTAGGCAGTCCATCGCTAAAATTCACAAGGGATAGACTCAGAACGAAACATCAAACGCCTCTACTTTAGACTTGTCAAAAATAAAGATGAAATTATTTGTATTTGACGAATGGTACTTATTAATCTCAGTTGGCCGAACCCGCCCTTAGTAAGATGAGTCTTAATGAAAAGGTTTCTACACTTCTATGATCATAAAGATTTTGTGATTTCTTGGAACTGATTTCTACTCGATGGCTATTCTCATTTTGATTAAACTTTTGAAAGTGATCAATTCTTTATTCAATGTTGTAAAATTTCTGGGGTTCCACTGTGATCTGCTCTAGGAGTGCAGATTATGTTAAGTTATTGGATCATTTGAATGTATTATTGAATTAATTATTATATCTATCGAATATTTTTTAAAGACTAATACGGTAGGTATTAGTCTTTAAAAAATATTAAAAAATATTAAGGCTGAAGAAAATAAAAAATGTTTTTTTTCTTTGTTTTTAAACAATTCACGCAACACTATACTTAAAGCTTCAAATTAAACAGAGCTTGTACCATGAAAACCAGATAGCTGATATAATACGTATATTATTATTTTTGTAAATACATACTTAGATCACACTATAACACCCAGACAGAGAACAAACATTTATGATAACCACACAAATAGGGAACAAACTCACGACCTACGGCGCAAAAGGCAGAGCCAACTGACCTTAGAGGCCAGTCGAATTAAACGGCATTGCACTGTAAGTCTCTTTGAAAAGACTTGAAGAAGCTAATTTGTGACCTGTTTCCCATAGCATAAATAGATAGATAGATAGATAACTCTTTATTGTTCACCACACAAAAGATACAGTACAGGACATAAAAAATTAACAATTAGGTAAAACAATGGGCAACCTTATCGCTGAGAGCGATCTCTTCCAGGCAACCTTTGCATGGAAAGAAATAACGAATTGAAAGGCAGTGTAGTTACATACGGAAAAATTGAAAAAAAAAGTAGATCTACAATACCTACTCACTATTAGATACCTAATTAGATAGGTATTTACCTAAACTAACTACTTAATTTAAACTAAAATCCTAATACTTATTATAAGATATAACTAAAAATAAACTAATACATACAATATAAATATACATGTATATATGTATAAATAAAAAATATATATATACACATAAATATTCACATGTTTACCTGCTTACATTTAGGCTAATCTCTTTTTTTTTCAAATTACCTGCCTACATTGCCCGTGATTTCACTCGTCTCTAGGCCCGGCAGAATACCAGTGTTGCACTGAGTGGGGTGACCTACACGCTGCAACAGATACTGAGCCAGGGCCTTATTGACCTTTATTGAGTTGCTAATAAGTTACTACCATTTGTAATTAGTTATTATGTAGTCAATAAAATGTTTTTCTTTCTTTCTTTCTATTTGTGTAGAGTGGTAAAATGCTATGTCATGGCCTGTTATTACAGTTCTAGGTAGAACTGTAATAACTAAATGTGTGTGTGTGTGGGTAAATCAGAACATAGCAATGCGCAAAAATAAGTACAGTTAGAACTTCCCCCATCACCTACTTCACAAAGAGCTCTACTAATACATACTGCAGCTGCAATAGCATAATATAGCAAAAGCCTAGGTCTTAAAACAACTGGGACTAAACAAAATACCGCAGATAGCCGAGCGCATCTTTAAAAACACGCAGTAGTACATGTCCAACCACAGAATACAGAAAAAAGTAGAAAGGCGATCATGCGCCGTATGTACGAAAACCGCTGTTGCCAGTTCAATATCTTCACCTTTTTTATTTAAAATATCACTAAATAGAATAGAATAGAATAGAATAGAATAGAATATAACTTTATTGTACACCATAAATCATCAGGTAAACATGGTCTAAGAGAATACTTAAAAACTAGAGGTACAATGGGCGGTCTTATCGCTAATAGCGATTAAACATAAGAATTCTAACAAAAAATCCTCTTTTTAACCGACTTCCAATCAAAAAGGAGGAGGTTCTCAATTCGGTTGTTTTTTTTTTTTTAATGTTTGTTACCGCATAACTTCGTCATTTTTGAGCCGATTTGAAAAATTATTTTGTCATCTGAAAGGTACTGCTTTCAGATTGGTCTCATTTTAATTTTATTAAAATCGGTGTTGCCATTTTTTTTTAAATAATGTTTTTAATGTTTGTAACTGCATGCCTCCGTCATTTATGAACCGATTTAGAAAATTATTTTTTTATTTGGAAGGTTATTCTTACGTCCAGATTGTCCCAAACAAATTTGATTAAAATCGGTTTAGCCATTTGACAATGAAGTCGGTTTCTCAAGTTTTTTAAACTTAAAATTATGTATTAACTCGTCACTTGGCTTCTGATATGAAAAGTGTTTTTTTTATACAACTAGCTGGTGGAACAAGCTTATGGCACGCCTGATGTTAAGTGGTAACCATCGCTTATAACAAGGCATTGCCTCATAGGTCACGCACGTCAGGAACGTGCCCTACGATGCACCGCCCTGCGTCCATCAACTTGAGGCAATAACTGCAAGAAGGCATTTTTCATTTTATCATTACTGCAAAACCACGGAATTTTTATGGAGAAAGCTTCTTTTGACGACACTTTTCCGGCCACATGGCCGTTCTACTATGTTCTGCGTGTTCAACTTTATTTTGTGGAATATATCTTCAGCATTAAGTGAACTTTGGTATTCCATGTGTGGCTTGTCGTTACGTGACGGTGCAAATGCGTCCAGCTTGAAGCGACCTCAACCTGAATAATATATTTGCTGGTGCAGGCAAGAGAAATAAAATTAAGTGTTTATTGGTGTAAGGTGGCGCTAAGCCTTCCAGAAAAGGTGACCGCTATGTGATGTGTTGTTATGTCAACCTACCATTTGCTTACTGTGAACATCAATTGTATACTTCTATACTATTATTATAAATAGGAAACATTTGTATTTCTGTCATTTTGTGTGCATGTTTGTAATGAATAAACTCAAAAACTACTGTGCCGATTTCAATTTTTTTTTAACCATCTGAATGCTATATTCACCTTGAATAATTGAGTAATTGGCTTTTGCGGAAAATTCCAATGGTTGGTATAATTGTGTACACTGGGTGCCACTATTTAAATAATGTAGAATTAAACTTGAATCAGTTGTTTATCCTAGTTAAAATATAATTATTATTGCATAACATTATTACGCCCCAAATTAAGCAAAGAGATATCCTATCTACTTAAACTTATTTTTTTGTTAATACACCCAGAGAACAAACGTCTGTATTCACCACACAAATGTTTGTTCTTTAAATCAAACCCACAACCTACGGCGGGTAAAATATTTTGATTTAGAAAATATAGCATTCAATTACCATTTTCTATCACACAGTCTCACTGATTCAACATATTACGTATTGATCTACATTGGTCTAGAACTCTAGACTCTAGGTCAATTATAGTAGTAACAATTAATAACCTGGCCTGAAGTTAGCCAATTTTCCATTCGTCCATAGTTTTAGTCTGTTGATTGTATCTGCAATCTTGAAACAGAATACCTAACCATGCGTCTGAAATAACCGACAAATAAACTAAGTTGCTGACTATCGTATGTTTATTCATGATTTTATTAATAATCTGAGTGTAAGTTAATTAGATTTAGTAACTAGAAGATAAAGTACATTAATGTAAACCGTAGGTGTAGGTAAGTAACTTCGTAAATTTATGAACCATATTATTATGATGATGCGACTAGATATTGCAACTCCTAATATTCATTCTTATAATATTATGATTGTGAAGTTTAAAAAACTTTATAAACTGACTTTATGGCCAAACTGCTAGACCGATTTCGATGAAATTTGTATGGGACTAGTAATCTGGACAAATCCTTTTTCAGAAAAAAAAAAAACATTTTTTCAAATCAGCTCATTAATTACAAAATTATACAATACCAAAAATTAAAAAAACACAACCGACTTGAGAGCCTCGTCCTTTTTAGGGTTCCGTAGCCAAATGGCAAAAACGGAACCCTTACAGATTCGTCATGTCTGTCTGTCTGTCTGTCTGTCTGTCTGTCTGTCTGTCAGTCTGTCTGTCTGTCCGTCCGTATGTCACAGCCATTTTTCTCCGAAACCATAAGAGCTAGACTAATGAAACTTGGTGAGTAGATGTATTCTGTGAACCGCTTTAAGATTTTTACACAAAAATAGAAAAAAAACTATAAATTTTGGGGGTCCCCATACTTGAAACTGAAACTCAAAAAAAATTTTTTCATCGAACCCATACGTGTGGGGTATCTATGGATAGGTCTTCAAAAATGATGTTGAGGTTTCTAATATAGTTTTTTTCTAAACTGAATAGTTTGCGCGAGAGACGCTTCCAAAGTGGAAAAAAATTGGTCCCCCCCTCTAACTTCTAAAATAAGAGAATGGTAAAACTAAAAAAAATATATGTTGTACATTACTATGCAAACTTTCAACGATATTTGGTTTGAACGAAATCTAGTCCGTAGTTTTTTTTTTATACGTCATAAATCGTAAACCGCTATTTACCTTTCGACGAACTACAAAAACCTTTATATTATGTTATTTGATGCTACGGAACCCTTCATGGGCGAGTCCGACTCGCACTTGGCTGCTTTTTTATTTGTTGTCGGCTAAAAACACGAACACTCGATGCAAATGCATTCACCCATTGAAATGGTGACGTAACAAACGACGCAAAACTTTTCTAATTCATGTTCAGAAGTGAGCTCAGCTGGTCGACTAGCGTAGTGCAGTTCCTTCAATAGGCAAATGCCAGTGGCGTTTCGTCGTCGCTGCGTCGGTTCAGCTAGCCCTCAATAATGCAAAGCGGAATATTTACTGTGTACAGTGTACATGTGTACACGTCGGCTATGCGGTGAAAACGAGCGTGCTTTTGACATGTCTACGTGATGGTATTTTACGTTCGGAAATAGACGTTCGCGCGATCGCGACTATGTGAGTCGGGTCGTAGGTAATAATAGCGAATAATGTTGCACGTGTTTTAGAATATGCAATTTGTTTGTAGGAAATTTGAAGTTTATAACGTGTTGTAAAGTGTAATATTTAGGGGCGTGTTTTATTAACGGCGTTGTTGCTCCAATAGTATAGGATCCCTAGGAGAAGGACCTTCACCGAGCTGGTTATTTAATGAAACGTATTTTATATTTAATTAAACATGCCAATAAATATATTCTATATGGGTTGCCTATCAAATTTCAGTCCAGGATATGAAAAATTAATAATTAAAAAAAAAAAAGTTTTTTTAACTTTCCACCGGTTTGTTTATTAGACAAATTCTATACCAATCGAAAGTATAGACCCCATAGAATATGCAAACGTTAGGTTGCCTATTTTTTTCCGGTCACAACTCTCGGGTAGCCAGGTATAAACAGGAAAATCGATACTAGCATTTTGCACCGGTATGTTTATTGAATAAAAATACTGGGGTCTATACTTTCGATTGGTATAGAATTTGTTTAATAAACAAACCAGTGGAAAGTTAAATTTTTTTTTTTTAATTATTAATTAATCATAATTATCCTGGACTGAAATTTGATAGGCAACCCATATAGAATATATTTATTGGCATGTTTAATTATATATAAAATACGTTTCATTAAATAACCAGCTCGGTGAAGGTCCTTCTTCTAGGGATCTTAGACTACAAGTTGGGTGGAGAATATTACATAAATGGTCTTCGTCTATACCTTAAGCTTTGCGCACATCGATCAGGGCGATTCTGCCGAACGAACGAACTATCAAATAAGACAGCGTTTCGCTGATCACCACCGCAGAAAGCCAAGATGTGCGCAAGGCTGAAGTTATCCGTAGAATTTATTATGTTTTTTAAAATAACTATAAAAATGGTCTGTTTAAAATTTAAGTACACAATGCGTTTTTTTCTTTTGCAACCCTAAATATCATAACATTATATAAATATACTTAGGTATATGTATGTAGGTACTTTATCTCATCCAGAGTAATATAAATGAGGTAACACAATTATTACAGGCAGAGGCAACCGTTCAACATCAGCAGATTCGAAATCAGAGAGCTATGGTGGTCTAGTGGTATTGGCCCCGCCTTCTATATTCCGATCCTAGGGTCGTGGGTTCAAATCCAGTCGTGTACCAATGAGTTTTTCGGCTCAAAAATGTATGTACACTATGCCAGTGCTCTCAAACGGTGAAGGAAAACATCGTGAGGAAACCGGCAAACCGGCATATCGTAGAGCCCAAAAAGTTCTAAAATATGTGTCAATGGCACAAAAGGAGCCTCTATGAGGCGCACTTGAAATCCTTTCACCACACTTGGTTCGAAAGAGTCAGTGACACGATAAGAAGATAAAAAACATCTCCAATCTATTTAGCGTATCTATGATTACAATACGACTTTTTGTGGAATTACTTTTCATTCGATTACGGAACTCTAAAAACTCGTTCATACGTAAGTACTTAGCAGAACCGTACTCAGAACTCCTGGCCTAGTTATACCGTAAAAACGCAAACAAAACCGCCGTACTACGAGTTTTCACAGCTTTAACTTTGGTTGGTGAATCTTCATGGAGAGGCTTCCTCTACGGCCCACTAAAGCTAAATAAAGGCCTGAAGTTTTAATGGACGCTATCTACGGAAATGGAGAGTCATCTAATTGTTATTTTTATGGATTATGCTTCGGCGAGATAGGGTAAAAAATAAGGTAATAATATCCAACCGGCCACGTTATTTGTATAGTCACAGGATCATTAGGGCGCTAACAAACGTAAGGCTATTTCAGGCACAATTTACGAAAAATGGCAAACGAACAACCTTTGAAGAATATCAACACAGGTTCAAACAAAAATATCATATTGATCAAAGCAATTTTTCCTTTCAAAAAATACTAGATATATACATGTTTGTAAACTATACCACTGACAAGACCGCTAGAAATAATTGGTTTTATGAAACTGTTTGACCGCAAAACTGCACGACAACATATCAAAAACACTCTAATTACACGAAGCTTTGAGGAAAATATCGGTTGTCAAGATGTTCAACCTTTTTACTTCTATTTTTATCAACAACTTTTTTTTTTTTAAACAGGCTTACATAAAATCACCGGATTACCAACCGAGTCGTCAATTGGCCCTTACAATACATAATACTATCTACTATGTTTCTATCTCTTCTCTAAATTTGAATTTTTGCACACCGAAATGGTAAAAATATGTGATACTGCACTTTAAACACTTTTGACATCTATGTACTTTCCCATACCAAGTTTTTAAGCAAATAAACGTATGAAATGAAATCAGATTTTATTTTTACCGATATGCGCTTATTTTACGCACAGCACTATGCGGCCCCTTAAGACCCACAAGTGCGAGCGAGATAAACATAGTGAAATGATTTATGGCAGCACGACTCAGTTGGTAACGCGGTGACTATAGTGAAAGGTATCATTTAAGGCCTGCGCACACCTAGTTCCCTGGCGGTAGCGATCAGTGAAACGCTGTCAAATATCGCTGTCAGATTTGAGATTTGACAGCGAATATTTGACAGCGTTTCACTGATCGCTACCGCCAGCGAACTAGGTGTGTTCAAGCCTTTAAAGTGATGCTTGTCATTTTGACAGTTTTTTTTCTCACAATGAACTAAAAATATAATTTCAAATTAACTGCACTTACACCGATATCAAAACATGTTTACGGGACGGATGCTGTGTAACTTTTGGGCGATGCGCGTTACACTTGAGTGCATCTAAAACTTCTCTACTTTATACTTCAGTTGGCAGTAAGGTGTAGTTTACTGAGTAGCTAGTACACTTCATGGAGAGATGTGAAAACAATATGATATACATTGCTTTTGTTATAACTCGAAGAGTTAGCAGCAAAGGCAAAAATATGCTGAATTTGTAAATACAATTTTGGAAAATCTTCCCAAAAAACTGCTTGCTTTGTCAAAAAACTAGTCCCCAACGTAACACCCAAATGCATTCTGAAATCCACTGCACATTTTGAACCATCAATCCAATCTATGAGAAAATAGATCAGTCAAATTCCAATCGCAGAGCAGAAACGAATGGGACACGGAAAAAATCCAAAGCATTTTTAGAATTTAGACCATCTCGTTGCTAAATGGTATTGCCACTTGTCTAGTCCGGCCATCCTGCATGAAGCTATCCAGGTGTTAAGTTTCAAAACAGTTCACAATCTAGATATTATTGTGCGAGTGTGTAACTGCAGAGAATACGTTTGGTATTCACCAAGTTGTGAATTACCTAAGTTGGCCATAGCTTTGGGACTTAGTTATTGTTAGTGTGTCGGTTCAACTCTACATAAACGGTAGATCTCACTCCGTCTATGCACATACTCACTGCATCTATATAAGAGTTTTTTTGTTACACTGGGAGCCTGTATGGATTCTTAATGACTTATTAATGACTTATTATTTATGGATTTTTATTGACTGGCCTCTAGCTCAGTTGGTAGTAGCTCTGCCTTCTGCGCCGTAGGTCGTGGGTTCGATCCCCACCGAGAACAAATATTTGTGTGGTGAACATAAATGTTTGTTCTCTGTCTGGGTGTTATATTGTATTCTAAGTATGTATTTACAAAAAAATAATGTATTCAAGTATTATATCAGCTATCTGGTTCCCATATTACAAGCTCTGCTTAGTTTGGGGCTGGGTAGTGTTGTGTGAATTGTCCACAATATTTATTTATTATTATTATTTATTAATGATAGATTTGTAACTATAACGCATTATTATTTTGTTCATGACATTTTTTTTAATTTAGTGCAGATTATAATTCAGTATTATCTCAAACTCAATACAATTTTATTCAATACGATGCAAGAATCACTTTGAAACGTCTCAAAGCTAGGTGAGTCTAGGTGCCAGTTTCACGCGACCTATGAATTAATAACTCCTGTATATTACAGATAAAACGAATATAAAAGTTCTAAAACAGCTCTTCGCAAAACTATGCAAAGTGTTGACATAAAACATAAACAATGTCTCTACCACTTTCCACCTTTTTTTCACCATTTTTATAGGCTAATAACGCTTGGCCGCAATTTCGCATGATGATGCGGTCGACGGTAGTGCGCTCACGCAGAAGATTCTCTTTTTTTTAAACATCCAAATTCTATTATTATTATTCGGAAAAACAGACGCCGGCAACGAGTTCCTCTTTGGCTGTCCGCATTATAAAAGTGGAGGCAAAACGCTTAGTGTGGGAAGAAAATAAAATGTAAATAAATACTGTAATTCATATTATCTTTTCATTTTAAATTTTCACAATCTTTCAGGCATGTGTCATCAAAAAGCAGCACTATCTTTCCCGTCCATATGTCCGTCCGGCTGCATGTCCGCTAATCCCTCACTATTGTCCGGTGAAACACACTGAGTCCACTTGTGGGATTACCGCTCATTGTCACTGTGTCCGTCGGCATTAATCGACGATTAATCAGTCGACGTCGCTGTGAATTATCATGTGGCAAATGTTAAGATAGGGCTTTGTTCTAGGAACCGATCTAGAATGTCATTGGGAGAGATAGGTAAAGAATTTATTGGCCTAGAAAATAAACACACACGAAACAAGAAAACAAGGAAAATATAAAATCAAAGCATGATAAAAACTAAAAATACAGCTACAACGTTTAACAAAATCGGTTGTCTGTCTGTAAAATCGGTTTACTGACGAATAATTGAACGTGACAACGTCATAAGAAAATACACAGATCTGATGTCGAGGGCTACCGAACGCGGAGGCCGATTGTGCCTCTTTGTCGCTCGTTCCGCGCTCCCGCTTGCACTTCAAGCCTTAAATGGAACGCCTCAGAGCGAAGTAGCACCGCATGAGTCATGTTTTTTCGTGCGTGCAGCCGGCTTTATTGAATTCTAAGACGTTGTCACGTCAAAAATGGTGAGCGTGTTGCAGCTAGCCAAATGAAAATAGCTCAGCGCATGTCGTTGCATTTTGGGTTAAAACAGATACAAGCTGCGCCAATAAAAAGAACATGCTTCTAAAGCCCATTCAGTAATGGATTTCTTAAAGCCTTGCGCACATCATGGCTTTAGTAGGCATAATATACCTAATGATTGCATCCAAAATCCAAACTCATCATCATCATCTCAGCCCGTTTGCACCCACTGCTGAGTATATGCAGGCCTCCACTTTATTGCGCCACTCTTTCCGGTCCCTCGCGAGTCTCATCCACTTATTCCCAGCATTAGTAACAATTTCGTTCGACCAATGGGAATCCTCTTCTTCTTCTTCTTTGAAGAAGAAGAATGGGAATAATATGGGAAAAAGTAGAATCATCAACTAGAACTTGCTCTACGTACTGCGTAAGTATCATTCGACTGACACAAAAACAGCTCAACTGAAACCCTAGGCGCCGCCAGAGGCTTTCAGCTTTCAGCGCTGTCAAACGCACAAAAATAAAAGGGAATAAATCATAAGCCTGCATGAAGACCGTACGTAATGTGGTTTATTGAACCAGATATTTACTATGACGAGTATGGGACAATATTGTTGCTGTAACTCATTTCGAGAGACTGAACATGACTGAGCTTATAGTATGTTGTTGGTGTATATACTGCGGCTTGGAATTTGCTATAGGTTTCCAATATTGAATTAGAGTATCCGTCTCAGACAAATAGCAGCATGACGTCACTGGAGTAAGCCGTATTGAGCATTAATCCTGCTATTGGAGGAACGCTAGATAGCCCGATGTCACTTTTTCAAAGAAGACTGCTACATAGAGGTGAAGTTGTGCGTTGCTAGTTTTTAAAACCGATTTTTTACTTAGACTTTGACTTTTTAGTTACTTAATAGGATGATAATTCTTTGTTATAAGCTTAGCGCACATCTAGGCGATCTACCATGACGATGGCGACCAGTTTCAGCATAGGGTTTTGCCTTCATCTCGAATTTTGACAGCGATATGTACACTGAACGCCATTGCAAAGCGATCTAGATGTGCAAAGGCTTTGAAAGTTTGCCCTAAGAACTACCTAAGCCTTCAACATGTCGTTGTTTTCTATGAGCATTTAAAGTATAAAAGTAAGATTCTTTATACTCGGGATCATAATCGGTAAACAAAGTTGACCATTTCAAAAATAAGCCAATCTGTCCAAAACCGCTACAGTTTCAAAATGGTAATTCGAGGGTTGGTTGAAATAATCCCAATCCCTCATTACCCTGGAGGAAGGATGTTGGCGGCACATTAATCACGAGACAAAGGGAGCACTCGTATTGTTACAAGGCGCTGTCTCATCTCTAAGGTACAGCACCTAACCTTGGGCAAATGCTGGCGGAGGAACAATGGGGGAAAACATCTTGAAGTACTATTGTTTCGTCGATGCACCAACATTCTAACATCTAGGTTGTAAACGGACCATTTTATTAAAAAAAAATCGGTTGCCTGTAAAGTCGGTTTACTGACGATAGTTGAACGTGACAACGTCATAAGAAAATACACAGATGTCGAACGCTGCCGAACGCGGCAGCCGATTGTGCCTATTTGTCGCTCGTTTCGCGCTCTCGCTTGCACTTCAAGCCTTAAATGAAACGCCTCAGAGCGAGGTAACACCGCATGAGTCATGTTTCTTCGTGCATGCAGCCGGCTCCATCGAATTATAAGACGTTGTCACGTCAAAAATCGTTCATTTCGTTAATCGATTTAATCGATAGATGGCATTGTAAATCCTCCTCATATTGGTGTTTCCACAAGCCGCCATGGTCTTTCTTCGTATTTTTTCTAAGAAAATAAAATTCCAATATTACGCAACTTAAATCAGCGCAAAACTTTGTCCTTGTACAAACAGTCCATCATTAGGCCACGTCCGAACCGGGGGAAAGGTGACGAAAGTTGCCATTTAAATTCCAACTGAGAGCGTATGACCCTTTGACATCCTACCTTTGTAAACTCGACCTTATTTGTACAGAGCTAAGGTGACTGTGTCTACCCGGGTGAAGTAACTTGTTTGAACCGCTACAATGAGGTGTTAAACACCGCCCGGGGTTGTCCGCGTCGGATAAAACCAGATAATACCGGTATAGCCTGCTGGGAGTGTGGATTTTAAGCCGGTGACATGTTAGTGCCTGTTTTAACTTTGGGTTCGTATGATTTATTGATCAAATGAATGAAGAACAACAGCTTTTGTGTAAGTGCTTCTGGACTTCGAATTATTTTAGCGTCCGATCCTTTGAATAGAAGTCGGCTTGAAGGAGGAATTAACATAAACTTAGAACAATATTAATCTACACGTGAAAGTTTTACAGTTCGGTATTTGTGATGTCAAAGAGACAATAAATTAATTCAGAACTAGTTTAAGTATGAACACTGGAACAACTGTAACACAGTTTCATAAACTTAGATTACCTACTGTGATCCATCTACTCCACCCAAACTATGATCAATCGGGACGGATCCGACATTGAGCCTAGGGCTGTCTCTTGTGACTCACACTCATGTTTTCATGCCGAAAGTTTAGTTATTTTTTCCACTGACGAAGCAATAATAATAATTCTAGATTTTTTTTGATAATGTAAACATTTTTATGGTTAAACGCCAGGTTTTTATTGTTTGAAGGGAATCTATTAGTTTATATCCTACAACAAAAATTAAAACTAAGGATAAGTAACGAAGTGGTGATAAAATTATAACTCTCACAATCAATTTTCGTGTCCAAATTTCAATCAAAACTAAAGCGTCTCATCACATCTGTCAAAACGTCAAATCTGTTAAATCTTTTGCATGACAGCCCTGACTTCAGAGAGACGGAGACTAGACAAGCAAGGCATAAAACTTGGAAAACGGCGGACGGCATCGGATCGGTGTTCTGTCAATAATTGATAATGGATGACGTCATTACGTCAGCGAGTGATTGATTGGCTGTTCCGGTGGCCCGCAGTGGCCCCGGGATATTCAAAATGTAAGTTTACATTAATGGACGATAATGTTGCAAAGTCAATATACTTCATATTCAGCCTGCGTTCTAGCATTGTTAGGACGTGGCTATGCGTACTCCTTAGAAATTTCACACCGATGCCACAATTCTGAAAAAGAGTTATAGCCTCCACATTTACTTTTCAAAACGCTGTTTCTAGCAATACTGCTACGCATTGCTACGAGCGCAACGCTACGAACGTAGTCCTACGTAGCAAAATCACTGTCAAAACGACATGAATTACAAATAACACCGTGGAAGTTCGCTTCAAACACAAATAAGAATTCATCACCCCTAAATGCTTCCTAAAATTATTTCACCCCAAATTGATCAGTCATCCATTGCTCAATAAATCGGGTTCCTCTAAAAGCATAAGTTATTGATCCCCCCGCGGACATTAGTATAAAAACATTTCTCTACGTGCAGTCCAGCGGGCACAACGAGTATATCCATCACTGTCCGCGGCCCTTTGTCCTGATGCCTGATTTAGTGCCCGCGGACGAATACATGACTCAAGATTAGCCTTAAAAATATTATAGGCTTCAATTGTGGGTTCCGGGTTCTTAAGCGCTTGGTTTTTACTTTTCGAGGGTATTTCATCATCATCATCATTATCAGCCTGAAGAAGTCCACTGCTGGACATAGGCCTCCCCTACACATTTCCAGAAGAACGATTCTGAGCCCTTTCCATCCATCGACTTCCCGCGGTCTTAACTATGTCGTCAGTCGCTTCGTCTTCCGGTTCGTGGTCGCCATTCGAGAACCTTTAGTCCCCAACGGAGGGTATTTACAGTAAGTTAATTTGGTGTATGGCGCGGGTGCTATTTGAAGTTCGCCTACTTATGAGAAGTCAAGATAACAAGCCAAAATTCTTCTGGCAGCATTAGAACGGTTAACCGCTTTATAAAAACGTATTAAACATAAAGTAGTAGTTACTCACCGGCTTCAGTTGCGCCTAAGCTAGTCCGCAATAGACATCCGCATTATTGTAAAAAAATCCTGAAACAAAAAGTTCATGTTAATAAAATATTGATTTGAGTAAAACATTTGTGTTTTGTATGTAATGCATGGTGTTCCTATGTGTCTATTTAAAAAGTAGATGAATTAAATTTTTAAATTTGACTGGCTTCTAGCTCTGTTGGTAGTAGCTCTGCCTTCTGCGCCGTAGGTCGTGGGTTCGATCCCCACCGAGAACAAATATTTGTGTGGTGAACATAAATGTTTGTTCTCTGTCTGGGTGTTATATTGTATTCTAAGTATGTATTTACAAAAAAAAAAAAAGTATTCAAGTATTATATCAGCTATCCGGTTCCCATATTACAAGCTCTGCTTAGTTTGGGGCTGGGTAGTGTTGTGTGAATAGTCCACAAAAAAAAAAAAAAAAAAAATACACCAAAAAATGACGTTGTTAGCATCTACAACAAATAGTTACATTTTTGTTGTATTCTTTGCTATTGTTACATTTTTGCACCACAACACTACAGCTTGTCAGTTGCATCCACATTACTTATACAAGAATAACAACGACATTTATGTGGTGCTTAATAAAACTACAACCTAACGACAATAAAAATTCATTTCATTGCCGTTTTACTGAACGTAAAAATTTAGTTTTACGAGTTGTTCTTGACTGTGGCCGCGCGGCTTCAGCGGGAATCGTGTCAGTGCTTCGGGGAAATGTTAATTTTTACTTATGAAGGTCCGACAGGATACATGTAGGTATGACGTGACGGTTGGAAGAAGTTGTGCCGACATGAATCGTTATATGAATTTAAACCCTAGTGTATTACACCAGGGTTTAAATTCAAATATATTTTTTCAATTAAATAACAACATTCATTTGAGGGGCTGTTTTGTCTAACCGTTGCAGTCCGTCTCTGTGTACATTACGTTTTAGAGCCTGTCCAGATGGGGCGTTTTACGCGCGATTCCTCAATCGCGCGTAAAACGCGAGCAACTATTTGGTAGGAGCGCGCGTAAAACGCGGCATCTGGACGCAATATAAATTGAAACGCGCGAGGGCACTCGCGCGTAAAACGCTTCATCTGGACAGGCTCTTAGATGCATCGTACCGTATAGCATCACCCTTTTTGAATAACGCATTAAGAATTTGGAGCATACTTTATCGAGCATCCAAAGAATTCTCGTCGCAAACGTCTCACTATTCAAGACTTGAAAATTCTATTCCACATACGTTCGGCCAATAACACGCGGCTATAAATACATCGGTAGCGACATGTCACGTGCTGGCTCCCTTGCAAATGGTGAGGACATCGCGTTTTATGACGTTCTCGCGTCGTGTGACCAATGGTCTGTTGGAGGTTACTCTGTTCAAACTTATTTTGAAACTATTGAAGCACGTTGGTCGAACGACATTGTTTCGAGTGCTGGGAATGAGTGGATTAGACTCGCGATGGATCGGAAAGAGTGGCACAATAAAGAGGAGGCATATACTCAGCAGTGGGAACGAGATGATGATGACCATGATGGAACAAACAATCGTAGGAGAAAACAAATACAAGAGTAAGGCCTGGGTTTGGGAAAGCATAGGACGACCTCTGGCAAAGTGGAGTAATGATCTACGAAATATATCTGGCCAGCTCTAGAAGAGAAGAGCAGAAGACCGTGGGCTCAGTGGCGCGTCTTCTAGAAGTTTATAGGAGACGCCTATGTCCAGCAATAGTCATCTTCAGGCTGATGATGATAATGTGCTACCTCAGCAATTTTTGCACTGCATACGAATTACCACCGCATAGCTTATGTTGATGATTGGCCAGATGATTGGCCATCTTGTATTACGACATGACAGCTTTATCAGAAATATAATATTATCGAAGGAAAGGTAGAAGGAAAGAGAGGAAGAGGAAGACCAAGGATAAGCTACATGAGCCAAATAAAAGCAAAGATCGCCGTCATGTCGTATAAGGAGGTCAAGGAGGTTGCCCTCGAAATAAATACCTGGAGAGAAATGCATACATTGCGACAAGAGCGTTGCTCTTGAATAAGAAGAAGAAGAACCTTATGTTAATATCGTAAAGAGAATACCGTTCAATCCAAGGCTCGCGATATTGTTTCCAGCCGGGGCTGGCTGCCGGCTGATTGATCGTTTCCTTCGCATTGGGACACGCACGCTATACGCTGCCGCTGCCACGCAGATTACGACATCACCAATATTTGCGGAAAACAGAATTGGATTGACAATGGGGTTCTATTCATTGAAATTGTCCATTGGGAATTTAATATCGGATCCGCAAGTAGGCTGACGTATTTGTTTTATTTTATAGTAAAAGTAAGCAGGGTTTTGCATCTATTGTAGTTATATCAAGGATTTTCAAGGATAGAGTCAAGGCAACTGTTGTTTACTCATGCACCTACATACGGGACGCTATAGTGCCTGGGACAGGATTTTAGCTGAAATAGGCTTGTCCATCGCCTATATCATCCCAACAGCTTTTATTTTATAGATTTTATAGACAAACTAGAATATCCTTTTATATACACTATCTATGTTCAGTGATAAAAAAAATAAAATACATAATTTTTTAGTTCAAATTTAGAGCTTTGGTTTTATAAAAAAGGTGACACCCATGACTTTGTCCAGCCGTCTGCCACAGCTGGTTTTTTTTTAATTGGATGGAATAACAAGCTTATGGCCCACCTGATGTTAAGTGGTAACCATCGCCTAAAACAAAGCGTTGCCTTGTCGATCACGCACATCAGGAACGTGCCCTACGATGCACTGCCCTGCGTCCATCAACTTGAGGCATACAGATGTTCAGCCTCAAGAGCCAGTAATTTCACCCACACCCTTCAAACCGAAACAGAGCAATGCTGCTTCACGGCAGAAATAGGCATGGTGGTAGTACTTCCCCGTTATTGTAGAAACTACCGAAGCTTGAAATTTGATTGGTATTTTCTCTCTTAATATTGAATATTCTCAAAAATGATATTGATTCGCTCATTATCAAACGGCCTTAGCAGACAAGCAACTAATTAAAAACTAATTATCTATCTCATCACGAACACCGTGTTTTATTAATTAATTTGTTCGTAAGAAAACTAGGACTCTTGAAAGATGTAAAATTACATTTGCTAACCTAATAACGTAAAAAAAATATTCAGTTTATTTAAAATCTTCGTTCAATTCAAGGTTCGTGGGTAATAGATATTCGTAAAATGTTAATTTAATATTCGTTTACATCGATGGCAGACTAATTAATTCATCCTGTAGTTTGCTTTTAGTCATCTCCGTTTTGGTTTTACAAAGAGAATTCCGCATTTTGCTTATTCTAGAAAATACAGCATTGCCACTTTCTTTCCTTTTTAAAAACATTTCAGTTGCTTTGATTAAACTGTTACAAAGCTAATTGTTTATTTGTAAAACGTGTTTATTATCACAGTGTTCAAGTTTGAAAGCAAATTATTTTATAAAAGTTATAAAATATTCTCATTGGTTATGTGAAAAAGTAGATTTATTATCTTTAAGAACTAGTTGGAATAAAAAGTGCGGGCGCAAAGGAAAATTATGCTAAGTTTTATTCATGTAAACGGCGCTGAAAATTATTTATGGGACGTCAGCTGGTGTTTTGGGACACCCTGTAAATTAGTGATGTTCAGTATTGGGAAACTATAAAAAAAACTAGCGGCCTGGTAACCCTATAAGGAAACTGCAGGTGACCTCTAGTTTTACTTAACAGTAAGCCTACCACAAGCTCTGTCTGGCTTTGTCTCTAGCTCTGCAGGGCTACCACGAGCTCCATATGGTTATGGTTATGGCTGTCAAAATTGTGTCAACAGTGTCAACACATTCAAACCCAAGAATAAAATGAATGTGTGGGTCAGCCTATCTATACACAATCTGACAGCCATAGCCATAACCATTTGGAGCTCGTGGTAGGCTAGCAGGTTTTGAATCTGTGTGAGTGCTCACCAGTGTATTATACCGTGTGTGTGACGTTTCGACGTAGGATTTATTTAGTTAACACTCACACAGACTGAAAACCAAAGCCAAAGACAGAGCCAGACAGAGCTTGTGGTAGGCTTGCAGTAGGTATACTATGTATGCAACAAACAAATTGTTCTTTGCTGATCCACGTGACCAACCGGCATGACGTAGACCAAAAAGTTTGAAAGTGCACAAAAGGAGCCTGAAAGCCTGAGGAAAAAGAAACCTAAAATACTTCAAGAGTGTAACGAACAGTTTGAAGTTGGACAGAAAAGACACTACCTACTCGATAGACGTCGCAGGCATTGCCCTTTTGTACTGTACCCAGCATCGCATTAATTATTTTCTTCATATTTTTCATCTCGTTCAGTCGTTCCTGCAAACACCTAAGTGACAGGACCACCATTTATTTTCAACAACGTCCTAACGCGAGAGGATGAAAACGAATAAAAAACTAGCGAGTGTTCATAACCAGGCGTTTACGATGGAACTGGGCCTTTGGTGAGTTTCTTTGTGCTTTTTGTAAAGCGCACTCTATTCGGGAAAGTTACGTGCGACGTTAGGTTTGAAATACGGGCTTGGGACCAAAGTTCACCAAAATACACCAAAAAATATAAAGAAGTTTGAGATATACTACATATTGTCAGGCGGTTTTGTTGGCTTTGCTGGCTTAACCAATCTTAGTTTCAATACAGATTGTATCTTTTATATTAAGACTAAGGCCTGGCGCAAATGATCCACTGGCTAAAGCGAAAAGCAGCTCACGCGCTTTTTCATACATTTGTAAGGACTCACACACACGTGGCTACTGAAAGTCTGTCGCAGCCTCTATAACACGTATTTCGCAGGCCACCAGTGGCTATAGCTGGTGGTACATTTGTTTAATATCCACATGCATAAAATGCAAGTAAATAAAAAATCACAATTTTCACAAATAACATTTTATTGCAGCTCGCTTTCGTTTCCTAAAACATTATTTGAATATAACTTTCTAAGAGAGCTTGTTATGTGCTATACGAGTATGTATACGTACCTCATATTGCAATATTAAACGCATGCACTAGCGTATTAAAATGAACACCAAGCAACAATATGTACGTTTTTGTGGTATATTTGGCCATTTTAGAACCTTTTTTTTTTGTAATAATATATATTCGTTAAGCTTGACACAGATTTTCGGTCATTGGTGTTTTGGTTCGGCAACGATAGTTTTATTGAGAGGCTGTCCGCCAGGTAAGGCAAATAATTTTATAAAATTGACTTATAAAAAAAATATACATTTATTTACACACAGAAACTTACAATTAAACAAATATTTACAAAATGTACAAAATACACAGGAAACAGTTGAGCTATCTGCAGATCATTACAAACGATCTAGAGATAGCTCAACTGATCCAAATCAGTGCCAAATTTTGTCTAGGCGACTGATCGAAGCGACGCGTGACCCAAGAGCTGGTGGGCGCAGCGTATAAGCATTGCTATTCAGCGTGGCAATGCCGCCAGAGTCTTGGGGACGCTTCCGTCTGGCACTTATAAAAAATAATATTTGAATGACAAAACCAGCCCTCAGTAGTTTTTTTAACCTAGGTATCGGTAAACCGTAGCAAAGAGCAATGTTTTTATTTTCCATGCAGAGCACTGGTCTAGTGGTAGCGACCTTCCAAACCTAAGGTACCAAAGGTTTGCTGGAAGAAAACTCTTGTAGAATTTCTGTACTAATGTAGCAAAAGTACATAAAGTTATTTGATCTGATCTAATAATATACGCATTAAATCATACTAGCTACTCGCAGCGTAGATAGAATATTCTTTTTGGAGCAAAAACCACTTTGCATGCTCTAAATCGAATCAAACATGGTGAACTGTAGCGTAGATAAAGCTTGTTTCAGACGTGCGAAAAATATTGGGTAAAATCTCACTTCTTTAAGGCTCATTATTGTATAAGCTGCTATTTTATAAACCAAGGATATTGAAGATGCATTCGGTACATGCAGAGATTATGGCAAAGCTTCATGCAATTAAACTCCGACTGATGTGTGGTGTTAATAAGTTGAGTTAATATTGACGTTCGTAATATAGCGAGGTTTTGTAAAAATTATCATCATTTGTTATCAGTCCACTTCATTAAATAATCCTCTTCCATTATTCGGAAAGGTTTCCGTAGTTATCCTAGGCAAAGTAGATTGGTGGCTGCAGTGTTGGTTTTAAGACCATGAAAACCGTGAAACGAATTCTTGGTCGCACGCTTAGTTTTTTTTAAGATATAATTTTGAACTTATTTATCAAAAATTGCGAGCAACTATCTTATGTTCAATCCGATAGAACACAAATAAGTGAATCTGTCTCTCTTAGAAAATCATTGTGATCCTTACACATTTTCCTACTGAAAGTGTGGAAGTGATAATATCATCGACGGTGGTCTGCCTCTTAAGTACTCAGGAGATGCTGCAGCTCATCTCACATTGTGTCCCCCATGTTATCTACGGGAGAGTATGAAGAGAGATGGTCGGACCAGGTATCGGACAACCTGGATATGCCAGCTAACGCCACACTCCAAGCCGAAGAACGGAGAAAGTCAAGAAAACCCGTACGTAAAGTGCTTGCATGACGTCACGATCCTCAGCAGTGAGGGACCGACGAAGAAAGGGGAGGAGATACATCCACACTAAAATAATCCGCTAGCGTTTGATGCTTACTGCGCTTATGCACGTGACGTTGGAACAAAAAAAAACATTTGAAAAAAGAAGGTTGAAATATTGGCTTGGAATCAATGCATGAAATATTTTATTTCTCATTTATATGGACGTGGCATTTGCGGCACCATTCTGCACTAGGACTAAAGACCTGGGCACATCTAGGCGATGTTGACGGCGGTCAGCTGAAAACTGTCAAATATCGCTGTCATATTAGACATCGTTTCAGCTGATCGCCATTGCCTAGTTGTGCGCAGGCCTTAAAACAGCCTCAAAAAACGTCAGAAACTTGACGTTGTAAACGTCGGCGTTAATTATGGCAATTACTTGCCTCGGAACACAACAATTTAGCTAACAACTTGTGTAATTGCAAAGGTAATTTCAATAAATTATACAATTTTGTCTCCAGCTTTAGTGGTGGCCATAAACATTCCAAGATATACTATGAGGTACGTCGAAGTTTACTGTTACAATAACCCGGTTATGATGTTAAATACAATGTCTCATTGCCGCCGCTGATAGCACAATGTTGATGGTTGCCATCATCGTTTGTCGACAATTTTATAATTTTATGGTAACCTTGAGATGGGAGGCTTGGTAATGGCATGTGAGGCTGATCATATTCTGTATGCCTCAAGTTGATGGACGCAGGGGAGTGCATCGTAGAGCACATTCCTAACGTGCGTAACCTACGAGACAATGCTTTGTTATCGATGATTACCAGTTAACATCAGGTGGATCATATGCTTGTTCTATCAGCAAGTTAAAAAAAAGCGTTTTAGAAATAAACTAAAGGAATAAAACGGTGAGCATTGTTTTAATTATTATTATTTATCAGAGAGCTTTGTGGTTCATTTGTGTTAGTAAACTTGCAGACTATCTTAGGCTTTGCTAGTATGTTAAAGTAATGCAACAAATACAGATTCAATTAAATAAATAATAAATAATAAATGTTGTGGACAATTCACACAACACTACCCAGCCCCAAACTAAGCAGAGCTTGTAATATGGGAACCGGATAGCTGATATAATACTTGAATACATATTTTTTTTTGTAAATACATACTTAGAATACAATATAACACCCAGACAGAGAACAAACATTTATGTTAACCACACAAATATTTGTTCTCGGTGGGGATCGAACCCACGACCTACGGCAATTAGTAGGTACATAGTTAAAACGTATTTCATTCGGTAACGGACCCCATAGTCTCTCATGAGACTATTAGATCAGGGCGTGAATGACTTCATGACGGGCTGGGTATACCTTCTGTAGGTTGTTATCCCATCAGGTATGACCTGCAGGATGCTGTTGGCTATAACAAACTATATCTATTTAGTTTGCATCAAACAACTTACATGCTAAATAAGATTATTTTCGATCAAAACACAAAACAAGCCACTTTTCATTCGTTTTCAAAGCTTATCAGACAAATTGCATTGGTTCTATGATTTTAACGAATTCAATTTATCTGTCTTTCGCAGACCTGCAGCCTCTGAAGTCATTGATCTACGTAACTGCTCGCTCACTTTAACGATTGAGTTTCTTTCATAATACTTATGTCAAAATGTTATATTTCTTCAGCAAAATATAAAGCTAAATGTGTTGCTTAAAAATACAGAGTTATTTTCACAAGTTTTCATGGCAACTTACGTATTTCAAAGCTTGACGCCATTTACTCTAGAGGTTAACAATCCAGTCGTTTTGTTCATCTTATACTTTGCACCCTGCCATTCCACTTAAGACTCTATCACATTATTATAGCGCTGATATTAACATGTCTGGTGCAAACGTGTCGTGAATTTCACTCGACTGTTATCGTTAAAAGAGAAGTGCTGTTGTAAAAGACATTCGTTGTTGAGATTTGCGACGTCTAGCTCAGGCACGAATCGCTGATCATAATCTAATTTTATTTTGTGATAAATAACACAAAACAGTCCTTATGCACGTCTCCGATGCTCGAAACACGTGCTCGGCTTCGCTGCAGACGACCATTGAAAGTTCATAAACTCGGAAAACTTAACTAGATTTTTATCGCATTCATAAACTTGGAATGTAAAAAAATCTTTGAGGATAATTTTCAAACGGGCTTTGCGAATATTAGCTCGCTGACTAAGCAGTAACTTGCATTAATGCGTTCCGGCTGGCAGAGCAGGAAAGCCAGGGGAATCACAGGCACACGAGCTCCGTCTCAGACTGACGAACGCAATATCGTGCTTGCGATTCAACGAAGACGGTAACGCTGTGCTACGTTATTGCATAAATTACTTAGAAGTGCAAAGTTTGGGAGTGGAACCACTCCTGTGCCACTGAATTTTAGTTTAATACAGATGCCCTAACCTTAAGCCTCTTAAACTGAAATGAGAATTTTCAATTAACAGTATGTTATTTTTATTTTGTGTTTATCTGTAGAAAGGATCGAACTCGCTGAACCTAAAATAATAATAATTAATAAAGGTACAACAGTGTTATTATGAAATATACTGTGGTACTAGAGTGTGGTGATAGACATGTAAATGTAAGCCCAATCAAATTTCTTGAGTAAATAAATCCCTCAGGGTAAACAATAAAAGAGAACTCACTAACTTTTGTAAACGAACTCGTTATATGATAGGAAGCAAGTCCTGATTTTTTAATCTTCATAAAATGGGGATGGTGACCGTGCCTGACACCTAGATTGCAGGATTACACGATGTATGCGCTGGTCATTAAATTGGCCATTTCAAAATAACTTTGCATAACTTTAGCCAGACTACTTAGCAGTGTCAACTCAAGATAGTTCTGAGAGGCGAGAGGATGGGGGCTCCTATCACTTGCAGCCCTCAATCTATTATCTCAGTACGTTACAACTTTGAGACGCTAGAGGGCCGTCTTATCAGTCGCCGAGACCAGAACCGATCGGCCTCCCCCACCTCCCACCTTTAAACAAAACTCCACCACCGTCGCAGGGGTTAAAACCTTGTTCATAGTTCTAGGTACATTGGACAATGAGGCCATGCCGATCAGGTGATATAGAGCTACCTCGCTCCAGAGAGCCTGAAAGAAAGTGGTGGATAAAAGGGCATCGGTGGCTGCGCTGGGATCAAGCTAAACTGGTTAGTTTAAAGTTTTATGTAGAAGTTTAAATTTTTATACTTTTGATTTGGTATTCATTTTACATTGGCTGATTTTTTATCTGAATTATGATAGAGCTTGTAAAGTTTATTGAAAACAAAACTGAAACTGAATCGAGAGCAAAACGTTAGAAATTAATTATAGTTGTGTTAATATCCTATTTAAACCATCATGGTTTGGATGATTATTCCCACTAAAATGACGATACTTGTTAAAATTTAATAATCGGTAAAATGATTTTAAAACCATTCGGAATTGGATTTCAATATTGATCAAACTAAACAAAACATTGTTTACGTCCCATATTTAATTTACAGTATTTACATACCTTATTCATATCCATTATGATTATTTTTATAATGAAAATATTAACAGAGAAATGTGAAATATTTAGTATAAACGATGGAAAAGCACTGGTGGCCTACCATGAGCTTCATATGGTTATGGTAATGGCTGTCAAAATTTTGTCAACTGTGTTGACACAATTTTGGCATTCAAACCCAAGAAGAAAATGAATGTGTGGGTCAGCCTATCTATACACAATTTGACAGCCATAGCCATAACCATATGGAGCTCCATAGCGTGGTAGCCCTCCAGCCCTGCTGCAGGGCTACCACAAGCTCCATATATTAGCAGATTATATATTAAAAGTGGTTAGAGCGAAAGTGATAAGAAACGAATTGAACCAAAACTTATCTTTGACAAAGAATTATTGCAACAAAGCTGAATGTGAAAAACGTGGGATAGCGAATATGAACTTAGCTTTGTAAAACTAGTATAGCAACAGCTAGCGGTTGAAAAATGATAGCAACAAGATATGTTGTGATCGCGATTCCTAGTGAATATCATTTATTTGTTAGTATTAAACTTTTGATTCCAACAGAATACTCTGCCAATTATTTAATACTTCTTATTCAATACATCTATTGCATAAACATGGTTTAGTTTAGGTACATACATAGTTCTTAAAGGTGTAAGTCAGTATCACATAAACCCTGTGTATAGGGTAAAACAACATGGAGGTAGGACGAGGCTTATACACAGTAGTTGGTACTTATATATTATTATAGATTGAGAAATAGCACAATCGCCTAGCAGAAGGCAACTCCTACTACTAACTACAACTAGGTCTTTCCATCAGGTGGCTCGTCTGCTCCTCTGCCAGCTATCACACAAAAAAAACTTCTAAGTTTCATGCTTCTAGGAATTGTTGTCAAATACGTAAGAATTTTTTAAAGAGGTGAGTATAAAAATATAAGCTAAATGTGCAAAATATTGTTTCCTCGGCTGGTCGACGCCACTGGTGACAAGAGGGCTGGCTCTTTTTTCGCACAGAGAATAGCTATTGCTGTTCAACGTGGGAATGCAGCCAGCGTTCTTGGCACCATGCCTCATGGACACCCACTTTTGTTAGATTTTTAAGGTTTAGTTTTAATTAGTTTTAGTTTTTTTTGTTAATATTATGAATTTTTGTTTTGTTGTTATAAAATTAATAAATATTTATAATTGTCAAGAGACAAGACATTCAAAAAATACTGTGTTATTAAATTTCGTTTGTCGTGGTCGTCCTAACATAATGTTGTTTATATTGTGATTAATTACGAGAAGTTAGAATTCCTGTAAGATAACGTTTTTCCTTAAACGCCAGGCCGTGATTTAAATACGAAAAATAATATTCTGAGCTATGTTTATTGTACTCGACTACCAAAACATTTTGAGCCGTCTTGTAATTTGTTTCTTTTTAGAGATAAAATGAACCTATGTAGATGAACGCTACCAACGTTGTTAATATAGTAGAAGATATTTTTAAATAACTTATACTGACAATCCAAACAACACTATCTAGCCCCAAACTAAGCAGAGCTTGTACTATGGGAACCAGGTAGCTAATTATAATACTTGTATAATTTTTTTTAGTAAATATACATATACATGGAATACAATACACCCAGACAAAAAACAAACATCTGCGTTCACCACACAAATATTTGTTCTCA
This sequence comes from Thera obeliscata, assembly GCA_947578465.1. Taxonomy (NCBI): domain Eukaryota; kingdom Metazoa; phylum Arthropoda; class Insecta; order Lepidoptera; family Geometridae; genus Thera; species Thera obeliscata. The sequence continues at coordinate 661,048 of OX387921.1, read as the reverse complement.
GTGGGAATCGAATCCATGCCCTCCAGCGCCAAAGGCTGCCAACTGAGCTGTGAATGCAGTCGAAATCTTTATGTATCTTTATGTATCTTTATGTATCTTTATTTATCTTTATCAGTCAAAGTCTTTATGAGTAATTACCAAATATATTTTTAGAAAATGTCCGTTTCTAAATGAAAACGTATTTTGTTCTTCTTTCATTGCGACCGGAGCTTCAAGTAACATCTGTATGCCTCAAGTTGATGGACGCAGGGTAGTGCATCGGTGGGCACGTTCCTGACGTGCGTGACCTACGAGGCAATGCTTTGTTATAGGTGATGATTACCACTTAACATCAGTGGGCCATATGCTTGTTCCATCACCTAGTTCTATACTATAAAAAAATGGCTAATGGCTCTGACCAACGGTTCTGGCAGAATAACAGCGCTGAGCTGCCGCTGGTGGTGAAGCATCATGCTGAGCTAGAGCCGATTTGCTGCAGTAGCACACATACGCTGATCTCTTTTTGTTGTTTTTAGTATGTTGTTATAGATAAACCAGTCTAAAAATGCACACCCCTCCACTACGTTTTCTTGACGTTGGCTCACAGCAAAGTACTTCAAAATTATCGTTGTAATATAGGTAATAAGGAACAATTTACTTTGACTGACTGAAGTAGTGGGACGTACAGTTTAAGATTGGATGATCTCTACCACTGTTTTTTTTTCTCTTATGTCATGTTTCTTGTTGTAATATTGTCTTATCTTTCTTTGTTTTTATTTCTTATTTGAATAGTGTGTATTATGTGTGCTAAAACTAAAACAGTATAAAAATGCATGTCTATGTCTATGTCTAAATCGAGTATGTAAATGAATTCCAGGAAGTATTTATCTTAGTATGAAATAAAAGTGGAGAGCACACGGAGTAATAAGAGATGCCCCATCAACAAGCGTCGTAAACATAATCGTAAAAACTTTAACTTTACATTCCTTTTGTAACGAAGCAAGATAAAATTTAATATTACTAGCTACTTTAGCATTTCACGAGCACTTTTTGGCAACAGCAAATTAGGAGACAATTTTCTTAATACGAGTACTTATTAATAAAATATTGAACAACCAACACTTTTTGAAATGAATGCCTTTTAAAAACTTCTACTATAAATGAAGCCAAACTACAGCTTCTTGTCCTGATTTAAAGGTTACCTGGTAGAGATGGATAATAGCGATAAAGTTTCCATTATATTGTGTTCTTTACGTGTAGAGAGATGTAGTGAATTTTTGCCAGTTTGCAAAATTGTGATATAAAATTCTGTAAGGCAACACAAAACGGTATATTGACATCTGAAATCGAGTCACACAGTAAAAGGAATGGCAAACGCCTCTATCGATGTGTTACACGCAAATACTCCCATTCAATACCACCTTAAGGCGAGTGAAAAAGGGAAACTGCGGTTTTTCCGTTTTTATCAAGCGGCAAGGACCGCTGGGGGTGCTTCGGAAGTTTTATATTACGGGGTTAGCCCCCACTCGTCTTATCCTTTCACCTTTTAGAGACGCTTCTGTGCTTCGGAGGGCACAATTAACTGTCAGTTTTGGCTTAAGGGGTTGATAAGCCGTGATGGAGGCCTTTGGATAACCTAACCGCTACCGTAACTTAAACTTATTGGACGCACCTCTGACTACCCACCTTAGTTATCAAAAAGGATCGTGAAGGGGACTAGGTAGGAGAATATGTTTAGTTTAACCTGGGTATTACAATCGTGAGGTAACAACAGTTTTTTTTTAATACGACATTATGGTAATATAAGCATTTATATCAAAGTACAAAGAATTTGTATATATTCCAGTTAATCATTGACTATGTCCTATCCATCTGACGTCTGTCTGGTAGAGATCGCTGCTTAGCGATAAGACCGCCTATTGTTGATACAAATAGAATTTAAGTTTTTTTTAAGTATGTTTGTCTATTTATAAGTTTTTGTGATCAATAAAGTATTTTCTATCTATTGTTTTTTTGATTTCATACTCTGCATGACAGTTGAATGACAACTAAAGTGATTGCATGCGGGCATATGGAGTTTAAGGCATAGCTGGTTTCAGCGTCGACCGAACGTTGGGAATGAAGCAAGAGGTTTCTATGGGTCATTGTGATTTTGCGGGTCATTCTGATAAGTCCCGTTACAAAGAATGGTAATGGAAGATGGTATCATTGGATTTAAGAATTCAGATTTAGATTTAATCTCTGTATGGATCTGTAAAAGTCACTCTGATAAATAAAAATAAATATTGTTGGCAATCTACACAACACTCCCCAAATTTTACTGTATGTATTTACAAAAATTAATGAATTTTTGTAAATACATACAAATAAATGAATGAATTACATCACCTATCTGGTTCCTATAGTACAAGCTCTGCTTAGTTTGGGGCTAGATAGTGTCGTGTGGGTTGTCCAAAATATTTCGTTATTTATTTATATCAGCTATCTGGTTCCCATAGTACAAGTCTGCTTAATTTAGGGCTAGATAGTGCTGTGTAAATTGTTCATGATATTAATTTGCCATATATTTTACTAAGCGGTCTACCGCTTAGTAAACTAAGATAAACAGATTGTAGGCACAATAGATTTCAAATGGTTGTTTGAAGAGATTAAAAATATGTTGCTTGTATCATATCAACATTATTCACTGTGCTTGTAACACAGCCTACCCGTGAGAACTTCTAATTGGCTCTCTATATCTAATTTGTTGCTTAACCTTTAGTTATAAAGCGGTAAGTTCTCCCATAAACATCAAGGGTGTTATTAATAATCCTGGCGTAGCGTTGGACTAGTTAATCCGTGTTTTGTCACATTTGTACGAGTTGACTATTGCATGTCAATGCAAGAGACAAAACGCGGATTAACTAGTCCAACGCTACGCCAGGATTATTAATAACACCCCAAGTGTTTCTTGAGACGACTCAGCATTACGCACATCTGCAGTGACGATCAGTGAAACGTTGTCAAATATGACAGCGTTCACTGATCGCAACCGCAGAACGCTTAGATGTGAGCAAAGCTTTATTGTGTGAAAAAATTACATAAAAAGAACAATAAATACAACTCAACACTTTAATTTCTATTAGTATGCCCAATAGACCCGCGCCGTTTAAGAAATAATAGTATCATTAATGCAAATTTAATAGTAGTACTTAAACATCCGGCTGAAGCAAGAATAATAATAAGTTCATATTATAAACAATGTACGGATAATGGGCACGATCCTTCATATTGCTTAACCCTCACAGCCTAGTAGCTCTACCTTCTGTCTTTAAGTCGTGGGTTTGATCCCCACCGAGGACAAACACTGGTGTGATTAACATATTATAGATATTTATTATGTGTTTACGTATTGCAATGTGAAGTGTACTTGGATTATCTCAAAAAACCACTTTAAATCATCTCAAAATGTTTACTTTCGCCCCACGTAGACGCTGAGATTGATATAAAAATCTTCTATTTTTCATACTTTTAATACGATGTTTAATATTTAAAACGCTAAAATCAACATGCAGATATGTTAAAAAATATGCCAGAATATCTTACCCCAGCTATTTGACTCATTATGAAATACTTTTAGGAATATGCAATGTCGTGGATCCGCTCAAAATTGCGGCGGAGGCGTCTCGTAGCAAGTTTCGTAGCACGTACAGCGCGCGTAGCACTTTTGTAGCGGCAAGCTACGAATGAGCGAAGGAATTTGGCGCAAAATTATTAGCTGCTGCAACGTATTTTCGAGCTAAAACTATAATCGTCTATTTCTCATTGCACAAAAATGCTATTTTTATATCTTTAACGACCATTTACTATTTTATTTAATTTATCTCATCTACTGAACACTTGAACGCACCTTCAATAAATGTGTTTACTTGACTAGAGTTGATGGTGTTTTGTTTCGGTGCTTTATCTATAGTTCTGTATTTATTTTCAACCAACTTTACAAAATAAGAGGAGGTTCTCAATTCGGCTGTATTTTCTACAAAGAATAATGATGGTTGTTATTAACTAAGCTCTAGCTTCTACTAATTTTACGAGGAGCAGACGCTAATGTGATCGGGAAACAAAATTTCTCCTAGAACAGGTTGTTCAAGTTGACATACTCCAATAAAAACCCACAGGTCAATGCACCGAGCTCAAAATCAAGGTGACGAAAGTAAATGTGACCGCAACCGATTTGACTTCAAAAATAGATATAAAACACCTGTAGACTCTAGATGGCGCTAATTCTGGACACTTTCACTTGCCGGTGTATTTATAGCTCATTCTGGCTCAACCAGGTGAATGGATTTATCGGGGTCACTTTTGTATATTAAAACTGTATGACGTAGTCAAAATACAAGCACACGAGGCTTAACGTCTTTATGCCTCAAGTTGATGGACGCAGAGTAGTTGACCGTAAGGCACTCGGTAGAATAGAACATTACAACATGATGTTTTTGATCACCGTTTGAAAGCACGTGTATAATACCATGGAATGACTGACTTATTTAATTTCAACTATTTCGGTTCATGAGATACAGCCTGGTGACAGCCGAGCCGACAGACAGACAGACCGACGGATAGCGGAGTCTTAATAATAGGGTCTCGTTTTATCCTTTGGGTACGGAATCCTAAAAAGGGACAAACTTTAAATGTTGATTGAGCTTTGTCAGTTTTTATCTCCATGCCTAGAAAACCTTACAGCGAAACATAAAAATAATACCAACTGTAAAATTAATTTATCTGCTAGTAACATCACAAAGCAATTCGTAGGTACTTAAAGACGTTGGTTTCAAAGAGAATAATCATAGAAGCAGAGTGCTTAGCATGCAATGCATATTTATGTTTACTTTGTGGAAACTTACCAAGTTGTTTTAACCGACATTGAAACTTGTGGGTCTAACAACAACATGCCTCGAAGTTTTCATAACATTAAGGATACCATATGCTAACTATACTCCACTAGCTCAGCCTGTGGCGTTGATCGCTTGTTTATTTTCTGATTACATCAAATTAATTACCTATGTGATTGGGGGCTTTTTACTACGTTATTCATTATTTCAATTTCATTTTTTAAGCTCTACGTGTGCTTCGGGATATATTTTTGCAAGAGGTTTTCTACATTTCTATTATTGTGATTACCATTACATAGTTAAAAGTCTTAATTAATAATAATAACACTTTTTTTTTCGAAACACTACCTAGCCCCAAACTAAGCAGAGCTTGTACTATGGAAACCAGATAGATGATATAATACATGTATACATTTTTTTTGTAAATACATACTTAGAATTCAATATAACACCCAGACAGAGAACAAACATCTGTGTTCACCACACAAATATTTGTTCTCGGAGGGGATCGAACCCACGACCTACGGCTCAGAAGGCAGAGCTACTACCAACGGAGCTGAGAGGCCATTATTGTAGTCATACAGACATGTACATTTTTACATGGTAGTCTTGGAAACGATTAACGATTTTGAAAATGTTATTTCTATTCCCCCGTGTAGATAACCTCATATAAATCCATACCAAAAACAGCACCGTTATCGAATCACCGTCCAATCTGACAGCCCATGACGTACAACACAGAAATAGCTGCACATTCAAAACAGAACCTTGCTAATACATAACTAGGTCTGAAATAGGACAGGGGCGCAGTGCGAGGGCCGTGCCCCCGCCTCCGTTCTATTTCCGTAGTGACGTCACAGCGCACGCCCCCGTGACGCAAGCACGGGACTTTACTTTTAAAGTTTTTTTGAAACGCGTCTGGTTGTGGCGCGACTGAGGCGGGCGATAGCCTACTTCTCCGATGGAAGGATTGACGGGTCTGACTAAACTGATGCTATCTAACTTGTGAGTTAGGTTAGGTCAACTAACTGGCCTATTTTTATGTAGGATCTTTGTCACGAAGACAGTGACACACCGGCTGAAATGCGAGAGCTGGAAGTGGGTTTGAGTCCTGCGAGACAAATTTTCATGATCGGCAATGGATACTCGTGGTTTTGCGTATTTTTTTTCACAGTGGAGAATTAGGCCATTCTTGCTTATTCTTGGTTCATAAGCTCGAGTCACTCAAGTACCTACTATGTCGCACAATTACACAAAAAACATTATGTTTACGTAGTTATTATCAACACGTTCCAGATGAAGAAATACTTAGAAAAAGAGGGATAAACGGTTCAAAACAACATACCATATTATTATTATTATAACGACTAAACAATACCGAGATATTTAGGTGTAAGTACAATGTGTCATATACCTCATACAGGTAGGTACCAATAACTATCTCGGGCAAACAAACATAATAATAATCTGTAGATAGCTAAAAGTAGATCTGTAGACTTGAATTGGATCTTTATAAGAAAATCAAGCAGTTTCGTATGAATAAGCCAACTCTGCTGACGAAGTTTTGGCTCGTTGTAAGTCCGACAACTTAACGGGCCCTTAAAATCACTCAGATGTAACCAGCAGCGGTCACCCATCCACATGGTGACCGCGCATAGAGTAAAACTCAATAAAATTTTATTCAATACAATTGCAAGAATCACTTTGAAACGTCTTAAAGTTCAGTTGAGTAACACGGAATCCTGCTAGTACTCATACACATATGTTATTTCCTCTGTTATAGTTTTTGTTTCATAAGGCTTATAACGAATCAATCAATACGGACTTTTGTAATTGAACCACAAGGATCACTTTGTAGAATTCATTTATAGAATTTAATTTATAAATCTTCCTTTCTAATACAGAACACTTCATCACAAGTCTCGCAAAACCCTGAATATACCCCAGACAGGCTTTCAGCCGACCTGCCTATCCCCATCTTCTAAAGATGGGTTCTCGTTAGTGTCCAATACATTTTGTGCATTAAACCTTTGAGGAAAAATGTTTGTGGGTTAGATAATGGTCCTGATGGGGTAATAACAATGTTGGTAGTCCAGGAGGAATCGTTACGGGACTTGGGAGTAGGTTACTGTTCTACGGTAAGACAAGGCTTAAATATCTAATACACTCATAACTAAAAGGTAAGGATGGTTGCTTCATAAACCCATGGGTAACCGACAAGGTTTCAAACATTTAAACATACTGCCATTGTGGCGCAAATGCGTCTATGCCGTAACAATCTACCAAATAGTCTTGTGAATAATTATATTTTTTTCTAGCTTAAGGCTGTTTGATTTCCTTACAAACAGTTGAAGACAAGACGAAGAAATCTGTAGTAATAATAATAAAAAGAGGAAAAAATAACATTTATTTATTATTACTGAAAAAATTACTAAACGAAAACTTTATCACACTGTATTGGGTAAACACTTTTTAAATTAAAATAAATGCATTAGTTTCATTTATTATTATCAAATCTAAAAAAGTTTGCCGGAAATAAAGACCAATATGAAAGCCAACCACATTTATTTTATTGTACGATTATACTCTCATCGCCCATGAATTATAAAATTCCTTTGTATATCATATGGAAATCGCACCACCTAAAATTAAATTATGGGATATCTGTAAAAAGTCCAAATCACAGTCGATCTGCCAATCTCAAGGTTAGTGAGAAAAAAACCCATGAGTTTCAACATAACTACTGGGAACAAACGATAAACCATACCTAACGATTCTGTACGTGCGCAGTTAGTTAATTGCTTAATATAACTAGAAATGTATGTCTGTTAAACAGCTGTTAACTAGTTTAGGTTGTTATTAAGCTAGTTTTAACATCAATTTAAATTTATTGTTTTTCGTGACATTCTTCTTCTTCTTCTTGTGTGGTGACCTTTCAACAATAACAATACCGTACCGTTACAGTACCGTAAACAGTAACAGTAGTAGCAAACAGTACCGTTTTTGTGTGGTGACTTTTTTGAAATCTTTATTTCAAGTGCGTCTCAGAGAGACTCCTTTCGTGCACTCGACACATGCTTTCTAACTTTGTAAATTTTCCGACAAGCCGGTTATTTTGACGATGTTTTCCTTCACCACCACTGGTGTCCTAATGAGATAGAGCCCCAAGGCCCGATCGAAGGAAGGGATCCCGTAAATCCGCTACAATTACCATCCCTGTAACGACTGCGCTAAGCCAGCCGACCAGCAGGTACAATAAACAAATTAACTACGTAACGCCTATCGAAGGTCCATTTACAATCTTTATTGCTGAACCACTAATCATGGCCAGGCTTATATTTATGCAAGGCGTTTATTTGCATAAACAGGTGTTTTAAAAAGACTAAAATGGAATAAATAAATATATTGGTAGGTACCTAAATAAAAGCAGAGTGGGTATCTACCATGCCTGGAAGTTTTATTTTATTGTATTTATTTATAATCATTGCCCTATACTTACAGGTGTACCCTAATACGATAGCGCAGCCTTCATCATCCGAAATTTCGATTTTATGATTATACAATCACAACCAATTAATAAATAATAAAAATAATCACAATCAATCAATCAGATCAATAATTATAAAAAAAAGTTAAAATCATGACGCTTCTTTTTTAGAAGCACAATACGCTAAGGATACATAGTTTATAATTCACAATTCTAATTTCATTCCATGGTAGGCAAAGGTCTCTCTCATATTCTCCAAAGCTCAAAATATTCATAAGATTTGTTTTTAAAATGTCAACTTTACAATCTGGAATTAAACACGAACTGCATTGGGTTGTAATGGCGACATTCGTCGGCGGGCCACGTCTCGCCGGAATTCAGAAGTTTACAGGCGTTTTTATCGCATCGTGGGTAGCTGCTGGCTAAGGGATATTTTACGGCAATGCCGATTCACACCAGATTTGCATTCGATGCTTTATGTACTTGCTTTGCTATTCGGTTTTATATCATCTTCTGGTTGGCTCTTGACAGGTTAACAGCCCGTTTCAGCTGCTAGTAAGTTTGAGTGAAGCTAAATCCACTCCGTGTTCCTGCAGTTTCTGAGAAAGTGATTGAGCTGTTTCTCTGTAACTTAGTTTCATCGACACCTTTCAGGAAATTAGATAATTAGGATTCTGCAGGTGCATTTTACAGTATAGGTGTAATAGAATTACTCTACTTCAATCGTTTCATAGATAAACCATTTCACGTGACTCTACCAACACGTGTATGTTAAAGTAGCAATATTATACGCTTGATACATGTAGTGACATCTATGAATCTTTTCCAAAACTATTCTACGGCTCACATCATAAATCATGGGGCAGTGATAGCAAAACGCAAACCGTAGCAGTCTCTACGCGCCCTCGTAGACTTTCGTAGCATACGTGTAGCATTCGTAGCTGGTCTACGTTTTTTACCATTAGATATTTGAACTTTCCCAACATCGCTTTCAAATCCCATATACCTATAACTCTACAAGGTCCCTCATGTAAAATTATTAAAATCTTTTATTCACAGCGGCAGCAGTGATGCGATACATATAAAAATAAATATACTTACCTCACCATATTGTTTTAAGTACTATCAATAGCCTGAAAATACAACCTTTTCTCGGAACACAATTGTCTACCCTAACACTAACCTTGCCTAGAGAGGTACTAATACGTATACGATTGATATATCCATCGTAGCATGATAATATATATCGTAGGATGAAAGGCGGTGCTTAGGATCCCATTAATTTCTAGCGGCTTTGCCAAAGATGTGTCAGCGTGTCGAAACGGCAGATCTGTGTGTTATCGTCACTGGAATGAGTGATCGCTGATAGCTTGATAACCTCGGAATCAATCATTACCCGGCCCTATCGAACATGTGCGAATCGAACGAAGCGAGCGAAACGATTCGTGCTTTCAATCTCGGCTACTCGCTATCTAAACAACAGGAACCGAAGATGTGATCCCGCGTCGGCACGAGATCTACGCTATCAACTTATCAGGTAGTTGTTGTGATGTTCGTGGATGTGGATGGGCATGCGCTCACCCGCAATCCGGCGTACGTGGAGGCACGGGGGCTCAGGCACAGGGCACAGGGCACAGGGCACAGGCACGGCACATGTCACAGCATACCGCGCTCGGGTCGGCACACTACGCGCGTGGTCGGCGCGGCTGGGAGAGCAGACGCAGGTGCATGGCTCAGGCTCCGGGATCGACCGGCCGGCCGCGCGCCGCCTAGCGACTGACGGGCCGTGCGCGCGCACGCGCCCGGCGAGCCTCGCCCCGCCACGCGCCGGCCTCCGCGCGGTGAGGTACGTAGCACCCACCGCCACCGTCCTCCTAGCCACGCAGCGCCTGGACACGCCGCCTGCGAGCTTACTTCTTTGGCGGCTCCAAGATACGAAGCCATCGAACGCGATCCTTCTTGGTTCAATTTCGATACATATTGACACCAAGAAAACATTTTTCAGTTTTTTCAAAATGGACAGCGTCTCACACGTAATATCCTCACAGCAGAGAAGACTCTATACTAAGTATAAAAATATGAGTATGGCTGCATTAATGTATTTATTTCGTTAACACTTTTCAAAAAGCAGATCCTATGAGCGAGCGTTGCTATGGGCCTGCTAAGGAAGGTCTCGTTTGAGCCATTATTATTGAACATTTACGCAATCCATATAACTAACAATCAGCATTCCCTGAGATGATGCGGCATATAAACTTAAAAAAAAAACATCCAAAATTCAGGTCAAACTCTGAACTGTGTCAGAAGAAAAGCACCCTCGAATTTCCTCGATGCTCTTGTACTACACCGCGAGCATACGCTCTCGTGTTTATTTTCGGCTGCGGCCGCAGCGAGAGGCGCTTGCCCGCCCGTCGCCATGGCAACGCGCCCCAGACGCCGAACTGCCGGAGACCAGCGACGCCAGCCGAAAACGCCCGAACACAGAGCCTGGAAGGTGCCTGGAGCTTAGCTGAAAAGAGCACGCTTCTAAGGTCCAAAGTCCTCCGTACCTTATGCCTTTAGGTCTCTACCTGCCTACCTACCTATAACTATGTAGAGGATAAAATGGCTAAATATTTTCCTACCCACTGAAAACTATAGAAAAGTCCTAACTCCACTTATTCCATCGTAGTAGATGGGTAACAATACAAATTGATAACCTCAAGCAAATCTCAAGCAACTTTATAATTTAGGGTACCTTTAAAATCCTTTGAACCTAGGTTACTTAACTAGCATAATCAGTAGGATTTATACTCAATTATACCTATATGTGTGTAAGATGACTGTCAGACCGAGTTCTAAAAAACTCAAACGCTCACTCAAATCAAAACGTTCTCTTTCCACTGCTGACTGTACCTAAGTTTCTATGATCTAGATGATGAGCGTCTATGTTCTTCATAACTGACTCACGCAGGTGCAGGTGGCGAAATACTTACATTACGTAATGTTTTTGGTTGAAGCGCACAGTGAGCAAAGCGGCAACCATCGGAAATTTTTCCAGCATTTTCTGAAAATTTTGAAATGAATGGCCAAGAATGGAATGACTTCACTTCTTCTTGCCCAACCAAACTGAAAATTCTATCAAAACCGTTCCTTTTCAGAACGAAAAATTAAAAATATTTCCGAACGAAACAACGCTTGTCACACAACTGCCAATGTCAAGATTGTCAATTGTGTGAAACAATCAATGTCATTTGCATTAGTAATGGGTAACTCGTCTATTTTAATCGAGGATGAGGGAGGCCCTCGTTTCTCCTGGTGAGGCGCCTCACGAGTACCCCTCAATTGAAGAGAGGAGAATTGAAATAGCGTTCGAGGTTTGGTAGGTAGGTTGACATAAAGCTGCGCGCCGCTCATCGTTCATTGTTTAATAATATGTACCTACCTACCTATAAAATTAATGTTACCTGTTCTTTATCCACGATATTTATTTATTTTATTGACTTACTCATTATTTACAGTACCTACTAAATAACTTAAAATTACGTTTTAATTTACTACATGCCAATTTAACACGTGTAAAACCTTTATTTATTCACACTTCAATCTTTCAAACACACTCATCACATCAATGAAGATAACACCTCATTATTTCCTTTCGATAAAATTCCTCATTCCTCAAAGCCTCACCTCACCTCACAACACCTCATTTCACAGACCTCCCTCAGTATCAGTCCTCACTCGCTTGCCTCACTCATTCAATCCATGACGCACACGCGGCGCGCGGCCTGCGTCAGTGAGTGAGGAATTCAATGAGGTGGTTCAAAGTTGAAAAACGAGGACCTCACTCATTTTGCATTTTGAGGAACTCAAATGAGGTACCTCATGAGTGAGGGACTCATCACTAATTTGCATGTTGCTAACTCAGTGTCTCCATATACACGGTAATTACCGTAGATGCACCGTAATCTGACATAATCTACGGTCAACGGTAAACGTGCATTACCGTGTCGTAATTCTACCGTATTACGGTGATGAATAACTTTTCGCATTTTTGATATTTTTTTGATTACGTGTAGCGAAACGTAACTTTTTAGAACACAAAATTTTAGATGGCAACACTCAAGGCAAAAAATGATCAGCAAAATGAATGCATATAATTACGAAAATGAAATTTTCGTCTTAGATTCGGATTAGGGAACTAGTTTTTTTGTAAGTAGGTTTAAATTCATTACAAAAAATTAGAAACATGTACCTAACAATTAATAATGAGTAGGTATTAAAAATAAATTTTTTATTGTTATATAATTATTGCTTTTAAATTCCCTATACCTAAATTTGTTTTTAGGGTTCCGTAGCCAAATGGCAAAAACGGAACCCTTATTTATCTACTTAATTACCAATTTTACCATACACTTAAACATTACACGGTAATTACGGTAAATGACATGTCCTGATATGGTTTTTTAATATTTTTAATTCTTAACCTCTATCCAAATATTATATATGGATAGAGGTTGACAAATCTAGCATAACTGTTAAAACAAAAAAATTCTAAAGCTCGCCATTTTTGAAAAAAAAGACTGTTTGTATCAGCGATGAAACTATTGAAAACTCATAATCAGCGCTATCAACACGTTGATTCTGATAGGGGAATACGATTTTTTTGTCATTAGTACGATGTATGATAGGACATTAGCGAAATCATTGCAATGATTTGATAATATCTGTGTGGATCTTGGGTGTGGATGGGTGTGTGTGGTAATTTTAATTTAAGAGTTGGCAGCACTTAACTACGACTTGGCAAAATGACAAATATCCCGCGCTAGAACAAAAAATACCTCTATGCCTGTCGTTTGTCAGTAGGCCAGGCCCTGGCTACCTTCAAAATTCACACATTTGCGCACCGGCGAGCTCCTGGCCGATCGCATGCCTCTCAGGGCTCTCAGTATTTGTACGAAATTAACGGCATTAACCTATAGCTGCACTTCTCTAACCTAGTCACTGGCTTCGTTGAAGAATAGAGACAGGTAGCAAATGTTCGTGAAAATACGGCCAACCGAGACAACGTTCCAAAGTTCATTTTATTTATGCGCACTTTCGCGGCCGGTCATCGTGTAACAAGTTTGTGTTTTGTTGCTGGTTTACAGGGTAAAAAGTGAATTATTTTGTTGTTGGTGCTATTGTAACGATGAACAGGTAAGTTTTTAATGTTTTTACATTCAATTGGTTTCGGTTTTGATAAGTTTTCATTCAAAACCTTGCTAATTTCATCAGCCACCTAATTTTTTTCTGCGAAGTTCTCCAACAAAATCTCTTTGTTTAGACTTAAAATCTAACTGTCCTTACTAAAAAACCAGTGGAATAGGTCAACAATACATATTTTTATGTTATTTAAGTGTTATATTGTTAGAATGTAATTAGGTTTCTTCAAAATAGTGAAATAAATACTAGCATTCCATACATGAGCCAGGAGCGGGCCGTTCCGCTGTCATTTTTTTTCTGCGAAGTTCTCCAACAAAATCTCTTTGTTTAGACTTAAAATCTAACTGTCCTTACTAAAAAATCAGTGGAATAGGTCAACAATACATATTTTTATGTTATATAAGTGTTATATTGTTAGAATGTAATTAGGTTTCTTCAAAATAGTGAAATAAATACTAGCATTCCATACATGAGCCAGGAGCTGGCCGTTCGAGAAATCCTTTGCACTGTTATCATAGAAAATTGCAAGTTTTTGATTGTTGAATTTCTAAATGTTTTTGTATGGTAATAGGTTATTTTTTTATCATGAATCTTTTGTAAATATATTCATGTTTTTGGATATCAATGTTTTTGTCTAACTCATTGAACCTACTTTGTACTACATCACATAAATTCCAAGTGTGTATTTCCATCCGTTTTCTAAATCTTTGACTTCGAGTAGCGAAGTGTACATTTGTAAACAAGTAATAATTATTATTCAATTAGTTAGAATATTTCAAGCTGATTTCAAAGAGGTATAATTACTACAGAGTGATAGTAGAAAAATAAAAGAGAATCATCATTCATTTACAAAGCGGCATGCGCGGCCGACCTCTAACGAAAGTAGTGCGCACATCCGCCATTTTTCGCAAATCGTGGTGCGCAGATGAGGGGATTGACAGATGGTGCAAGTGCAAGGTAATTCTTGCCCTTCAATTCATCAAAAGATCTAAACAGCAACTAACATTATTCTTCTAGATCTAGAGGATACTTGATAAAAAATCCAGATTAAAGTACCTACTGGAATTTACAGAATGTAGTGGAGTGGGCAAACCCGCACAACGCCCTTACGTTTCAATCATTATTCATTTTTAAGAAGCACAACCGACAACCGTTCCCTATCAAACTTAGCAGGACAACCAATAGAGCCTTATTTTCAAGGCATGGTGACTCCTCATCGCTATGAGTGGCTATGAGCTACCTTACCTTCCCTTAGGTTCACACTAGGTAGACATAAACTTGTATTGTATGCAACAGACAGAACAGAGTGCCGTGTATGGTAGAAAGCCTAGTTTTAGCACTAATGCTATTAAATGAAACAAGAATTGATAAATTGATTATTTTTTTATTCAATTTCTTCATTTTCAACATCTTCTCTTATTAGGATATGGTCCAGAAATTGTGCAGGTGGTGTAATATTATTTTGATGCCTTGCCCACCCTAAATACCAAACAATTGTCATTACATGAGCACAGCTCCCAACAGTTCTTTTTCCTACGAAACAGTTACAATAGTAGCCGCAAATTCAATCATTCCAATCGGCACCTATAAGTTTGTTTCTGAGGCGTTCGATATTTGCACACTCTGGTACAAAACAATGGTTTGAAGTAGCTGGAGTTCGACTGTAACCATCTAAATGGATATTTTCATTTTCCAATTGATGAATGCTGTCCCTTTCAAAGTCAGAGCTAGGGACACTTCTCAATTTTTTTTCTTCTTTTTTCTCTTTCTTCTGTAGCTGAACCTGTGTTCAGCTACAGAACTTGATCAGCTTTCTACTATGTCATCTGGAATGATTATTCTTTCATCTTCTACCCCTTCTGGAGCGTATAAGTGTGCTCTTAGCCAGCAGGTGTTGCACGCTCGAGCATCAGCATTAATCTGAAAAGGAATTTTAACCACTTAAGTTTTACTACATAATGGTGCATTATAAATAACAACCCTTATTTACTTTTTTATTACCCGTTTTCACAATGCGTTTTCCAATGTAGATTCTTAAGTTTAGCTTACACAATTTAGTTTGTAACCTAGCTACATATTATTATACTGTGTATGTAACATAGCCTACCCGCGAGAACCTCTAGTTGACTCTACGATAAAATATACATTGTGTGAGGTTATATTTGGAAATGGATAAATGTTAGCCTGATGTGAAAACAATGAATGTTTTTAAAACTAAAATTATTATTAAAACTATTTTACCTGACGGGGACTGATGATGTTAGCTATATGGTCTCGCTCAGGACGACCAACAGGTAGAGGACGAGATCGTCTCCCTGTTCTTTGGGAGATTGAAATCCCACAGCAAATGCAAACTGATAGATGACCAAGTTGTCTATCACCATGAACACCATGAAATCTACCATAATATTCGCGCATTAATAGGTCCATGCACTATTGGCAAATAGTATCTCCATCTTCAACCTGAAAACAATGTAAAAATTACTTTGCTAGAAAAAATATAACGCACTATCGACCAGGTTTAGGTTAGTTTAGGTTTGATTAGTAAAAAAAAAATAGTATTACTTGCCTCCCGAGCTAACCATTCTTCTATAATTGAAATGATCTGGAGATCCATATCCAGAGCATTGTAAAGATGCTGTTGTTGTAAAGGATGACTTGCTATGTTGCAATTGATACAGCGAGCCATAATCTACGAATAGGAACGTAGTCGAATACCGTTGTGAATAGCCAAGTCGTCAGGGTTTTATCTCCAAGCTACCGTTATCCAAATCGCGTGCAATAAAACAATCAATCCGTTGAAACAAAGCCGAGTCAGGGGTCAGGTAAGTTAGAAGATAATTTGAGAAAGCTACGAGAACACAACACAACGCACTGAAATCCACGACGCAACAAACTCACTCCACTCCCACAGAACAATACGGCCGATCTTATTTTCACGAAAAAAGAAGAAGCCGATTTCTATGGTGTATGTGTGCGTATACGTATGTATATCTACATTTGTGTGCGTAAATCTTATATTTTAACTGTCAAAACTGACATCTCAAACTGTCAAATATCAAGAGGTCAATGTCATGCTTGCTTCTGCTTGCTACTGTTCTATATTTCTTGCTAGGATATTTCGAGATACGAGCTAATATTTACGAAATAAAATCCACCGGAATATTAAATAAGACAGAAATGCGATGGCTGCAACAGCATCGTTAGTTAATCATCTGTCTTATTATTATAATCTGAAGAGTATTTACCATTTCCTACAGCACAGACGACTCCAATACCTCCAGCAGCGTTGGGAACCAACCGCTCATAGTCAACTCCTACGCATAGTTACAACTGGGCAGTCATCAATAATGAGAAGAACATTTAATTCTTCGACACCTCTGCCGCATGCCAGACACCTCGTGGGCTTTCATCTTCAGTGGGCTGAAGATGTGTGTCAAACTTAGCGCTAGAAGGTGGTAGACCCGACTTTAGTGGGTGTGTGATGTGTGTTTATAACCCTGCCAAAAGTGTGATAGGATAGGGATTGTGAATGAAGAAACTTGCTATATGTGTGTGATGGAGTAACTACCTACTAAAGATATCTACAATGTTGTCTATATGTTTTTATAGCATTAAAGATTTCATTTAAATTATTTTATATTTTCTTTAAGAATTATTATTCTGAATTGATTATTGTTATTATTCTCACACTGATTTATTTTAATTTAACTTATATTTTCTACTTTTTGTTTGAATTTTGTATATTGGTCGCCGATGAAGTATGTGAGCCACTTTTTTACATACCCTATGATCTTATAATTGTACCATACTTCTTGCAAATAAATATATTTCATTTCATTTTATTTGTACCATCTGTCGAACTACTCAGTAGTTACTAAACTACAGATGCAGAGTTATTGGTGAAAGAGACTCATTTCCTGTAGGTTTCATTTGCTCGAACTAGATATAATGTAACTATGCTACTCGGGGATAATTCAGCATTAAAGAGGCGAAAGAAATTTATAAGTCCAGTAGTTTTTGAGTTTATTCATTACAAAATACAAATCTGTATAATAATGATGATGACAATGTTACCTACCTAAGTACCTATAAGTACATACCTACCTATTTGCTGAGAAGTCCCATTATCACACAGAATGCCTACCTATACATACGTATGATTAAGTATTATGATAACACGCTCCTCTGAATCCACCATCAGGTAAGCTCGTTGGCAGAGAGCACTGGTGGTCTAGTGGTAGCGGACCCGCCTTCCGATCCTTAGTCGTGGGTTCAAATCCAGTCGTGTACCAATGAGTTTTTCTGTAGAAAAATGTATGTGCACTATGCCAGTAAAACATCGTGAGGAAACCGGCGTGTTGTAGAACCTACAAAAGTTCGAGCAACTCGTTCGTGTCAAGCGCCACGCAATAAGGGCCCATTATAGGCCTTGCGGAAACCAGGCCGCACATCAAGTGTGGATGATGAATTTGCCGGAGCTCGTTGGCATCAGTGCCTTGTCTACCTTATTCATAATAGGTAGGTACCTAAATATGGTAGGCCTAATGATGATGATGATGATGAAAAGGTACCTCTATGTAGGTAGACAAGTCTATCTATCTACCTATTTGCTGAGAAGTCCCATTTTACACACAGAACTCCTACCTACCTAAGAGCTGGTAATCATTTTAAACATAGGTATTCAGCTTCTGAATCCACCATCAGGTAAGCTCGTTGGCATCAGTGCCCACCTTACTCATAATACCTAACTAAATGCATTAGATCTACAAAATCATGTAGGTAAATAAAACAAACATTCCACAGGATGGATGTTAGCAATGACCTACTACGCGGGCAAAGCCTGCCGCGGGCGGCCGCTAGTTCATAAAATCTACAGTCACGAAAAACGCCTTGGGATGCTTGCTACTAACTATTATCTATTCTGTGAACCGTCACAGAATAGATAATAGTTAGTAGCAAGCACCCCGTGTCATAGTAACTACTAGCGTATCTGTAATTCGGAAAGATTCAAGATTCAAGATTCAATAAGCGTTTATTCAATACGATACAAGAATCACTTTGAAACGTCTTAAAGCTAGGTGAGTCTAGGTGCCAGTTCCACGCGACCAAGCGTAGAAGAACAGGCAACAAACTACGTCTCGGTTCCTACCGTTTTTTTATATGATCCTTTTACAAATCAAAAATAGTCAGAATATCTTAGATTCACGAAATCTAACATCATCATCACCCTATCCCGAACCTTATCCCATACTAACTATCCTTTAGTCCATGTCGTGAGAAACACCGCTTTTTTTTTCACATTCTAGTTGCATTCGGTAAAAGCCAAGGCAGGAGAAGATTTGACTTCCTTAAAAAAAATGTTTGCTAAATGTTTGCTAGTGTGTATCATCAACTTATTATTAAAAAATGATGAAAGCTTTAATTAAAAACCGATGATAGATGAATGCAGTAAGATTTAACTTAAATAAGCTTACAGAGAAAGAATAAAGAAAGAAGATGAAGAAAGATAGTGGAATATTACAGAAAACTTTAACCCAGAAAGCTCAAATTAAAATTAAAAAAAAGTTTTGATAAACATGCCGTGGTGAATATTGCGTAAATATAAGAGCGCCGGAACAATACTACTCTGCTCCACTCCACTCGACGCGACGCTCAACGAAATGACATTTGCAATCTGACAGTAAAATGTCAATGTCATTCATCATCTGCCTAATCTGACAGATTTTTAGGGATGCCTGATCGTTCTAGAATACCAACCATCAACTTATTTATTTGAGTTAAAATAATTTATTTAAAAACAATGGAGGGCTTTAAAAAATATTCAAGTAGGGTTTCAAGTTCTGTGTTTTAGGCATTCAAAGTTCAGCATAAAGTGGTTCCAGTTAAAGGCCTCGAGGAATAAAAAACCAGCCTCCATACAAAATCGGGACAACTGACACACCGTAAAACACCGTATTTTCACCCTGGCAACACGGTAATCCTTTATTTTTATATGGAGACACTGTGCTAACTTCACATTTGTTGGGTTAGAAATTTTTAGGTTAAATCAGGATTTTGAAAATGTTTTGTAGGTGATCTTGCTAGAGTGTTGAATAGTTTCTGGACAACAAATAAGCTAATTATGTCTATGATCAGAGCTGGCTTTCAAAGACTAGCAGGTGTGCTCAGCAACAGTCAAGGTAAATAACAAAAAGTACTTCGTACCTACTTGTATACTAGAGACTTTATTTAGAATTTATTTGAATATTTTTCTAAAAATTATATCGTTTCAGGAGGCATCCTGTCCAGATTCATCACAAGCCTAGCACCGGTAGAGAATAAGTCGGTGCCTGAAACTACTAAAGATGTCATAGCAACTTGCAATAAATTGGTAGAAGAACAAGCCTCACGTAGCTTTGCTATCGTGCATTTACTGGGCAAACAGTGGCGCGTAACTGATGGAGATCTACTCGTGGTCGAGGGATACTGGCCACCCAATATTGGAGACAAGATAAGATTGGACAAAGTTCTTTTGGCAGGCACTAAAGACTTCTCTCTGATTGGCAGGCCATTGGTTCAACCTGGTTTAGTAGATGTGACCGCTACCATCATATCTAAAGGTCTTTCCCACACAAGAACTCATTTCAAAAAGAAGAGAAGGAAGCAGTACATGAGAGTCAACTTCCAAAGATCTCAGCAGACAATTCTAAGAATTAATTCAGTAGAAATAGGCAATAAGATAAATGAAGCCCCCAAAAATGCTTTTTAAAATGTATAATTAGTAGTAAATAAATTAATATTAGAATAATTACAGTTTATTTTAATTTTGGCTAAAAACAGATATATGATCATTTTAACTGTCAACTTACAAACTTAACATTATCACAGTATTCCTGAAACATAGTTTTATGCTCTTCTTTAAGAAATCTTTTCATGCCCTTCAATAAGTAGAATGTCTTCCCATTTTCTAACAGATTTGCTAAAACTGTTGTGAAGGCTGGATAATCTCCGTCTTTCTTGTATGTTGATATTGATACTTGGAACTGCTTGTATTGTTCTGGTTTCAAAAGAACTTTAATTTCTTTTACAAAATCAATAAATGCAGCAGGAGCCTCTTTTTCCACAACATGATTACTCAGTTTTGTCTCTGTATTGAGATTTTCTTCAAAACCAAATGGTTTGATCTTCAGCTTTTTTCTTTTAGCCACTGAAGTAATACAAGTTACATCAGCGTTTCTCTTGTGTATTGTCACTAAAGGCTCTGATTTCTTTTCAACTTCTTGATTACTGCTATCCAAAGAACTAAAAAGGTCCTTAGCTTCTTTTGGTTTGAACTCATTTACATAAGCTGAAGATTTAGATGTTTTGTAGAAGTCCATAGAAAAATCTGCATATACCTCATTAGAATTTGGGTACTGGCTTACAGCTTTCTTATTCACAGATTTGACCATCCTAGAATTAGTCACAGGGAATGCAACTCCACTGATGCTGGTTGATTCATTTGATTGATCACTATTAGATTCATGTGGTAGAAGAGGTTTTAGTTTGGGTGATGGCAATGTTGATTGAGCTGTCTTGAAGAACCTGCAAACCTCACTAACAGTCTCACCAAACTTAGTAGAAACATTAATATGATCTCTCAACCATGCAGATAGTTGACCTTTTAGTTTAGGACTGTTGAATCTGGTGTCACAAAGCAGAATTGCTCCATAGTCATTCTTGTGCCTGATTACTCTCCCGATAGCCTGATTCACAGCCCGTGTTGCTTCTAGGGAGTACCACTCATCACCAGACAAGTAATCCTTATCTTTAGCTCTAAGCTCATCCAGATATTTCTTCTTAAGTATGATTCTGGGATCCTTCAGAGGCGGAAAGGGTAGACCTGTGATGATGACAGCTCTACCATTCATATCAGCAAAGTCTAAGCCTTCTGATACCTTGCCTCTGCACACTGCCATGAAACAAGCTCCTCTTGTGCTAGGGTCATTTATCTTGCTGTAATACTCACTTATGATAGCATTGAAAGTGTCCTTTCTCTGTGGTTCAACAAATATGGGCTTGTTACTATTAATACTGGTCCAAATCCCTTCAGATTGCCACATTTCTTGGCATTTAGCCATAATTGGGTATGATGGGAAGAAGACTAATAATCCATCAGGTATTACTCTGCTAAAACTCAGTATAGTCCTGCCTAGGGAACTGATATATTTAGGATTATCCCGATTCTGATAATTTGAATTGAGAATTGTAGAATCCGGGCCTTGACTAACAATTTTGACACATATCTGGTTAGATTTAACAATGTGGGGATTCTCTAGTTGGACTCCTACTGGGATTCCTAACTCTGATTTTAGTGGTTTTAGCGGTGCAAGTGTTCCACTGGTGAGGATAATGCTTCTGACATTTTGGTCTAGTAATTGCTTCATACCAAAACCTGGACTAAAGCACCAGTAGCTGATAACTCTCTCTGCTGTCTTGGAAGAGGTAGTTTTCAATGCTCCCCAGCTATCAGTTTTTTTATTGTTTTTCTTATCCTCAACTTGTGCATGTACTTTGTAACACATTTTTACTCTTTCTTTGTACGAATGTGTAGTTCCACTGAACACAACATTTAGTAAGTCTACTATTTTCTGTAGGCCAACTCCTTTACGGGAGAAAGGTGATGCACTTGCAGTTGACAAGTACTGTATAAGATTATCAATTAAGGTGATAACTGACATTTGGTTGTGATCTCTGATTTCAGCTTTGCTAAGAAGGTCAAATATGTAACCGCCAGGGTATGTTGTGCCTTCTGCTCCTATTTGAATTTCATCTATTGCCTTTTCAAGGGCAAGCATCATTTCTTTTAGAACACACAAGTCATCACACGTAAAATCTTTTGGCTGAGCTCCTTCTACAGTCATATCTAGATCTTCAGTAGAGGTCTCTCCGAAGGATCTCATAACATGAGTAATTTCATCAATGCATAAGGCCACATCTGTAGTTTTAATTTGCAGGGATGCAGACTCTTCACACATTTTCTCAACATTGTGTGCTTCATCCAAAATAATAATATTGTTTGTTAGATCAACTCCATTTGCTTTCCTTGATTTAGGGTCTAAAATGTAGTTATAGGGCATAAAAACAATATCTGCATCTTGTTTTAGTTCCTTAGAAATATAATATGGGCAGCATTTTAATTTTTTTCCAACAGCAACTAGGTCTTCAATATCCAATATTTCATCTCCCTTGATTGCCCGGTCTTCTTTCTTTGATTCAACATTATTATAGAAGTGACAAGTCCTAGTTTTGACCTTCAGCTGGCACATGTGGACTTTGTTCATATTGTTGGTCTCTTTAGAAACCTCAGGATGTATACACATCTGATCTCTAGAGCCTAGAATGGTAGCTTTCACATGTCTGTAACTAGACCGCTTCAGTTCTTGCATAGCCTGTGTTAGCTGAGAATGGGTTCTAGAGGAGTAGATTATCTTTGGCATTCCCCATCCTATATTATCCTTAGCTTTCCCTGTCCCAACGCCTGATTTCAAGTTGTCTCGCAGCGCCCCACTGAAATTGCTGTGGTCTGCGAAGTTCCCGACTTGAGCATTCATTTGTAGCTGTGCTTTTTTAACCAGGAGCCATGCTAGCGAGGAACACAGCAAACATAGAGTTTTGCCCGTGCCTGTAGGAGATTCCAACACTGCGTTCGTGTTGTTCTGAAGACTTCTAATCACTCCTTCCATGTACGCTTTCTGGAGATCGTACGGCTCAAATGGAAAGCTGACAGGTATTCCTAATATATTTACATCAGGCATTATGGATTTCTCTCGTACGATCACAAGAAGTGAGCTATGTTAACACACAACTGACACAACCAGACATTTAGGTTCTTTGTCCCTTGACTCTCTTGCGCACAACTCTAACCAAAAATCAGCCACAAACACAACAACGAAACGAGAGAAACAAAACAAGACATAATTTTTTATTTTTTTCCCGCCAAAGCAGGATGAGAGCTCGTGTGTCGTGTCGCTGTCGTCTTACTGTCAATGTAATTTCGTTCGATAGACAGTGACAAGACGTGAAGTTTTTGGTAAGTGGGTAGGTGGTAGTGAAAATTGAGCTTTAGAAAAATAATATCAATTGATTTTATTTTATTCGCAGAAAACTGAAAAGATTAAATATTGACATCTGATATACAAAATTAAAAATGGCAAACGAGCCTAGTCTCCAGCTCTAATATAAAGTTAAGAAAAAAAAAAAGAAAAAGAAAAAAAACTAACCTCGAATTTCGTTGTTTGTTTTGTTTAAAGAAAGAGAATATAATTAGGTTTTTCACCGAGATAATGGAAGTTGCTGTAAGTCAGGTATACACATCTGTCTCATGTAACCGGACACCAGAAATAGTGGACTGGAATGGCGACGGTTTGATTTGTTACGGTGCATCAAATGCTGTTGTTATTTATGATACGGTAAGGAAACTCGATTAATGCAGCGTTTCATTTCTGTATTTGTTAAGATTAGTTTTGGTACTTGGTTAAATCCTAAGTTTTTTATTTATTCAATTGACAGAAAGTAAAAGGCAAAAACCCACTAACAGTCCTCAGTCACCACCGCGCTAGAGTGAACTCCGTGAAATGGCTCCGCAAACCAGACGGTTCCAGCACAGAGCTGGTCTCATGCTCTGCAGACAAAACTTCTGTGATATGGACTCTGAAAGACGGAGAATGGACAGCCACTGCTTCTCTTGAAGGACATAAAGATGGTGTCATGTGCATACATGGAACATACCATGGAGAAAAGCTTCTTGTATTCTCTGGATCAATTGATTCTACTGTGAAAGTTTGGGAGAGGAATGAAGATGGTGGGTAATTTTTCTAATACAAGTATTCATTATAACTAGCGGCATATAACTTTAGCGGTGAGAGATATGCGCTGCGCATTCGTCGTAGTGTCCCATGTTGCGCACACTGGATGTGTGGATGTGTGCAGAGTGTCCTATTGGTACAGAGAGCGGAGTGCGACTGGAGAGCCAAATAGCACTAAGCACGCTCACCCTTCATCCCGCTAGCCCCCCTCAGGTACCCTATTTTTGACTTCTGCGCAATAAAGGTCAGCGCTAAAGTTATGTGCCGCTACATAAACTTATGTGATTTATATAACATTTTTATAGTATCTTTCCAATTCTTCTTTCAGGCTCAATGCAACTCAAGCACACAATACCTCTTCAATCTGGCCTCTGCCTAACCATCCACTGCCATATCCTACCAGTAGTCAATCAGCCTATACTATTCTGTGCTTTAGACGATCATAAAATTCATGTGTTTACGGGTGAAGACTTCCATCGCGTGCATCAGATGATCGGCCATGAGGATTGGGTCCGTGGATTAGATGTAATGGCTCTTGGTAAGCTTAGGGCTTGCACTAACAATCTAGACAATGACTGCTGGCCTCTCAGCTCAGTTGGCAGTAGCTCTGCCTTCTGCGCAGCAGGTCATGGGTTCGATCCCCGCCAAGAACAAATATTTGTGTGGTGAACGCAGATGTTTGTTCTCTGTCTGGGTGTTGTATTGTATTCTAAGCATGTATTTACAAAAAAAAATATGTATGTATTATATCAGCTATCTAGTTCCCATAGTACAAGCTCTGCTTAATTTGGGGCTAGATAGTGTTGTGTGAATTCAATTCAATTTCAATTTTTTTTCAATTTATTTATTCAGAAACAATAACTTATCGTATTCGAATGTCTACTTAAAAATACACTGACAAATAATAATATAACAAACACAATATGATAACAAACAAATTAATTAAAATTAAAATACTTAGACACTCATTAATAATAATAATAATAATAATAATAAAAATGTCAGGCTGATTGGTGATTGTGGAGTTTACTATCATAAAACTCTTCAATAGAGTAGAAACATTTCTCCAACAAAAGCTTCTTCAACTGTCTTTTAAAAGCATTAGGGTTGCCGACAGACTTCAACTCAGTAGGCAGAGCATTAAATAATTTGATAGCCTGGTACCGACAGCCGTGCATTGCCACATTTAACCGCGGACACTTAGGGGCTTCAAGGTTCTTTCTTCTCGTATCCAACCTTAGCAATCTATCTTCTACTGATTCATATCTATATGAATGTCGAGCAATGTCCATGAGAACCACTAATATATAAAGGCTGGGAAGGGTCAATATCCTAAGATTTTTAAAATGATCTTTGCACGACTCCCATGGAGGTATTCGCACGATCGTTCTAATAGCACGTTTTTGTAGCACAAAAGCTCTATTCCGGTTGTATTTGTAACTGTTTCCCCAAAATTTCACACTGTACCTGAACTTTGATTCTACTAAAGCGTAGTAAACAGATATTAATTGCTCACGACTGACCTCATCTCTTAAGCTCCTTAAAGCGTAACAAGCAGAGCTAATCGCGTTTTCTAGGGCTTCTAATTCAGTTTTCCAGTTTAATGCCTGATCAATATGCACGCCAAGAAATTTAACGCTATTTGCAAATTCGATTTTTACTCCGCTATTAATAATGTCTACGGTATCATGACTATGTGCTGTAGTTTTGAAAAGAATTGCTTGTGTCTTACTTATATTAAGTTTTAGGTTGTTTGCATAAAACCATTTATTGAAAGTGTCTAGTGCCATGCCAATTTTATGTTCGAGTTCTTGAGCAGATGTGCCTGGGATAATTGCATTCGTATCATCTGCATATATGACTACCCTAATCCCTGGAACAGAATCACTAATGAAGTTAATGAGGTCATTAAGAAATATTACAAAGAATATAGGCCCTAAAATGGACCCCTGGGGGACCCCGCGTTTTATAGTCAGTACCTTGGATTTTGTCACGACTTCTTGTCGGTCCAAAACATTTTTAATTTCAACGAATTGTTTTCTGTCGCTTAGATAAGATCTGACAAGACTAAGAGAATTTCCCCTTACTCCGTAGTACTCCAGCTTGGCAATTAATATCTCATGATCCACGGTATCAAAGGCAGAGGAAAGATCTAAGAAAAGACCCGCTACCTTCATTTTACTTTCTAGGTATCCTATCGATTCACTAATTAACAAGTCAACCGCGTCGAGAGTGCCCACTCCCATCTGGTAGCCGAATTGGCGTTGATTTAATATTTTATTTAAATTTAGGTGCGACACAATTCGATCCTTGATAAGTTTTTCAAATAGCTTCGAAAAGATCGGCAGTAACGAAATAGGCCTAAAGTTTCTTGGATCAGACTTTTCACCTTTTTTATGGACCGGCAAAACCCTAGCAATCTTCAACTGGTCAGGAAATATTCCTAAGTTTATGCATTTATTAAATGCATTTGCTAATGGCTCAGCTACAACATCAATGTTTTCTTTGATTACTGCAATAGGTATTTCGTCAAATCCGTAGGAGCGTTTATTTTCCATCCTTTTCACTATAAATTTAATCTCATTTCTGTTTGTTTCCTCAAATTCCATGTCAATCTGAACTTTATTAGAGTGTTCTGTCATATAATTTAGTGCTAGTTTTTTTTTCTCATTATTATTAGGGTCATCAGAACTATAATCAAATTGATTAACAAATATGTCTACTATGTCTGGGCTATTCTCAATAATTTTATCATTTATTTTAAGTTTATAATTGTCATATGTTCTAATATTATTTTTATTTCTATGTCTATTAACAATATTCCAAATTTGTTTCGTGCTATTTTTTGCTGCAGCCACTTCATTAATAACCGCCATTTTCTTTGATGCAGCTATAACCTTTTTGTATAGTTTTATATAATTTTTTTGGTAGGTAACTATAGTGTGATGACTATTTATCTTACTACCAGAATTTAAAAATCTTTTCATTTTACTAGCGGTCCTGATTCCCTTAGACACCCAGTTGTTTTGTTTTAGGTTATTTACCTTTATCATAATGTCTTTCTCTTTAAAAGAAGCAGTAAAAAGATTATGAAAGCAGCTAAAGAAATCATTACAGTTCACAAAATCATACTCTAACAAGCTTTGCCTAAAATGATCCCTATTACGATCAGAGAAAATTCTTTGTTTTGACCTATATGATTCCGTTTCTTGCCTGCAATTTGTGGTTTCCATATTCAAACTACATAACAGAGCAGCATGGCCATCTCCTATTCCATTATGATCAACAGTAGTGCCAGCTATATTACCGTCTGGAAGATTAGTGAGAATGTTATCAATGCACGACTCGTGCTCGTTTCGAGAAAAAGTTATCGATTCCACCAGATGCTTGAAGTTGAAGCAATTGAGAAGGGTTACCAATGCATTTTTATTATCACTATCCTTTAAAAAATCAACATTAAAATCTCCAAAGACAATGCACTTTTTGTTGAAGAAATGCTCCAATAGAGCTTCGAGTCTAATAATAAAGTCACTGAAGTTCTTATCATCAGGGATTCTATAAATACAACAAATATTCAAATTCAGGATTGTGTCTCTTACTCCACATATCTCAAAACTGTCAATTTTATACAACTTTTTACAGATTTTTAGTTCTTCAGTGATAGTATTACTGCTACATAAAATTAAAGAACCACCCCTCTTCTTATTTACTCTAAAGTTAAAGGAGGCCATTTTATAGTTGTCAAAATTAAAACACATACATTTTGTTTGTTAAGAAAATGCTCCGCAATACAAATATAGTCAATACCAGGTTTTATGTCACTTAAATATATTTTTAAAAAGTCTTTTTTATTAGATACTCCACACAAGTTTTGATAAAAGAAATTTACATTCGACAATTCAGCCAAAGATTTATTTTTGTCTAGTTTATCAATACATACTTCACTGTTGCTCACGAAAAAATATTTCATTTTCATTCAGCGCACTATGGTCCGCTTGTGAGCCTACCTGCTTAGATTCACAAACAATGTTTAGACCAGCACTGCTTTCCTGAGAGGTTGTTTGTGTGGAGGCATCCTTACAAATTTTTTGGGTATTGATAAGCTTGATTTTTTCTAGACAGCTATCTAGGTACTCATTTCTATAGCACATCTGCAAGATGTCTTTTAGAATAAATCTACACACAAATTTCTTATCATAGGCATATACATTTCTTCTATAATTTATTTCATAGTAGGTATCCCACTCTAATATTCTCGCATTTTTGAAATGAGATGTGACCAGGCGTAGTAATTTATTAACATTATGTACATTTAGATGCCCATTTCTGAGTACAGTACCAAGCAGGACATTTGTGTTAATGAGCTCACACATGCCGCAATAAAGACAAGACTGTAGTTCCAGTGGATTAGAATCATTAGATCCAGTTAGTAGAATAACAAAGTCCTGTCTAGTAAAGTCTCTACAATGAGTTTTGCATAACTCCAAGACTTGTTTCGTAGACGCATATGACTTTATAAACGAGAATACCTGAAATTTGTCCCCTAGTAGTTTCTGCAAAAATACGCTAAGGTTTCTACCATTTTCATCAGCTAAAATCAGTACACGCCTAGATGGTTTGCTATTATTTTTTGGGAAGGGGCTACGTCGTGGACGGGGTTTCTCCATTATAGGGACGTTTGTAGTTTGCTCGCCGACGGGGGGGATGGCTTTCGACTGCTGACTTTTCTTTTCAGCCAATCTGGAGGTTTCAACGAGAATATCCTCCACTTCCTCACACACTTGAGGCACCACACACTTTCCGCTCTCAGTTGAGGCTGGCGAGGCCGATTGTGGTAATTCAGAAGATTGTGTAGATTGCTCCTCTTGGGTTCTCGATTCAGCAGCCAAGTTCTTAACTGGGCTCCTTTTTCCTGCGGTACCAAAAGTCAGTGTAAGAGGGCTGTTTATAAAACTGTCAGTCAAACGTCGCTTAGCACTCTTTTTGCCTGTTGAGGAAACATTTCTTCTGAGTGAGGAAACTGGACTCCTGCAGATTTGTTTCAAAATTTCCACTTCCTGCGCCAGTACTGTGATCTGTTTCTTTAGTCCATTATTTTCTAGTATCACATTTTCCAGTTCACTTTGTGTGCTAGATAAGTTAGTTCTTAAGTTACTTATCTCTATTTTCATATCTTCTATATTGCTGGTCATAGCTTGGGTGGAAAGGTCAAGACTCTTGCCCATTACATCCCCTGACAGGGAAGAGGTGGATGAACTACTATCATCGATTTCTTCCAAGGACTTGGCTCTTTTTAGTGGTGCCTTTCGCCTAGTAATATTGTCCATTTTGTATAGCAGTAAATATAGGCATACGGATTCTATTCGCAACCTTATCTCGGTATTAAATTTGGTCCCTCTGCTCTTTGGGCCACGTACGCCTTCAATTATTCGACGAAATTATGAATTGGGTGCTATGCTGTGTACCAAGCAGCAAAAAATCATTAGCGGTCGGTCCAAAGGTCACTATTTGAATAGACACGACAATAACAATGTTTGTCACCAACCGTTTTTATATGCCGCAGAATTGTTATGATATTTCTTGCACTTATTATCACTGTTTCGTACTCACGGGGCGTTGTTTTACTGCCGTGTTGAGTTCGGCACTATAAAACACTGTTTTGTACGACGGGGCACAGTAAATAACAGCTGTCTTGGTCACTTTATTTCACGTTTTGTTTATCCTGTTTTCTTAGTTTTCACCTTAAGTATATTAACTTAAAACACTCATACGTGTAGATTGTCACTGTTTAAGGGATTAATTAATACTGTACGATCTTAAATCGTGCGTTTTCCATTATTACGATTTTGTTTTACACGGAGCTGTTTGTTTACAAAGCGCGTGACGTCACGCGGAGATGAACTTTTTTCCACAATATATATATTTTTATCTACCACATCACCTGCAGTCAATTGTTCTGCAAACAGTAATATGTGTAGCACCACAAAGAACATAAATTTCATTTTGATATTAGATTTATGTGATATAGCAACTTTTCTGGAATTTGTCTTAGCTTCTTATGATTTTTTGTGCAAATCAAGGGTTTTAATAATTATCATTTCCAGATGACTCCACCATACTTCTAGCATCATGTTCCCAAGACACGTACATTCGGCTCTGGCGAGTACAGAGGCACACAAGCATAGGCATCAATATATCTGTTGAGAAGAAAGTATTTCAAGCGTATGGAGAGCAATGGGAGGTGACTCTGGAGGCGGTGTTGGGAGGGCACGAGGGCTGGGTGTATGGAGTGCACTGGCATCCCCCTGTAGTGGAAAATGGTAAGATTAGTCAAAATGGTGAGTTAGTGAACAGCTGGCCATAGGTCACGTTTTCAGGAAGAACAATTTTTAGCCTTCACCATCAGACAGACTCCCTAAGATTTTCACAATGTTGGATGTCCATCAGAGTGTCCTATGAGGTAGTTAAGGGTAATGGCACTTTGACATAGAATTTCCCAGATATTCATTCCACTAGCAGTCACTCACCAAATTATCAAAGGTTAGCAAATTCATCATCCACACTTGGTTTGTGGACTGGTTTCCGCAAGTAAGCCGCTGGCGGGCCCTTTTTGCGTGACATGAGTTGTTTGAAGTTTTTTTGGTTCTACGAGACTTCGCGCGGCGGTTTCCTCATTATGTTTTCCTTCACCGTTTGAGAGTACTGGCATAGTGCACATAATTTTTTCGACAGTAAAACTAATTGGTTGACTGGATTTGAACCCACGACCATAGGATTCGAAGGCGGGACCGCTACCACTAGAGTACCAGTACTCTCATCAAATGGTTCTTTTCTATTTTATTATCAAAAAGAACTGTTTAAGAGAGACTCTGAATTTGTTCCCCAGGTGAGAAAAAGGTGGTTCAGAAGCTTCTATCATCCTCCCTCGACAAGTCGGTGATAGTGTGGGCGCCAGAGCCAAGCGGCGCGTGGGTGGAGCGCGTGCGGCTCGGTGAAGTGGGCGGCAGCGGCCTCGGGTTCTACGGCAGCCGGTTCGGGCCGCAGGGAGAGGTTCTGGCGCACGGGTACAATGGCAGCTTTCATATATGGAGGTGCTGTCAGGTAACCAATAATCTTGATACTTAAAAAAACCTGCAAGCCTCTTATTTTTTTCATAGCAATAAATGAATTGAGTATTGAAATCACTGTAGTTGATCAAGCCAGAGACATAAAATTAGACAATTAGGTGATATTACTACTCAATTCTATAATTTACTCAAATTGCCCTGTTACTCTTTTTTCATTCCCTTCTTGTAGGGAGGTCATCATCATCAGCTTGAAGAAGTCCAATGCTGGACAAGGACAAAGACCTCCCCTATGCATAGGCATACCTTTCATAGATAACAGATGACAATAGCTAAAGTAATAAAAAGTTATAGGCTTCTCTAAGTTTAGTTTATTAGTTTTATAGTGTTTACTACACTTAAGTAAACTTAAGTAAGTGTTTACTATACTTTTGGGACATTATAAAAATTCTCTAAGTTTGTTTATTTTTACAGGAAACCAACCAATGGCAGCCCTCAGTGGTTTGCGGCGGGCATTTCAACGCTGTAGAGGATGTGCGATGGGAGCCCACGCACGGCCGGTACATCATGAGCCTCTCCGCAGACCAGACCACGAGGGTACATGCGCCTTGGAAGACACCTGACGGTAGACATGCTACAAACACTTATCATCAGGCTTTTACCTTTAAATATTTCATTTGTAATTTTAAGGATAGAAAATTGTTTTATGTGTGGGTGCCGGTGTAATTACAAGCACGTGAGGCGAAACATCTCTGTAAGCCTCAAGTTGATGGACGCAGGGTAGTGCATCGTAGGGCACGTTCCTGACGTGCGTGACCTACGAGGCAATGCTTTGTTATAGGCGATGGTTACCGCTTAACATCAGGTGGGCCATAAGCTTGTTCCATCAGCTAGTAATATTAAAAAAAGTCTATAGTTGTCATAGCCTGAATTTTTTTATATCAATGATTAGTCTATCAGTAATCTGGTTCTCAAAATGTTAGATCAAAGGTATTTATTACTTTCGGGACTAGATAACTTTGTATCCACCAATATCGGCAAATTTTTATAATCCGCACTTAATGTGCGGGCTGGTTTTTCCGCAAGTTGGCCGCTGGCGGGCCCTTCTTGCGTGACCCTTTACACGTGTTGCTCGATTTTTTTTAGGTTCTACGACACGCCGGTTTCCTCACGATATTTTCTTTCACCGTTTTGAGAGTACTGGCATAGTGTACATACATTTTTCGACAGAAAAACTCATTGGTACACGACTGGATTTAAACCCACGACCTTCGTCCACCAATATTGATGAACCTATGTTTCCAGGCAAATTAGAGTGGCACGAGTTAGCCCGTCCGCAAGTCCACGGCTATGACATGCAGTCTCTAGCCCTGATCAGCGGCACTGTGTTCGCATCGGCCGCCGAAGAGAAAGTCATCCGCGTGTTCCAGGCGACCAACAACTTTGTGCACAACTTCGCTAATATCACGGGAGAGGTGCTGGAAGAAAGGAGTGATAAATGTGAGGGTAATTTATAGTTTACTAGCGATCCGCCCCAGCTTCGCACGGGTCGTTGTACCGTGATGTTATTATAGCCTATAGCCTTCCTCGATAAATGGACTATCCAACACAAAAATATTTTTTCAATTCGGATCAGCAGTTACCACTGGACCTCCAGTCTAGCGGTAGCGGCTCCGCCTTCCGATCCTAAGGTCGCGCACCAATGAGTTTGTCTTGGTTGATTAATATTGTGCACTGTGCCAGTACTTTCAAACGGTGAAGAAAAACAACGTGAGAAAACCGGCTGGAAAGACGTAGAACCTAAAAAGTTCGAAAACATGTGTCAAGCGTCACGCGAAAAAGCCAGCGGCCTACTTGCGGAAACCCGTCCGTACACCAAGTGCGGATTGAAAAATTTTAAGGCTTGAAGTTGAAAGTTTTGTAGGAATTTATGGAGGAGCTAGCAGTAAACCCACAGACAATATACAGCGAATAAGGCACCAACTGAATTATGAGCTTTATTTCAGGCATAGCGGAAGGAGCGTCCGTGCCGTCGCTAGGGCTCTCCAACAAGGCGGTGTTCAGCGGCGAGGAGGGGACACGGGACACGGACGATGACGACGGATACTTTGTGCCCATGAGTTTATCGGGTAAGTGCATGGTAGTGTGCATTCTTGTGAAAAAAAAAAAAAACAAGCTGGGAGTTAGGCAAAAGCTTAGAAAATCGCTTGCTAAAACTGTATTTTTGCAATATTTAGTACCGCTAATTTTGAGTCAAAAGTAAGAAAGCAAATCTTGACAAATAAGACAAGATAGAAAACATCCTTTAGGAGAACGATATCAAGAAAATACTATAGACAAAGTTTCGCATTGGCTTTTATGGGACGGAGGCAGAGGAAGCGGACTAACACAGCGCCGTTTGCTATATTTGTGCATTCACTTGTATACAAAATAATAATTGCATAAAACCGATAGATTTCCCGCGTCACGAAATGAGAAGCGGATGCAATGTGATTTAGCTATTGACTGCTGTTTCCATAATAGAGTTGTTGCTGTCAATACGAAATTTTGTTTTATGATGTTTTTTTTTGTCCAGAGCCGCCCACAGAAGAGGTTTTAATGCAGAACACGCTATGGCCGGAGCAGCAAAAGTTGTACGGGCACGGGTACGAAGTATTCGCGCTCACGGCCTCGCCCGACGCCGCGCTACTCGCCTCTGCCTGTAAGGCGACCACACCTGAACACGCCGCCTTGATTCTCTGGTAAGCATATACTGAAGCAACATAGTTACCCCGATTACTAAAGGCAGCATTCTTTTTCTTATAAAATAACTGCAAAATGTAAGTATGATGCAGGCTATCTATACATTTCAGTGTGTACCTATTATATTCATTTTTTGCAATTACCCACACGTTTGTGTTGTTAATGAGTGAATTAATACAGTAAAATGGAAGTTTTTCAAAAAAATGGCATAGGTACATTATATTACATAAGTGATAATGTGCTTATATTATGTGTTTTATTCATTTTTCAATGTCAATTAGCACATAACATGAAGTTTTTCCGAAAAGGGTCATTTTTACTATGAAACTTCTCTGGGTAAAAAAAATGTTAGCCACGGAATCAGGAAACAGCGACACCTGATATTGTTTCTACTAATAATTACCTAAAATCTGAGATACAATTCTTTTGCGCCGGGACTGGGGCAATTTTGGCGGAAACCCTTTTTACTGAAAATGCTTTTATGATTTATTTCCTTCACAGGAGCACAAAATCTTGGAACCAGATTCAGACCCTCCGATCTCACGCGCTCACAGTCACGCAGATAGAATTCTCACCGAACAGCCAATTTCTCCTCTCTGTATCCCGCGACCGAAGATGGTCCTTGTTCCGACGGCAACAAGGCACAGACTCGTTTGAACTCGCCGCGTGTACAGATAAGACAAATGGCGTTCATGCGCGAATAGTGTGGTGTTGCGGTTGGGCTTGCGACGGGGATATGTTTAGTACTGGATCTAGAGACGGAAAGGTACTTGTGGTAGCTTCTAGCTTCCACTTAGGCTTCGCTGGCGATTGCAATATAGCATTATAAGGGGTCGTCCTAATTTGCCATCGATCGCGCGATGGTGCGATGCGTTTTCGTCGCACGACGAGATTAAACACACACATTTCTTTAGTGTCCTAATTGAAGGTTGAAGTCATCGTATGATAACGCATACGCAGTTTCAACGTACGACGAAATCGCATCGCACCATCGCGCGATCGATGGCCAATTAGGACGACGCCTAATGGTCAACCAGGTCACGGAAACAAATTACACTTTTCTCAGGTGTGCGTCTGGTCTAAAACGGAGACACATTCCGAGACTTCGCTGAAAGAGTACGGCTTGTACGGCAAGTCGCTGGAGCTGAAGGAATCTGTGACCGCCGTCGCCTTCGCGCCGATCCCCGGCCTCGCCAAGATAGTGGCGGTCGGCACTGACGCGGGGACTGTGAGGGTTTACAGCTTCAACGGCATGTGGAGCCTGATGCGGGACCTAGATTACAGGTTACTTGAAAAATATATCATTTAATCATTGTCCTCTTGACTATGTGGCCAGACTCTTTAAGGTCTGGCTGGTATGCCAATATTTAGTGCCGTTAGATACAAAGTTATTTAGGCCAATAACTCAAAAACCAGACCGTCACAAATTCTGAAACCTATACCAATCTGCGTCACTAATTCGGCACTAAATATTGGCATACCAGCCAGGCCTTAAAGAGTCTGGCCACATAGTCAAGAGGACAATATTTAATACACCACCGCACGTCTATTTATGTTTCTATCTAACTCTCTTATTTGTGAACCGATTTGAATATTTTTTTGTAGTTATCTGGTTATTTTTCCCCCATATTGAGCTATGAAATCTGTTTATAAGTGTTGTGAAAGTAATGGTTTGTTTCCAGCGCGGCTCACCACCTGACGGTGAAGCGAGTCGCCTTCAAGCCGCGACGTGAAGACGACGGCTCAGTGTTAATGGCGAGCTGTGGAGCCGACCATCTAGTGAGGGTGCACCGTGTGACCATCGCATAGCTGTTTTATTAATAAATATATTTTCGTTACAAACGGGATTTCATTTCTACTAATGCAGTGAAAGAGCAATAGTGAAGATTATTTTATCCTTGGAACACATGGAAATAGTGGCAGGGATTCTACCAAACATGGCTAAGAACTATCAACTTTCTAACACAAAAAACCACATGCATATACTGAAATGTTTGTTTAGGTGTGATATTCCAGCATTAGTTATTCTATGAGGCTACAGACAGGGAGACACACAGACTCCTCCATATTGGTCCAAGTAGCCAAATAGTTTTTTATAAATGGAATTGCCCGACTCGTGTAGAAAAACGTTCTGTTGAAGGCCATACAGAAGAACAGAGAATAATCTTTAGTAGGAAAGTGGGGAAGGCTGAAGGTTATAGATAAAAACAAAAAAGTTACATATTTTTAGTTTATTGTTTATATAAACGTTGTATAAACATATTGCTATCTATAATAATTATCGGCTAACTATGAGAGTACTACTAAGCAACATTTCTTATACGCTTTTGGTATTATAAAGATATATACACGAAAGATTTTTTTAAGGCACATTGTGACAATACATCTAGAATTTTAAAACCACCTATAAAAATATAATTCTCAGGAAAATATTGGATGCTTTGACAACATTGGGGCCTTAGAGAGGTAACATAAAATGAAATGTATTTATTCGCATATACTTAGAGGTACATAAATAACAAAATAAAAATGCTTAGAATTTTATTCTAACAACTATTTTTATAAATACAACATGGCAAAAGGACCATTACACGTTTTATGTTTTTTGAAATAGCTTTTTTATTTCCACATACATAATGTATGTGCCTAATAACTATAAATTCATTTTCTAATATTATAAAATCTGTACATTTAAAATGTGTTAGTAAAATTTTGCTTATCCTAAGTGTTAATGGGGTGTGGATCATCTTTATACCTTCCTTCATTTATTTGTTATTTTAGAAGTATTGTTTGGTAAACCACTATTGTACTCACTGTACTGAAATGGTAACATTTTTGTAAACGACTTGTTGGAAGACTTTTCATTTAGCTCAAAATAGCCTTTTGTGTCTCAAGAAAGTAGTTCTGATTAAATTGAACCTCATTTTGATTCTGCAAAAGATCTACGTTTACTAGTTTTTTTGGAAGCAAACCCTTGTAAGTTAGCGTCGAACGATGGCCAATCTTGATGGCCTATTTCTTTGCATGAATCTTAAATTAATGTTTATGCATCGATTAGTTCGCTCTAAGTGCACACAGGAGTCATAGCATCGACAGCTTTCGTTTTATTTTTCTTTCCCCTAAAAAAGCCCATGCATCTTTTAACAAGACCGCGTTTTTTCTTTTTTACCTGACCGTTTATCGGATCTGTGGTAATGGTCAGGCATGTCAGACTCTGCGTGAGCGAGCCGCTGCTAGGTGCGAGGGAGACGAAGGGAGCGCGCGCGCCGATGGGGGCGGACTGCGACGGGAGGAAGTATCTGTTGTCATTCTCTTCAGAGTCGGGCGCCGTGACAATGTTGACGGCGGAGTGAGAGTTGGTGGTCGGACTCGCGACTGCTGGAGATAGCGGTGGTTGATGGTTGGCCACAGGTGCGGACGGCGGCATCTCGCCGTTTACACTGAAACGAAAAATCCTATCTTTTATACAATATCCAGTGGGACTATTGGTAAACCACGTAAGTTAGTCCACTCCCTGCGAGCTTATAAGGGAGAGGAGAGTGTTACGCGGGGGAATAGACCGCGCGTCAGGTGCTGTTTTGATGAATTGAAAACTTCTTTAGGCGGACTTGAAAAAACCAATGAACGTCATAGTGACGCGTAATAGGTATGTAATTGAGGAAAAAGGTGCCACGATATTTTTTTTTAATGGATATTACCCTCACTCGCTCTCTGTAAAGCACACTGTATAGGGAGAGTGGTCTCAGAATAGATCCTCGAAAAGCATTAAATTGTCCATAATTTTGAATGTAGTACTTGCGAGTTCTCTCAGCCAGTAAGCCTTTCAGTAAGGATTGGGCAAATAGTAATTTTAGACTTTTAGACGTTGTTAATCGAACTATTATTCCTTTAGATACCAAAATTCGAATTCTAGTTACAGCAACAGATGTAATTCATTAATGAACTGTACCATCCCTTGTGTATTATAGTTACCTTTGGTAACGCGTGAGCTCCAGCGACTTGATGAGCCGCTCCCAGAAGTTGGTCAAGCCGTTGTTGAAATACAGCATGTGATAGATGCGCAGGTGCTGCGGCAATGTACACAGCCGGTACATTATCGGCAGCAGGCGACGCTGATTCATCTCTGTTAACAGTATAATTTCATTTATACAACATGCTTTGTGTGTGTAGCTCGAAAAACCGACTACCGTTACGGAAGGTTCTCGAATGGCGACCATGAGCCCGCAGTCGAAACATTGGACGCCCACCCGATGGACCAATGACATTGTTAAGATCACGGAAAGTCGGTGGATGGAAAGGCCTCAGAATCGTTCTTCCTGGAAATCTCTTTTTAAAAGATCGACTGCGTATCGCCGTCGTCTCAGATGTTGCAGATGTCTATGAGCGACGGTGACTGCTTTCCATCAGGTGGCTCGTTTTCTCGTCTGCCAGCCCAGTGTTTTTCTTCAGGCTAATGATAGCCTTCAGTTTCATTTATTTATCTTTCCACATACACCATATTCTTAGATACGTCATACTTCAAACCTGGCCTGGATAATGGGGCCTGATTGGTGAAGAAGAACCATAGTTAAAGTATGGTAGCTGGTAGAGTGCTGAACAAAATATAAAGTTACCGATGCTGACAGCTTGCGCGTAATCTCTGAAGAAGGAGTGTTCGGGACTCTGCAGGAACTCAGGCGAGTAGACGAGGATGATGCGCTGACAGCGCTCGGAGATGAGCCTCGCTATGGGCGGGTAAATACTCGCGTATCCGTACTGGAGGTTGTCTTTTATGCAGATCTGGAATATAAGTATGTAGTCATTTAGTTTTCTAGTTGGTGATGTCTGGGCGGGGAAGGTGTACCTATGCTTACGGTATGATTGCCACCCCATATTTTTTTCTTGCTCAAACTTCACTAATTTTTAATG
Source organism: Thera obeliscata (assembly GCA_947578465.1). NCBI lineage: Eukaryota > Metazoa > Arthropoda > Insecta > Lepidoptera > Geometridae > Thera > Thera obeliscata. The sequence continues at coordinate 621,984 of OX387921.1, read as the reverse complement.
GCGCCACTTCATTGTGCATACTAATTAAAATATTGTAAGATTGTTTAAAGAAGCCATACATTTCTCGCCTGTCCTTCTGGGCTAGGTCACATGGACTGGTAGTATGGCGCCTGTGAATAAAGTGATTCTCGCCCTCCTTGAATAAACAAAAATTGACTCAGATATTGACCGGTTTAAATCAGAGAGATTCAATCCAAAGTGATACTTTCGTTGAAGTATTGTTTACATCTACTTGTTGCCAAAATAAATAGATGAGTATACAGAGTTTATGCAATACGTAAGGCAATAAAAGATTTACTTAGAACATTTGGGGTAATCTAAAAAGTCAAAGTTTATCTGACTTCCTCTTTTTTCTTAAACACTTATCAGAATGTTTAGTTAAAACTACTTTGCTTGTGCCAAGATACATTTTACTGTGAACTTTGTACCTCAAAGCCATGGGAGCTCAATATATTTTTCATCTCCATAGCAAAATCTTTATCAGCATCAGCATACAACACATAAGCATGGTACTTATGCTGATGGTAAGGTGTGTCCTCGTGTGTGATTATATCAGGGTTATTCCACAACTGATTGTGGTTATTGGTGGCAGATGCAGGCAGTGCAACCTGATTTGCTAAAACAAAACAAAGATGATATTATTATATATTTGACTGGTCTCTCAGCTCGGTTGGTAGTACCTCTACCTTCTGCGCCGTAGGTCGTGGGTTAGATCCCCTTCGAAAACAAATATTTGTGTGGTGAACACAGATGTTTTTTCTCTGTCTGGGTGTTATATTGTATTCTAAGTATGTATTTAAAAAAAATGTATGTAAGTATTATATCAGCTATCTGGTTCCCATAACACAAGCTCTGCTTAATTTGAGGCTAGATAGTGTTGTGAGAATTGTCCAAAATAATAATTTATTTATTTATTTATTAGACAGGCATCACTGCTCTGTTAGTAGCCATGCCTTATGCACTGTAGGCAATGGGTTTGATAAAACAATCTTCATTATCATCATCAGTCCGCAGAAGTTCACTGCCAGACCTAGGCCTCCCCCACAAACTTCCAGGAGGAAGTTCCCCTTCCATTCACCGAATTTCCACGATTGCAACAATGTTGGCGGTCCATCTGGTGGGTGGGCGACCTACGTTTCAATTTCCAGTTCGTGGTGATCTAATAATCAATAATACTTATTTGTTATTTGGCTGTGTATCTACAATGTTGCCAAGTTACAGTTTAGATAACTTCACAATCTTCATAACAAAAACGATATTCTTGCAAAGAATATTGATAGATGGACTTCACAGTTTATAAAATGTTTTATCCTGTTCAAAGTGACTCATTTCAATTGATAGTACAACAACACAATATTGAATCACTTCTTCATATGGATTTAATGAATGGTTTTTTATTGAACTATTTGTATATGAATGTCATCATGTTAATAACAATGAATTCAAATCAGAGGCCCAAAGGTTGAACACCTAGTTGATAGTCGCAGAGCTGTGGACTGTAGGAGATTATGATAGAATAAAAATAAGAGAAAAAAAACAATATATTATAGACAATTCACACAACACTATCTAGCCCCAAACTAAGCAGAGCTTGTACTATGGAAACCAGATAGCTGATATAATACATATATACTTTTTTTTTTGTAAATACAAACTTAGAATACAATATAACACCCAGACAGAGAACGAACATCTGTGTACACCACACCAATATTTGTTCTCGGCAGGGATCAAACCCAGGACCTACGGCTCAGAAGGCAGAGCTACTACCAACTAAGCTGAAAGGCCAGTCAATCAGATGGAATATCAGAGCTTGTATCATTACAAAGTGGTACAAAATGGCCTTATGCTTAAGACAGGAAAATTCGAAGTATTGAGGGGTTTCTTGGACACAATTGGTAATTTAAATAAAACTTGCTTTGCTGAACGAGGCTTAATGCGTAATTTAAAAAAATTACCTGGTCTAGATGATGGTTGCTCCTTTATACTAACTATGAGATCATCATACACATCAAATCGATCCAATAAGGTCAAATGGTTCAAAAGCTCTCCGACAGTTGCTGCCTGAGCCTGCATATGCTCTAGCACCTTGCCGGTCTTGTCATTGTAGTTCACGATATTAGCCTCTTCTTCTGCGGATATGTTCACCAGAGAAGCAAGGCCTCGCCAGTCTCTGAAATAAATTGATATTGTTTTAATGATATTCTATATATTCTAGGCATGTACTCAGCCTCATAGTAGTATAACATGCACTGCATTTGAATTTTTACACACCTATTTTTATTTATCATCAATAAAATTTAGTTCGGTATATTTACCTGTGTTTCCGTATTGGTCCTTCAGTGGGCAAAACTTTGTAAGGATCCAATAATTTCGATAGCAATCTTTTTGTGGTGCTGGAGAGTGACGATACTGACAAGGAACTTATCTCAGTAAGATCTGCCATATTTACAAAACATTCAACATTCCTTCACTATTTTCACTGAGGAAGCCTCTTTTTGTTTGATTTTGCCAGCAATGTTTTGGTTATACATAGAGCTACAAATTGGGAACCACCAAGAAAACAAAAACAGGCTGATTGATTGGCTTTTCAATTCTGAGAATGGATGATGTGAATGCAGCGAATGTGAAATTGTTATTTTATTGAGTAAAGCAATGCTGCCAGCTGAAATTAAAATAAAGTCCTTGGTTTAATCAAAATTTACCTCAAAACGTTAAAAAAGTAACCTTTTGATTGATGAGTAGAACAGAACTTGAGCTGCAAAGTTTTCCATAAAAAAAGTCAAGTCATCATGTGCAATAGTAGGAACCTGCCTACTCTTTGTAAGCAAGCAGGGCAGGTATAACAAGTTGCGAAACATGTTACATGTATTATTTTGTTGCGTTGCGATGGTGGCAACGCACCGTTAGTCAGGCATTTTGAGGGCTTAGATTAAAGATCGTAAAATCAGTTGATCAGTTCACTTATTTTAGGAATATTAGCCATGTAAAAATCCATTACAATGCTGCAACACTGACTTGAACTTTACGAATTGTATACATTCTAGTGCAGCTTAGGAGTGAGGCATATATATCGGAACAGGTAAAAATAACAGGTATTTTAAAACAACAGCTTGGAACTGTTGTCTAAACCACTGAGAACCTGTTCCAGTTCCATTCCACAACAGCCCGAATCTGCCGAAACATGCGTCTCTTTATTCTAGCTTATGGAGATTACTTTTGTTAGAAGGAGACGCCACGCACGGAACATGTGAGGCATATATATCGGAACAGATAACAAAATAACAGGTGTTTTAAAATAACAGCTTGGAACTGTTGTCTAAACCAACCAATGAGAGCCTGTTCCCTGCCTGTTCCAGTTCCAGTTCCATTCAACAACAGCCCGAATCTGCCGAAACATGCGTCTCTTTATTCTAGCTTATGGAGATTACTTTTGTTAGAAGGAGACGCCACGCACGGAACATGCTCTTCTCTATTCTAGCTTACGCATCTTACCTTTGTTAGAACGAGTTAGCCTGTTACAAGCAGAGAACAGGTGTTGCGTTCGGAAAATACTATGTTGCATGCAACACAACCAGCTGTTATTTTGGAACAGGTTTTTGGAACTGTTGTTTTACTGGAACTGGAACAGGCGGAACAGGTTTCTTATTTTACCTGTTCCAACCCACTCCTAGTGCAGCTGAGGGGAGGCGAAAATGTACATCATGCTATTGTAAACATCGTTATTACGATGCCAGTTAAGCCACATGTACACTGTAGCAATTCAAACATTAATTTTTGCTTTTTTGTCTTGGCACTAGATATTTAAACTTGCTCTTGATACTTTAAGATCACCTCCATAGCAGTAAGAGTTGATGAAGATATCATTCATTTGATTAAATAACTCATGTATTACCAATTGACATTAAAATAACAGACAATAGGTTAATAAAATATATGGCCTATAAAGTGATTTTTAATTCTATTGATGATAAATGACAATAAATAATAATAATAATAATAGTAATGACATTTCTAATGGGTATACATTATATTAACTATTTTTATGAAACAACGGGATATAATATCCCGTTCTTTCATATTTTTTTTTAAAACCATGATAGTTTCAAAAGTTACATTATAATATTAAATTTAATTTTGTATTTTTGATTGTGTTTATTGATTATTTATTTCTTGTCTCTTCTAAATGCATGTACTTATTTCAGATATAATTGTATGATCGTCAATGATTAAATGATAATATGATATCAGTTCCAAATCACTGAAAAGTAAGTTTTGGTACAACTGTTGGTTTTGGCTAGTAAATAAAAATAATAAATAAATAACTTTTGAAAGTTATTTATTTATTAAATCGTTTCGTAAGTAGCCAGACGGAGTCAAAAGCTACTACTAATATTACAAAAGTAACTTTCTGGCAGTACTGGAATGAAGTGGCAAAAAAAATTGTCTCCAGCGCCAGTTTAAAATTAAAACAAAATGAATGGCGAATGAGTGATGGGACAAATGGAAAAGAGCGGGTGAAATTAAATGCATGTAAACATTAATTTTAGTTTTGTTCGGTCAGGCTCGTCAGTGTAGAGTTCCTTGTAAGGTTCCGTAGTCAAATGGCAAAAAACGGAACACCTGAAGATTCGATATGTCTGTCTGTCTGCCCGTCCGTATGTAACAGCTACGAAATTTTCGGGAGGCGATAATGTACATCATGATATTGTACACTTTGGATTTTTGCTTTTTTGTTCTGGCACAAGATATTTATAATTGTCCTTGATACTATATAGGGCGGATCCGACTAGGATTGGTTAGGTTATGTTAGAACATAAAATATACGCTTATGGCGAGCGTCCCGCGGGAGCGGCCGCCGCAGTGCCAGAAAATATTTTTTTACAATGATAACAAAGGCATTATCCACTTTAGAGCAATTATTCATCGCTAGACAAACAAAATTAACAATCAAAATATTTATCTGCTCCAGTGTACACGAGCCTTAGCAATTTCCCAGTGGAAAAAAGTGGATTCGTTTTAACTGGGTGTACATTAACCGGGCCCACATTTTCAAACTAGATGAGGATGCTATTTTTTTTTAATCACGGAAAAATATAATAAAACTACATGAAAATCAACAATTCATTTTTATAGACATTTTATTGTCATTCACAAGTGCATTCACGATCTCACTACTAGGGTATCTAAGTATAATATATTATTTAAATAAGTAGGTACCTACGTCTTAGACAAATTGTCTAAGACCTACGTAGAGAAGTTAACAGAAGTTAATAAAATTTAAACGATTCTTATACACACGACAGAAAAAAGTCAATAATTTAATCATCAATAAGTAGGTAGGTATCCTAACTAAGCAGCTAGGTAAATCTTAATATGCATTTTATACGTTTTACACCCTCCGAGAGTAAAATCTATGTAAATGACTAAGTTTACCATCAATACAGTTTTGTAACGAAAACAATCAATGATTTACAAGTTTTTTCTAGCCTGCGACTCCTTACTTAATTAAATTTTACCAGAAGAGGGCGATCGAAAAATCTCACCCTGTATACAGGGTATAGCTAAGGCGAAGTTTTCTCCCGGCTAACCATAACACGGTCGAAACCACGGGAAATATAAAAAGATAATTGCGATATATACACAATTAATTACATAATATAATTAATCAAATGTTTAATAATAATTAAATGTTGATAAAAATACCTAAGTATTTGGTTATAAACCGACAGATTACTATATAAATTAATATATTTAGTACCTGCGTACCTACTAACATTATTTACAGGGCACTTATTGGCACCACTACTAAAATAATAAGCTCTGAATAAATGGAATGTTTAAGTTAACTAAACTAAAGATACAAAGAAAAATCTGAGAGTTTTTTACAAGAACCTGAAGATCATAGTTTGGACACGGAAGTTAATGAACAGTTTTTTTTAAACCTTTTCTAGTTCAATGGCATGCTAAAAGGAATTGCATTAAAAAGTTGTGAGCCAATGCAAATCTACGAAATACTAGCCAACTTTTGATCATGAGGCTACAGGTTCTGAAGTAATTCTAGATTTTAATCAATTAATAAATGTTAATGAACTCTCGCTTGTGATTTTTCATACCATTCTAGTACCAGAAGTAGGTTAGGTATTATAAATAAAGGGTTATTTAATTTAGTCGCTATCCATACATCAAATTTACACAAACACATTAGTAATACAGTTCAAATATACAGTGTAAAACTATTAATTATAATATTATCTACCTAATTGATATGATTACAGTAGTTATTTGTCAATTCTATAAGACTTCAGATTTCTTAAAAAATAATAATTGGGGCAAGAATAAGTATCACCATACTGAATGCAGTGACATGAAAATATCATTGAAGGCAATTATTAAAACAATGTTACTTTTCTAAAACAAAGTAAAATACATTATTATGGTATTTTTCAGCACAGTCATTGTTTAATAAAGAGTTTACTAAATCTGCTCATCAATAATTACGAAGTTATGCGAAAGCAAACAAAAAAAAACAACCGATTTGAAAACCTCTTTTCATTTGAATTCGTTTAAAAAGAAGTTATCCGCTGAGTAACCACGTGAACTGCGCAATACAAAATCTCTTGTTATGAAACGCGTTCTGCGCAATTCTAGGGTAGTCATCAAATGACAAGTTATTTGTTGCTTACACAAAGGATAACCAAACATAACCTGTTGGTAAATCGGCACTTTTCCGTATTCATTCAATAACGCAATTATGGTGAGCGTTAGACGCTTGCTATTAGTCATTAAACGGGACTTATTAGCGCTTAGATAACTCCAAATCAACCGCCATGTACTGGCCCCCTTTCAAATATAATACTAATGTCGTCTTTGAAACGTCTATAACGTTAAAGTCTATAGTTAAGTTTGTATGTAAATTACTTGCCTATTATGTAGAGATCGTTCATTCTTAAACTGCACGCCCCACTACTTCAGTCAGTCAAAGTAAATTGTTCATTATCACTTACATTACAAGGCTCATTTTGAAGTACTTAGCTGTGAGTCAACGTAAAAAAACGTGGTGGAGGGGCGTGCAATTTAGACTAGTTTATCTCTACTTATTGTTTGTTTAGTTGAGTCGATATATTAGTGCATCCTCTCACTGGAGGGACACATAGTTTTAAGACGTTTTGTTAGCAATTTGTTATACTCGCTTTCTCTTTGTTGGATATCCTATTAATAAATAAATAAATAATATAAGTCAATAAATTAATTAATGCTACATTAGAATCTAACTATTTACAATGATATGGTTAAATAAGATATATTAAGTAATTCTATAGGTACGCACAAAATTTATTTTTAATAGGATTTAAAAAATAACCAAAGAGGTATATCAAAGAAAACATGGATGAATTTGTGTGAAAGATGACATGGTTATAAGAGGAGTGAATGCTGATATTATGACAGCTGACAGACGGGAATGGAGAAGGAAGACATGTGCCGACCCCAAATAAAGTGGGATAAGGGCAGGCAGAAGATGACAAAAATACATTTTGCGTGTACGCTTAAGTAAAACACACCAATCCTAGAATTAAAAACGTGAATAGATAGGTAAGGATAAAATACACCTTGGGTTTTCAAATCTGGCATGCATGTTCACCAATATAACAACATTGTTTATGTTCAGTCTTCAACATTTTTAGATATTTTATCTATACTCCTATAGGTTTTGTGTCATATTCTGCGTGTGATTTTGTGAGGAGCCGTTTGAAATTGTATTTTTTTCAGACAGTTTGATTTATTATTTTAATCCAGAGGGGTAGGTAAATCTATTTATTGGGTTAATTATTTTATTGCTATGAAATGTATTCAAAACTACACTATCAATAGAATGACACAAAGTGCGTCAAGATTTGCTATGTAGTATTTTAGCAACATTGTATAAAACCAAATCTACTGACCAATTGTGACTGTATTTTTCTATTTCCTGCTACTTGGCAGTGACTTGTGGAATTTACTACGACTGAATTAGATCTATGCTTAAATATTACTAACTGTGCCATAACGAAGTCCTATAAGGTTAAAATTGTACAATACTTTAAATACCGGTCGTCTAAAAAGCTTAACAAATATTTTGGCTTAGTTTTTCATATCAATGAAAATCTTAAGTAACAAAGAATTTTAGAGACATGACAAAGTTTATTCAAACTAGTTTTGCATTCACAAATTCATGCATACTTCAAGAACATACTTTAGAATGTCCACCGATGGTCAGTCAGGAAGAATACAGGTGTCAACTCCGTGGTCTTTTGCTAAAGTAAGGGTAAGTACGTAAGCTAGAGGCCCTCACTAACAACATCTACAGCCAACCTAAGAAAAACCAGTGCATTTTCTCAGGTCGAAATGAGACGATTGTCCAGAGAGACATGACTAGTACTGTCACAGACAGTTTGACAGTTTCAAATACCTCGAATTGTTTGTTAATCGTTTCAATTGTGCGCTGCGCGTTTTCCTTGCATATACCCTTCCCACCGTTTCGCCGTATTTATAAGTATCGGATCGTCATCAAGGCCCGCCAGTAAATAAAGCTGATTCACATGTGTTGCGTGGTAGTCCCATCTAGCTATATTAGGACTGACACCTAACGTGAAATGCCTGAGATCGTAAAAACTGCCGCTGCCGGTGTCAAATAGTGGGAGTAAGGTTTTCAGTGATGTCATTCCGTCGTCGAACATTTTCTTCGCTAGCGATATCGAGTTCTCACCTTCGATGACGTGGAGATCGTAAAGACCGAGCAAAGTGTATATGAACCCGTTTAGGACGAACAGTGCTGGTTTCGTAGGGTATTCTTCATACCTGAAACGATATTGGTATTATAATTATTTAATTAATCACTCCACTTTAGAGGGCAGAACGCACAATTACTACGAGCTGTTAAGTGTAAGACTGTTGTTGATTTTAAGATTTGAACATAAATAGTAGATGACAGGCGTTACGGCTCAGTTAGTGTTAGTGTTAGCCCTGCCTTCTGCACCGTAGGCTGTAGGCATCAAGAATCGGTCCCATACGTTTTGTATGGAGGTGATTACATTAGTGCAGACCGCGCGAGTTTCCCCGTCTCTGTCTGTCTCTGTCCCTGTCTGTCTCTGAGAGGGACAATTGGCATAGCAACACACGGGACTGTTGTAACAAACTCACCACACATATTTATCCATCCACATCGCCTTAACCCCTCCGGCATCACTGGGTACGTCCAGGAGGTACAGCGCCCGTTTCGCCGCCTGTAAGTAGGCCACGTCTCCGCTCTGGTAGTAGGCTCGGGAGAGCAGCGATATGGCGTGCCCTTGGCTCATGGCTGAATGCCTGCAAATGAAACGAGTATGCACGCGAGTTTTCATGAAAAGCTGTTAGGGAAAATGCTATTAACCTGAGGCCCTAACCTTCAATACAGCGGTTTTTGTATAAAGCTTGAATCTCATTACGCTCGCCCCACAAACGTGCCAGAAGCCTATCATACATTTTGAATATATGTACGTGATTATACTAATGCTGACGACGCAGACGCAGACTTTATGTCTTTGTCAGTCCCATACAAAATGTCTGACATCGATTGGACGCTGTTTAACTAAAACGTTTTAGTTAAACAGCGTCTAATTATGCTTCTAGAGTGCCACAACACACAAGACTGTCGTATTTAAACTCTGCCGTCAATAATTGTACTTCGCATCAGAAATTAACAACCCTCTTAGTTGGAAGAGTTGCATTCTGACCCTCTTAGTTGCCTTCTGCGTCCACGTCAGCCAGCCACCATCGCGTAGGACTGTGCCATGTGTGACTCGTAGGTTATAAATGATTATTACTTTTTTTGATTTGTAAAAGGATCATACAAAAAAATAGATAGAAACCAAGTTGTAGTTTGTTGCCTGTTCTTGCTTGGCTTGTTCGCGTGGAACTGGTACCTAGACTCATCTAGCTTTAAGACGTTTCAAAGTGATCCTTACGATTGTACTGAATAAATACACTTTTGATGTTGATTGAATAAATAAACAAATAAATATTATAGACAACCCACACAACACTATCTAGTCCCAAACTAAGCACTTATAAGATTTATAGGAGGTAGGGCATAACGGGACTTTCTCGTTCAAATCTGAGCTGCCTGCCTGGGGAAGTACCTCCGCCTTACAGAAAACTGCAGCCAAATAACACTAGTTCTTAGTGTTGTGTTCCTGCAGTGAGTAAGGTCGCCAGAGGCCTTATTCAGAGAATTGACAAGCTTTTGGGTGTTAGCTTCACTTTTTACTTCGTGTTCGTGCTACCCTAGGCAAATTGACATGGTGATAAGATGTAAACTTTTCGATGTTGGCCGTAATTAATCTAACGCAGTCTTAATTTTTAGCAAGTTGCCAACATGGATCGGGTATAGATTCCTCAAAATAAAGACCATAAAGATGACTGCAGGTTCAATTCACTGACAATTCACGATTGTTCAGTAGGCTATCTTATGAAAAAGTCTAGAATGGTCTCTTGTTCCGTCACAGTTTGTGTCAGCGGCGAAGGGCAAGCGCGTGACGCTGCGTCAAGCCGTATACCGCTGCGTTGTGCGTTACGATCGCGAGACCAAAGCTTAACTCGGTGGCCAGATAGGGAGGCGATAATGTACACACTGTTATTACGATGCCAGTTAAGCCACATGCACACTGAAGCAATTCAAACATGATCATTTACTTTTTTGTTCTGGCACTGGATACTTAAACCTTGTCCTTGATACTTTATAGGGCGGATCTGACTTGGATAGGTTAGGTTATGTTAGAACATAAAAATTACGCACAATGCGAGCGAGCAGAGCGAGCGTGCCGCGGCAGCGACCGCCGCAGTGCCAGAGAATGTTTTTTTCCCAATAACCTCAAAGGGGCTGCCTGTTTAGTACAATTTATTCATCGCTAGATAAAAATAATAATAATCGAAATATTAATCTGCGACAGTGCACATAGGCCTTTACAATTTTCCAGTGGAAAAAAAGTGGCATCGTTTTAACAGTGCGTACATTAACTGCCCATACATAAACCGGACTCATAAGCAGAAGTGAACGTAGTGGGTGTTTGCGAGGTTCGACACCAGCCCGTTCCCTCACCAGCCGGGCTGCAGGTCCTGCAGGCCGGGCGCCACGCGGCGGCGCACGGGCACGGGCCAGCCGCCGCGCGCGCCGCGCTGCGCCCGCGCCAGCCAGCGCGCCGCCGCGTAGAACTGCTCCATGTGCGCCGAACTGCTCACCGTCACGTTATCCAACGCACCCGTGCCGGAGAGGATGATGCTTTTTATCTGGAAAGGTATAATTATGGTTTTCACATTTTGAAGATAATTCTTTCACTTTCTACTGTTTCAGAGCTTATTCAATGCAAACAAACAAAATCATAACAATCAAATCGTTCCCGGCCCGCGGCTTTGCCCACGTTACTTTATTCAGGATAACAATTCTGATCCATCGTCTTCTGGTTTTAAGCTACCTCCTCACAAATTAATTCAGCAGTTCTTGAATTATAAAAGTAACGAGACTTTCTTTCATACATATAGATTAAAAACAAATCCATTCCACCAGAACCATTCATTTTTCCGGAGTAAAAAGTAGCCTTTGTGCTATTCCAGACTGTAATCTCTGTGTCATTTTATCCAGATCCGTTCAGCAGTTCTGGCGTTATTGAGTAACAAACATCCATCCATACTTACAAACTTTCGCGTTTATAATATTAGTTTGATGAGTATAGACTATTCCGTCTTTACCATAAAGGCACGCGGGGCCCGTGCCCAGGGCCCCCATTCTCAGGGCGCCCCGAAGGACCGACAATTTCTGCACATTCATTCTCAAAACATTTTTGTCGAGCACATTACATTTTTTTTACAATACTACGCCATTATAGCCATTATTACTGTATTTGATTACCTATAATAAGTGGTTATGCTTAGTAAAAAAATGTTATTATCATTAGCTTTTATTACTTTCCAAATGGGCCCCAAATTCTTGTGTGCCCAAGGGCCCCAGCCTAGTTTAAGACGGCCTTGAGTATAGATAGATGTAATGAGCGTGAGTAGGTACCATGAACTTGTTCCTGGGCGCGCGGCGCTTGGGGCGGTCCTGCAGCGCGCCGCCCTTCAGCATGTCGACGAGCAGATCACGCGTCACGCGCCGCCAGCTCGCCTCCGTGCCAATGCCGTGGTACACGTGCTCGTCCTATACGTACATACATACATCAACATCACAAATCTCTTCTTATCGTGTCACTGAATGCTGACCAGGGTCCGATTATACGCCCCCGACTAAAACTCAAAATTAGTATCTTAAGCTGAGATTAAACCTATTTCTAGAAAGGTATATTTAAAGGTGGGTTCCCAACGAGTCACACCAGATCCAGTCACACAGTGACTTGTTGGGAACTCTCCTATAAAAAAAGTACCAAGACCACCAAGACTACCAAGATAAGGTACATCACAATCCTAAATAATATCAAGATAACTACATAATATACAAGGTGCAGTTTTGGATCTGCAAAACATTTTAGGAGGTAATTATGTTAGTGATTCTCGACCCGAATCAACAATAAAATGGGCAGGTATTTTTTTTTCATTTTATTCTTATTTACGGAAATCGGTAAGTGTGAACTCCCCTTTTTAAAACGCGACCAACCTGTACGCGTCCTTAAACTGCGCTTTCACACACACAAACAAACGCAACCGACATTTCTTTCATAAATCCAAACCAAAGCACCAACCACCGCCCGCTCCCTCCCCCCCGCCACCCCGCCACGCCCCCGCGGCCATCGCAAACGCATCAATCGGCTCAATTTATTAGTGTATTTGATGACGCCGGTATGTGCATACGCTAAGGATGACGGACCAATACTCCAATGTAGAGTTGGTGGAGATGGTCCGCTTGTATGCCATCAGTGGAGACAATGTATCTCGAGCCATCGAAATGTTCGCGGAGTTATTCCCCAATCGGCAACGTCCCTCACAAAGGGTAATGCTGGCTGCTACGCAGAGACTGCGCGATCATCGGCAGTTCGACGTTCCCCAGCATGCTGAAGGTCGCGGCAACGAAGGCCTGCCTGTCGCCTTGCAGGAAGATATCCTGGAATTCTTCCGGCGAGAGCCACGTGCAAGCACGCGGGAGGCTGGTCGACGGTTTGGAGTGCACCACTCCACAGTGTGGCGGCTACTGCACAAAGAAATGCAGCATCCTTTTCATAACCGCAAGGTACAGGATCTCCACCAAAGTGATAACGCCGCGCGAGTTACATTTTGTCGCTGGTTGCTGGAACACCAAGACGCCAACATCCTGTGGACGGACGAGTGTTTATTTACTCGAGTTGGCGTCTACAATGTTCATAACGAACACTGGTGGGCTCACCGCGAACACAACCCGCACGTGACTAAAAGGCATTCTTTTCAAGTGAGGTTCAGTTTAAATGTGTGGGCTGGCATAATAGGAGACCAATTGCTTGGACCCCATTTTATTGATGGTCACCTCACTAGTGCCACATATCTGGAGATGTTGCAATACGTCGTCGAGGAAATGTTGGAAGAAGTTCCCCTGGGAGTGGTACGCAACATGTACTACCAGCAGGACGGTGCACCTCCTCACTACGGTAGGCAAGTACGTGAGTACTTGAGTGACAGGTTTGGCACCCACTGGATTGGTCGCGGTGGTCCAGTGGCTTGGCCTCCGCGTTCTCCGGACCTAACGCCCCTGGACTTTTATCTGTGGGGAGACGTTAAAAGATTGGTGTACACAGACGAAATCACCAGTGTTACCCAACTACGTGCAAAAGTGATCAGTGCTTTCGACACAATAAAAACGAATGTGTTTGTGTTACGTAAGCTGAAGGAAAATCAGCAACGTCGTGCTAGACTGTGCCTGGAGTGTGACGGTGGAAACTTTGAACAATATCTCCAGGTAACATAAGTAGGTAATTTATTTATTTATTTGTACATAGACAATAATTTGTAAATACGATGTTAGTTAAATTAACTTGATTAGTGTAAATAAGTTGATTTAAAATTTTTAACTACGCCAAAAATACCTATCAGACAAAATGAATCACCTAAAATCCCTAACACATGGGTACCTACTTAACTAGCACAAATTATCTTGATGTAGGTATTTCTGTCGGTCCTCAGCCCGTTAAAAAGTAGGAAGGAAAATCTTAAATCAACCAATTTAATCTACAAATAAAAACCGTCCTTCGGGCTGAATTTACCTACAGAGCGCGCGGACTGCGCCGAGTACCTACATGCCTTATTATTATTATTAGGTGCCTACCTAAATCCCGCGCACGCGCAAGCGATCGTAGTTTCAAAATTGTGCAACAGGAACTGCTTACGTGCTTTGTAAGGTTTATTTATCTCCGCCTATCGTAATAGCCCAGTGGTTAAGGCTTTCTCCTCTCATGCATGAGGTTGCGGGTTCGCAACTGAGCAAGTACCATTGTGTTATTTTTTAATTCATAATGATGTAAGTACTTTTTAAATTTATCTAGGACATCATTGAAATCCCGTGTTTCGGTAAGCACTTAATTAAAGCCTTTGGTTCGAATTGATTTGTAGCTCTCAGACAGTCGTTAGGTACCACACGGGTCGGTACGGGTCAACGACCATACGGCAGGGCTGTAAGGTCGTTGACCCGTACCGACCCGGTACGGGTAGTCAAAAGTCAGAAAATCAGATAATTATCGTGTTATCAAGTAACTGGTTTGTTGAGGTCTGATACGCAGTCGCTATTTATTTATTTATTTATTATTATTTTATTATTATTTACTTGTACAGATCGCGGCACGTTGGTTGAACCTTCGATGCGCAGTAACAGATTTTCGAGTCTTAACGAAATGCGGTATGACGAGCATCGCGGGGGCTCCCCGTAACCATAGCAACGACCTTCATTTTAGTATTGTACGTGCCGCGTTCGTTTCATAGAAATGTGGGCGGAGACTCGTACAGGCTGACGCCACTGGTCATCGCATTCACGCACACAGTGACATGACACGCGATACATCGCAATGGGTGATTCTGTTTTTTTGAGGAGGGTTATTCTGAAAAACAATAAAATTGAAAAATCGAAAAGAAAAAGTATTATTGATTATTGACTTGGTATCGTATTGTTATATGATTATTTAGGAGTCTCCTAACAACCTCCTGAAATGTTTTGCAGGTTCAAAACTGCACCTTGTATATAATTTAATCGAAAGTACCTACTTACCTTAAAACCTCGGCCTGCCTCCATGTTTGCTATACCCTATGCAGGGTCCATGTGATACCTACTTACACCTAAAAACTATGTATGTACAAACTAAACCATGTATAAAGCAATAAATGTATTGAGTATTAAGTTGCAACGAGTAACATTGTGAATCGATAAAGATCGTGAAAACTCACCATAGCATAGATGAGTTGCGTGTTCGTAACGTAGTGTAGATACACGGTCTCCTTTTTCTTATCTTTGTTCTGAAGCACCACCGTCATTGAGGAGTTGGGTTTCAGCATCAGATCTACGCTCAGCACGAAATCCTAAAACATTAACATTTGATGAAAATCAAGGGCTGGTGGGGCTTCACCTAAGCTTTTCAGAAATCTTTTAAGCTTGATTAAATAAAATAAAACAACTTTTAACTATCATCATCTGCCTTTAGAAGTCCACCATTGACATAATGCTTTCCAAGTGCTTTCCACATTTCCAAGCAGAACTATTTGAGGACACTCCATCCACCGACTTCCGCAATCTTCCCAACATCGTCGGGTCCATCGGGGGGAGGGACTATATCGAAAATATAAAACGGTGTTTTTGTAATAAGCAGAGGAACATGGCACTTCGACTCACCTATTGATACAGCTGAATAAAACATAGTAGTCCCAAGATAATTTCCTTGAATCTTTGGTTTCCATTCTGTCCCAGTAAAATAACACTATATTCACAAACCTGGCTTATGTTCAGCTTCATCCAAACTTGACTGGACACTTCATTTGACGTCGAGAACTTTATGATGTGCGAATGCGCTGCACTATCGTACTCGCGTGCCATATACGCATCCTTGCTCACAATCCATGTCTCCTGATGTTTCTCTCCATCATCTACGATCCTCCTCCTCGGTTCTGGCTCGGTGAGATGCTTGCTGTAATGTGCGAGGCCGAATTGTGCGATTTGTGTCGGGTAGAAGAACCCGCGAGGCTCCCATTGAGTGGAAACTGGTACGCCTTCGATACCGCTAATGCATTTCACTCGTTCTCTCACTGCAAGTCAAATAATATAATAAAACCTAAGTGTACAAGTTTGCATTGTTGAACATTATTTGGAGTCAAATTAAATGTTAAAATGGACGTGACGCTAAATACAATTTTTATATTCCTGTTTTAAGAGCTCTCAGAGGATATCTGGTAGAGTCGCTCCTGGAGATCACGATCATGAGATCAAATCCTGCCTACTAAATAGGAAACTATTTGAGTAGACCAATTTTCACAATAACAATAAGTTCAGTTACAGTCATCATCATTATCACCGGCCTGAGAAGTTCACGGCTGTTTATAGGCCTCCCATACACATTTTCAGGAAGAACGATTCAGGCCCTTTCCATCCACTGACTTTCCACGATCTAATCAGTGTCGTCGGTCTCACGGGTGGGTTGGCGTCCTACGTTTCGCCTTCCGGTTCGTGGTCGCCATTTGAGACTTTTATTCCCCAAGGGTTGTCAGATCTTCGAGCTATTTGACCTGCCCATTGCCACTTCAACTTACTAATTCTACGAGCTGTCGGCGACCTTAGTTATCGTACGGATATCCTTATTTCTGAATCTATCACGTAGTGAAACTTCCAGCACAGTTCTGTCCAAAGCTCGTTGCCCAACTTGGAGCTTGTGTATGAGATTCAGCTACAGTAAGGACGACGTAACTTGGCAGGTCTGAAGTGAACAGTTTGTGCGAAGTTACCAATGGCGATTGGAAGATTCCGAAGAGGCCGTATTGTACTTACCTTCCACATTATAATTCTCAAACGTGACGAAGGTGCCATGCGGGTCGTATCGCTTCTTCGGATGGTAGATCTTGCCGTAGCTGTGGGACCATTCGAACCTCTCTTCACCATCAACTGACGTTATTTTGCCGTATATCTGAAAATTGCCGTTTTAAAGTTTAACCACTTTGTCAGTACGGTTATTGGCCATTATTAATTGGCAAACTTAACTTTAAAAATCAAATCATACGGGATGGACTGAATATTTTTCAAGTTGGAGATAATCCATTTCTTTTTATACAGCGAGTTGATGGACGTTTAAGACGTTTCTAAGTTGTTCTTGTAATCGAAATGAATAAAGTTTTATGGAGTTTGAGTTTGAATGAGCATAATATGGTGCACCAATGTTATATTTTTTACAAATTCATAAATTATAAAGTCACTGACAGATAAGGTCAAGTAAGGAAAAGTAGTCCCTTGCATCGGGTATATTAAAATAGATGCTAAGGCCTGCTGACATTTTGACTTACCTCAAAGTACTTTTGTATGAGCGAGAAGGGTACAAACACTTCGTCTCGCTCTGCACTGCGGTGGCACTTCACAGAGTACTCCCCGTTGATCATGCATTGTATGGGGTCGAATGAACCGCTCCGGTCTGTGAGTGCTACTGAAAAATATTGAATTTATAAACATTAAAGACTTACTGCACATTAGACCTTTTGCTCTGTTGGACGTTTAGCTACTTAGACCTTTTGATCAGGAGGCCATATCTTCATCAATATCTTACCATTGTTATATTATCTTACAAGAATGTTTTTTTGTAAATGAGAATTTTATTACAGCTTCAGGAGAAACTTTTAAACCATGCTTTTATTAATTAGACACTGCTTCGGACTTGACTTCAGATGAAGTAGTAATTTAAAAACTCCATTAACAAATAGTCTACTGCGACACACTTCCGATATAGCCATTTCCAACTCTATGTACCTAATTAAATTGTATTTTTGGTTCCTGAATAGACTTTTGAATTTGAATATTAGAACATGTCTTTGTGGAGAGAGGATGTAGGTACATACTGGGTCTCCGAGTGAGGTCTGCGCAGTGTCCCCAGTACAGCATGAGCAACAGAGCAGCGGCACACAGCACACACAGAGCCACTCGCAGATTTACCCTCATCATCATCAAGCAGCTCCACATCTACAATGATAAGAGTCAGTTATCTACTATATAAAAATAAGTCGGGTTTTCCTTCCTGACGCTATAACTCCAGAACGCACGAACCGATTTCCACGATTTTGCATTCGTTGGAAAGGTCTCGGGCTCCGTGAGGTTTATAGCAAAGAAAATTCAGGACAAACCAACATCTGGTGGCGAAACGGAGTTCGCCGGGTTTGCTAGTCTAAATATAAATCTTTGAGGATGATGCCTAGTTTGAGGTAGATTTGAAGAATAGTGAGGGCCAAATGCAGAAACAATGCTTGAGTCTGAGTCGAGCTTCAAGTATAGATTTTTTACACTTTTCAATGGACAAAATAACAACTGCTTGAGGCTCAAGCATTATTGCTTCTTTAAACAGACCTTACTTCCTTCTACAAGCATCATCATAGGTAGCAATATTTATAGATTCATAGCAGTTTTCATGAAATATAGGGAACAGAACAAAGAGGATTAGTCAACTTAGTCAGAGGCATGCAAACATTTC
This sequence comes from Thera obeliscata, assembly GCA_947578465.1. Classification (NCBI taxonomy): domain Eukaryota; kingdom Metazoa; phylum Arthropoda; class Insecta; order Lepidoptera; family Geometridae; genus Thera; species Thera obeliscata. Next base: position 603,307 of record OX387921.1, on the reverse strand, counting down.
ACAAATCAATCTCATCATCATCATCATCTCAGCCCGGTATCACCCACAGCTGGGTATAGGCCTCCTTCATCTTTTGCCAGCCTCCTCTGTTCTGCACATCTCTTGTCCAGGAGTTTCCTGCGACCTTTACGATGTTGTCGACCCATTGCTCTTTCGGACACCCCAGATTTCTTTGGTCCGACTTCGCCACCATTCGGATCGGTTCAAATCAATCTACTGAACCCTAAATATTTTAATACAAATAAGTAGTTTAGTGGGCGGGTGTCATTAGCTTTATTTTAAATTTAAAAACAATACGTTGTCCTACATAAATATCTATGAGTACGAGACCATTATAGTAGCACTAACATTGCTACGTTTAATAAGTAGGTGCTTAGAAAGTTAAAAATAACAAGAACAATAATTATTGAACATCTCCCATTTGCGTAGGCATGTAGCTGGTAGGTAAAGATTGTTTTTTTACTTTGAAGCAAAACCAAATACACCGCAGAAATTGCATTCATAATTATAAGTTTAGCTACACGCACATCTATGGTTCAGTAAATAAATAAATCCAAAGATCACTCACAAAATACACAGTAGAAACATTCCGATCGCCTCCACTTTTTTCAATGTGTATTAATTGTATTTCTTTCATAGAAATGCCTGTGATTACATTGTGAAGCACGCTGAATGGAAAATATTTAACAATTTATAGGGATACTCCAACGTAAAGGTTATTTTTATATATATATTTTTTAAACTAAAAGAAACAGAACGAAATCGAAACCTCTGCTCACTGCTGGTAGTTTTTTTTTAATGCTTGCTTCTTCTTCTTCTTTCTATTATAGCAATTTAGCTTGGCTGACTTTGATTAACTTGCTTGATTGACAGTGAAAGCAACTGACGACAGCTGATTCTGTCTGACTGATGACATTGATTTGTTATTAGTCTGATCGGATGGTGCGGTCGAGGCGAGGGTGCTTCTGTTTCATCATAGATGTTTCATGCACAGTATGACTGTAGATCGAGCAAATAGCAAATTGGTGGATATTATAAACGCACCACCTAGCTTTCTACGGGAACCAGCTAGCGTAGGTTACTTACCATTTCATTAGCGTTTATTAAGGGAAGTGACTATTTGTACGGGTGCTGGATGAATAAATTATATTTATTCGTACATTTATTCAATTTTATATTGAGTTTATTCATACGGATATTATTCAAACTCGGGGCACCCCGACTTAAGTCACAAAAGTAACAGTAGGTTGTTAGGTTTTTGAAGTGAAAACTTCTTTAGCGGCGTTGAGCACTTTTTCTGTAATGGGTATAAAATCTTAACCTCGCGTCAGCGCGTCAGGACACGTGACCTGATCGAAAAAGCGTAAGACGGATGGAGAGTAGACAGCTATCCCCTCTCTACGGCGCGGCGAAAATGTATGCCTGGGCCTACTGTTTCGTTTAGGCAGCGCAGGGCGCTTGCGCGAATGTTCGTGTATGTTACAGCGTGCCAAATAACAAACAAGCCCCCCCTAACCATTCCAAAATATCAAACATGCTCAACGTTAATAATCAAGTTTTCACTTCTGCCGGCACTCCCGGAGTGCAACCCGTATTTTTTTTTTTTTTATAGGTACCTACTTAATTTCAAGAATGGTGCATGTCAGTGCAGAGAGGACCCCTTCCCCGTCCCTCCTCCTCCCTAACAATACTAAAGCCAACCCAAATTTTAACTTTACTACGCCTTTTAAGCGACTGTAAAGTGTTTTAAAAATCCAGATTCAAACTCAGAGCACTCCGACTTAAGTCACAAAAGTAACAGTAGTTTGTTAGTTTTTTTTTTATACCTACTTAATGTCAAGAATGATGCCCCCCCCCCCTCCCCCCGCAGTACCCGTATTTATAATTATAAATTGTTCGTACGGTAACCGTATTAATAATTATAAATTGTTCGTACAGTACCTGTATTAATAGACTCAGTCTTTATTATGTAGGCACCTACCTACAAAAAAAAGCTTCACGATGTGAACCCAAAAAAATGCTAGTTCACATTGTGTCACTAGTTCTTTTGAGCCAGTGCCAGTGTGGTGAAAGGATTTTAAGTGCGCCTCAAAGAGGTTCCTTTTGTGCACTTGACAGGATGTTCTAAACTTTTTCTTTACTTTTTTCTACGACATGCCGGTTTCCTCACGATGTTTTCCTTCATCATTTTGAGAGTACCTACTGGCATTGTGCACATACATTTTTGAGCAGAAAAACTCATGGGTCACTGGATTTGAACCCACGACCTTAGGATCGTAGCGGGACGCTACCAGTGTCTAACTAGAGTTCACTGGACTACCTGATATTTTTTAAATTTGTAAGTGAATGTCATGTTATATTTATCTTTATTCAAAAAATGCACAAAACCAGCGTAAAAAATGTATGTTCATACATACATGTTTTAGCAGTGTAGGGTAAAACACAGCAAAGTACCTATATAAAGAGTGCAAACAAACAAGTGAACCAATAACTGAAAATTGCATTAGTTTTTAACTAATGCGTGTCGCTATGTCGCGATTTGCAGCAGCTGTTCTTTGTAAATAGGTATACCTACTAAGATTTTAAACACGAAATAAAAAAAGTCTTTAGCTAGAACGGAATGAGGAACGAAAGCATATAATACACCTAAGTAAGCCTTTAAAGTGTCCTCGACATGGTCGTAGTTCAGATATAAGGCTTCGGAGCGACAAATGGGTTTATTTCTAACGCGATTTGATCCGGGGAGCTGACGCGGCAAATCGGATTACGAACTTAGCTGTTGCTGGACCGGCCATTTGTTGATTGCTTCGTTTTTGAACTGATCTAGTTATACGTATGTACCTACCTACTAAAGGAAGAGCACTGGTAGTCTAGTGGTAGCGACCCCGCCTTCCGATCCGAAGGTCGTGGGTTCAAATCCAGTCGTGTACCAATGAGTTTTCCTGTAGAAAAAATTATGCGCACTATGCCAATACTCTCAAAACGGTGAAAACATCGTGAGGAAACAGGCGCCGGCGTGTCGTAGAACCTAAAAATGTTCAAGCAACACGTGTCAAGGGTCACGAAAAAAGGACCCGCCAGCGGCCTACTTGCGGAAAAATCTGCCCGCACATCAAGTGCGTATTATAAAAAATTGCCGATTTTTTGCCGACCTACTAAAGGACTGCATAGGTAGGTACAGTCAGCAACGAAAGTCAATTCACCATTGATAATTAAAATCTTAATAACTCTAGTCTCATGATCAAAATTTTGGTAAATTTAGGCCTAATTACAATTTTTAAGTAAAAGTTACCAAATAAAGAAAGTTTTACGTATGAAAAACTGTTAATCATCTTCCGTTGCTAACTCTACCTCCTAGGTTTTATAATTTTAGTGTCTTCGGTAAGCATACGCAGACTGTCTTACCGCGAAACCATCTTGAAAACAATCATTATCATATTGGGTTCATAATCGAGGTATGAACAGAGCAACTCATCATCAATTTATATTTTAAGACATCTTAATTAGTTCGATTTTAGTACCTAACTAATAATATTGTAAAAACTGACACACCTATTAGTATTACAGTCAATTGTGATAATGTGGTAAATAAATGAACTGAACTGAACTCATGATGGATCAGCTTGAAGAATTTCGATTGGCATAGGCTGTGTGATATGCTATTCCCAAACCTAGGTGCGCCTATGCGTAAGGTAGGTTCTTCTAGGCTTGGTTGCATGGAACTTGCGCCTAGATTTATCTAGTTCAAAGTGATTTATAGCGATCTTTGTGGTTTCATTCAATGAACGCCCTTTTTACTTTGCCCTTGAAAGTGTGCGTACGTAGAACCTAAAAAAAGGTGTGTTAGATAAGTACTCATAAAACCAACGTACGTAATTAGGTCATCGTAGTAGGCAGTTCGCTGATACCTAAATCTTGATGCTAGAAACATAAACGCGTCCCTCTCGAAAGAGGTCATTCCTATTTCAACGATCGTGTTTGCCTTCATCTTTCAGTTCGTTATTCACAATGTACCTACTAGATAGGTACTACATAGTGTTTAGCAATAGGTAGGTACCTCTGCGGAATATCTGCTATCTAAATGTGCAATCTGTGCATGTATATGTGTGAGTGTGTGTGTGGGCTCGAAGGGGGTCAGTGTGCGACCCAACTAGGTCAGGGCGGATGCACTGAGGGTTGCCCGTGTGGGGACGCTTCACGGTTTCTAAGGAGACTACTTTGAATGTTATACGTCCTTTCTTGAATGCACTAAAGCACGCATTCTAATTCATCTAAACAAAATATTAGGAGCAAAACTATCTCAAACTTATCTAAATCGAACTCGATATCAATAAAAAAAAAAGATTTCAGACGAAAAAAAAGTATACTCGTTCTGAAGCTTCGATGAGAAAATCAGCGTTCAATCACAGCTAAAATAATAATAGCTCTTGACAAACGAGCACTGAAATATCAGACTTTTTAAATAAAAAAATTGGTGAATAAAATTAAATGTTGTAGCAACCCCAGTGAGCGCGGTTCGTGTCGGCTCCGGCAGCGGCAGGCTTCGTACGAGTCCGCGGCGGCTGCTGGCGCATGCGCGCTCGCCCCCGGCATCGATCGCCGGCCACGCGGCAGCGCCGCTCGAGTGGTCCGCGAGACGCGACGCGAGGCCCGGGCTCTGCCCTGACGATGGCGGCGTGAGCGCGCGCCGCGTGCGGCCTCCGGCGAGCATGCCGCGATGGCCAGAGAGGTGACCGTCACTGGCCGACCCGCGTTACATAACCACGCCCGCGCGATGCTCGCGCTGTGCCCGAGCCCCCGCCCGGCGCGCTCTGGAGCCCGAGCCTCCGCTTCCAGCGTCCCGCTCCCGCGAGCCCTCTCGCTCGCTCCGTTGTGCGCCATCGTTGCACCTGCGACCCGCTGCACCAGTGCCCGTTCGAAATACCCCGATAGCTCGAGAACCCTGTGCATTTGAAAGTGCCCCGCGACTAGCGGACCGGTTCCGTATCGACCGTGCCCTATATAGAACGGCTAATTTTAGAACGGATTGTCTTATCAGCTCTAATCTAGCACATGGCAATCGTAGCGATTCCGTAGCGCCCCGTAGCCCCGTCGTTGCGTAGCGCCGTAGCCCGTAGCGCGTAGAGCTGTCTAAGTTCCCTGAGAGCTAAGAAATGTAGTTTTCGATCGATAGTGGGCAATGATGCAAATTACAATGTTTCTGCCCTCGCCTCGCTTCACGCGCGAGCAGCGAGCAGCGAGCAGCGACCGCTCGGGACCGCGTAATGAACAATAACAATATCACGTGAATTGTAAAAGTTTCTAATGATGCAACTTTACATAAGACTTTAAGCATTCATCGCAAAGATGGTTAAATTACATGAAGAGGTATGTGGTATTTACTGATTTATTTTATCTGGTAGAAACATAGATTTCAAGACAGCCATATAATTATAATCTTAGATGCAGCTGAAAAAAAATCCCGATTCCACGCTCTTGGCCTAAAACAATAACCTAGCAGCGTAGAGGCTATAATTATGCATATTATTGAACCTGAGAAGGTGAGTACTTAGTACCTTAATATCAACTAGAGAGCGAGCCAAGATTCAGGCCCTTCAGGAGCCGATGCGCCAGAGTCAATGTCACATCAGCTTCCCATCATGGAACCAGTACAACAAGAGCTACCAACCTACATGTTTACTTTGGAAAAGTAAAGGTTTGAAGGCGCATTCAAAAATGCATTGGATACAATTCATTTCAGTTCAACACTATTCTTCAAAATATGAATACGCAAGCATCAAACCACGGCTTCGCTTGAATGGCCTAGATAAAAGTAGCGTATGTGTTATTCCAGGTCACGAACTATAAATATTCTCCAGTTCCAGTAATAGCCGAATCCGTTCAGCCATTGTGGAGATGGGTGGGAACAAACATACACGCACCACTTACTGACAAAACTTACTCATTCATAACATTTGGTTGGCCTCTCAGCTCAGTTGGTAGTAGTTCTGCCTTCTGCGCCGCAGGTCGTGGGTTCGATCCCCACCGAGAACAAATATTTGTGTGGTGAACATAGATGATTGTTCTCTGTCTGGGTGTTATATTGTATTCTATGTATATATTTACAAAAAAAAGTATTTAAGTATTGTATCTGCTATCTAGTTCCCATAGTACAAGCACTGCTTAGTTTGGGGCTAGATAGAGTTGAGTGGATTTGTCCGCATTATTTAAAAAGAAAAACCTGTAGAATTTTTACCTGATAAATAAGAGATGGTAAAACAACCAGATTTCTACAATCATTCAAATCCGTTTAGAAAATATGAGGGACAAGCATACATAATACTCAATACTCAATACATTTATTGCATAAACATGGTTTAGTTTAGGTACATACATAGTTCTTAGGTGTAAGTCAGTATCACATGGACCCTGTGAATAGGGTAAAGCAACATGGAGGTAGGTCGAGGCTTATACACAGTAGTCGGTACGTATATATTATAATAGATTGAGAAATTCCAGGAATTACATAACGGACACTTGCTAACAAATTATCGATATACGAGTAGTAGGGCTTATATCTAACGGATAGTAGTACACTCACTCGCTGTCTCAGTTGGTCGTAACTATGACGATAAATCGAAAGAACGAATCCCAGATATAGAGGTTTGCTTCGTCCCACTAACAGAGGTATTTCAGTGCCAAAGTGTCGGGACCTCAGCATGAGTTCCAGTTATGGAGGTTTCTCACTTATCCAAGTCCCACTAAGCCAAGTTTCCATGTAGTTTGAGCTTGTAAAACCAAACCTTAGTCGTGCAATTCAACGAAATAGTAATAAATCGAAACTTAAACAAATCCAGGACCCCAGGCAATCTAATTACATGTAGGTACTAACAAACAGGAGTAAACTTCCCGAGTAGATGGCATCACGGCATGGCAACCGCAGCGCTAACTAACCGATACGTCTGCAGACGACAGGCGATTGTTTTAGCAGCCACGGAGAGATTGGCTCGTTGAGTTCGTGGTCCCTTGTACAGACACCAGCAGAACTTGATCAACATTTTATTATTAAAAAAAACTGTGGAACCTGTAAACTTATGAGCAAAATTTGGACGAAAAACTGTTTGCTTGTTAGTCATTTTCGGGGCATACTAGTTTAATTTATGGTAATGGGTTAGGTACAGCTAAGGTTGATGATGATGAGAACCTACACAATCATTTATTTTTCATCCCACCAGCTCGGAAAGTGTGTTTTTGCTGATCGATATCTGACTGCAAAAGCCGTTTTTATGCGCTAGAGGATAAAGTAAATTTGAATTTAGAATATCGTGTTCACTAAGTTTGTGAATACACAACCTATTTACTTCTACCTCCATGGTGCCGAATGTATCATACAACCCTATACAACCTTTTTAAATTTGTTAAAAACTCATACTCGTAACCTTCTTGGTGTGTTACTTTTAGTCGCGCCATGTTCTTTTTGCATTAAGTCATTTCCTCGCTGAGGTGGGATGAAAAGTTACGTGTTGCACTCGAGAGCAAAGATTTTTCACCTTGTGCTCTTTTGATTCCTTCGCTTGCTCGGTCATCAAAATTGAGCACGCGGTTAAAAAGCAGCTTTGCACTCTTATAACAACTATTTCACTGTTGAAGCCTTGGATGTCATATAAATCAAGGGCTACTTAAATATTGAGCTCAACTTAGCTAGTTTGAGCTGAAAACCCCTGCTAGTACTTAACTGAATAAAGTTCGTATAATTCACACTTTAAGAGCAATTATTGAAAACTCTCGCATGGCGAATGCGCGAGTAAGTATAATTTATGCGATCTTCACAAATCCAGTAGCGTGGCGTATAAACCCAGAGACTTTGGAAACTCCTTGCTGCGCAGTGTAAGGTTTCCAAACTCCTAGGATAAACCAGCGACTCGATACTTGGTCCTGGATTACTCGCTCGCTGAGTGCAGGACTGCAAACACTAGCTTAATCCAGCACTAACCAGATTGAACCAGAACCAAAATATGTCCATGTCATATACGAAAATTACACAAAATGTACAAAATACGCAAGAAAGAGTTAAGATATCTACAGACTCTTGCAAGCTATAAAAAGATAGCGATAATTTAAACTTCGACCGAAAAGAGGGGTGATGTTTGAGATGTGTGTCTATCTATTTGTGCCTTCTGTCCTGTCGTATAATAAGCTCCAAAACTAATGCTCTGATTAAAATGCAGTTTTTTATAGAAGGCCAATTCAGTGCGTTTGCCCCCACGGTTGAGCGAGCACCTTGAGTTTTCGATTAAACTTTTTAATACTTCTCCAATAATTTTATCACAATATTTTTTTAGTACCTACGCTAATCATCGACCACCATCATTATTTTCACAATCCTTTACCCACAACATTTATCAGGACGTATTGGTTTGCGACATAAATTAATTACTGTAGATTTCAGATGCAGACTAAAAACCCACCAGTTAATTAAATTTTTATAAACTAAACAAAAGATTCCACCTCTCAAGAGATTCCTTGATAGTGGTATTTGCATGAAACTGCTTTGTGTTAGGAATGTTGATAAAACCGGCTTCCTTTACCTGCACGAGTTTCAAAATGAACAAAATAAACTGAGGAATTTATATAAATCTTGGAGCGGAGCTTTTTTATCATATTGCATTTTCCATTTTACGTAGATGAGGAATGTTGAGATTGTTGGTAGGGTATTCACACAGAATAAACAACATCAATGTGGTGAAAGTACTTAGGTACCTGTTATATAATACATATTTAGTCAATTAACTGTAAAATTGTGGTAACGATATTACTAACTTGACTAACTTTCATACTCATCAATCTGAAAGAACCTTCTCCTCCAGAATCTTGTCTATCTTCTATAGTTTTAGTTTTTCTCCATCCAAAGGTTGTCTAGAAGAAGTCGTAAGCGAAAGGACCGCCCATTATGCATTTATTGAAACGTAAATTATGTGTTTAATTATTTTTTGTTAGTTTGTAAAGTTTACAATAAATAATTTTCTATCTATCTACTCTCCTCCGCAGGTTTCCTGGAAAAACGATTTTGACCCTTCTTAATATTACGAGTACGAGTCTGTATTATGTTTTGTGACGAATTATAAATATTTTCTATTCTATTCTTCCACTGACCTTCGCGATCTTCTAAAATATGATCGGTTAATTGGAGAACTTCCTATGCTGCAAATAATAAGTTATTGATCGGTCTACTTTTAGTTAGAACAGGCAGTGTATTTTTAACCGATTCCAAATAAAAAGGGAGGAGGTTCTCAATTCAGTTGTATTATTTTTTTTGTGTTTTATAGCATAACTTCGTCAATTTTACGTTTATGAGCCGGATTCAAATATTATCTTTTTCAAAACGTAATATTTCCAGATTAGTCACATAGAAATACCATCAAAATTGGTTAAGACATTTGGCCATTCATTCGGTTTCTTAAGTTTTTTAAACTTATATTATTCAATATAGGCCTCATTTTAAAAGCTATTTATGAAATATCGCTGCTGACAAATGGATCCATTTAATCAACGTTATCTAAATAAACCATCAAACTGATCCCCTAAGTAGCAGCGTCGTGCGATTAACTTTCAGAAACATTCAGCTACAGAACAACAGAAGAAGCTAAAAAAACATTAACCTATAAATACTGTAGTAGTATTTATAGGTATTAACCTATAAATACTACAAAACAAAAATACACTCGGGTCAGTAACGCGCGAGTGATGCCTCTGGTGTTGCAAGCGTCTATCTATAGGCTACGGTAACCGCTTTCAATCAGGTGGGCCGTATGCTTGCTAACTAAGTTGTAAAAAAAAACAATAAAATAATTAAATCTCCATGAAACCTTCGCGTGATTTCTATTTTAATAATATTTTAATAAAATCTATTTCAACCCCCACTGCACCTCTAAAAATTATATCTCAGTACACCGCAACACACAATTGCACGTCTATTGGTTTATGCTGTGCGTTGTCTTATTATGTCAAGAGAAAGATTCAAGTCATGATTACTTCTTATTATTCGTCGTCACCTCACGGTTCAGCTGAAAATCAGCGTTGGATAGCCTACCGACCTATTCAGCATATGCTGAGCTGAAACCGGTTAAGTGAACACAACATAATGTAGCTCTGATAGGTGGATGGGTGTGGGTGCGCGGGACTCTTAACTAGTAGTTAGGCAATTTTTTTTTATAATTATTCCCTTTGGTATCAAATCTTTCACCCTGTACCTATACCCTGTTTATATTTAAGGTTATAGTTTTTTTTAGTGGTGGTCTTCATTCAATAAACTTTTTTTATTTCATTTCATTATAAAAAGTTACCAAAACACCCATGAAAATACAAAAAAACATAAGAACTCAATAAAGTTAAACTCAATATTAATAAGTAAGTAGGTAAGGAAGTGGTTCAGCACTCAACACATTGATTGCATACCTGCACAAGGTTTAGCTAGCAACTGATTGAAATTAAATTGCCAAATATATTTCAGTAGCAAACCAACATTCCATTTTAGATTGGTTCATAGATTTGTTTCCTTTTTCATATTGAGTGTCTATTTTTGTTAGTCTTGTTGTTGTAACTTCCTTGGCGCGATCGCTCCAAATCGACGATGCCCCAAGATCCTTTAATTCCTTCGTTTAAGCATTAATCTTTTCATGAAGAGCCTTATAAAGTCTCCCTCGGATTTTTGCAGAGTGACCGCGCCCTTTCCCGCGGGTGAAAGTTATGGAAAACCGATAATTATAATGTTAATCTCGTCGCCTCCATTTGTTAGATGCTCATCAGAGATATTGAATTGAAAGTTTATAAAAAGCAGTTCCATTAATTACGGTATTCGAGAGCGCATCAGCTCTATCGTTACTTTTATAATTACTATTTTTATGTCATTTTCGTATGATGTCAATTACTCTCAATCTCGTAATCTTCTAGTGTGTGTTGTCTCCTAATTCCTCAAATTCAGTGAATGAGAGTGTGTCACTGTACATTATGGGCTTTAAATTAGGTAGGTACTAGCTACTTGCATACCTAGCTTTACTTTGTACGAATGGTAAAAACTCTATATATTTTATCTACTCCTTACGGAATATACCGCATGTATACGGAATAGACCGGGATTTTAACGCATTACTTCTGAAAGTCTGAAAACATATCTTTAGATCAAAATAAAATTAATGCTGAGATTTTACAGTTTTTAAATAATTGATTAAATCATCGTATTTAAAGTTGTAACAAAAAACTTGCGCTGTATTTTTCATTTTCGGTGGTAATTAATCGAGAAACATGGTTCCGCCCTAGTTTTCTGAAGTATTCTTTTTACACTCGGTACAGCAGTCTTATATCTCCAACAGTGTCTAATTCTTAGCTCCACACGTCTTCCGAGCATACCTCGCAGCTATTCCAACGTCGGCATGTCTAATAAGCGCGCTTCATGTAAAAACAAACGTTTCACACTCCACTTTTATCTTCACACCTCCGGCGTTCATTTGTCTGGCAACTCTGGCACCCCCACACTTTATCCCCCTCTCTGTGCTTCGAGTGCAAAATAAAGAGTAAACTGTTGCAGTCCACATCATTTTGTCAGCATCGTTTGAAATCTCATTTTTGTGGATCCTTTTTTTTTAATAAATAACGCTACAGCTACGCACCACGGGCTATATTGGATATAATCAAGCTGAAACTTTAACCATTCAAAATATGAATGGGCGTTTCAATATTTGATGCAAGTGTTGTGTTACTGCTTTCTTATCGTGTCACTGATTCTTTCGAACCTAGTGTGGTAAACGGATTGAATAGTGATAGCATATTGATCTTCTTCATGATTTAAAAGCGCAAGTTGTAGGCGAAAAGTACGTAGGTAGTAGAGGAAAGTACTATCACTCAACCCTAGCTTGTAAGTGTACTCAGGTCGAGGCTTATATTCTGTAAATTGGTATAAAAAGACACTTTATACAAGTAGGTAAATTGAATTCTCATCGAGTCCTTTTGACTATCCTCGGGGCTCGGAAAGATGGCACAGCCTGTCAGTGGCAAATTAGTTGACCCCAAGAGTGACTGACGACTGAACGACCACGTGACTGAACAGTGTAGGACTTGTTGAATTTTTTTTGAGCTACGAATCAATTATTCATGCAATAAAAAAATCTGTGCGTAGTCGACTGCTGGATTTTATAGAACTTTTACAGAAACCACTGGTCTTAGGTTGTTCTCATCTACTGTTTGTCACCTGCATATCCCCTCGTTTTGGAGAGTCTAAGCCGCGCTTACCAAAATGCGGTCTCCACTCAAGTATTCGTTTGCTTCAACGATTGTCGGTTAGGGCAAACGCGGCTGACTGCCATTTCAGCTTGCTAATCCTCTGAGCTATGTCAATCTCGTTGGTTCTGTTTGATAATATTGGTCGGGACTATAAACCATCTGAAAAACTCTCTCTAGTGGACAGCATTATGTGCTGTGTGACGTGCAAAGAGCAAAAACAAGCAGTAAAAGAAGGCACAGCACTCTCTAAAGTAGAAGAAAAACTAATTACCTACTAAAAAGTTTACCTTGTATACACCGATTTTTCACGAAACTCGCTAAAAGCTATATTTAAAATGTTACGAAGATATTATCTGAATATCTGAGTATTATTTTGGAAGTCCAATACATAGCAGTAAGGAATGTAGAAATTGTATTATATGTATGTGCCCCTGGCTACTCCCAAATACACATCCTCGAAAAATTTTGAAGAGGGTACCAGAGACATGAGAGGATGTTTATCATTTCTAGGAATCACAGTCATTTCATATTAGTGAAAGGAATTAAATTAGTGACATGAAATCTAACTATCAGTAGGGCCAGAGTAGGAGGTTTAAAGCAAATTAAACGAAAAATGTAAACAAAGTCGCGAGCATTTCACTAGTATCCTAATATCATAAGGCAATCCCACGTATTTCCAACAATTCCCTCAAATAAGTGCTAAAACAAGGCTTCATGACATTTGTTACCCCGTGGGTTGAAACAACATGACAGCTTCACCTTTCCACCTTTAGATTACTAGCACAAATTGTGATTTATCCTTGTTTAAGCGCAGTCAATCATCATAGATTACGTCTTTTGAACCCACGCGTGGGACTTAATAGATTAGTACAACAGTGGGGTGTAAAACCTACGCGTAGGATCATAAATTTTAGTGCATTGAGGGGATCTTTTGATTATAATGCCATTAATCACGAATATTAGCCGGGGGTTTAAAGTGACAGGTTGACCTTTTATATAGGTACAGAACTGGGTTGAACCGCGCTATTCTCAAACGGTTTTGGTGTTCTTTTTCATATAAATAAAATCCGATGCTAGTTTTAAGGAGGTACATAAAGTAATGTAGATACTTATGTACTTAAATCTAATATATAAAAAAAAATTGAAATAAGACCATTATAGTTAATAAAACTTGGGTTGGACATTATGCACCTACTCGTAGTCTGTAGTTTAAAATATCAATTTTGACATACACATTCATAACCATACGGGTAAAACCACAGGCATTATCTAGTTCAATTTAAAAAGAAAAGTTTGAGTTGCCAAAGGACTGAGTCAATCAATTTAAGAAAAACATAATGGCTTTACGATTACGATATAAATGTAACGAAAAAGTATTTCAGCCGTAATATCTAGGCGTAGGTGTAACTCGTTTATAAATCATAATTCTATAGCGCCATAGCGCTCGCAGTTCACAAGTTTGCTACGCCCGGGACACGTGCTACGGCGTAACACTTCACTGCTACAAATCCTAGCATCTTTTCGGACTGGACAACAAAATGCAAAATATATTGTTCATATTTTACCCACATTCATGCAAGATGTTTTTTTGCATGAGTGTTTAAGTGGTGACCATATACATAAACAAAAAGTGGCCAAGTGCGAGTCGGACTCGCCCATGAAGGGTTCCGTAGCATCAAGTAACATAATATAAAGGTTCTTGTAGTTCGTCGAAAGGTAAATTGAGGTTTACGATTTATGACGTATAAAAAAAACTACTGGCTAGATCTCGTTCAAACCAAATATCGTTGAAAGTTTGCATAGTAATGTACAACATATTTTTTTTTAGTTTTATCATTCCCTTATTTTAGAAGTTAGAGGGGGGGACCAACTTTTTTCAACTTTGGAAGTGTCTCTCGCGCAAACTATTCAGTTTAGAAAAAAACTATATTAAAAACCTCAACATCATTTTTGAAGACCTATTCATAGATACCCACACGTATGGGTTCGATGAAAAAAAAATTTTTTGATTTTCAGTTTGAAGTATGGGGACCCCCAAAATTTATAGTTTTTTTTCTATTTTTGTGTAAAAATCTTAATGCGGTTTACAGAATACATCTACTCGCCAAGTTTCATCAGTGTAGCTCTTATGGTTTCGGAGAAAAATGGCTGTGACACGGTCGGACAGACAGACAGACAGACAGACAGACAGACAGACAGACATGACGAATCTGTAAGGGTTCCGTTTTTGCCATTTAGCTACGGAACCCTAAAAAATGGCATCACACTTATTTATTCTGTTCATTAATTAATTTTATATTGAAAAGGTGCTCGGAAGTCAGAGACATCGATCCCCTTCCTTCCCTTCTATGAATCTGTCACATTTCAGAAACAATAATACAGCTAATTTTAAGCCATTTTTATGTAGTACCTAGATACCTAGAGGGGTATAACCTCATAAATCGTCCCGTAGCTTTATCACTTGCTACGTCGTAGCATATGCTACGAAACTTTGCTACGCGACTGAAGCCTGCGCGTGGGACGTTTTCAAGTGCACATCAAATCTTATTATTCGCTTCTCTCCATCCAAAGGTTGTCTGGAAGCGATCGCTCTTGAGCGATAAGACTGCCCATTGTACATTAGTATGTTTTAAATTATTGTTACTTGTTTTTCCATTGTTAGTTTTAAGGTGTGCAATAAAGAATTTTCTATTCTATTCTATCAAGACTTTACAATATTGTGCATATTTTACCATCAGTGATGGTATAGGTTTTTTCTTACCTCTGATAACTCTGTGTACTGATTCACTCATGATATTCTTTGAAATATTGAATTTGTGATAAGTTTGGCATGATTTACATTTAGTATCATTCGTTAGAAAATTCTAGCACTGAGTATGTTGTAAGCTATTCACTAAATATACATGCATCTAAGAACCCAAATGACCCAATGTTTATGCATTGTTATGTTGCCAATTAGCAGCTATTCATCAATTGCATCACATGAGTCGTTCCAAAAGTGCATCATTGGTATCGCTCATTCTAACATCTTACGGCATCAAGAGATTACGGGCTCGCGCTGCAGTGCGGGGCGGGCGAGGCTGGCGGGGCCGCGCGCGAGGCGAGCGGGGGTGTAGAGGGGGGGGAGGGGGAGGGAGGGGCCGCGACCCGGTCACGAGGCCCTCAGTGCGGCCGCGGCGCTCCGCCGAGGCGCACCGCGCCGCCCGCCATTACTTCTAATAACCCCTATTCGCACCGTCGAGTTTAATCGAACATTTTTATTTACACAATTTTATCGCGTCGTAATTTTTTTCCGACGATCCTGTGCGACGAGAAGATGATCGTGGAGATCCAGCAAGAGGTACGTCTCGGCACGAACTTATCGGAAGTCGGATGTGACTCGCGAGCGACGTATCGCGCTTTTTATGGCTCGATGTGCCCGATATGGACCGACGGGACGCATTAGCGCACGCATAGATCGTATTCTCGGAGCACTTTCGGAACGGATTGATTCGACGAAAATAGACGGAGTCGTCGACTCGAAGCCCATAGGTGATCGAAGGACGCGAAACTTTTTCGGTGTCTTCGAACTTCAGAGGTTGTAGTCTAGATTAAAGATCGTGCAGGGCGACGATGTCAGTGGGTCAACGCACAGTGCGTGCGGGAGCGGGGGGCGCGGGGCGTGCCGGAGTTCGGAGGGGGGGGGGTGAGAGAGCACTGGCGGGGAGCGGGCGCGGGCGTTGCACCGCTGCATCCAGCGCCCGCTACGGACCACTGCTACGCACTACGCTGTCCGTAGCGGTGCTACGCCGTAGCAGCGGCATAATTTTCAATTCTTCACTATAATGTTTTGTAGTGGATGAGTTCGATTGGATCGAATGCGAGGCAGCGCTGCATGATGGTTCACCTCTTACAAATTTGGTTGGCACGATGTAATCTACGGATGTGTAGTCATGGGAGCTCGTAAAAGTGGTGTATTTACGAAAAACCAATGGTAAACAAACGTTTCAATATATTAGCAAAAACAATTTTACTTAAATGATAGGTGTAATTTTATTCTGCCTAAAACGTTCCTACTGGTTTCATAGACTCGTACATTCTTCGTGAACATGGGCATTAATGCAAAGTGAATATAAGTTGGTAAATCGAAGTGCTAACATGAATGTGTGGTGTTTTGCAGGAGGTTAGAGGAAAGAGGCCTTTCAAGATATGGGACTGTTCTCGGAACGTGAGGAAGGGACTGGTGGTCACTAGCTTCGAGGAGCTAATACATAGAGGTGAGTTTAAAACAATTTTCTATAAGTATTCAAAAACTTATCAACAAACCACAAACTACGTCATCATTCTTTCGCTTCTAGAATCATCATTTATTTAAATTAACTTCTAAAAAGAAGATGAAAATGGATCGTTTACCTGACCTGCGAACTTGCGAAAAGTCTTTCAAGGATGTCTTATGGAGTTAGTTAGAGGGACGTCTAAACACTTCACATTCACGCACTGTGCAAATTATTGAATAACTTGAGTGAATTCTAAACGTATCTAAACCTACAGCTTTCTACAACAAAAAAAAAGGTTTAGCTTTCAAGAGTTACTGATGGTTCTCGCACTGAGGCAGAAATTGGTAAAACCTAAATCCAAACCGTAGTTTTGCGTATAACTGGCACCTAAATCTACCTAGACAGTCCATATTTAATTATCTTGTGATGTTATTCTAAAAATTGAAAAATATTTTCATATTTCAAACGAACCTTCGAAAATGTATTGAAAAACACTAAATCCCACTATCCCCTCACACTAATATCATAAATGATATTGGAGTTGCGTTATTATAACGGCTCAGTTTGTTAGTTAGACTAATAGTTTTTTTACAGTTGTTTGATAAATACTGCTCCAAAAAATTTGGAGCTAAGCATTGTTAAATATTTATTTGGTCGATTAGTAATCTGCGAAACCGGCCCTTTATCTGGAGCCTAATTCTCGGGCCGACCGAGATTTTCAATGCCCCATAAATACACATTGGCACTGCACAACCCCGCTCTACGTTTTCCATATATCGTAGCTGCCGTAGATCGTAGAAGCCTCGTTCTACGATGAGGTCGTCGATGAATTACTCAAGGAAATCATTCATTCTCTCTTCGAAAAGAAGCAATAAAATAAAATTGCAAAATGATCTCGGACGGCCCGAGAATTAGGCTCCTGTTATGTTTTCTGTGACGACCGTTCGACCGCCGTCTCACCTACTCAGTCAAGCAGAGTACGTTGACCTTGGACACTGGTTTTTGTTAACACTCGCTGATTAGAAAAGTTGAGGGTCAGCTGTTACAATAGATTCATCAAATATATTTCATGTTTGTAGTGGTCAGCTTTATGAGGCTCCACTTCGATAATATTCATGTCTAATAATACTTTTGATAGATTTTTAAGGTTTAGTTTTAGTTAGTTTTAGTTTTTTTTTATTAATGTTTTTTTTGTAATAGTTCAATAAAGTCTCAATTATTTGAATATATACTTAAATAATTCATATAATAAATCGTTATAATAATTAAAAAAAAACAGGACTAGCACAACAATAATGCAATGGAAATAAAAATATATACCTAATTGACTGGCAATTTAGCTACTACCAAACCACACACGATGTTGGTTGCAATCTGGCTGGACATAGACTCAAAAAAATGTTTTGTTCTACGTAACCGAAACTTTGTCTACCTGTACGTACATTTAATTAGTGACAGAAATGCGTAAGCGTTTTTTCTGTTCTGTTCTGTGGCTACTACCAACTGAGCTGAGAGGCTAGTAGAACTTAAATTCGTCTATGAACTTTGAATTAAAAAAAAACTAAATTGGTTTTGTTATTTCTTTTTTTTTGTGCAGAGAAGCTGTATCAGCATAATTTAAACATAGCTTGTAGCTTGTTCTTCGTAAACAGATACAAAAAGTTCTATACAGGGTTATTCATTATTAACTGCAAATACTCAGGAATTAGGTTCAACAAAAAGAATAAAAAATATTTATGAAATTATTTTTTTTAAATTTGATCAAAAATTTTTTCAAGTTTTTGTATCAAAATTTTATTTTTATTAATTTCTTTACGGCTATTGCATAATGATTGCCATGGAGAACAGGACGATGACCCACCCAGGCGGTGACTGAACGCAGAGTGTCACTCACGGCGCGCGGGCGCGGATCAGAGGTCAAAATAGGTCAGGCGCCAATGATTCCTTTATCGATTTTCTCGGGATTTTCATAACAAAACTTAAAAAAAATCATTTCATAAATATTTTTTATTTTATTTGTTGAACCTAATTCCTGAGTATTTGCAGCTAATAATGAATAACCCTGTATAGAGTGGTTTTTAAGGTGTTCCAAATTTGATCGGAGCCTGACAAATTACTGCCCAGTAACAAGATGGCGTCCTTGAGATGAGCCCACTCTTTCCTGGCAAATGCTGGGATAGCAACCATATCTCTGCTTCGCCCACGACTTTGATCCAATGAAAAGCTTTCAATAGAGACAACTTAGAACTTTCCATTTGGAAAAGTGCTCACTTTGAAAACCAAAACTTCGAATAGCATTATTGAAATTTTGTGACGAAAATTCTAATGCAATAATCTGAGTATATTATGTACTCAGAGCTAGGCAGAGCTAGGCAGTAGCAACTGATTCAAATTTGAAGACTGTTACTAAACAGTCTTCAAATTTGAATCAGTTGCTTATTTACATTGAAAACGAGTAAGTATGAAATAATGCATAACAACATTATGTGATAAGCTACAGTTGTCTATTATTAAAACAATTGTTTCTTATAGAACTGGTGGTGGGTATAGGCAAACATTTTATATGAACAATGTTAGGTGTGATACATCATATTGCTTTAGTTTATTCCGATACATTCCTAAATCAATCAATCAAAATTGTCTTTATTCAGTTCGATTACAAGAATCACTTTGAAACGTCTTAAAGCTAGGTGAGTCTAGGTGCCAGTTCCACGCGACAAAGCCTAGAAGAACAAACGGGCAACAAACTACGGCTCGGTTCCTACCGTTTTTAGGGTTCCGTAGCCAAATGGCAAAAACGGAACCCTTATAGATTCGTCATGTCTGTCTGTCTGTCTGTCTGTCTGTCTGTCTGTCTGTCTGTCCGGCCGTGTCACAGCCATTTTTCTCCGAAACCATAAGAGCTAGACTGATGAAACTTAGTGAGTAGATGTATTTTGTGAACCGCATTAAGGTTTTTACACAAAAATAGAAAAAAAACTATTAATTTTGGGGGTCCCCATACATGAAACTGAAACTCAAAATTTTTTTTTTCATCGAACCCATACGTGTGGGGTATCTATGGATAGGTCTTTAAAAATGATATTGAGGTTTCTAATATCGTTTTTTTCTAAACTGAATAGTTTGCGCGAGAGACACTTCCAAAGTGGAAAAAAGTTGGTCCCCCCCCCTCTAACTTCTAAAATAAGAGAATGATAAATCCAAAAAAAATATATGTTGTACATTACTATGCAAACTTCCAACGATATTTGGTTTGAACGAGATCTAGTCAGTAGTTTTTTTTTAATACATGAAACTGAAACTCAAATTATTTTTTTTCATCGAACCCATACGTGTGGGGTATCTAGTAGGTCTTCAAAAATGATATTGAGGTTTCTAATATCGTTTTTTTCTAAACTGAATAGTTTGCGCGAGAGACACTTCCAAAGTGGAAAAAAGTTGCCCCCCCCCCCCCCCTCTAACTTCTAAAATAAGAGAATGATAAATCCAAAAAAAATATATGTTGTACATTACTATGCAAACTTCCAACGATATTTGGTTTGAACGAGATCTAGTCAGTAGTTTTTTTTTTATACGTCATAAATCGTCAACCGCAATTTACCTTTCGACGAACTACAAAAACCTTTATACATATTATGTTAATTGATGCTACGGAACCCTTCATGGGCGAGTCCGACTCGCACTTTTTTATATGATCCTTTTACAAATCAAAAATAATCTAAAATAATAGCAGTTTAGTTTAGTTTAGTTTATTGCAAAAAATCTTAAGTAACATTACAGACAGCAGTGAAGTCCAGTGTGGTGCCACTTCACTTAGTCAGACGTATGCAATGCAAAAATACAAAAGCAAATAACCTTATAAACGAATGTATCGAAATAAACTAAGCAAATCAAATTGTAACCTCACGTAGTAAGTAAGGACTATAATCAATGTCACAGAACTAAGCGAAATGAGTATATACCTACCTACCACTCAAGTACAAGCTTATAAATATCATGAGATTTTACACTTTACATCTAGCTTGAACTGATTGAAACTGGGTGAATAATGTTCACAAACAGCATTCTATTATACACCACTACTTTTTAATTACCAGAAAAAAAAAATAGGGTAATGTAGTAGGGATAGAACATTATGAATGTGCAATCAGAATTTTTAGTTTCGATAAAATGACAAAGTTATTAAATGTTAAAATTTTCAGAAATCCTGCATAAAATTATGGACATATTAGTTACGTAGTACTAGAGAGAAAAAAAATTACGCTGTTCGGTTCCGCTTGGTATTTAGCGTTTATGAATGAAATGATTTTTGCTTGTTGAATCATTTCTCCATATTTGACTAAAAATTGTGGTTATTTAAAAAGATTTTTTTTGTCTCAAAAAAAATTGTTTTTTTTGGTGGATGTGTTCAGTATCGGCAGCCAATATCGCCGTTTTTTTTTTTTGGTAATTAAAAAGTAGGGGTGTATATCGCCCCAACATTCAAAGGTAAAAAAAAATCGGTTGTCTGTAAAGTCGGTATACTGACGATAGTTGAACGTGACACCGTTATACAGCTGTTCACTCAAGTAGGAGAGAGACAGATGTCGAACGCTGCCGAACGCGGAGGCCGTGCGTGCCTCTTTGTCGCTCGTTCCGCGCTCTCGCTTGCACTTCAAGCCTTAAATGGAACGCCTCCGAGCGAGGTAACACCGCATGAGCCATGTTTTTTCGTGCGTGCAGTCTGCATCTCCATCGAATTATAAGACGTTGTCACGTCAAAAACTAATAAAACGAAATCCAA
Source organism: Thera obeliscata (assembly GCA_947578465.1). NCBI lineage: Eukaryota > Metazoa > Arthropoda > Insecta > Lepidoptera > Geometridae > Thera > Thera obeliscata. The sequence goes on along the minus strand of OX387921.1, from coordinate 582,013 downwards.
CTACACATAAGCTAGGTCTGTCCGAAAATTTAATAATTGAAGAATTGTCCACAATATTTTTTTATATTTAAAGTAGAACGCACTGTCCAACTCAAAATACATCGGGTTCAGGACAACGCTGGGATAACCAGATTCACAAGCATTAGTCGTATAATTGAATACATCACACGTCCAAACTACGCGAAGTTGAAGTTTACTAACTAACTTGATAAATTAGCATGGTGCTGAAGCGAAATTACAGCCAGTGTATTGTTTGTTCGGCGTCGAGGTCTCGAGTGCTAGATCTGTAGGTACAAACTTTACCTTAACTTTTTAATTAAATTAATTTAATTTACATCATTTTTTTTCTTTTTGAGTTTTTGAATCGTAGACAAACCAACATATTTTTTTTATATAAATATTTATAAAGAAAAACTTGAGAGGTGTCAAGGGACAACCGGATGGAACGAAGTTCCTTTATTATTATTTACAAAAAACCTGGGGGCTAATTCTCGGGCCGATCTCGATCATTTTGCAATTTTATTTTATTGCTTCTTTTCACAACCCCGCACTTTTTCTACGTTTTACGTATATCATAGCTGTCGAGGCTTTTACGATGAGGTCGTTGATGAATTACTAAAGGAAATCATCCATTCTCTCTTCGAAAAGAAGCAATAAAATAAAATTGAAAATGATCGAGAACGGCCCGAGAATTAGCCCCCTGTATACACTCAACAAAAATAATCGTCGCGACACCACACTGTTCAATGCGAAATAGAAATGAAAATATCTGGCTTGCTTTCTATAAGAGAGAAAGAGAGAGAGAGAGAGAGAAACATGCGCACGCCGCACAGCTTACAATAGCTTACTAACGAAAGCGTGTTTGCTGCTCTGAGGCAAAAAGTGTCATGACATCTTTTCGTAAGATTTTTTTCCGTCTAGCCCCCTTTTACAATGCGCGATAAGGAACTTCGTTGCAAAAAGATAGATTAGCTGACACCAGTTCCTAAGTTTATTAGTTAAAGATAGATTAGCTGACACCAGTTCCTAAGTTTATTAGTTCAGATTTAAATAGGTAATGTACGGGCAGATATCAGAAAATCTAATCATGTCTGAATGGAATGGTATCTGACAGGTTTTTATTTTATTTCACATTTTTTTAAGAAAGCCATCTATTGCTCAAAAAGTAAAGGTTCTCGAATCACCACGCACCGGAAGGCGAAACGTAGAAGCCCACCCACCTGATGGACCGACGACATTGTTAAGATTGCAGGAAGTCGATTGATGGAAAGGGCTCAGAATCGTTCTTCCTGGAAATGTGTAGGGGAGCCCTACCTATGTGTGTTCATTATGCTCATAATGAATTGATAATACGGACTTAATACGGACGCCACTACGAGCGGCTACGGATATAAATCCGTAACTACATATAGGTACGAGTATTCTTCTCTACATTAACAATACAAATTAAAGCTGAATTTACATCCTTTGTGCTCGTATCTTTAGTTTATGTTAAGTATAAAAATGTAGTTCAAGGCTTACGAGGCAATAATCGTGTTTTTTTTTTTTTTTTTTTTTAATTAGAGATAGCGAGTTTAATAAACCTAAGTGCATTCAGACAATTGTCTGTTTGAATAAGATATGATCAATCACACTATAGCTGGTTGCAACCTACTGTCACTTTCGACATTAAATTGGTGGCAAAGCCCGAACAGTTAGGTGGGCACGTTCCGTAAACTAACCATCATACAATTATTTATTATTTATTTATTTTAGACAAATGCATATGCACATACCTAGAGATCGTTTTCGGTCGTTTATGTCGGTTATGAGCACTCAACAACACAAACCTTATGAGGTGGGCATAATTATAGGCAAGTTGGCAAGTCCGTTTGAAATACTTGCAAGTCAATCTTGATTCCAGAATCAGTACTATTTATTTTAGTAAACAAACGAACCTCTTGCATATTGATTGGAATCGTATCAGCTAGCCATCAGTAGACAAACACGGTGTACCATGCCTCGATGCACAATGTCGGCGTCGGTTACAGTACAGGGCATCCCTGGCCAATGAACTAACCTCGCCCGTCTGACCTGCTTCTCCGTTCGACCTATCCGAGCTCTGCGCCACCCAGATAGCCCACTACCCACCCATCTACCTACCTTAATGCAATTTCTAAATGGACTATCTGTAGATTCTGTGGACATCGAACGCGGGCGGGACCGCGTAACCTATATTCTTCGAATGCATTACATAATTATATGGGGCGGCCGATGATAGGAGATTACAATTTTGTTGGGTGGAAACTTGTTATGGGATTGGATTGCTCGCTTTGAAGGATTCAAAATATGAGCGAAAAAATGTTGGCTTTTAACAATTTTGTTATACCTACAAAACAGTTTTTTTTTAAATATCGGTATCGGTACTCTATCTTCATTACTATTTACAATGAAGCAATAAAAACCACATCACATACATAATACATATTTTTTTAGATTTCTTTGTACAGTTTAGTAAATTAGAGCATTTTAATCAAACGACCTCGTTCTAGAAGCTTAGTAATGTAATCAAGTATGACCTTCGAAATATTCTTGAAAAGCCACTAGACAAAATCATAGTTCATAAGAATTGGCATTATTCCTCGTTCTTTGAATTTAATATTAGTGAATTAGGATGTTACAATGTCATCATCCTTATAACATGCAGCCGAACCTACCTATCTGTTTTTTGACCTAAGATAATCAATTCAAAGTTTTCCTGTGGTGATATGATGTCATTGTATCATCTAGTTACACGCAGTTCTAAGGCTGGTTTTGACTATCATTTCTCTGCAAATTCCAAACAAACGGGAAACCTATAGAAGGTTCCCGATGAAGTGACCTTGGTATTCAATTTAGTTATACAACGTATTTAATAAACCAGGTAAAGAGAAGCTATCGGTGGGCGCGAGCGAGCCGGTGCGGCTGGTGCTGGAGAGCGACGGCACGCAGGTGGAGGACGGCGACTACTGGCGCACGCTCCCGCCCAACACCGTGCTGCTGCTGCTGCGCGCCGGCGAGCGCTGGCACCCCACCGGCGTCGACGTCATCAAGGCCGGTCAGTAGTCTGCACACACATCCACAGGCATACCTACGCAGGCGGAACGATTCTTCTTCATCTTTCGTCTTATCCCACAGCTATATCCGCAATCCCGAAGATAGTATGCGAGACCATCCACGCTCTCGAGCTGCACGATGAGACGCCCTCATGGAAGATCATGGACAACAAGGGTCGCGTCACGGTGGTGCTGCACTGGGACCAGCGGCCGGGCGCGGGCGCGTCGCCGGCCGCGCGCTCCCCGTCGCGGCAAGCCAAGCCCGACCGGCGGCCGAGCCTCGTCATCCAGACGAGCGTGGAGCGGCAGGCGCCGCCGCCGCCGCACATCACCGTCGTGAACCACGACGAGCCGGCGGCGCGGCGCGGGCTGGCGCGCGGCCCGCCCAGCCTCGAGCACGTGCACACGGCCGAGTGCCGCGCCGCCGAGCCCGCGCCGCGCGCGCACTCCGCGCCGCCCGACGAGTGCGACTTCCACTGCTGCGCGCTGCACGAGGAGGGCCGCCGCATCGCCGTGCACAAGAGCGTCGCCACCTCGCCCATCCAGGACGCGCCGCGCGCCTCGCCCGCGCCCGCGCCCGCGCCCGCCCACCGGCCCAAGGGCCACGTGCGCTTCCTGGACGCGGAGGCGGCGAGGCGCTCCGAGCGCGACTCCTCCGAGAGCGAGACCGAGAACACGCTAGTCGAGGACGAGGCGGTCACCTCGGACAAGTTCCTGCTGCTGATCGACCAGCTGAGCGTCGACCAGAAGCGACACCTCACCATCAAGGACATCGGGATCATCCTCGAGCGGCTCAGCTCCAAGATCCTCGACGTGGAGCGGCTCGACCGCGAGTCCGAGTCGGACGACTGCTACAACTGGACGATCAAGGCGACGATCCGCGGCGACGCGATGCGCGAGCTGGGCGTCATCTACAACGGCAACTATTACGCGATCAGCGAGCACCCCGGCTACCGGGAAGAGAACGAGGAGGCGGGCGACGAGGCCGAGGAGGAGGAGGAGGAGGACCGGCTCTGATCGCGCGCGTGCGGCGCCGCGCCCCTGTGCCGCGCCGCGCGCGCCGCGCTCTGCGCCCGCGTCCAGCCCCTGTCCGCGCGTCCCAGTCCCAGCCCAGCTCGCCTCAACTCAACTAAACTAAACTAATAGAGACTTATTATGAAATTGATGTCGGTCGTGCCTCGCGACGGAACGTGGCGTGTCGCTCGCGAGGCCGGCCGCGCTAGTTATTAACGAATATAGCTAAAGTATTATCGTAAGTGAAACTGACTTCCTGTCGATTTCTAAGATTATTTTATAAGTGTCCGCGCCGGAGGAGATGGCGTCGTTCGCCGCATGCGGGTTCATCGTCAACCGAATCGCTGACGAAATGTTTATCGATTTCGTCGTCAATGTTCTGAGATAATGAATGAGCGGGCACCGCACCGCTCCCGCACGCGCGGCGCACGTGCGTGTGCCGCGCGGTCGAGCCCCGCAATTCGCGGTCGGCCCCCGCATCGCACGGTCAGACCCCCGCCTCGGCCGCGCGAGCCCCCGCATCGCACCGCACTCGTGTTGGCCTAAGTCAAGAGGAAGTGAGTAAACGTGACTCCGCTCTCACCCATCCTACTGAATCGTCGTCGAGGTCTAGAATGATAGTAACATCTTATAATGCGATCGTGGCTCAAAAAAACAATAAATACCTACTTATATAGGAAATCGTAGTCTGTCTAATGAGTTATTGTGGTATTCGGCAGAGGTAATTCGTCTCTTTGTCGTCTTTCTATAGATGGCGGTAAATAAATGCACGAAATTTAGTTACTATGCGAATTATACTTTTGTATTTGAGAGTAAGTAGATTATAATACCAGCAGAGTCGAGGTACCTTGTGCGTTTTTTTACTTATTCATTGGTAATAATAAATGAGACCCTAGCCTATAGCTAGCAAGCATGTTACACGACTCGGTTAACTAACTCGCAAATATTGTTCAACAAATCGAGTCTGCTTTTCGGAGAGTGTCTACCTAAATATGGCTGTAGGAGTATGTTTCAGAGAGATAATTGGTATAATAGTTATGTATTAATATTTATTAAATCGAACGTTATAAAGAGGTTGTAACTAAAATACATTGCATATTGTCATCGTGCCGATGTGGGTACCCTTCGGTAGTCGTAAGTTGATTCTTGTATTTACTAGATCTATGGTATTCGTAGTACTATTGTATAATGTTTTTAATTTTTGTATAGTACCATGAAGAAAAACTCACCAATGTATGATATAAAATGAAGTTCAATAAGTTTTACAAGCCCACGGGGTGTCATGATTGTATAGTTATGTAAGGTGTAACAATAACGAAGGTTATTATTAAATATTATGATTGTAATGTGAATTCAGAGAGATTCACGAGGGATTCCGTTGGTTTAGCGACGTGTTCATTCCGATTATATTTGTTGGCAAGTGGCTGTCGATAAAAGCTTCTACAATTGCTCTATTGAACGTGAAATTAAGTTATTGCCTACCATGTTCTTATAATGAGTTTATAATCAATCTATGTATTCTTATAATTTAAGTAATTAAAATTTATAATATTTTTCTAAATTCTTAATATGTATTCCTTTTTATCTTTTAATATTTGATAAAAACTAGCTTTAAATTATGTTTTTTTAAAGTTTGGTATCGTAAATTGTCTAAAAATTAAATTATTTTCAATATTGTTCGCGCTATATTTAGAAAAATCTGTGAGACGAATTTCAAAACTGAACAGATTATTTTGTGAATGGATGTACGATTGTAAAAATTGCTCATTTAAATTTACTTTGATGTGAAAATGGCTGATCTCTATCGCGTGATTGTGAAGCCACAAAATTACCTTAGTACTTATATCATGGAGTCATAGAGGGGTAGGTAAGAGACGAACAGCTTTGTGTTCACGAGCTACGCGTAGAGTACTCAACGTTTTGTACTGAAATACTGATGATTACGCTTTTCGAATGTGTGGATTATGTCGCGTTTTTGCGTAAGTAATATGTCTGCAAGTCTCTCGGGGTACATAAACGTCGAGCAATTTAGACTTTACTCACATGAATTACATCCCAACACTATAAGAACCTTTTCATAAGTGTAACGGTTATTTCTTAATTATAAACCTATGTTGCATTCCTCGGCAATTATATGGGATTTTTAAACATTGAGACTGCCTACAAATTACTTCCTCTGAGTAGTTACCTACTATAACTACTCTGAGTACTGTGTATTCTGCTTACCTAGTTTGTCGTTGTAATACATAAAGAGTTGTCTGTGTATCTATCTATCTATCTATCTAAACGTACTATGGTGGGTTCTCGCAATAATTTGCAATTGTCGGCGTTGGACGTATTTTGTTGTGATTCAATCGTGGTTGGAAAGTAGTGCGTGTGAGACAAGCCTTATTATTTTAATAATATGGACGTAAGATTTATATTGAGTAAGTAGTTTATTTATCCTTCAATTTGTAAGTAACTCGTTGGTTTTTACAGCTAATGACGATACTATCGAGTCCGTTACGCACAGTAATAATATCTAGTTTAATATTCCGTTTTAATATTTTAACGTGTAGGAGTATTGATGGATAAATTGTAAAATAATGGTTTGTGACTGTCGGATATGGTTAAGTGGAAGAAAATAGATTGCACGGATTTACAAGTTCTGAATTGATTTAAAACTTCTAATCCAGAATAATGTGTCAGTAATGAGGAAAAGCCAATTTTCAAAATGCCAGGCTCGTAAAAGACAATTTATCTATAATTATACGATAGCAAGTCTATAATTGTACAAACAATACTTAGAAAACTCGAATCCTGTTTTTTTAATATACTTCTGGAGTTTAATTTATGATCACAGGAAGCATTGTAGAGTGCTGATGTTCAAGAATGTTGAAGCAATAAAGTACGCAAAGTGTGTAGTCATAAAGAGTCCCTGACATGTAATTCTTTAATTATTAATTAATTGACTATGGTTATGGTCGTGTACAGCAAACAGCACTTGTTGCCTCGAGTCGCACATTCCACAACATAACTGCCGAGCAAACGGGGAATGGATAATGTCAGTCGATTAAACATCAACTGTAAACTAGCGAGAGCTCCCCGCCTTGTCGGCTAAAGCGCTGCATTCTTCCACCGCTGCTAGCTACCGAACATTCTCAAACAATTTCAATTCCACAAACTTATGACACTTTGCTGAAAGTTTCTCAAGAATCAGAACAAGAATTTAAATCGGCTGCCACTTTTTCATTCCCTATTTATATACCCGAATATAATAATTCAAATATACATAACATTAGATGATACGGTATAAGCGATAAAGATTTTTGAAAATTTCGTTTTTATAGGCGGAACCTTTTAGTGAGGTCACTTTTTTAAAATAATCGTTAACATAACCACACCGAGCCGCGGCGAGGTAAATACGTACGTAAAATATTGAATGTTAGATAATCATAAACAGATAAACAGTACAGTGTATAGGTGATAGGGCGACGTTTCCTTTTAATGTGCCAAAACTATTTATTTAAGCGATTCGGTTTGTGTTTTGCGGACGTTTTGAATTGTAGTCGTCTGTGGAACACAAGCCAAATTGGTAATTTTCCAAGTGCCAAATTATGCCAAAATCTCTACTTAATATATCTGGCACTGATTTTTATTTAGTGTAATTTTACTGTTGCATTTTGCTTTGAACTCTCTGCTAATTAGAAAAACTGAGCAGCTTCCAGAGCTGGTCTCTAAGTAAGCCTGTACATGCGTGAATTCACCTAGTTTGTTAGACAATTTAAATGATCTTGATGGTTAAAATAAATTCAAATTCAAATGATTTAACAGAGAGTTCAAACGCAGAGCATGACTCTAGTTAATGAATGTGAATTCGATATATCTACCTTCTCAGTACTAAACACGTGTAATCCGAGACTTATTTTTGTATTCGGACCTTCTCAACGACTGAGGCAGTACCGGTTTTTGTTTAGTTAAACTAACGTACCCGACAAACTTCACTGCCACTAATTTAAAAATAAAATATTGGAAATGATTTTTGTGTTTTATTTTCAGAACAATCACGTTCAGTAATATTTTAGGTCAAACTCAACATCTCAGTCCAGCTGCTTTATTAGCGTCAAAAATAAAATTGTCTACACTATTCCATTTATTTATAAGCAACTAGTAGGTTGGTACCAGTAAGGTCTAAGCAGTAGTACCAAATACTTTGTTTTAGATTGAACAAGTTCTTTTTCCTTTTTCATTATTTACCCTGGAAAATAAATCTAAGGCCAGGATAATAAATATCAACGTGCCGAGTAAAAACTATCATCAAAGAAAAACCTACAAAAACCCATTCGAGAGTGGCAATCTCGGAGATCGGCTGATTCAATCAACTGTAGTAAGGGCCTCTGCCGACTGGCAGTCAGATTGCCTATCGACTTGATACAAAGATGAGACCCATGGCATCAGGACCGCTAAATGCTGCCGATTCTGAATCAATTGGAATAAAATTTCGAAATTGGCCGAAAGTACCAAAAAATCATTTGATCTTTGTCCGTAACGTCCGTGTATGCACGGTAAAACGTCTAAAAATAAACTCCACTCGAATTAAGTCTCTTAAATTAGCTTAGTAACCTGTCAGTTTCCCTTTTATCATTGAGTTTTCGCAGCTAGCCTAGCAGCTGCCTAACGAATCTCTGTATCACCGGGGAGGTTGTGGGTTTGAATCCCAGAATATTATTAATCAAAACCTATTCGACGAAAGTGGTAAGCAAATAAAGCTAATAATTTAAAAACGTCAAATATATTACTGATAAATATTTATTTATTCACCAATAATTAAGTTACATAAATATTATTCCCACATCGATAGTCTCCCAGAAAGAGTTCAACGCGTTTCGTTTCAACGAGTTCCAACGCACTTAGAACAAACGTATCACCAAAATTTAGTTACACACATACATACATCCCGCCGCCACACATTTTTACTATGATAACGTAACAATTTGGATTTTACAACATTTTACATCGTAATCACCACGGTTCCAAACGGTCACTCAGAGTTCTTAACCTATGCCAAACTTCCACATAAAATTTGCAGATTTCGGACGTCGTAATCGCGATCTCCGCATGCAGGCAGGGGGCACACAGATTTACAGTTCCTACTAGTGTAGGCTTTCCTACTATAGTGTAGTGTAGTTTAGATAAGGCAAGCTAGGCGTGGCTACAAGACTGCATACGCACGAGCGCGCGTTTGTCCGCCACTTTCATTTTATCAAGCACGTCCTGCATCTCGGGCCAGGGCTCGTAGCGCTGGTTGATAATCACTATCTTGTGCACAGTGGGGTTGCGCAGGTCCATGGTGCGAGAGATGTTGGACCGGTTGTGCGTTGAGAACACTATGTCCACCTGCAAACAGACAAATCTTGGATATCCCACGAATATTATAAATGCGAAAGTTTGTATTGGATGGATGGATGTTTGTTACTCAATAACGCCAGAACGGCTGATCTGGATGAAATTTGGCACAAAGATAGATTATAGTTTGGAATAGCACATAAGGTACTTTTTATCCCGAAAAAGTAACAGAAACGGGGCGTGATGGGAAGGGAACAGGAAGAGCGAAGCCACGGGCGGCTGCTAGTAGACAACATTTCAATTTTTCATAACCCCCGGCCGCCCGCGGCTTTGCGCGCTTGGTAGCTCATTCTTTTTCGGGATGTAAACTATATTTATTCTTGATATTGTTGGGGCATGATCGAGCCCGATGTGTAAGTATACTAAGTAGTCATACTAAGACCTGTAAGAATACTAAGTTTAAAAAAAATCTGTCGCATTTATAATATTGATTGGGTCTGAGAGGTGACAGACGGAAATACAGAAACCGGAGAGATTATTCAAGTGTTTCTTTTTAAACTGGTTCCGAACTTTTAAAGCGATTACATTAAAGAAATAAGCGTATAGGGTTTCAAAATCCACCCGTTAATCGTGCACTACGCCAAAGAAACTTTATAGAAACGTGTAGCCATACCTTATTCTTGCACGCCCAAATAATTGCGGACAATAAAACGCTTCCTGCTATAGCGGTCGTGACAAAGACCGGTATCAGCTCCCAGTAGACCCTGCAGGCGTAGCCAATCTTCAGCTTGTCGGGCATGGGGATGTCGTACTGCGAGGGAGGAATGCCCCACATCGCGCGGATGCACATCTTTTGCGGCGCTCGGACTGCGACCAGCCTTGCCGCGTGGAACCGACACGGCTGGACTAGTTTTGCATACATTACGAAATAAAAATATACAAAATTTTGAAAAACTTTGGGTTAGAGACAAAATACTGTCAATAACTAAAAAACAAAAACGAAAATGACAACTAAAAAGCGTTGGTTGCAAGGAGTTTTGCATAGCTTGATATGTAATTTATACTTGTTAAATAAAAAGTTTGCACTTGGTATTGCATCGCTTGTCTCTTTAGTTTTTATTCTGAAGCTTGTCTCAGATTTTTTAAGAAAAAACTACGTCCCAAATGTCTAAAATATCGGATGAAATTCAAAAGTCAAACTTTTATTGATGTATACCTAAAATAGAATTATCTTAAGCACAATTTAATATTTCGATTATTTGGTTTATTTGTGTATGTTAATAATGGAAATTTATAATACTAATAAACCACACACAGTATTCTAAATTCATAAGTCGCAGAAAAGGTAAAATTATACAGTTATTTTTAATGAATTTAATAACACGCATTTGTTTTACTCTTTGATTATTTATGTTACATTACTAATTTTGAAGAGTAGATTTTCAGTCTGTTTTAATTGCATTGTACGTAGGCAATAGGCATCCCCAGGTGAGAGTCGGTGATGCCCCTGAGGACACCGCGGCGCCGCATTTCACCACAAACCAGAAAACGATATCAAGCTATTAAAAACTTTTTTAAACGAGCTATAGGTGAGAATAATCCTACCAGTATTACCTATAAATGCGAAAGATGCGATGTTAGGATGTATGTGGCTCAATCACGCCCTAACTATTGGGCCGATTTAGATGAAGTGTAACTTAGATTAACACTTTTTAACCCGAAAAAAAACAGGCCTAAAGCGACCGTGATTACAGGATTGATTGACCACGCGATGTAAGCCAGCGGCGTATGCTAGTCCCTTAAAAAACACGTTAAAACGCCGCTTTACCTACTAAAAACACCCTCATTTTTCAGGTAGCTCGTCACAACCTGTAGGAATAAATTCCAGCACAGTAGTCGACGTCACAGAAATCAAACACAAAATAGTAGGCCTCGAACAACAGCTTAGTGAAGTCAGCAAGACTTGCCGTGAATTCATATACTTGGAAGGCTCAAGAAGAGAATCAGAAAGCCTCATTCCTACTGAACAAAATTATCACATACAGAAAGTAAATTCCTCGGAGAGCCACATACAGAAAGATAATTCATCGGTGAGGGAGCCGCGCAGAGTAGAAACGAAAATTCTGTACAAAACATCAGAAAATAACTACAGAAACGCTGAAGAAAGTGACTACACGCCAAAAACTAACAAAGAAACGCGAGATGCAAACCAGAACGATAGAATGAATGATTATGATACAAAAACTACGAAAAAAAAGAAGAAAAAAAGTAAAGTGGACATAAGAGTCAATGATTTTGATATGAATCCAAATTTTAGAAAGCATAAAACGCAATCTGCCTTTGAAAATATCGGGTCAGTTTATTCTACCAGTTCTTTTCACTCACTTAGTGAGCAACAAGAAATGCGTAATTCCAATCCACAGCATGGATCACATCATCATGGCGATCAGGCCGATCGAAGTGCTCGCAAAACGGAACAAAATCTTCTTAGACTCGGAAGACAGGAAATTCACAATGAACAACTCAATAGAGTCGTGCCAAGAGTCCATGAAGGTCATTGTAAAGATAGCGCTGTCAAAAATTCAAAGAGCAGAAAGTCTAAACGTGGTACAAGTGAACTGGATCAAGATTTCATAGCGGACATAATAAAGCGACAGTATAAGCCAGTGCAAATGTTTGGCAGGAAAGAGTCTGATATAAGCCAATTATCTGAACCAATGTGCCGTGACCGAGAGTTTAGCCTCAACGAAAACATACAAGAGACCTGTAAACTGTGTTCTTGTTGCTACGGTGGTCACCATAGCCCAAAAAGCCACCGTCGCAACGATGACAGCGACACAAGAAGTGTCTGCGACACTCGACTCTACAGCTCCAAAAGAAACCCTCGTTTTAAATTTCGAAGAGTGCAGGCTGATGCGTACAACAACTCTGAACTTTATGATTTGATACCGGTCAAGGAAAAGTCGAGTCCGAAAACGAGACGAAAATTTGCACAGGACAATATAGCAAACTTTTATGATTACAGGGAAGTCCTTCCTTCACCAAGAACACACAGACCGCAGCTTAACTTGAAGGCACAATATTATACAGAGTCTGAAGACCATATGGGTTATATACGACATCATAATAGAAGATGTTCACCAAAGAGGTATAATAATTACCAAAGTCCCGCAGAAACGTTTGAAAATGATTTTTCGTCACCTAGAACAATTAAAACTACAAAAATCAAACAGCAGCGGCATAAGCTCATTTCTAAGCCGGAGCAAATACACCAAGATATAGGCACAATGAGTAGTTTAGAATATCGAGAAAATGTTGATACTGAACAAAATACTGCAAAAGTTAATACTAAATTGAACAACACTCAAGAAACTGTAACATCGACTGATAAAACGGATAGAGCGCTGTTTGAAATCAAAGACATTCTTCAATCTTTTTTACAAGAAATAAAGAAAGAAACATCGTCAAGTGGCAAATCTGAATTTAGTACAAAGTTAACTCAGAACTGTGAAATCAATCCCAGTCCTCAGTTAAATGCGGGTGTGAGGCCAAACAGTGGTCACAGTTTTAAAAACGCGCCTCAGTGCAGTTCAGCACCTCCTCCATACATGATGCCTCCATATCCTAATGCCTGCTGTTATCCAATGATGCCTATGTACTCCATGCACTGTATGCAAAATGGCTACGTCATGCCTAGCCAGAGTTTTACTTGCGGCTGCGCTAAATTGGACGATACAAAAGATACAAATAAAGCTAACAACACCAAGGGTCACGAGACTTTTGTCACCGAAACGGATGAGCTCATAAAGGAAATCTACAAGTTCGTCGCTCAAAGTCCCACGTTCTCCAGAAAACAAGACGAAAATATTATCACAGAAAACCATCAAAGTAATTCTTTTGAGGACAGAACTTATACCACTAGAAGTGTCGGTGGTAGTAACAATGTCTCTAAACACGATGTAAAAGTTGGAACACCGAAAATGAAAAGTTACTCAAAAAGCTGCGAAGCGATCGGTTCGAGAATGATATCTGACACGTATTACAGTGAAACCAATGGAACTACTTATTCAGAATCTGTTTTGGAAAACTTGAGCCTTGAAGCTACTGCCTCTACATCATTTGTTACCGAGCTTAGCACTGAAAGATCGGAGAAAATAAAAGTATGTATAGATATTATAGTAGTAGTCAAGCTTCTTGTGAATGGCTCGTCCAGGGAAGTACTAGCATTATGCTTATTTCTACCGCCAAGCAGCTTGGCTGTGATTCTGTTTTAAGGTTGTTGGTGCCGGTGAAATTACAGGCACGTGAGGATGGACATGGTCGCAGCACATCGTAGGGCACGTTTTTAACGTGCATGACCTGCTAGACAATGTTTTTTCTATAAGAGATAGTTACCACTTATATCAAGTGCGCCATAATTATGATTTTATGTTTAACTTTTAAGTTGCATTGAAAATTTTAAAGTTTATGTCGCTCAATCGAGTATAAAAACGACTAACGACTAACGACTTTTAAAATTTTCAGAGGTCTGCCCCAAATACAAAATTTGGAAAAGTACTAAGATCTTTAGGCCTATTTAAAAAGAAAAATAAAGACACAATCGAAGAACTAAGTGAGAGCGAAAGTACTATCGAAGTCGAAATCAAGAAAAAACCTCCATTCCGACAAGAATTCGCCAACTATATGATGACCAATCAGGTGTACGATAGATCTCCTCCGATACCTCAAAACTACCCACACCCTTATTACCCACATGATAACCACCCTCCCTATAATCCTACAATGCTAAATTACCCACCACCTCCAAACGTTCCATACGACCCTAGACTGCATCAGCCTGAACCACCACGAGGTGGTGGGTCGAACTACCGCCCAGGACATCCAACTGCACCGCCATACTCACATGCCTATGAACATTTCAACCAAATGCAACCACAGGTTCCCTTATGCCTGAAAGAGATAGAAGTAAAAAGTATGGGGACACAGAGCGAAAGGAAAATGTCTTTCTTTAAGAAGATACAGCAAAAGATGCAACCTAACGAACAGACAAGAAGCGACGGAGCTAGAAATTTTGCGACACAGACGAATCAGAACAAGCCAAGTTTTTGGGAGAGTTTGCAATCGAAACCTTTAGGTGGTAAAAATGAGCCTCTGTCATACTCTTATAAGGAACAGAAAAAGCTTACTGCAGGAGACGGTAAGCTGAGGAACGCGATGGTCAAAAAGATGTTTAAAAAGCGTAACCCGTTCTCTCCAAGGAATTTAATTGTAAGGACTTTGTTGGGCAAGGATAAGTCCAGCTTCGGTAATCCTCCGGCGATGTACAGACCCAGCCTATTCATATAATCTGTGATGTGTTTTGTAAGAAAATGTAAAACGATCTTGTTTCGTTATCATAAATAAGATTTAAATTAAAATGCTTTGTTGTGTTTCAGTTATCACTGCTCAGATACACGAACAGTAATATTTTGATTGACTGGCTTTCCAGTTGATACCTGCTTCTGCCCTGTAGGTTGTGGACTTGTGAGTTCGATTTCACAACGATTCTGTATTTGTGTGACGAAAACCATGTTATTTTTTATGTTGTGTTTTCATAAAGCATGCACTTTACCCTGGCTAATTCAACAAAAGTACTTGTACAAAAAAAACTTCTCACAATAACCAGTCTTCAGCACTGTCAGACAGTTCAGACAACCTGGGCTTTCCCATTCACAACGGACGTCGGCATAGCACTAAATACAGCTTTTGGCATGTTTAGCAAGCTGTATTTGAACTATAAAGAGGTCAGTGGGTATTTAAATTGTATGGTCACTTATTAGTGCAAGGCAGATCACCTGCGCACACCTATTATAGGCGATAGCGATCAGCTGAAAATATTTGACAGCGTTCCAGCTGATCGCCATTGCCATCGCCTAGATGTGCTCAGGCCGGCCAGGTCATTTGTTAATTTTGTGTGCAAGTTTGAAACACCGCCGACGAGTGATAAACTACATCGCTAATTTTGCTGCCGCCCGGATATCAGGATCACTAACTTTAGTTCCATGGACTCTCGTCATGGCTTACAGCGCCTCTTTCGACGTCCTCCTGTCCAGTTGATATTACAAACCTGTACTCTACGTTGACTAAGGAAATTTTATGACTGTGAGATTTATCTATGAAAGTCAATCATCATTGGTCAATCATGTGACATGACATTAATCCAAATCAAGGAACATAAATATCATCCAAATGATCCCAAAATAGTTCAAGAAATATTATATTTTCAAAGTATCTAGCATCAATTTGGGTCTCACAATAATGAAATTATTAGTTTTCAATAGAACCACCATTGGGTAAATACTGCTACTATAATATAAAATACATTGAACAACGTGAACCTGTATGATGAATCGAAAATTCAAGGCTTTATCGAAATGAGTAAAGACGACTGCAACCAAAGGTTTAAAGGTGTGGAAAACTTCTTGCGAAGAGTAGCCTTCAATCTAGGTAAGTGACGGTCTATGGACTGTTATAATAATCGTACTACATATAAAATCTCAATAGGTATGTAGGTAGGTTACTCAGCTCCAAGATTTGGTTTTATTTCCAGGTAACACACCCTCACAAACAGAAGTTAAGGTTATATCTTGCATACCTATAGACGTGACTGACCTGCAGCGCAAAATTGTCCAGCTCGAAAAGCAGCTAGAGCAGCAGCAAGAGCAGCAGCTTGCAAACAAAGACTTGAACTGCCGTACAAAATCTCCAAATCCGAAAGAGACAGCTATAGTGCACACGGCAATCTGCAGTTGTGACAATAAATCGAATGCGGCGACGTCCTGCAGATCTATTGATGACCGCCACTCCAGCACACACTCACGCACGCCACCAGCACTAAACAATCATAACTCTCTCTCAACGCATCAAAAACGGTCCAACATCTCATTCATTTGTACCACTGGACCGCAACAAGCACCAGGCTGTTTCTACTCTACAGAAGTTTCGGAAATGACTTGCACAAAAAAACGCAAGCCCCTTGAATGCAGAAAAATCTTCTTCCACAAAAGAAAGGTTCCAAAGAAATCTAAAATCAAGACCCAGATGGTTTACTACGCGCGAACCCAAGAGAATAATCCGTTTAATAAGTTTTTTCTGGCTAATGATGGG
Source organism: Thera obeliscata (assembly GCA_947578465.1). NCBI lineage: Eukaryota > Metazoa > Arthropoda > Insecta > Lepidoptera > Geometridae > Thera > Thera obeliscata. The sequence continues at coordinate 565,454 of OX387921.1, read as the reverse complement.
ACTTCGAAGAGCAGAGGCAATGAGGAGAGTAATAATTTGAACCGGTCGTATTTGAAAGATATATTTCACGAGCAGTACAAGCATGGTCCAGTGCACCAGGGCATAAATTCGAGTGAATTCTCAACCCCTATATGCAGGGATGTCACACACACTACAAAGATTGTAGAGCCTCACGAATCTGACATGTGCTCTTGCTGCCACGGACAGTTTCAGAATATTGATAACCACATGAGCAAAAATAATCACTTTGATATATTTTCATCGCAAACGGATAGCAAAAACGCGTATTATGATGCAAATCTCTATGATGTAGTTCCCGTCAAAGAAAATGCCATGAAAGTTATGAACTTAGAATTTCCTAAGAGGAAGGAGCCCAGGCATCAAATGGACGAAGCATGCTGGCCAGGAAATGTGCGTCTAAAATGCAAAGGTTCTCCTATGATCGTAAACTATAGCACAACACCGCAAGTACGACATATTTTAAGAAAAGTGCCAGTGAAACACCATGATAGAATAGAAAAGGAATTTAAGAAAATGGCTAGAAACCCGACACTTTATTGTCCTGTAAATCAAGAAATCGGTACAAAACATTCAAACTCACCGAGCGTAGAAATTGGTGAAGTGTATGTCAAACGAATCGGACGAAATGGTCGAAAGATTTCGAAATCAAAGCCGCTAAAAGTTATAAATCATAGCGACGCTGCTTGTTTGACCACTGTAATTACTAGCGCTGAATGCCAAACTATATCAGCTACAAATGCTAGTTTACAAGGTAATAACAATGAATTAGTTTTAAATGTAGCGCCACCTGAAGATAAAACAAAAGAGACTCTGAACCAAATAAAAGACATCCTTCAATCAGTCCTAACCGAAGTAAAAACGAACAGCAAATTACGAAATATTTCTGGCCAAACCAAGAAAAAAGATGCTGTAGTTCAGAATGGTCCATCGCAAAGCAATATTTACGGAGGGTCATCTCTACTTCAGAGTTTTACGTACAGTCCTTATAACATGGACCCTTACGGCCATTTATGCTCCCAACAAAGATACCCTCCTAGCAGCTTATGCTACCCAACTATACCACCTAGCACAGCAAAATGCATGCAGCACTATCCTCTATTCGTACAACCTGGACGAAACACTTGCACAAGCTGCTATGGAAACAATCCCCAAGTAAGTAAATTATCTAATATAAGACGCGCGGCCAGTACAGCCACTAACACAGAAGACTTGCAAACAAGAAGTAAAGAAACCGAAAACCTTATTAAAGAAATATACAAAGCTATGGCTTTTAATATTGAAATACCCACTCAAGATTCACTAGTTAATGAGCATGGCGATATACATCATAATAATTATAATACAAGCCCAGAAGACAGAGAAGCAAAACACATAGCTAAAGCTATTTCGGAAATATTTAAAAACACTAATCCGATGCACAGTTCAGTTACACAAAACACGGGAACGCCGATGGAAAGTAAACCAACATCAAATGAAACCAGCTTTAGATTTCAACTCGTGCAAAACAATGCACAGTCAGGAAGTAAAGAAAGTGTCGATGTCTATAGCAACGGGGTCAATTCTGAGTCAACGGACAATGGTGAGACAAAGCAGGTTTCACGAGAGCTTGAATCGGATGAAGAAAGTGATGTAACCATTGTAAACGAAGTAACAGAGCCATCCGCCAGTGAGACTGAAAGTGAACATGTTGATGATGATGAGGCGATAGCGGATAAAGAACCATGCAAGGTATAAACTTCATTACGTTGACACTTATCATTTTTATTTTCTTACCGTTTCGCTCAATAATTTATTTTGCTTGTTAGGGTTCCGTAGCCAAATGGCAAAAACGGAACCCTTATAGATTCGTCATGTCTGTCTGTCTGTCTGTCTGTCCGTCGGTATGTCACAGCCATTTTTCTCCGAAACCGTAAGAGCTAGACTGATGAAACTTGGCGAGTAGATGTTAACCGCATTAAGATTTTTACACAAAAATAAAAAATAAACTATTAATTTTGGGGGTCCCCATACTTAAAACTGAAACTCAAAATGTTTTTTTTCATCGAACCCATTTGTGTGGGTATCTATGAATAGGTCTTCAAAAATGATGTTGAGGTTTCTAATATTGTTTTTTTCTTAACTGAATAGTTAGCGCGAGAGACACTTCCAAAGTGGAAAAAAGTTGGGGAAAAAAGTAGAGGGGGGGCCTCTAACTTCTAAAATAAGAGAATGATAAAACTAAAAAAAATATATGTCGTACATTACTATGCAAACTTACAACGATATTTGGTTTGAACGAGATCTAGTGAGTAGTTTTTTTTATACGTCATAAATCGTAAACCGCAATTTACCTTTCCACAAACTACAAGAACTTTTATATTTTGTTACTTGTTGCTACGGAACCCTTCATGGGCGAGTCCGACTCGCACTTGGCTGCTTTTTTTTATTTAAACGCAATATTGTTCCAGGAAAAAGAGAAGAAAGGGATCTTTAGAAAAATGCTTCAAATGTTTATGCCTAGAAATAGAAAGAAAACGAAAGGCCGTAAAGAAATTAAAACATCAGAAATCGATTCCGACAACTATAATGTACATAGGCACAGCCTACCTCCGACGAAGCCTGTGGAAAAGACGAGGAACAAGTCCCGTGCCGTAGTATTTTATTCGAAGAAGCCTAGGAACCAAAGCCCAGCTGCGCTCCATCGAAGGACACCATACATGGAGCAGGAGTACAGGAGGTACTTCGATGAGGAACTAGCGTTTCATAATGGCCGATACACTAGGTCATCGTCACGAGAGTTTACTGCTCAGAACAGACCAGTTTACTACCAGAAAGTTGAAGCAAGGAGTGCTCTGGTAGACTACTTTAACCAGAGCGACTCCATGCTCGTCGATTCCAAAATTGAAAGAAAAAATTTAAAACAATATAGAAATGAAAACCAAAGTGATACGCGTGTGAAAAATGATTTTCCCGAGAAAGTGTCGATAGTGCCCCAAAAAGCCACAACGTGGCTGGAAAAGCATAAGCTCGGTATACATTGTGGCAAGCAGTGGAAGAAGTTAATCCTTGACGGTTAGATTGTGGTGTGTGCTGTGAATATTTTGCCTTGTCAACGATTTATTTTATTTAAATCTGTGCATGTTAAAAGATTCAAAATAAAAATATATTGTCTTGTCAACGATTTATTTTATTTCGAAATATTAACACTAGATTTATTGATAAGCTTACAACTTAAGACTAGAAAATCTTATAGGAATATAAAGTTTAAAAAAGTTTTACTCAAATATGCATAGTATTACGAGTATATACGAGAAATACTCACATACCCCAAGAATTTAAAATACTGGCATTAATATAACGCAGTGATTTGCATATTCCATTCCTCAAATCAACTTGTCGTACTGCGTTGACTGAATGTATCGCAGGTCGTCGATCACGAATCTAAAACAAAATTTATATAAAAATATGATATGAAACTTATATTATAGTAAATAATTTATTTACACAAAGAAACTTACAATTAAACAAATATTTACAAAATGTACAAAATACACAAGAAACAGTTGAGCTATCTGCAGATCGTTACAAACGATCTAGAGATAGCTCAACTGATCCAAATCAGTGCCAGACGGAAGCGTTCCCAAGACGCTGGCGGCATTGCCACGCTGAATAGCAATATTATAGTTGAATCCTCCTACTCCATAGATCCGTTTCGGGGCAGTGGTCCAACTGCTCTGTCCAACTAGTTGGACTACGGGCCTTTACTAGGGGCCGTGGTCCAACTATCTTTGCAGTTGGACCACGGCACCATAGTAGAGTTCCCAGGTCCAATTAAAAGAATTTCAAATAATACAACTGCAATTGTAACCACAGCACATTTTTAATTAAATAATTAGTTTAGATCGGTTACCTGTAGAACAGCAAAGGCAGTGGCGCGGTGGTGAAATGCCACAGCGCATGCGCGTCCCAGACGCCCCCTACAGGCGGGAAGTCCAGCAGCTCGAGAGACAAGGCCGCCGCAGACGCGACCGTGAAGTATATCATGTTGATGACGTACCGTCGGCCCGCGCGGTACTGCACGCACGACCAGCCCAGCCAGAGGATAGAGGCCCACGTGCCTGCCACATTCAAACGATTAACAAATATTAGCGGACATTCCACACGGCACTATCTAGGCTCAAAATAACTAAAGCTTGAACTTTTTCTCATCCTAATAATACTTTGGATATATAACTTTTGAAACTATCATGGTTTTTAACACTATTTTTATGAAACAACGGGATATTTACCATGATTAAATTTTTGAGTTGACTTCCGATATTTCGGCACAGTCGCATGCACCATGATCACGGTTGAACGGTTTCGGATCACGGTTCAACCGTGATTATGCTGCATTTAATCATGGTAAATATCCCGTTGTTTCATAAAACTTTGGATATAGCTCTACAATATGCACTAAATAGTTTTTTTTTATTAAATAATTCATATTGATGAATGGCGCCTCAGGCCTCAGGAGATGCAAAAGCTTGTTCTTTGTGTTACTTACCAATAAAAACATTGACCTTCATATTGTAATCATAGTCTATTCGTCCCGTGTACAAATACTGGACGTGTGTTGTATAATACAAAAGTAGAATCAACAAAAAAGCAGCTGACAACTTTCTCCTTTGGTGAAAAATTCTGAAAAACAATTTATCATTTCAATTCTGAAATAATTACAAAACTGATTTTATTGATATTCATTTATTCATTGTTTCTTATGTGTAAGGTCTTAAGGAGTAATAATAATTGGACAGCTTGAGAAATTTATATTGATAAATAAGATATTTTTATATTTCGTCTTCGTATTCTACAAGTATAATAATAAATAATAGCATTTATTTATGAAGAGTTTTATAAATGGGATATTTTCAATTTTTTTTTTTAGATGAGAATTAGATGCTAACAAATTATTTGCATACCTTATAACAGCCGCCACAAAAAGACCCATGACCATAGAGAGTGCGCAGGCATAGTCCATAAACTCAGTGAATGGTTTATCTCGGGTGTGGAATATAGTTGACCACGCCCAAGCATTTATACAAACCTGTAAAAATCTGTATTATCAGCTTCTTCTTATGGTTGCCTGGAAGACATTGCTTTCAGCGATAAGGCCCATTGTACTTTATTTTGTTACGCCTAGTTTTTATAATGTATCCTTGTGTACAATAAAGTGGTATCTATCTAAAGTCAAGATAAAATAAGGGGTTTCTCAAGGTCCAAATATGATTCCTACCTTTATTGCTTTGGTTCCTATGACATGGATATGAGATGGTTATTAAGAAAAAAAACCATTTTCAACTTTACATACATTCAAGTCTTTTTATATTCTAGGTACCAAGAGATCTATGAGGTGTAGTGCTCTACAGTGCCTGAGGATAACAGTGACAATCAAACTTTTTTGTTAAGATGTTGGAAACCATGAAACAAGTTGTACCTCTCACACTTTGACCTTTAGAAAGTATAAAAACACTTTACTTAGTTATCGAAAATTGTGAGCAATTTTCTTGTGTGCAATCCAATTGCAAATAGTTTAGCACAAATTGATTTCATACTTGGGTAAACTTTTATGCATGAAAATATATTTTTTTCTTTCAAAGAGTCAAAATGTGCGACCGAGAAATAGATTGATGGTTGTCTAGTCATTTAGTTTTAAGATACTTAGTACTTACATTTGCAAAAACATGCCAGAATAGTACTAGAGGCATGTTTCTCACGGGAAACTCTTTCCGGATCTTCATGAACATGTAAGTGTTGGTGGCTAGGTTTAGAAGAGATGCAAATGCAGCTGCTGGTTCTTGGACTCCGAAGAACCTTTTGAATGGCCACTGGAATTAATAAACATTCAGTTCAGGACTTACAATAATTGCATAAATCAATGAGATTGATCATTATCATTGGATGAAGCCTAGAGTGGGCAATCCAACGAGCCTGCAAGCCAAAGGTATAAACCGCCAATGGAGCACCTAAAAGACCACGGTTTTATAGGTGCTCCATTGGCGGTTTATATCTTTGGCTCGCAGGCTTGTCGGTTTTAGCTCGCCAATGGATCACCCACTTAAGAAGGATGGCTTAGTTTAAAATAGAAATCCCCTGCACCAACCAACTTTAAGTTTAAAAGCATTATTGATTAAGTTAAAGTAGGTTTAGTAGAAAAGAGGTACACAGATTAAAAATAGATTAAGTTACCGGGTATAAATCGTAAACAAATAAAGTATGAAAGGAAAAGATTAGTTCTATATTCTACCTTTCCATAAAACTTGGGCATCTCTGCAAACCGTGTCAGTGTCCCCCACATGCATTCGTAGCTACATTCGTCACGGCAGTTCCACTGCAGGGCTTTGCTCCATATGTCCTGTGAAAGTGTTGCAGTGTTCTTAAAGGCTACACCATCTGAAAAAATGTTTTCATATCTTCAATTTAAATTACTTTCAACTGGAAAAGGGGTATGATTGATCAGATTGATGAAAGTCATTAGCTGTAAGTGAATGCGAGATGAACCCTTATTGGGTAGCCCTCTTTGTTCTAGACTTGGTACCTTCGTAACAGTTTCTCTGAAGGCAGCCATAGAGACATTTCTGATATATATTGGACCGGTCACCATTACTGCCCGAGATTATAGAAATATTATTACTAATAAGCACTATTAATAAGACCCACATCCTTATGCACTTTCAATATATTATTCTGTTTGAATGAGTGATTTCATTACGTAGATTGGAAAGAAATCATTAACAAGCAAAGCATCCAATCAATGATACAAGAGAATAGGAAAATGCAAGGAAAAATGTGTAAACAAACATCATATGTTTTTCATGACATTGACAGTTTGTTGACAGTTTGGTATTGTTATAGGTTCGTCCTGCCTGGGTAGGCTAAAATTTTCTTAACGATAACACCCTTAGAACACCTCATCTTCCGTTGAATTTATCTGTAGACAAGACGTAAAAATATTAACCACGCAGGAAAATTAAAAAAAAAACAACAAACAGAAACAGCAACACAACTCAATTTAATTTAATTTTTCCAAGAAAGTGAATAACGTTTAGAAACTTGAGTTTGTTTTCGTCTAAGAATTCTGAAAAATGGTGTTCCTTTTGAGAACTTTATTTGCTGCCAAAGAACTAAAAAAGCCACGTAATTATCTCAAAACACGTTTCATCGATTCAGTGAGGCTTCATGTCAAAGGCGGCACCGGCGGGACAGGGCTCCCAAAGTATGGCGGTATGGGAGGACAAGGAGGCTGCGTCTATTGCATTGGAAAAGAAAAAGCAAACCTTCGAGACATCATGAGCAAGTATCGCGGTAAAACCATTACCGCAACTCATGGGGAAGACAGCCGAAAAACTAAAATAGTCGGCAACCCAGGGACTGACGTCAAATTAGAAGTTCCTCTTGGCGTCACAATTTATTCTGAACAAGGTAAAGTTCTTGGTTCAATTGACACAGAAGACCAAACAACAATATTGGCTAGAGGCGGCCCTGGCGGCGTACCAGAAAACCACTACTTGGGACATTTCGGGCAAGCACATCACATAAGATTAGACTTGAAATTGATTGCTGATATTGGACTAGTTGGATTTCCGAATGCAGGTAAGAGTTCCTTACTGAAGGCAATATCAAGAGCAAAGCCTAAAATAGCCAACTATCCTTTCACAACTATCAAACCTAACAAAGGTGTCATCATGTATAAAGACAAACGCCAGATATCTGTGGCAGACCTTCCCGGACTCATTGAAGGTGCTCACTTAAATGTTGGACTGGGTCATCAATTCCTTAGACATGTGGAGAGGACCAAGCTTTTATTGTTCATAGCTGATGTCCAAGGCTTTAGATTGAATCCAAAACATCACATGAGATCATGCCTGGAGACAATTTTACTACTAAACAAAGAGTTGGAGCTTTATGACCCAGAACTCCTTCAAAAGCCAGCAGTTTTGGCATTAAACAAGATGGACACTGAAGGTTCCCAACACATCTTCAAACAAATACAAGAGTCTTTTCAAAATATAGACAAGGTTCTAGATACAATACCAGAAGAAATAAGGCCAGAAAATGTCATATCATTTGAGAATATAATTGGCATTTCTGCATTGAAAAGTGGAGATAGCATAGAAGAACTAAAAGTGTTGCTTAGGAAGAGATTAGATGACTTAGCTGATGAGAATGATCCAGATATTGTGAAACCTGATCAGCTGCTGAGGAGAACTACAGCTGCAATTCGGGAAAGGGGACCCCAACTTACATAATCCTTATCAAAGGGGGTCAATACACTGTTGCAATGCACTACGAGAATGTATGTCTTTCTCAAACTGAAACAGCAAAAACTGTTATTATTTTTAACACATATGTATATGTAGTTCAGGATCAACACTACTCTGATAATGCATTAGTAATTAATGATATTTTGTTAGACTAGTATCAAGAATGTTCGAATTAACTTCACTTAAAGATGTGTTCAGTTCAATATTAAAAACAGACTTATTCACTGTGATATTAATTACTAAAGTGTTTAAATTATATCAATAATCTGTATGAAAATAAGCCTATAAATAAATGAAACCATTCAAATCTAATATTCACATTTATTGGAACTTAACCCTTCACCAGTCAGCCAAACAAGCAAAAAGTTACAATAACTAGCAATTAAAACTTAATAGCTCATCTATATCTTATAATCTAATAATTTTATCTTCATATACCAACTTTAGCATACAAAAACCAAAGTACAATCTTTTATCACAGAAAGAACCTATTTAGATATTGTTTCCTTGGACAATGTACACAAGTAGCAAAAATATGTTTCATCAAATTCACATTAATGGTATGTAATTTTGATGCAACATGATTATTTTTACTATTCTTGTTTCGCCTAAAGGCCTGCGCACACCTAGGCCGCTGGCGGTAGGGATCAGTGAAACGCTGTCAATTTTAACAGCGTTTCACTGATCGCCGAACTAGGTGTGTGCAGGCCTTAATTCCGAATTTGAAATAATAAATTGTTTCAACCCCTCTTCATCAGACAACTCAAACTAAATTAATCCAATGAACCTATAACATAACATAAGCTAACTGGTGACAAATTTTTATTTTATTTTTAATCACAACCTATAAAATATTGATTAAAACTTATGTCGTTGTTTAAAATTCAAAATATAACAATACACTACTTATTATAAAATAAACTTACTAACTACTGTGTTCACTATACTCAAACAATAAGAGGCTGAACCACCAATACCTAACATTTTAAACATGCTTGCTGTTGGAAAATATTATGTCTTCTGTTTTTGTATTGAAATAAAAATCGTTTTGATGCCCGTAAAACTCCCATAATAATGGAGAAAAAATCATACCATGCGTGCTTATTTTCCGCCGAATCATACCATACAAAATGATTTAGAAAAATATAATTTTACTTAGTTCTACGCGAAAGACTAGAAAACAAGCTTATAGACTAAATAACTGTTTTTTATAGCTTTATTTTTTTCGAAATCTCATAATTCACATTTTTTATTTATATACTACTACAATTAGCTACCATACAAAAAAACTGAGTGAAAGCAAATCAATCTCAATTCCACAGCTCAAGTTGAGTTTCATAGTTTTTAACAAAAAATATATATCCTTCACATTTAAGTTTAGTGGAATAGTTTGTATTATTTAATATGAGGGATTCGCTAAAGTCGCATTCCTTAATAAGCACTAAGTAAAAGAGATAACCAAAAATTACCACTTGATTAGCGGGCGCAACGCAATTCTCTGGTTTTTTTTTTTGAAGACGCTTATTTCCGACAGCTCTCGTAAATCCCAGAAATGTTCCCACTTTTCTGCTGATAGAATGAGTTTTGTAATAATGCTTGGCCTGCGCCAGGCATGATTATTAAAGGCGGTGGCTGCCACTTTACATATAATGGTATAGCTGCTGTTTGTCTCCAAAAAAAATCTATTCTATAATGTATGGTTGTCACATACATAGTATAGTAGCGTCTCTGATAATTTGCGTCAGGCCTTCGGTAATACATTCAGCGCGTCAACCGCAAAGCCAAAATGGTAATTGGAATCGAAATTTTGATCTTAAAGTTCTATATTATGTAGCAACTAGTTTATTAACTATCCCTTAAATAAGTTTTACAGGATTTGGATACTGCTACACTGAGATAAATTTCAATAGCGTCAGTATGACTATATAGCTATACTTATGTAGCCGGCTCCACAAACTTTTCATGAACCGGTCATACGTCTTTTTAGTCTTAAAAGACTATACAATCTCATCAACGTTTTGATTCCCAGTACCGTTTTGTCTTCGCAGTAGGAAGCATGTTCAGTCGTATCTCTCGGCGGCCTCGGTGGCGGTCTCGGCGGGGGGCAGCGGGCGCGGCGGGGACTCCTCCGGGGGGGGAGGGGTACCGTCGTTGACTTCGGCTGGCGGGGCTTCGATCGACGCAGCAGCACCTGCACAGTTTTTGATTTATACATTTCTTGATATTGTCGTTTTGTATTCGTGATAGAATCAGAAATGAGGAAATCCGTAGAACCAAGGTCACCAACATAGCACGTAGAATAAGTAAGTTGATGTGGCAAGTGGTAGGTCATATAGCTCGTAAAACTGACAACCGTTCCTGTTTGAGGAGAGAAGATTTGTGTGTTTCTGAGAGTTCTCCTAATAACACAAGCCAGGGCTTCGGTCGTGAAGCCCTGGCTCACGACTCTGTACACGTATGAGTGTAAGATTGCGTGCGTAAAATTAAAATAATGACTTACTAGTAGTGGTGGCATTGAGTCTGTTCTCGGCAGAAGGACGCTGCTTCTTGGTGACCGGGTCATCTCTAGCATCCTCCACTTGCGCGGGACACTCCAAATGCACTAGATGAAACACCTGTAAATTATGTAAAAATAATATTATGGATATTTCTTATGTTATCTTCTTCCATTTAAGAGCTTAGCTCTTGTCGGTGTCCTGATACTGAGGCACTTTCCTCCAACAAAGTCCTTCAAATGCTCTTTTATCTTGATAACATAACTTAGGCCTACCCCTTCCCTGCTTTCTTTATATACTTTCACGGAGAAGAAAATGTTATTCATCTGTTGTTGGTACATAAATATATACTGTGCTTACATAAATATAATTTTAAAATGGTGTTTACCTCGTTAACGGAATTGTTAGTTCCAATGATGCGAATGATCGATATGGGTCGTAGGGGGAAGTAAATCACTTGCCAGGACCTGAAACAATCACAACTTATATTGTACCCGTGAGTTTGTTAATGGTGTGGGGAGGTAGTGGGAGGGAGGTATCCTTTTAGACATCAATTCATTGAAGATCTATAATCTATCTATATGGATGTCTAAGAGGATAGTAACTTTAATTGATGTTTAAGGAGGCTAGTCACTACACTAACTAGATCACTTTGAAAGGTAGCCAAGTAATTAGAGCGAAGATGGCGCTGACTGCTTGGTGTTGTGTTAATGTGATTCAAATTCACAGCAGCAGCCGGATGGATGAGAGCATGTAAGGCTGCGCCAGTTACTAACGTGGTTTACCTATAGCTAGCGCGCACTATACCTGCATTGATCTCTAGTGTGGTCGCACACAGTCTCCCATTCCCAATAGTTGAGCGAAACTTCGACGTAGTAGCTGTAGTGTCGGTAATCGCAGTCCCACAGCAGCAGTCGGATGGATGAGAGCATGTTAGGCTGCGCCAGTTACTAACGTGGTTTACCTATAGCTAGCGCGCACTATACCTGCATTGATCTCTAGTGTGGTCGCACACAGTCTCCCATTCCCAATTGTTGAGCGAAACTTCGACGTAGTAGCTGTAGTGTCGGTAATCGCAGTCCCACAGCAGCAGTCGGATGGATGAGAGCATGTTAGGCTGCGCCAGTTACTAACGTGGTTTACCTATAGCTAGCGCGCACTACACCTGCATTGATCTCTAGTGTGGTCGCACACAGTCTCCCATTCCCAATAGTTGAGCGAAACTTCGACGTAGTAGCTGTAGTGTCGGTAATCGCAGTCCCACAGCAGCAGTCGGATGGATGAGAGCATGTAAGGCTGCGCCAGTTACTAACGTGGTTTACCTATAGCTAGCGCGCACTATACCTGCATTGATCTCTAGTGTGGTCGCACACAGTCTCCCACTCCCAATAGTTGAGCGACACTTCGACGTAGTAGCTGTAGTGTCGGTAGTCGCAGTCCCACAGCAGCAGTCGGATGGATGAGAGCATGTAAGGCTGCGCCAGTTACTAACGTGGTTTACCTATAGCTAGCGCGCACTATACCTGCATTGATCTCTAGTGTGGTCGCACACAGTCTCCCACTCCCAATAGTTGAGCGACACTTCGACGTAGTAGCTGTAGTGTCGGTAGTCGCAGTCCCACAGCAGCAGTCGGATGGATGAGAGCATGTAGGGCTGCGCCAGCTGCACGACGATGGAGCCCGAGCCGAGCTGGTGGCACGTGTAGCCTTGCTCCCAGTCGTAGTGCTCCGTGTCGCCATTCAGGAGCGCGTTGCGGGAACGACTGCGTTACATTAACCATGTGGAAGTGACATTTTCAAGTTTTAATCAAATGGAGAGGGCTAAAATGCAGGGCCAGAATTATTTAGTACGATCTCGAATGTAAGCGAAGGAGATTTGGTTGCCTTCAAAATTTAAGGCGATTCGCTGCTTTCAGAGAAGATTCTTGGATTTATCAATTAAATTGTGTGCAGAGTTCTCGAATGAAAGCGCTGCTTTTAGACTTCATGCAAATGAAAAATTCACTCAACCACAACTGCCTTTGAGAAGTATAGTTTTGAAAAAGTTTGATCAACCTTAGAACATCTGGCTACAGCTTCCCGTGCTTATTTTGCAGGACAAACTCACCTGATCCCCTCGATAACGACGGCAGACAGGTCCACAGTGGCTACATTATGACACGGCTTCACGAAGCCGAGGTGGAGCGGGGGCACTTTCACTGTGTGCATCGCCTCTAGCGCCACTGCGTGGAATACCTGGGAAACAGTTCACCTGTTATTTATTCAGTACAAGGTATAAATTACAAGGATCACTTTGAATAGTCTAAAATGTTTTAAAACAAGTTCGTGTAGGTGCCGTACTTAAATGAACCTTATTTTAGACGTTTAATATAGGCGCCGAACCAGAGGCTGATGCTCTACAGGTAGCCCCGCCTTCTGAGATCGTGGGTTCAAATCCAGTCGTGCAAAACGGACTGCGCCGCAGTATAATGTCGGTTGGCTAACAACCAACGGTGGTCTTCCAACCGAGCCGGTTTGCCGATGTCACGGACTCTGCCTGTAGATACATCAACTAGTCAAAATGCAAACGAATAAAAATGTACTTTTTATAATAATTAAAATTTCGACACAAGAGAATGTCATATAAAATGATAATTTGTATAAAATAAATTGCTATAAATACGGCGACGAAGATGAGTTCAAGAGCCAATATTTGATTCACGTGCACAACCGCTAAAAACTCTCACTACAAGAATATAAGAGCGAGAGGATAGGATAGTCTAATCTAATGTGTATTTATCTACCAATTATAAGTGTTAATACAAGGTATAAGAGCGAGTAGTGTATAGTCTAATCTAATGTGTATATCTACCAATTATAAGTGCTAAAAGAGTGAAAGAAGTAAGCCAGACCTTGTTAACAGTATTGCTGGTGCCCACGATCTTGATGTACTTGACGACCCTTGGCTCGAAGTAGAGGTTCTGCCAGGAGCGGCAGAAGTACTCGCTGTGATCCACCACGCGCACCCAGTCCTTCTGGTCCACAGACACTTCCACGAAGTACATGTACGACCTGGAACAGGACACTCATCAACAATAACTCTAGCGTTCGTGTTTCAACCCGTATCTTTTATACAGCGCATCATTTCAGTAAAGAAACCGGAGCGTATCTATCTATCGACATAACATAACGGTCAATACCTATAGTTAATTAATTTTTCGCTTGTGTGTGTATACATACATAGAGGGTACATGCGGCAGAGATGCGAATGTTGAGATGGATGTGTGGAGTGACAAGACACGGAATGAGAATATCAGGGGAAGTCTGAAAGATAGGAACGTTAGGAACCAAGCCGTAGTTTGTTGCCTGTTCTTCTAGGCTTAGTCGCGTCGAACTGGCACCTAGACTCACCTAGTTTAAAGACGATTCAAAATGATTCTTGCGATTCTACTGAATAATGCCTTTGATTTTGATTTTGAATTTGAGTATTAGCATTGGTGACAGAAAAATTGAAGAGCAACAGGCTGGCGAAGTACGGGTATGTCAATAGGAGAGTGATGCTTATGAATGTAGATGGATATGTGGGTAGAGGTAGACCAAAGAAATGATGGATGAACAGTGTGAAAGATGACACGAATAAGTGGAAGTGAATACTGAGATGACGGTTAATAGAGTAGAGAATGGAAAAGTAGTGTTATAAGCGCAGGAAGAAGAGACTGACCGGTTGTCGCGGTCCCACAGCAGCAGCCGCAGATGGTTGATGATGGTGGTGGTGTGAAGGCGCACGAGGATGCCGGGGTTGTCGGCCGCCTCGTTGATGGTGTGTCGCGTGTAGCCGCGCTCCATGTCGTAGGTGTCGGTATCGCCGTCCAGCAGCGCCGCGCGCATGTCGCCCGTGAGGACGCGAGCGCCCAGCTTCGTCGTCGCCACGTTCTCCTCTGACACTGCACATCTTACCTTATCAACATTCATTTATTTAAGAGCACAACACTGGTGCTCTAGTGTTGTGCTCTTAAATAAATGTTTAAAAGTGGTAGCGGCCGCGCCTTCCGATCCAGTTTTTCTGTGCAAAATTGGATGTGCACTATGCCAGTACTCTAAAACGGTGAAGAAAAACAATGTGAGGAAACCGGCGTGTCGTAGAACCTTAAAAAGTTCGAATATCACGCGTCAAGCGTCACGTAATAAGACCGCCAGCGACCTACTTGCGGAAACCAGTCCGCACACCAAATGCAGATGATGAGTTTGCCTTTTTTTTCTTTTATTTATTTTTAGGAACACTGGTGTTGGTAAGTTGGAGTGGACCTTCGCTTAATTCCGGTCATATATAAATGATTTTTTCTTGTCTAAAAAATAATGCGCTCTCAAACAGTGAGGTACACCGGTTGATACTGTAGAAGCTGGGATGGGTTTACAACCTGTCACATACACATAGAAGTGCTTCTGATTACTCTCCCTTAGACATCCCCAAGAATTTTTAGTTGACCGTACTTAGTACAAAAGATCTGAGGAGATAGTACCATGCTTTGATAATTAAGTCATGTCGTTGTTTTATTTATTTTTTTACTGTCAAGCAATGTACTCACGCAAAACTCCGCGGTGTCGCAAGTCGGTGCTCTTGGTCTGCGTCTTCTCTTGTATAGCGTCCAGCAACATGTCCGGCGTCACGAGGTAGAAGGGACGCACCACGGTCAGCAACTCTTCCAGACTCATCAGCGTGAGACGGACGCACTTTAATATCTTTTCCTGGAACAAAATGCTGTTAAAGCTATTGTCGTAAGCAGTCATTCCAACAATTTGTGATCTAAGGCCTCAAGGCTCGACTCAGACTCAAGCACTGTTTCGGATACGGGCCTAAGACTATTTGAAGACGTTTTTCAGTCTGCTCCAGTCTGTCTGGCCTCGTTACTCCGAAACTATTTTTATGTTAGAAAGCTAGTAATTTTCGGATGGTTCTAAGCTTGTTTGGTAGATCCATGCACATTAATTGTTCGAGATTTTTTTTTATTTAGTTGTCCAGACTTCTATACTAATATTATAAAGGGGAAAGTTTTGTATTTTTGTATGTATGTTTGTAATGAATAAACTCAAAAACTACTGAGCCGATTTCAAAAATTCTTACACCATTGGATACGTTCCCCCTGAGTAACATAGAGCTACATTTATGTGTTTAAAAAATAATTACCCACCCGTGCGAAGCCGGGAGTTTAGTTGAAAATAATTTCACGTTTGTGTTATACGAAACATTATTTTCGGTTTTTTTATAGTCAACTAGCGGCCGCCCGCGACTTCGCTCGCCGTTACCGTTCCCGTTGAAAAAAAAAACATTTTAAACCTTCTTTGGACCTCCACAAATCATTCAAGACCAAAATCAGCCAAGTCGGTCCAGCCGTTATCGAGTAATAGCGTCAGGAAGGAAAACCCGACTTATGTTTATATAGTCAATAAACAAAAGTACCACTTGCGCTTGGCCCGCCTCGGAGCGCACCCACAGCTCGTTGGCGTTGAACCAGCTGCACACCGCCTTGAAGATGTCCACCTCGGGCGCGAAGAACGAGTCGCGCTCCAACAGGCTTTGCAACGCTTCCTGAACACACACGCTTTGTTTTTAGTTCTTCAATACAAAATGCTACGTAAATGCACTATGTGAACGTTAAACTTTAGATAGATTATTAAAATGAAAAACGAATGTGGAGGAAGTAATTTTTATTGATTGTCAAGATTGGTCTAGAGAGCACTTTTTCTTATCGTGACAATTTTTCAATGGATAACTTTTACTAAGTGCAGGTGCAGGTGTTAAAAGAGAGTTGTAGTAGTTGTTCTTGTGGTAGAGAGCACTTAAATATTTTCTCTGAAGTATATGAGGGAGGAGCCATAAGTCCAATCAACAGTGGATTTCTTCGCCTGATGATCGTAGTCAAATCAAATATCTACGTCTACGGTCTACGTTCAACTGTTAGAAGATTTATAAGAATCAATTCTTTGATCATAAAAAATACAAGCACTTACTACTGATAGTTGTAGGAAAGATTCGTGCTGCAGAACCTCGGATGCGTTTTTGTCCAAGAAGTTGAAGCAGTAGTCCATTAATGCATCCAAGCCATACAACCTGAGATAAACATGCAAATAAATATCTTACTGTTTATAATACAACAGCTACACAACTTTGATCCCCAGTTACATTTCACGACAAATTAAAATATGTGAAGTCGTTCATTATCCAAACAGTCAAAATAAATCCAAAGCAATTTGTAATCACCATTTGAAACATAGTATGAAACACTATGACATTATAAAATAGTTTTCAATTTTTTTTTTATCACCAGAGGGCCACCAGATTGAAAGTCGCCTTTACCCTTATTCACCTACAACATCAGATGCCCTACTGATGAGATACCGTCCTTTAAGGATAAGTTAAACCCGCCTTTTGAACAGCCCCATGTTACAGTACCTGCACTCTGCAGCGAAAATCACGCAAATCAGTGGAGTCGAGAGGTGGCGCTCAATTTGGAAGCTTGAAAACACTCAAATAAAAATTAAATCGTACGCCAAACGTCTCGAAATACACCCAAACGAGCTTGCCAGACATCAGATGGAGAAGACCACTTCTTTCAGAAGAATTAAGAGGAGAGCTCCTCAAGACCTCATATAGCTCGTAAGAGGGCAAACAAGATGGAAGCACCACTGGGCGTTCTCCATATATGCCAATGAAGAAGTGGATAACCAACCAAACTCAAGCTGGGCGTTGATAGCTGCGTCACAGTTTTTATAACTATTGTGGCTATCATCGTACCCTTCTGTTTATACTCCCCTGTGTTACTTGTTTCCCCAATAAATATTTAGATTTTGTTTTTTTTTGTGCTCAATGCTCGCACGGGCAGATTGCAAGAACCAGAGGAGATTATAAAAAAAAACTCTTCTAGAGAGAATGTAAATGTGTACCTGGCAGCATCGAGCACGGCGCAAACGTTCCTGAGCGCGAGCACCTGGCGCAGGTAGTCGGAGATGGCGCCCTCCAGCTCCTGGAAGTTGAACTGGTGCGCCAGCCCCAGCATGTCTAGCACCGTGTCCTCGCGGTGCAGCGACAGCCCCATGTGACCTACACAACACAATCTATCACATTACCATCACCATTCTCTGTTATGCTGCCTTCCTACGGTGCGTGGTTCTGCAGATCATCACGCACAGCCGACGACGACGCACGGCAACGCACACAGAACGGGCTCCTGTGCTACCGCGCACCTCGGCGCACGTGACCGTTCCCATGGTGTTTCGTGCGAGCTGATCCGTCTCCGTGCGCGATATCACACACCTACATGAGAAGGGGTCGGTGGGGTGGGAAGGGGCTATTATATGCTTACAATATTTGATGTCTTCTCCTTCCACTTCTTGGGTGTCACTAGTTCTTTCAAACCAGAAGAGTCGTGAAATTGTTTTTTAGTGTTCAAGTGTAGTGAGGGTCACTGTGTTTACGAACTTTTCAGGTTCAACGACATGCCGGTTTCATCACGATGTTTTCCTTCACAATTTTTCAAAACATTTATGTGATTATGGATATTTATGTGGTCCGTGAAGGATTACATTGAAACATCCTAAATTAGAAAGGTTGAAAGAAAATGTGACCAATCCATACCAGAATAGACATATCGCAGAAGTGCCTTGAAAGCCTGCAGCGGGGCTTGCAATTCCACTTCAGCCTAAAACAAATAGTATGAGTTGTAAAGTTTCATTATGCATACTATAGGTAGCGGCACATAACTTGAGCGGTGACCGTTATTGCGCAGAAGTCAAAAATAAGGTACCTGAGGGGGGCTAGCGGAATGAAGGGCGGGCGTGCGTAGCGCTGACTCCGCTCTCTGTACCAATAGGACACTCTGCACACATCCACACATCCAGTGTGCGCGACATGGCACACTACGACGCATGCGCAGCGCGTATCGCTCACCGCTCAAGTTATGTGACGCTAGTTATACGGTAATTTAATGGGACACATTTTTGGTAGTTTCCTCTTGATTACGACAAAACAAACAAATACGCATCGTATTATTTAATTTATAAAAACCCTCTTATTCAGTATTATATCTTACTAATGAACAGCTTGTTTCTATCTCACCTGATTAGCCTCCCTCATCCCGCCATAAAGCAGAGCCCTAAAGTAGTCGCTACTGGCCGCCAGGATTACTTTGTGAGCCGGGATCCTAACTCCTTCCACGATCAGGGTCACATCTGAGTATTCAGATGATAGGCACAAGGAACCTATGTGTTCTGACAGGTGACCTGAAAATATATACTGTTACATCAACTATTCAGTCAGTAAATGTTTTGTATTTTAAGGAGCCGGCGGAGGGCGAATTTTCATACAAACGTAATACCAAAATGATTACTAATTTAAGCAGATTTTCAGTATATTATTGTAATAATTGTATATGTATAGTATTTATCTAGGTTCCTGAACAGTTTTTATTTTAAATTACTTACCTCAAATGAAATTAACGCCAATCATATTTTGCAATGAAAAAAATGTGTAAAATGCGATTGGTGTTTATTTCATTTTGAGGTAAGTAATTTAAAATAAAAACTGTTCAGGAACCTAGATAAATACTATATGAATACCGTTATTAAAATAACATAGTGAAAATCTGCTTAAACTAGTTATAATTTTGGTATTACGTTTGTATGAAAATTCGCCCTCCACCGGCCTCTTAAGTGGGATTATAAGATTACTAGCTGTGCCCGCAGTCGCGGGCACAGCTAGTAATTTTATATAGATTTTTTTAGAATTCCACTCTGACGAAGTCTCGTCAGAGTGGAATTCTAAAAAAATCTATCTAATTAGGTACCTAATAGTGAGTAGGTATTGTAGATCTACACTTTTTTCAATTTTCCGTATGTGAGTACACCGCCTTTGAATTCGTTATTTTTTCCATGCAAGGGTTGCCTGGAAGAGATCGCTCTCAGCGATAAGGTCGCCCATTGTTTTACTTAATTGTTATTTTTTTATGTCCAGTACTGTATCTTTTGTGTGGTGAACAATAAAGAGTTATCTATCTATCTATCTAATAGTATCTTTGGGTAGTATAATGTACTTACTAATGTGTTCAATATCCCCGACACGAACACTCGCTGTGTTGTTAACCGACATATATTGATGTTGGCTGCTCATCTTCCAGCATAACAGCTGAACCCGCTCTGTAAAAATATTTAACTTTTGAGATGAGAACTAGAATTCATACCCTGTACACCTTTTTTTATTTATCAAATCAGCAAAAATTGGTTTATTTTAAATGCCAATACCACCATACGGAAGCATCTACTGTGAAGCGGTTACTAGCCATTACTTGCTAGAAATGGCCCTTAGCCTCATCCTTCCTAGCTTTTATACACATCTAACTGTTGAATTTTATTTACTAGGTGCTAATACTAAGTCAGTCTCATTTTTTACCCGGCTGCCCAGAAGAAGGGTACAAAAATTATACGCTCTAAAGATATCTGGTCTCCAAATTATCAAAATAGGAGAAAGAGGTGTCAAATAGCTTTTCTGCTTGCATGGGTTGTAAGGCGGACTGGATCTAATAGGCAAAGTACATACACAGGTGTAATATGTCCTTCATCAACAACTGACACAGAGGAGAAGGATATAAATTTACTAGCTTTTCGCAGAAGAATAATGAAACTTAAAGTGAAAAATATTAAGCACGATCGAAATTATTCAGAGCTGCAAGTTCTTTGCCTCACCTCGCCTACGTTGTACAGTCGATTTATTAGATAGATTCAGTGTCCAAGAGTTTAGATACTAAGCGATTTGGTAGCTACAAAAAACACATGTATCTATCACTTTCAATGAAAACTAGTTAAATCTTAACTTAAATCGCAATCAAAAAATCCAATTTGTGTACGACGATTCGTCGTCGACGAATCAAATTCGTAAACAACATTTCATTCTTTCTTGTTTTTTTGTTAGCTAGCAGTAAACAAAGTCTTTTTGCCAAAGATTTTTCTTATTCTTGCAGTGCTGCCAACTCTACAAAATATTTCTTTGACAGCGACATTACAGTGACAGAATGTTGAATGTTCGGAAACAGTTTTTTGGCAGTTTCGTTTGTTCTTGTTTTCGTTGATTGTATTTGGCTGTAGTTGGTAATGTTTCCGAACATACATACAGCCCGTTTGTGGTCAAACAAAGCGGGAAATAGATAAAGTTTATTTCCGTTTCCGTTTCCGATTGCAAGAAGTGAATTTCATTCTTATTTTACGTTAAAATGTACTTATCAATTTTCTATGTTTAAATATCAAACAAGCACATCACAACAAACAGATTACTATTTTTAAGATAAACAATAATATGATTTTCATGCATTGTTTCCATACAAAAAAGTTGGAGTTTTCATCTTCCCATTTTAAACAAATTTCAATCTTCTCTAGCCAATCTCGACCGTAATGTGAGTGACATAAGGTAATTATTTGACCGTTCAACCAACAAACTTATTTTTGTTATAATAATGCTTCGGTTTTGAGTGCACAATCTAAAAAGCAATAAGTAGATAATACTTATTGAAGAAAATAAATTCAAAAGAATGCCATATATTACTAGAAAAAAAGTATTAAATAGCAAATGATCAATAAACAGAACGGAAAAATATTAGATTGTATGTCTAGTACCTTTTAACAAACGGCGCGAAAGCTTTGAGAGAAATATGATATCCGGGATTGGTTAAAAAAATCACTTGTACCAACTTTTCAAAATTTTGGCGAAGTTGTCATTTATTATTTTGTGCTCGGCAAGTAACTATCGGTGAGCTCGAAGAATAATTTTAATTTTCTTAGTTTCCAACACGTTTACGATGTATTTGCTGTAGGAAATAAGAACGCTGAATTTTTCTTCATGAAGTAAATGTACAGGTAAGTTGTAAACTTCAATAGTAATGATTCGTAAACTTTAGGTAGAAGGATGTGGTTCAGCAAAAGTAGCTGCACAAATTGAATACGAGTGCGAATTCTTATTCTAAAAATCTATCCTTTGAACATAAATAGCTAACTATATGTGCACCTAGAGAATTGTCAGTTACTTAGATCATTTTTAGGTATCAAGACTCCGTAACTTATTGGCGAAGCATTGTTGCGCTAATTATGTTTATCTCGCCAGTATTAAATTTTTAAATGCCTTGCAGGTCGTAAATAATGTGTTCTATATGATGAAAAAAAACATGCAAAGCACTTGCCAATAATTTCGTCGCCGAGAAATGGAGAAACAGCATTGTAATCCACTTCAAAACTTTGTGGGAGCAAAATCTGAAATCTTAAAAAAAAGATTGCTAAAATCAGTAAACACTTCAGTGGCTAGTGTTCCACAACAGAGTGGCACGCAAAATAATGCGCTACTGAATACATTACGCGTGAGTTATAATTTTCTCGATTTATTTTAGTAAAAAGTAAGACCTTGACCCCACTGACATTGTTTTTTCTTATTTCAGGCGCCAATATCGAACGGCATGATCGTGTCCTCTATGCAAGGACCTCAGAACTCTATGTCTATAGCCCACAATTTTACCCAAGCTCTAACCCCTGTAAAAATTCACACAAACAATAATCATCCATATCCCCTGCACTTGTCGACGGTGCATGTTCCCGTGCAGATCCCGGGCTCCACTTCTAACATCAATGTTCCTGTGCAGCTGTCAGGACCCTCAAGCTCTGTCCCCCTGCAAATGGCCCCTGTGAGTCTACCAATACAAGTTTCTGGTTCTACAACTAGTGTCCCGGTGCAGCTTTCTGCTGGTGATACAATAAATGTCCCCTTGCAAATTCCAAATAGCCAAAATATACAACTGTCAGGTCAAACTTTGCCTTCTATGCCACTTTTGCATGGACCTAACCAGTCTCTGCACAGTTCTATAATACATCTCCACATGGGATCGAATGCTAGGCCTACTAACTTAGAGGGTTTGTCTGAGCTGAGTTTGTCCAATTCTTCACAGCTTCACATGACAGACTCCTCTGGTGTTCAAATAAAGATGAGCAATTCTACACCTGTTTCTCAAGTCCAAGTTGGAAACAATCAGACAGTTGTTCAAATACCGAGCTCTGCAAACAATTCTATCCAAATGCGAGGAACAGGCCGGCCCGTGCCTCACGTTGTCTACATCCAGACCCCTTCTGGCCTGAAGCCTGTCACTAGCACGGAAGTCATCAGCCAGGCCAGTACAAGTGGAAACCCTCCTCAAATAATAGTAAGAAGACCTGTAAGTGAATTAAAATTACAATTTTAAACCAATTGGAAAACTTAGGTGTGAAGTCTAAAGACAAACAAAGTAAAATAATTTTGGAAATCATACTATTTTCAGAATTTTTGTAATTTTGATTAACTTGTGTGTAGAACCGTGTTGAAATGTAAATATTTCTTAATGTACATGCGCTGCCAGTGTATTTATTACTAAATAATGTGTATGTAAGGTATTGAACATGATAAATTATTGTTTATCTCACCAAGGTTTTTCTTTGCAGGTGACAAGCACCTCTAATCTACAGCTTTTATCGAATGTCAGCGCTCGGCCAAACCTTGCGCCCAAACTAGCAGTTCAAAACAAGTCCTCCATACTGGCGCCGGCCAATACCAGTCAGCCTATAGTCATACAAAAGCCTAAAGCCAATGACAAACTTATGGTTCCCGTCAGCATAGCGCCAGGGGCGCCCCCCAAACAAACAATAGCATATCTTGGCCAAATGAAAAAACCCAATACCAAAAGCTTGACAGAACATCAGTCTATTCTCATATCTAATAATCAGCCCAACAACTCCAACAACAAACTGTTCTTAACTCCAATGAATATGCCTCTGCTGCAAAACAAACCAAATACTAAATTCATTCTGCCCGTGACTATGCCACCTACTATGGCGTCAAAGGGTCCAATAATAAACTTGCAAATAGCTAATGGACAGATCCAGAATGATCCTCAAGGTAACATTACTGTAATGCGAGACACCGGTATTGACCCGATGGACATGCCTCCTTTGCATCCCTTGGGAAAACTTATGAGTCTGAATGGAAATGATTTTAATCATAGTAAATTGGACATTCCATACACAAGTATTTCAATTCCTGGTTCTAGAGCAGAGCCCACAGGAGAGCAGGGTGAGTATACCCTGTCGATACCGGAGACAAATTCGGCTATGAATGACGATATTTACACCGTTTCTATCGAGGATGATGAAGGACAAACTCGGGAAGAATCTTTTACTTTGGCTTTACCCGAGAAAAGCAATAACTTGTTGAATAAAAACATAATCGATAGGAACGAGCCGCCGGCCATCGCCGGGCCCGCCATCTTGCGCCGGTCCAACTCCGATAACTCGAGTAGCGACAGGAAATCTATCAACGCCAACTTGAAAAGGCGAGTTTCGCTCTGTGCCGAAAATCTTTCAAATAAAAATAAGATGTCGACATTACTCGCTCAAAAAATAATAGACTTTGAGCAAGTTAACGATGATCATAGAGTCCCTTCATTGTTTTGCGATGAGAAGTTGGACAAGGATCTGGAGAATAAAACTGTTGGCGATTCGGACGTCGAAGAATACAGGGAAAAGAGGAAACTCATTCCAGAGGAAAAAAGTGACGCGTACGAGCCTAAACCGACTAGCCACAATGAGGCCTCAAAAGTGAAAGCGGAGAGCGACACGTCTGAAGAAGACCCTCCGGGGTTGATATGGAACAATGGCGTCGCCATGTTGCAGGGAAGCGGCCTGCAGTTCCAGACCAACGAGTTCGGACTCATCGACCTTATCGACAGCACCGACCACGATTTGATAAACATAAACGCAAAGTATCAGACGCCCTTGAAGCAGAGAATCGATAGAAATAAAAATAAAAAGGTAACTTCGCCCGAGGACTTGTACCGCTGCGAAGGGTGCGGGTGCCACGGCATGGCCGCTGAGTTCATAACACCCAACTTCTGTAGCTCCACTTGTCAGTTAGAAATTGAGAAAGCGTTAGTGAAGAGACGAGAAAGAGAAAGAGCGGATTTACTCAAAAAGAGAAACAAAATGAAGAAACTACTGATGCGAAAGCAGCTGTCAGAATCTGACGTCATTCCTGATAATAAAGAAAAAGAAAAAGTGCCACTGAAACATTACGATTCAACTCCCGCTGATAGCATCCCTGATAAACCTACTGAAGAAACCGAGGATGAAAAGTATCCATGGATGTGCGGGAAGAATGGTTTTTCCTGGATGCGCTACCTGGACGTCTGCAAGGCAAAGGCGGCTCCTGTCAAACTGTTCAAGAATCCGTTTCCATACGGAAGGAACGGGTTCCGCGTCGGCATGCGAATGGAAGCCATCGATCCGCAACACCCAGCCTTATTTTGCGTGGTCACGGTTTCCGAAATACAAGGGTACCGCATGCGGCTGCACTTCGATGAATACCCAGACATGTACGACTACTGGGTTAACGCGGACTGCGTAGACATCTTCCCGCCCGGCTGGTGCGAGAAGAATAACCGAACGCTGCAGCCGCCGGCCTCCTATACCACGGCGAACTTCTCCTGGCCGACCTACTTGAAGCAAATTCGAGCTGTAGCCGCGCCTAGGCAGCTGTTTTCTCATGTTACTACTACGGTAAGTTTGGGAGATCCCTCATGATGGAGGGGGGAATTTAATGAATAAAAGGTGGCTAAGGGAACGCATCAAGAGACAGGAAGAAGGATCCCCATTAGTACTGCTTTCATCTTCTGAGCTGAAGGTCGTGGGTTCGATTCCCACCGAGAACAAATATTTGTGTGGTGAACACAGATGTCTGTTATCTGTCTGGGCGTTATATTGTATTCTGAGTATGTATTTGCAAAAAAAAAGTATATGTATAAGTATCAGCTATCTGGTTCCCATAGTACAAGCTCTGCTTAGTTTGGGGATAGTGTTGTGTGGATTGTCTAAAATATCTATCTCTTTATTTATTTTATCTGCCTGACAAGCGTGGTGAAGGATAACCCTCCAACTTTCAAGTAGACTCGTGTTAAAAATAGGACTTATTCATGGTGCTGATAATGATAATTTCCGTAACAGCCGAACGCTGCTAATGCTATATCTCCCACAGGTGCTGAAACCGAACTGTTTCCGGATCGGCATGAAGCTGGAAGCCGAAGACCGTAAGAACGAGATGATCTGCGTGGCCACCGTGGCTGACATGCTGGACAGTCGGCTGCGGATCAACTTCGACAGCTGGGACGACATGTACGACTACTGGGTGGAGCCGAGCTCGCCGTACATACACCCCGTCGGCTGGGCCGACGAGAACGAACTGCCGCTTACACCGCCCAACTGTAACTAACCGTTTCATTATTCTTTATCTGATTTAAAACTATGACAAGTTCATTTTACAATAGAGTAGTAGAGCTCTTTGTGAAGGGCTCGTCCGGGGAAGTACTACCACCATGCCCATTTCTGCCGTGAAGCAGCATTGCTATGTTTCGGTTTGAAGGGTGTGGGTGCCGGTGTAATTACCGGCACGTGAGGCTGAATGTCTGTATGCCTCCAGTTGATGGACGCAGGGCAGTATATCGTAGGGCACGTTCCTGACGTGCGTGACCTACGAGTCATTGCTTTGTTATAGGCGATGGTTTCGACTTAACATCAGGTGGGCCATATGCTTGTTCCATCAGCTAGTTACATTAAAAAAAATGGAACCCGCGACTATGATTTCAGAAAGCGGGAATACAGTACCATAAAAACCTAAAACCAAAATCAGGTTGATGAAGTCTACCGCGGAACTTATACCTTCGATATAAAAATTAAACTAAAATAGATGAATATTTATTAATAATTTATTTTAGCTTGGATCGTCCCACTGCAGGGTAAAGCCCTAGTAGTTTGTCTGGCAGTCGCAAACTCCAGTGATGGGGGAGTTTTTAGACCGATCTAAGTTATGGATTGATAGATAAATGTTTAAGTAATTTGCTTAAAATCGTAGAATAGCATACAAAAAATATATGATACAAATAGCTTTTAAAACAAATATAATTTGAGAGATAACCTGTTATGGTAATGAGGACAACTAACTGACGTTGCGTCATTCGTTACGATAGTATTCAATGCTCACTAGCATCTTGGGTAACGCAGGTAAACCATCCTGTGTAGTTTAATATTATTATTTTATCACAAAAATAGCTTCTATTTGTTTACTAAGATTTCAAACATCGGAAAGATGCAGTCTAAAAATTACGTGACTGGTTCATAATTGTATTGCTTGTGTCAATAGGACGTTCATTTTTCTATACTTTATATTCAAGTTATTTGGTTCCAGTAGTATGTGAAATTGAGAAAGTGAAATTCGGAAAAGGTATGGAAATAGATGACGCCAAAACTATAATAGATAACTATAAAACTATTTGATGACTAGTATACATATACTAGGAAAAACAATTATTTTTGAACAGGAAACTCAACTAACGCGTGATTTGTAAAACAAACAGCGTTTTGGTAAAATAAAATAGGTGCCAGTTCCACGCAACCAAGCCTTGAAGAACAGGCAACAAACTACATCTTGGTTCTTACCGTTTGCAATGACAAGCTTCTCATTAAACAGTTTTTTAAGTAAGACCGTTTTTGCAGACTACAAGGATCCCGAGGGGTTTTCGTGGGAGAACTATCTGTCCGAGACGAATGCGGTGCCGGCGCCTCCGCGCTCCTTCAAGACGAGGTTGCCGCAAGGGTTCAAACCTGGAATGAAACTGGAGGTCGTCGACCGAAGGGTAAATTATATTCACACACATTATACAAATTTAAAAATTTGTCTAGAAAGTTGTATCACAAGAATAATTTTGGAACGTCATAGACTAGGTGAGTCTAGATGCCAGTTCCACGCGACCAACCCTAAAAGAATAGGCAACAAACTACGACTTGGTTTGTACCGTTTTTTTGTATGATCCTTATGCAGCTGCTGCTAGTATGTCGAAAACTGCATTAAAATGCGGCTAAGACTGTAAAATAAAATAACTAGACACTCAAAATCACGCTTTACATAATATTAGTGTGAATTACTTTGTTAGCGGAGTTTAAATTAGGCTGCCCTTATAGGCGTACGTCATTGTGAGACACCATAAAATAAATCATTGTCTGGAATTGCATAGGTAAAACTGCATAATAAAAGCATAACGTGCCATCGGAATCAACTAGCGATCACTCATGATACCCCCACTAAATAGTGCATGACTAAGTCGATCTGATAAAAACCGAAACATTAATAAAATCTATTCAAAATGTACCAAAGTGAATGAATGTCAAACATGTGTGTTTACACAAGTGAACAACATTATAAATATTATGAATTGGTGAAGATTGTTTTGGTGCAATCTTGTTTGTGACACAAGTGCACGATAAGTGGGTGTGACATTGCGTGCGCTCGAGGATAACGATTAAAATGTTTCCGATTGATTAAGGTTTAATCGATTGGTATACAAAAATATTTTTATCAACACTGACTCTCTAAAGAGAAAAGTGAATTTTTAAGCGGAGGCCAAAACAAAGCGTTCTACGTGCGTCCACGGTGGCAATCACTGTAGTGAAGACCGGCAAATTTTTATCATGCGCACTTGATGTGCGGGCAGGTTTTTCCGCAAGTAGGCCGCTGGTGGGCCCTTTTTGCGTGACCCTTGCACGTGTTGCTCGAACTTTTTTAGGTTCTACAACACGCCGGTTTCCTCACGGTGTTTTCCTTCACCTTTTGAGAGCACAGTGCACATACATTTTTCGACAGAAAAACTCATTGGTATACAACTGGATTTGAACCCGGGGCCGCTACCACTAGACTACCAGTGCTCCAGTGAAGACTGGCGAGACTCGTGTCTTGTGATATGAACTGGAATATTGCTAATGACTTGCTTTACCTAAGTCTGTCTGTTTTCCTAAAATAAATAGGTACAATTAAATAAAACTGTATATACATGCAATAGAAAAAATAAACAGTATTTGCCCATCGACACAAATCTTTCCTATTTTAGAGAAGTATCTTTGTCACAAGCTTATTGTTTCAGGTGCCTTTTCTTATCCGCGTGGCGACCATCAGCGCAGTGAAGCGTCACCAGGTGCGCGTGTCGTACGACGGATGGGGCGACGAGCTCTCGCACTGGCTGGACGACGACTCGCCCGACCTGCACCCCGTCGGCTGGTGCCTCAAGACCGGACACCCGCTCGAACCGCCGCTCAGTAAGTTACACGTGGATACGGCAACACAACTACCCCCTTCATTTACATCACGCTACGTCTTGTTCATTCATGTGTTGTACTTGTAATGAGTTCACTGATAGTACAGCAGCAGGTAACAAATATTGCGCATCGGCTTATTTCGGCTTCATAGGGCGTAGGGTGCGTCAGAAGGAGAAAGCCGATGTGCCATTTTTATTGCCTACAACCGTGCATAATGTTTGTAGCGGCGGAGGAGCTGCGCATCCAGGGCGCGTGCGGCGTGGGGGGTTGCCGCGGGCTCGGCTCCAGTCGCGGCGGCGCGCTCAAGCAGCACGCGGCCGCGTCCGCCTGCCCCTACCGCGCGCGCACGCACGCGCTGCCGGAGCGCATCAGCACGCCGCACGAGCTGGACCGCGCCGCGCCCACGCAACGCAGGTACATACACTCTACTGCGCGCTCGAGCAGCACGCGGCCGCGTCCGCCTGCCCCTACCGCGCGCGCACGCACGCGCTGCCGGAGCGCATCAGCACGCCGCACGAGCTGGACCGCGCCGCGCCCACGCAACGCAGGTACATACACTCTACTGCGCGCTCGAGCAGCACGCGGCCGCGTCCGCCTGCCCCTACCGCGCGCGCACGCACGCGCTGCCGGAGCGCATCAGCACGCCGCACGAGCTGGACCGCGCCGCGCCCACGCAACGCAGGTACATACACTCTACTGCGCGCTCGAGCAGCACGCGGCCGCGTCCGCCTGCCCCTACCGCGCGCGCACGCACGCGCTGCCGGAGCGCATCAGCACGCCGCACGAGCTGGACCGCGCCGCGCCCACGCAACGCAGGTACATACACTCTACTGCGCGCTCGAGCAGCACGCGGCCGCGTCCGCCTGCCCCTACCGCGCGCGCACGCACGCGCTGCCGGAGCGCATCAGCACGCCGCACGAGCTGGACCGCGCCGCGCCCACGCAACGCAGGTACATACACTCTACTGCGCGCTCGAGCAGCACGCGGCCGCGTCCGCCTGCCCCTACCGCGCGCGCACGCACGCGCTGCCGGAGCGCATCAGCACGCCGCACGAGCTGGACCGCGCCGCGCCCACGCAACGCAGGTACATACACTCTACTGCGCGCTCGAGCAGCACGCGGCCGCGTCCGCCTGCCCCTACCTGCCGGAGCGCATCAGCACGCCGCACGAGCTGGACCGCGCCGCGCCCACGCAACGCAGGTACATACACTCTACTGCGCGCTCGAGCAGCACGCGGCCGCGTCCGCCTGCCCCTACCTGCCGGAGCGCATCAGCACGCCGCACGAGCTGGACCGCGCCGCGCCCACGCAACGCAGGTACATACACTCTACTGCGCGCTCGAGCAGCACGCGGCCGCGTCCGCCTGCCCCTACCGCGCGCGCACGCACGCGCTGCCGGAGCGCATCAGCACGCCGCACGAGCTGGACCGCGCCGCGCCCACGCAACGCAGGTACATACACTCTACTGCGCGCTCGAGCAGCACGCGGCCGCGTCCGCCTGCCCCTACCTGCCGGAGCGCATCAGCACGCCGCACGAGCTGGACCGCGCCGCGCCCACGCAACGCAGGTACATACACTCTACTGCGCGCTCGAGCAGCACGCGGCCGCGTCCGCCTGCCCCTACCGCGCGCGCACGCACGCGCTGCCGGAGCGCATCAGCACGCCGCACGAGCTGGACCGCGCCGCGCCCACGCAACGCAGGTACATACACTCTACTGCGCGCTCGAGCAGCACGCGGCCGCGTCCGCCTGCCCCTACCGCGCGCGCACGCACGCGCTGCCGGAGCGCATCAGCACGCCGCACGAGCTGGACCGCGCCGCGCCCACGCAACGCAGGTACATACACTCTACTGCGCGCTCGAGCAGCACGCGGCCGCGTCCGCCTGCCCCTACCGCGCGCGCACGCACGCGCTGCCGGAGCGCATCAGCACGCCGCACGAGCTGGACCGCGCCGCGCCCACGCAACGCAGGTACATACACTCTACTGCGCGCTCGAGCAGCACGCGGCCGCGTCCGCCTGCCCCTACCGCGCGCGCACGCACGCGCTGCCGGAGCGCATCAGCACGCCGCACGAGCTGGACCGCGCCGCGCCCACGCAACGCAGGTACATACACTCTACTGCGCGCTCGAGCAGCACGCGGCCGCGTCCGCCTGCCCCTACCGCGCGCGCACGCACGCGCTGCCGGAGCGCATCAGCACGCCGCACGAGCTGGACCGCGCCGCGCCCACGCAACGCAGGTACATACACTCTACTGCGCGCTCGAGCAGCACGCGGCCGCGTCCGCCTGCCCCTACCGCGCGCGCACGCACGCGCTGCCGGAGCGCATCAGCACGCCGCACGAGCTGGACCGCGCCGCGCCCACGCAACGCAGGTACATACACTCTACTGCGCGCTCGAGCAGCACGCGGCCGCGTCCGCCTGCCCCTACCGCGCGCGCACGCACGCGCTGCCGGAGCGCATCAGCACGCCGCACGAGCTGGACCGCGCCGCGCCCACGCAACGCAGGTACATACACTCTACTGCGCGCTCGAGCAGCACGCGGCCGCGTCCGCCTGCCCCTACCTGCCGGAGCGCATCAGCACGCCGCACGAGCTGGACCGCGCCGCGCCCACGCAACGCAGGTACATACACTCTACTGCGCGCTCGAGCAGCACGCGGCCGCGTCCGCCTGCCCCTACCGCGCGCGCACGCACGCGCTGCCGGAGCGCATCAGCACGCCGCACGAGCTGGACCGCGCCGCGCCCACGCAACGCAGGTACATACACTCTACTGCGCGCTCGAGCAGCACGCGGCCGCGTCCGCCTGCCCCTACCGCGCGCGCACGCACGCGCTGCCGGAGCGCATCAGCACGCCGCACGAGCTGGACCGCGCCGCGCCCACGCAACGCAGGTACATACACTCTACTGCGCGCTCGAGCAGCACGCGGCCGCGTCCGCCTGCCCCTACCGCGCGCGCACGCACGCGCTGCCGGAGCGCATCAGCACGCCGCACGAGCTGGACCGCGCCGCGCCCACGCAACGCAGGTACATACACTCTACTGCGCGCTCGAGCAGCACGCGGCCGCGTCCGCCTGCCCCTACCTGCCGGAGCGCATCAGCACGCCGCACGAGCTGGACCGCGCCGCGCCCACGCAACGCAGGTACATACACTCTACTGCGCGCTCGAGCAGCACGCGGCCGCGTCCGCCTGCCCCTACCTGCCGGAGCGCATCAGCACGCCGCACGAGCTGGACCGCGCCGCGCCCACGCAACGCAGGTACATACACTCTACTGCGCGCTCGAGCAGCACGCGGCCGCGTCCGCCTGCCCCTACCGCGCGCGCACGCACGCGCTGCCGGAGCGCATCAGCACGCCGCACGAGCTGGACCGCGCCGCGCCCACGCAACGCAGGTACATACACTCTACTGCGCGCTCGAGCAGCACGCGGCCGCGTCCGCCTGCCCCTACCTGCCGGAGCGCATCAGCACGCCGCACGAGCTGGACCGCGCCGCGCCCACGCAACGCAGGTACATACACTCTACTGCGCGCTCGAGCAGCACGCGGCCGCGTCCGCCTGCCCCTACCTGCCGGAGCGCATCAGCACGCCGCACGAGCTGGACCGCGCCGCGCCCACGCAACGCAGGTACATACACTCTACTGCGCGCTCGAGCAGCACGCGGCCGCGTCCGCCTGCCCCTACCTGCCGGAGCGCATCAGCACGCCGCACGAGCTGGACCGCGCCGCGCCCACGCAACGCAGGTACATACACTCTACTGCGCGCTCGAGCAGCACGCGGCCGCGTCCGCCTGCCCCTACCTGCCGGAGCGCATCAGCACGCCGCACGAGCTGGACCGCGCCGCGCCCACGCAACGCAGGTACATACACTCTACTGCGCGCTCGAGCAGCACGCGGCCGCGTCCGCCTGCCCCTACCTGCCGGAGCGCATCAGCACGCCGCACGAGCTGGACCGCGCCGCGCCCACGCAACGCAGGTACATACACTCTACTGCGCGCTCGAGCAGCACGCGGCCGCGTCCGCCTGCCCCTACCTGCCGGAGCGCATCAGCACGCCGCACGAGCTGGACCGCGCCGCGCCCACGCAACGCAGGT
This sequence comes from Thera obeliscata, assembly GCA_947578465.1. Lineage (NCBI taxonomy): Eukaryota > Metazoa > Arthropoda > Insecta > Lepidoptera > Geometridae > Thera > Thera obeliscata. The sequence continues at coordinate 532,399 of OX387921.1, read as the reverse complement.
ACATACACTCTACTGCGCGCTCGAGCAGCACGCGGCCGCGTCCGCCTGCCCCTACCGCGCGCGCACGCACGCGCTGCCGGAGCGCATCAGCACGCCGCACGAGCTGGACCGCGCCGCGCCCACGCAACGCAGGTACATACACTCTACTGCGCGCTCGAGCAGCACGCGGCCGCGTCCGCCTGCCCCTACCTGCCGGAGCGCATCAGCACGCCGCACGAGCTGGACCGCGCCGCGCCCACGCAACGCAGGTACATACACTCTACTGCGCGCTCGAGCAGCACGCGGCCGCGTCCGCCTGCCCCTACCTGCCGGAGCGCATCAGCACGCCGCACGAGCTGGACCGCGCCGCGCCCACGCAACGCAGGTACATACACTCTACTGCGCGCTCGAGCAGCACGCGGCCGCGTCCGCCTGCCCCTACCTGCCGGAGCGCATCACCACGCCGCGCCTCACAAGCTGGACGCAACGCAGGTCAAAATACTACCACCGCCTTCTATTCGTCTTCTCTTTCCGGCTTTCGTCGAGCTGAAGTTGCTTTGTAGCGTGAACGTGGCTCATGTGAACCACTAAATATTTTGTTATTAAATTCCAGATCACGAGGGCGACCACCCAAGCACAAGAGGATCGAAGAAGTATCTAAGAATGATGTAAGTTCGTTCATCCAAATTTGGTGTAGTTTAACTTCTATTTGTAGCATTGATTTATTTTCTAACTATGTGTATGATAAATTGCAGGCTTCCGACGAGGATTCGGTGTCGAGTAGCGGCGGCAAGCGCTGGTGCGGCGGCAGTGAGGCGCCGTACTCCGGCTCGGAGCCGGCGCCGCTCCCGGCGCATCCGCGACTGCCGCCCTTGCGAGCCAACGTCGCGCAATACATCTCGGATCTAGGCCTGCCTGCCGACCCTACACTCTGGTCGCGGGTAAGTACGCATTCGCCGGCAGTCATAGCCGAAACGTTATGGGAAAACAAATAAAATACGTACTATAAATACTCGAGCGATAACTAGCGGCACATAACTTTAGCGCTGAGCGATACGCGCTGTGCATGCGTCGTAGTGTGCCATGTCGCGCACACTGGATGTGTTGGTGTGTGCAGAGTGTCCTATTGGTACAGAGAGCGGAGTGCGATTGCAGAGCCAATCGACGCTACGCCTTTCATTCCGCTAGTCCCCTTCAGTTACCTTATTTTTGACTTTTGCGCAATAACGGTCACCGCTAGAGTTAAGTGCCCGCTACCTATAATAATAATGTGTGTGTGTGTGTGTGTGCAGGAGGAGGTGTGCGCGCTGGTGACGCGCGTGGCGGGCGCGGGCGCGGGCGCGGCGGTGCTGGGCGCGCGGCTGGGCGGCGCGGAGCTGGTGATGTGCTCGCGCGAGGAGCTCGTGTGCGTGGCGCGCCTGCGCCTCGGGCCCGCCGTCAAGCTCTACAGCGCCGTGCGCGAGCTGCGCGCGCTGCCCGTCTGACGTGCGTGCTCGAACTGTCTCTGAACCCCTTCAATCATTGATAGACACTATTAAGCGGCTCACAACGGTCTTAAGCTAGGAGTTCACCATTGACGACCCGTGTGTTTCGACGCCCGCTGTTCCTCTCATTACTAGGGGCAGACAGACGGGGAACCCGAGCGGTCTGCACTGATGTGATCCTCTATACAAAATGTATCGGACCGATTAGTCTTCTGACGCGCCGCAACACACGGGTCGTCAAAAGTGAAATTCCAAGCCTGCTAAGCTAAACGGGGAGCCATTATGCATAACAGTCGGAGTTACTGATAAATGATTTCAGCCACGTTGCGTGTTGTTGCCGCCTAAAATGAACGATAAACTGCTATAAGTCGTGTTCGAGGACTCCCACATACGCCCCCGTCTATAGCCTAGCTCGATGCAAGGGACCCGTCAGAGCAGAGCCGGGAGAGCAGGCTTCGATGAAAAAATGTGTCTGGTTTTCGAACGCTTCACTCGGTTTCTGTGGCGCTCAATTTATTTAATTATTTTTATTTTTGGATTAGGTATGTGAAATTTGACCTCGGAAAATGTATACTCCATCGGCATCATTCGACGATGTTATATGATTCCGTGCTGTAATTATACTAAGAAGATTAATGTTTTATATTCGGTAACATTCATGGAATTTGGATCAAACCCTAGATCAGTATTCTGCATTATTACAATTCTAAATCATAATTTTACTTCGTAATAAATCAATGTGACTATGGAAAGCAACTGTTTTATGTTCTTTAGTCAGTGAAGTAAATAACGATTGTGACATATCCTAATCAATAGCTCTTATAAAGTTAGTATTCAGAAAGATAGTTATTATTTAAAAGATAGTTGTTTTAAAAATCAGGTGCAAACAGAGATCTTAAGACTTGTATACTTTCTCTAATGCTTTATGCTCATTGAGTACTTTTGCCAAAAACTATTTATTTTCTTGCTGTTTAGCCAACTGACAAAACTATGATATTTTTACCTTATAAGGAGACTATAGTATTTTAAGTTATAGTCAAAAGTTGTTTAAGTTGTGTACATAAGATTGACAATATTATTAGAGCATAATTATTTTATCTAAAATTCAAAATTAGCACAAAATGGATTAACATTAATCATGCTTTAAATGTGAGGGTTGTGATTGTAGCAATCTATTTTGTGTACCTAATGATATGATCCTGTATAGTATATTTCGGAATTAGCCATAGGTTTTGTTAAAAATCTAGTTTTTTACATGTTTATGAGAAACCTAATATGGCATTTCTCGAAAAAGATTTTCTTGTATTGAGTAAAGAATAAAGTAGCATTAGTAACTGTAAATACCTGTTATCATTGTGTAAATATAAGTATAGCAGTAGTTTTTAGGGATTTAGTGCAATTTAGTTATTTTAATTTAGTAATGATTAAGTTCGTCAAAGTTGTTTTAATTATTACAATGTTACCATGAAATGAGTATGAGTGACAGAAATATTTTTTTTTACTGCTTTTTACTGTACCTACCTTGAGTTAATAGGCGCATTGCATATTATTTAGAAACTAAAATGTGACGCCAAATTGTTAACTTCGTCAATGCTTGGAGTAGATAAATTATGCACAGTTTTAAACGACTCGGTAATACAATGGGTGGCCTTATCGCTAACCGCGATTTCTACCGGGTATGTAGTAAATAAATGAAGAACATTGTCCTAGGTGAATATTTCCCTATTTATATGTGAAAACGATCACTTTGTGCTCATGTGAGTCTTTAAATGTAAAGATTGATATTGTATTGTATGGTAGTTAACTTACTTTTATTGTTATTACTTCATGCAATTATGCCACAAATAATTGTGTCTAAAATGAATGTAGTGTGCATAGTGATAATGTACTACATTTTTACGTGGCTATTGTAGCTGCAATTATGTGCCATTTTATCGGTACAGAATAATCTCTTAATTTGTTCTTTTGAAATAAAATTGGCAAAACTACTCATTTGTTTGATTACCAACTGTGCGGCCGATCCGTACACTAGTCAGTGCAATTTATTTGCTTACCCTACCGTAGCATTCTGTGACAATACAGACTATTATAATAACACTTGGTACCTACAAGTAAATTATTAGCGTCATCTTTCTATATTTTCTGTGCCAGTAGAATTAGAATAGATTCTTACAAAGTATTAGAAACGTACAATGCTTTTATACTTGTAAATTAAAGCCGTGCGTGAAAGAGAAGGGGCTGGTCGCTAGTGTAAAATAAATAAATAGGTACAGTCGCGGTATGAAAATGTTCGTCACCTTAAGCCCGGTTTCCACTGCGAAAGGGTAATGTGCGGAAAATGGTTAGGCGGAACGGACTCCTTTTTAATGAAATAGGTTTGCGTTTCCACCGAGACGAAGAGTCGGTCATGAGAAATGAGCGGACTGAGCTGAACTGTTTTGAGCTGGTTGCGTGTGGTCGTTTTGTTGCGATGTTATCGAGTGCCCCGCTCACCACTTTCTGTGTGGAAACGCTACTATATAAATTGTAATTGCGATTTGAGCGGAGTCCGTAAGTACTCCGCTCCGCTCCCTAGAACTAAGCGAGCTCATTTCTACTCTTTCTACACGCTCGGCTCTTTCCGTCCGACTATTTGTTGGTGGAAATACAAGTATGCAGTTTGCGTTTGCGTGTTTAACGAAGTCATTAATGGGTCCGTTCCGCTCGCGGTGGAAACCGGGCTGGGCCGGCTGGGGTTGGTTTTCGCTTGCACCAGTGCCTTGATCATGAACACATTTTGACATAATTTGTGAAGCTAACTTAATGGCGTATTCTGTCTATTCAGTTCCAAAAGGTAGTATGTGATCGTGATACGTTGAACAAATCAAGTTTAAAATCGACGAACATTTTCATTCGGCCACTATACTTACATGGCTGGCTTGGAAGTGGCTTGGCCATTATGGTACTGTACTGAACTGACTGGCGTAACATTTGCAGCCAGTGTGAATGGGCTTTTCAAATTTTGCCGCCCCCACCGACCTTTATGGCATGCCAGGGGGCATCCGCTCGGCGTCGGCGATCAGCTGAAACGCTGTCACAAATATCAACAAACAGCGAGAAGTTTCATAGGTCCCTAAGTCTGTGATCGAAAACGAATGTTTAGTCTGTGGGAGTGATTATAAAAAGATCTCTTTAGACCTGTGTTGTCAGCATTGCCAAACAAAAAGGTGTAACCTTTTACGTAACTTTTGTCAAATATTTACCCTAGGTAGACAAAAGTTACCTTAAAGCTTACAAAATTATCCTGTCTAAGGAGAAACATGCTGGCAAAAAGATTTTGTATTCAGTGCTAGTAAAACACGAAACTAAAAAAAAAACCAGCTAAGTGCGAGTCGTACTCGCAAACGAAAGGATCCGTACCAATAGCTTAGCTTTTACGGCAATAAAATCATGCCTTAATTAAGGTTAAATAACCCTAATATTAATTTTATTTTGATATAATTATTTATTTTTTAAGTGAGTAATATAACTAACTATTTTGTGAATATTTCAAGCATAGAGCCGTTAGCAATATCGAGATCTTAAACATGACGATTGTTGTATGGGAGCCCCCATATATACCTAATTTATTTTATTCTGTTTTTTAATATTTGTTGTAATAGGTAATAGAATAGCGGGACAGACAGCCAGACGGACGGACGCGGAGTCTTTTTAATAAGGTCCCGTTTTAGTTTTACCCATTATTACGGTACGGAACCCTAAACTAAAGAGTTTTTTTTTATGCCAGTGTGTTTGTGTTTTTGTGTTAGGGACTAGGGTAGTGACTAGTGAGTGTTTGTTGAACTAAATATTTGTCCTTTGGATGTGTTAAAATTATTTTGATCGGAAATAGTTGCAAATATACTGTAAAATGTCTCTTTACTGCGCAAGTAAGTATATATTGCAATATTTTAGAGAAGATCTGTATGCTAGTATCTCTAAGAATTATAGGTGACGCCCGAAATTGCCGGGCTAACTTCTACGATCTTGCAGTGGTTTATCTTATTTACGCTCATTTTGGCTTTCAATTCGTAAACGTAGTTAATGCAAATGTAATGTTTATTGTATGGTAAATCTGTAAAGCTCTTTATTGTTATAACAAAATAAACCAACTCAAACATAACCTTACTTTCTGTATTGAAGTATCAAATGAAGTGCCCGAATCTCCCGTGGTGTCACCGAGTTCAGGAGCCGTGTTTGAGAAGCGTGTTATTGAAAAATACATCATCGAGAATGGTGTAGATCCTATCAATGGAAAAGATCTCCGTGTTGAAGATCTCATTGAAATCAAAAGTGAGTACAATCAGGTAATAACCAAAGCCCATGAAATCTGCCTGTAGTATTTTGATAAAGAACTATTATGAATGTCTTTGCCAGCACCACCGATAGTAAAGCCAAAGCCTCCAAGTGCTACATCTATCCCCGCAACATTGAAGAGCATGCAGGATGAGTGGGATGCTCTAATGCTGCATGCCTTCACACAGCGCCAGCAGCTGCAGACAGCTAGACAGGCAAGTCACCCCTATTTGTTCTTGTAATCATAAATAGTAAGTTTAAACTTAGGTAGTTTTGTATGCCTGTTTTGGTACTATTAGTGATACCATAATTGTATGAAAACTTATGCATATCAAAAATTCTGTCATAATAGAATTTTAATGTTTTGTATTTGTCTATTTGTTTGAAACAAACTTTACACCACTACCTCACATTAGAACTGTGGTGTGATTGGGTATCTTTTGTTGCATTCAAAACCTAGTCACATCTGTCAGTTTTGTCATTCAAAGCTTTGATTGCAATAAAAACGAATTGTAACAAAACTTTTATCTATGACAAGGAACATTTGCAACAAGACTGAATCTAGACATAATAAACATGAGATAGCAAATAGAAATTTCGCTTTGTAAACCTAGTATGGCAAGAGATAGATATTGGTAAAAAATATGGCGACAAGTATGACAGCAATCATACTCCTCCTTGTTTGTGTTATGTAATTGTTAGTATCAAACTTGATTGCAACAGAATTACACAATCACCCAGCTAGTCTATATGTTTACTAATAAGTGTGGTTTTTAGGGAATTCCCAAGGTATTTAAGATATACCTAAGCAACCAACATGATAGTAGTCGTAACTTAACATCCTTAATTTACTTTGTGATAAACTAGTGGCCACCCGTGGCTTCGCTCGCCCGTTCCCGTAACACCCCGTTCCCGTTACTTTTTCGGGATAAAAAGTATCCTATGTCCTTCTCCTGGTTCTAAGCTACCTCCCAACCAATTATCAGCCAAATCGGTTCAGCCGTTCTTGAGTTATAAGTGGAGTAACTAACATGACTTTCTTTTATATAATATAGATGATAGAGGTATTTGTTTATGTGTCATGTTTTCCATACCAGGAGCTAAGTCACGCGCTGTATCAACACGATGCGGCGTGCCGGGTTATTGCACGCCTCACTAAGGAGGTGACAGCGGCCCGCGAGGCTCTGGCCACACTGAAGCCTCAAGTTGGGGTTGTGGCAGCCCAGCCAGCTCACCAGGTATCCTGTTTTACTATACTTTTATACTCAGCTGTATTTGAGGCCATTCTTACAATTTGTTACAATAATAATTCAACTTTGAATTAAAACAAATACTTTGGTTTTCTCACAATACTATCTATAAGCAAAGCTATTACTAAAAACTGAACTGTGAGGAGAGGTTAGGGCTTTAAAAAATACAATAGAATGTTAACATATTTTTATGCTTATAGTAATTTAACCTAAATTTTATAAAATTCAACGTTCAACTAAGAATGTCTTATCTATGTGTGTACTTTTTCTTTTTAATGTACACAAAACTGCTTATATAGTCACCTCTCTAGCCTCAAAGGTTTACTGTAAGAAAACTATTCAGGGTTAAGCTCGCCTTTGTACATGTCCTCTGTTTCTGGTTTTTTCCTGTGTTTTATATTGTGTGCAATAAAGAATTAAAAATGTCATAAGATTTGCTTTGATAATATTGTAAGAGTATGTGTAATGTGATTGTTTGTGTGTGTCAGACGGAATGGGCAGCCGGCGGCGGCGGCGGCGTGGCGGCGGCCGGCATGTCCGCCGAGGTGGTGGCGCGGCTGCAGGAGCGCGCGACGGCGCTCACGCAGGAGCGCAAGCGCCGCGGCCGCACCGTGCCCGAGGGGCTGCTCTCGCACGACCAGATCCGCGCCTTCAACACGCTCGCCTCGCATCCCGTAACTACCACCAAACCACGCACCTTTATACCTACCTCTCATTTTATTCTACAGCCTACTACACTCTGTACTTTACTGCACTGTACTCTAGTTGAATCTTTATAGTATGTGCCATGTAAAAGAACCAGTTAGACCCATATAAATCGCCGGCTGCGCGGTGCAGGTTTAAAAAAAAATAAAAAAAAACGCTAGGTAGTTTGACGCTAGAGCTTTTCTTTTACGTGGCTAGAGTTATGCTACAGAAGAAGCTTGAGAGCTTCGAACTTGATTAGGGATAATTTATTTCGAATTTATTTCCACCACCGGAATTGCTTTCACAAGTAATTTTTCCATCCCAGGGTCTTCACTCTGCCAGCGTGCCCGGCATTCTATCCCTGGACATCAACCCTTCAGACCACAGCAAGTTGCTGACGGGAGGCAACGACCGGAACGCGACCGTATTCAACAAGGACACGGAGCAGGTGGTGGCTATACTCAAAGGTCACACCAAGAAGGTCACGCGTGTCATCTACCATCCGGACGAGGACACTGTCATCACGGCATCGCCGGATCACACTATTCGTGTGTGGAACGTGCCTACGTTAGTATATTGTTTGAAACGCTGTTTCATGCTCTGTTTAATTTATGTCGAAGGTTGATGAGGCCTGAGAAGGACTCCAGTGAAGTTAACGGATATTAAGTCTTAAAAATCTATAATGGAGAAATTAGACTTCTACTAATCGTGATGATTGATCAGGATAAGAGAAAACTTGCCCCCTTACTTACAAGTGTTTTTTAAAGATACTCAATGTATTGTATTAGCAACTGGTGAGAAAGAGCATAAGAGTCTTCAGAGTATTTAGTTATTCATTATTCTCGCTAATACTTTTTTTATTTTTTATAAAATTTGTGTATAATTTTCAGATCTCAGACAACATGTATCCTGCGCTCCCACGAGGGCCCGGTGACAGGGCTGTCGCTGCATCCGACTGGCGACTACGTGCTGTCTACGTCCACGGATCAGCACTGGGCCTTCTCAGATATCCGCACTGGGACGCTGCTAACCAAAGTGAGCGATTTCTCCGGAGTGTCGCTCACAACGGCACAGTTCCATCCCGACGGACTTATCTTCGGCACGGGAACTGAGAACTCCCAGGTTAAGATCTGGGACTTGAAGGAGCAGAGCAATGTCGCCAACTTCCCCGGTCACGTCGGCCCGGTAACTTCGATCTCGTTCTCCGAGAACGGTTACTATTTAGCAACGGCCGCGGAGGACGCGTGCGTCAAGCTATGGGATCTGCGTAAGCTGAAGAACTTCAAAACGATTCAGTTGGAGGAAGGTTACGCCATCAAGGAGCTGTGCTTCGACCAGAGCGGTACATACCTGGCTATAGCAGGTACCGACGTGCGGGTGTACTTGTGCCGGCAGTGGCAAGAGCTGAAGGTGTTCAATGATCATACAGCGTCGGCTACCGGCGTCAGATTCGGCAAAAACGCGCAGTACATCGCCTCGACGAGCATGGACCGGACGCTCAAACTGTACGGCATTGAGTAGCATAGATGAGACAGACAGGTTGGGTAAATAGGTATCTGTTCGTTATTATAACATTATATGAACATCCTATCCATTATAATAGAATGACTGGTTACTCCCTATATGACGCGGCGAAGTGTGTAGGTGTAAGAAGTATTTTTCTCATTTTATAAAATAAGCCATGATTTAGGTTTCCTCATAACTAAAATATATAGTTAACTGTTATAAATTTCAAAACTTAAAAAACGGTAAAGTTATATTTTTTATAAGTTTATTCAGAATTAATTGATTGGCCATAGACGTTTGCTTCAATTATTATTATTTAAGCAAATAAATCCATGATTACGAAAGTGTGATAATAATATGTGTGACTGGTTCCATAGCTGTAAACTTTTTTATTTTATTTCTTTATCAATAAAGGTAGTGAAAGTAACCACTGTTGTTTTATTACAAACTACCTACACCGAAGCTATTTGAAGTATTGAAATGAACCCATGGCAGTATAATATTTATTTTTTAAATTTACAATAACATAACAAACCTCCCACTAATAATTTTCAACTCGCTAAATACAATTGTCTATAGAAAAAAATAAAGAGTTCCTAAAATATTGGATATTATAGGCACTTTTTATTTTTAAGTAAAATAGCTAAATGATTTTTTTAACTATTTTGTAGAAAGGACAAAAAAATTAAAATGATGATTTTGTATTGAAATTTCCACATAAACCAAGATTTATTAAGTAGGTAAATTAAATACTTCTCACGTGCTATTTTACCGCACCTAGAAAAAATGAAATTGGACTCAATGCCACAATTTCATACAGAACAAATACTTTTAAAAGGAACAAAAGAGATAATGGAATAACTTGAATATTATTTTTTTAAAGTGATGTTTCTTACCTACCTTACCTATGTACAACGATTTAAATATAAATAGCGATAATTTAAATGTCGCGTAGTATAATTTAATGATTACTAGCACAAAACACCTACATTGAGACTACAACATAAATAAATAAATAGATGACAGAATTACAACTGGTTTTTTTTTTAACAGATCAGACTGAACTGATGGTTCACAATTTAATTCAGTTTTGTACTTATGAAGAGGCAACAAATCAAGGAATGGTTGTTTGAAGATCCAATTCAAGAAAAATACGAGCGTGAAAATAATTTAAACAATAATATAATACATTATTAATAATTTACATATTTATCTTGCAAAAAGCTACCACACACCTATATTTAAATAGTATTAAATCATATTATATTTAGTTATAGAATAAACATCGAACGCAACGATTTTGACTCTCAGTTCCATTAGTTAGTTTAGTTTAGTTTATTGCAAAAATTCTTAAGTAACATTATAACATATCCAATACGTCCATATTCTATCGAAATCGGTGCAGTGGTTTGAGTCTCAGATCTTTGTTTTTGTATTATAATTGGACTTGATTTTTATACCTTTTATCATGCACACAGCAATCGAGACTCAGAACCGAAATCATTGTATAGTGTACCTACAGATAGTCGTATGTTAGAGCTTACAAAACGCTCGCAAGCCTAGATAACAATAATTTGTAGAATACTACACATTTGTACAATAATGTTAACGCGATTTGTTTTATAAAATGACACCTACGCGCCTCATTTATTATAATCATTGTTGAGAAAAATTACAATTTACATTTTATCAATAGCCAAATTAAGCTTTGCACATGTCGCATGCTTTTTATTAGAAGTTAATTTAAATGCAACCTAAAATTGATATTCCTATAATATGGCCCTGCTATGGCCTGTCAGCCAACCATCCTTGCGGGTGCGAAATTGGCAAGTACTTTCTTCATTCGTTATTATTTTAAAATAGGAAGTTAGTGGAGGGCACCAGCGTTAAAAGGCGAAATCTATGTTAAACCACATTAGACGTCATTTTGTTTTCATTGATTTCTGGTTGTTCAACATAATTGAATGAGAACTAAGCTAGACAAACGTTTCAACTTAATATCTGATTTGTTTTATCTTTAGGCCAAGTAAAGTATCTATCCACGCCTCGATCCACAAGTACATACCTACACAATAAGTTATCGGTCACAGGCAAACGCCTTTACCTCAGTTCATTATTTTTTTTTATTCAGGCATTGTCTATTTGTCATTAAGTATTACTAAACTGTATGGAAAAATGTATTTCATCATATTATTGATTGTCGCGATCCGCACATGTAACTGGGCAAAGATCGCCTAAATAATTCAACTTCAAGTTGAAATATTTAGGCGTGTGTCTGTGTAGTCAGCGATAGAATGGTATTATTAACACTATTTCCGAGCGATGATTGGCCAACGTCTAATTGTCGATAGTAACAGAGCATTTGCACTAACGCGGCCGCGATTAATAAAACACATTTAACATTTTGGTCGCCTTAGTTCCGCACAGTACCTACCTACTGCTCCGCGTCAGTGGAACGGTCTTAAGATAATGAATAACGGCCCAGGTCTTTGTGTTTATTATAAAGCAGCGTTTGAGTCGCGATACGCCGGCGCTGCGCTGGTGCCGTCCAAGCTGGGTGCGATGCTTCAAAGTATATGGTAGCGGGTCCGCCCTACCGTTGTTGGAGAGCGCTTGTTGAGGAAGGCGTGCGCCAGCCGAGCCGCCCTCAGCCTTCAGCTCGACGGCCGCGTCAGCGTCCGGCGCGGGTCAAGCGAAGATCAGCCATATCACGAATAGAATCGCCACCCACAAGAATATCTTGGACAAAAACTGTTCCTCTTCAAACTGCGCAGTGCCGCGGGGAGCTGGAACAAAAAATGATTAATGGTATTGGGGAGCTATAGCCAGCTTTTAGGCTATATAACCCTTCTAACCAGAACCTGCTAGTGCCGGGATCCCGGCTCGCGGAAAGGCCTAGGTATACATTATGTCAAGTTGGTTAACAATGTTGTTTTTATGGTGACCATCTAATTATAATTGGAGTTGGGGGAATAAGATCTGCACTGAGGTCCCGCGATGGGGTGTATTATTGTGCATTGTCCCTCTGCTAACTTTACCCCAGCCGAAGTAGGACCTTCGATTGATGGCCAGTGGGTCATGTACTTACGGTCTTTACAATTGACACCTTTTAAAATTCTCGTTGGATATTGTGAAAACTTCGACAGCTTAAAATTAGGGTAGTGGTAAAACAACAAACTAATTAGCTTACATTGTTTAACGAGGTTAAACGAGGTGAATAAACTAGAGTAGAGAAATAGAGATAACAACTGAGCAACCTATAATCTGTCCCAATTAAAAATATAATACCATTCGGGCATGCAAGAGAACGGCAACTCAACTAACTGTGGAACAGTACTGAGTTGCCCCACAGTGTAAATCAATCTACACAAAACTTCGTCTATGGTTTTTCATGTTGACCGAAAATTTTAAATAAATTAACGGATACTAATAACAGCCACAACATTATGAGAGGCAAGATGTAGACGAGAGCCATCTATCACCATCGCTAGAGTGCCGTTATCACATTCCTAGAAATTATTCGTAGAGTTGAGCACCTCCCCGTATCAAGGGAAGAGTCGTGGTTTCGAATACTGCTTGGTGCATTACTTTCGAGATCATTTAAAAATGTTTGGGTAGGTCACAGGTTACTTACCGGAGCTAGGCCGCTGGTCGCCGAAGTTGAATGTGGAAGTGAGGAATCCGAACGGAAAGGCGCCGATACCGAAAGACATTTGGAAGCCGTCGCCGAAGCCGAAGCTGGGAAACCCGCTGTTGTTCTCGGGCTCCGTGCGCTGACCCGCCGGCCGAGGAGGCACCTGCCAAGAACAGTCAATCCAGAGTTTGATTAGTGTCCCGTTGTAGTCCCGTGTGTTGCGACGTCGACTGTCTCAGACTCTGCGCCTTTCTAGAGAAAGACGCGTCTCGGGCTCGCTGATAAACGGCCAATAAACGAACACCATGACACCCGCATTAATGGTGTCTGCTGGTCTGCAGATGGTACGAAAACCCAGCTTAGGATTAGTTAACATTCTCTTTCTGCAACTCAATTATTTTTGAAGGTCCTGCTAATTTAAACAACCTATTAGGTGCCAAAAGGTTTGATCGAGCTTCCATAAAAGAGCCGTAAGTTATTCTGTGCTAGAGATATTGGTAAATTCATCATCCACACTCGGTGTGCGGACTGGTTTCCGCAAGTAGGCCGCTGGTGGGCCCCTGTTACTCGAACTTTTTTGGGTTCTAGGACACGCCGGTTTCCTCACGAAGTTTTGCTTCACCGTTTTGAGAGTACTGGCATAGGGCACATAAATTTATCGACAGAAAAACTCATTGGTACACAACTGGATTTGAACCCACGACCTTTGAATCGGAAGGCGGGGCCACTTGACCACCAGTGCTCTAATATACCTACTAGAGATATTAACAATACTTTTTTGAGTGGGAGGCGTGTGACACAATCTAAAAGGTCAAGGGTAATTACCATATTGTTAAAACTACCTAGAAGTCTTGCAAGTGTCAAACTAATTATCTTCCAAGTTACAGGGTATATAATATTGACATAAATTATTAATGAAAGATGAGTAATGTGAGAGTACCTATGTAAATTGAATGGACTTTTATTATACTATGAATCACAAATAATTTAATGACTGCTTGTGGAATAGAATATTTTTAGGTACTCAACTATAAACTATAATAATGGGGAAATATTTTTTTGTAAAAAAATCCTCATTAAAATTAAAAACAATTTTTTTTTTTTTTTAGCCTACATTGTCCCACTGCTGGGCAAAGGCCTCCCCCAAAGACAATTAAAATTTCCTAATTGTCATAAAGAAAGACAAAATAAAATTATATGGTCAGTTAGACCATTTTATGGAATGCAGTACCCCATAAATCACAAGAGATGAGGTGTTGCTTGTATGTTAATATCACACAGAGTTGAAATTATTGTTTTATTGGATAGAAATAGCCAAAATAAATAGAATTTTCAGATTCAAATCATTAAATTAATAAAGCAGATCCAATAATATACTCACACACTTGATAATTGAAAAAAAAAAATGCATTACTGACCTTATTTCTAGGGTCCTCCTGTTTGGTATTCCCTCTGCCGTAGAGTGGAATCACCTTGTCTCGGCTGATGGCAGCTTTGCAGACAGGGCACACCTGACGACTCGGTCGTGTCTCCAGCCACTGATGCAGGCATGGCCAGCTTTAAAAATAACATACATGAAATGCATTCCAATCCCATATCCATTCATACCTTTTTTTTGTTACTTTCTAAGCTTCAATCAATCTTTAGCCAATAGGTTTGTTGTGCCTAGTCAGGCTTTTAGGAACTGCACTCCAGTGATTGCAAAAATTCACATGATTTTATGTTCATGATGACTGAATCAGACACACAGCTGAACCAAAATAAATGAACAAAGATTACATTATATACATTGTTTTTTTTATACTTTGTTTATATACATTGTTGTTATCTTGTTATCAATCAGTGAAACAACAACTAACTTTTTATGGCTGATTGTTACTTGGTTTGGTTGGTTGGTATTAAATGTGATAGATAGTTAAAGCTCTAATAAAAGGCACCAATAGGTACCTATAAGTAATGTCCAAATTAGGCAATTTATTCACATTGTTAATTTCAAATACAGCAGAGTAGCAAAGGTAACAATTCCTCCATTACAATTTAGCATATAATTTGCATATAAAAATGCTAAGTACATTAGTGAAGTGTGTAAATGCTATTATTGAACCAAACATTTTTATCCATTTTGAAAATAATACTTGGTATGGTTGAATTTGTAGAAAAAGAAAACCAAGACTTAGACCACTTGCTGAGCTTAAATTCCACTATCACCACATGAGAGAAACATAATTGATAGGACCAGAAAAATTATGCATTATCTAGGAAAAATTTATGCATTATCTAGGGATCAATAAAATTAAATATATAATCTAAACAAAAAGCTAGGTTCTCACATCTTAACCAGTTGAAATGCTAGCAAGAAAGTATAAAGGTACTGATCAACAGAATCAAAGTTTTTTTTAAAGGTCAGCCTACCAAAAGAGATGTCCACACATGCTGACGACAGCGTCTCGTGCAGTATCCAGGCAGATGTTGCATTCCAACATCCTCTCATCAGTTTTATCTTCCTCTCCGCCCGCATCGCCCGGCGCTGGCGACGAGGTGCTGGCGTGCGCCTCGGCTCCCACCATTGTGCAGACGCTGACCACACTTCTCACTAACTATAGCACTAGAGGCAAAACAGCCAAAAACCTTATCGCAATCACTAAGTGACGTCGCGAGTCCCGATAGTGACACGCACAAGGGCTCAGCTGGGCTGTTGTGTAACTCGCCACTCAGTAGACTTTCGCCTCTGTGTGGCTCAAAGAATTTAGGCGAGATTTCTGAAAGACTGCTCGGATAGAAAATAATTTATCCCCAAAGAAACTGTTCAATAGTTGTAAAACAATCACACACACACACGCATTCCAAATCCCGTGGTTTGATGACCTGTCATTTTTTTATTTTATTGACATTTCACAGGTATGTCACTGTCAAGTCAATTTGACTGTAAAATCTCAACAGCACGCAAATAAATACACAGAGCAAAAAAATATTCTTATTCTCTCTGGTAGCCTCTCTAGAGTAATAAATTCCTTGCTGGTAGCTAGGCCAATAGAGTCGGATTTTTAACTAGACGATACCGACTGACAGTAGCTAATGTCACTTTGTAAAATAATGTTGCCATATTTAAAGTAATAGTGCTGCGTTCAGTTCTCGTTCAATCAGATGAATGAACAATGAGTGAATAGTTAATAATTTCAAACTATAAAATAATATTGAAATTTATATAAAAAAATGTATAAAAGTGCTCTAATATAAGTTACTTGTAGTATGTAACTACAATCAGTTTTTTGACGGTTTATTACAAAGCGCGGCGTGACGACTAGTGCCAACACAGCTGAACGCCATGCGCGTCGGTCACCATTTTATTCGAAATTCGGCTTCTAACCTCTGGTCTGATAGCACGAATGTTTTTCTGCGCTCACGCTGTTTAGTTATTGTTTATGTAAAGTTTTTCGTTACGTTGTGTTTGTGGTATTTTGTTGCTATATTGTTTGGCGCGAACGATATGGATCCTCAACCAAGCACGTCAAGTCAAGTTCAGCACACTAACTATTCACTAGAATAAATTATATGTAGTTTAAAAAACTAAAAAAAACGCTTTTATAACTAATTGAACTAAAAAGTTAAAAATAAAACTGTAATAATCAATTGAAAAATTTATATTATGGTACAAAAAGTGTGGGGTGCTTTTTATAATAACTTCAGATATAATAAACTATTGATCAAAATCAAGCCCCCCACGCCTTTTGTACAATAATATGAAATTGATTATTACAGTTTTATTTTTAACTTTTTAGTTCAATTAGTTATAAAAGCGTTTTTTTTTAGTTTTTTAAACTATAATTTTTTTTTTACTTTTTAGTTTTTTTTTATATATATTTTTTTCATATTATTGCATTGTCATCGACCTTTGACAGGTGTGCAAAGTTTGAATCAAATCTGATCGTTCAAAGTAGTTTTTTTTTTATTTTATATATTTTTTTTCATTTTTTTTTATTTTTTTTTCATATTATTGCATTGTCATCGACCTTTGACAGGTGTGCAAAGTTTGAATCAAATCTGATCGTTCAAAGTAGGACCAAATCGAGCTCAAAGGGGTCGGTTACATACATACAGGTGAAGCTAATAAAAGCGTTATAAAAACGAGACAATTTCATTCATTCAGGAGTTTTTTCAATCATTCACTATGTCACAACACTATTTTTATTTCATCAAAAACTGACAACACAGTAAACGTCAGCTAGCTTCGTCTAATTAAAAATTCGAGTTTAATTAATAACTTACCATCCAACTTGGATCACTAGATCATAATCTCATCCAATCCAGCTTTCATTACTGTATGATTGGCTTTAAGACTGGCTGGACTTGGCGGAAGGGCTTAGAATCCAAGCCAGCACAAAATTTAAAAAAAAAAATTGATGGTGGCTAAAACGGAGAAAGGAAAGTCTGTAGATTTACACAACACAATTTAACAGGGTTTTTAGGTTCATTCTGTGAGAAACTTACGTTTTAGCTTCATTACCGGTAAATTGTTTGACTATTGGCCTGTTGTGGATGGTTACACGCATATTTTTTAGTCTACATCTAGTCTAGTATTGTAGTATGTTGAAAAACAATTGTGACGTCACAGTGCCAATCAGCTGAGGAGTAGGAGATTAAGAGTAGGTGATAAGAGAAATCTAGTAGCTTATCAAGCATCATGGGGGGTGCAGTGAGCTCGGGACGTGACAACAATGAGTTGGTAGACAATTTGATGGGTGGAGGCTACATCCGAACCCGGGCCGTAGAGCGTGTGTTTCGTGTGCTCGATCGTGCGGACTACATGATTCCGTCCGAACGCGAGCAAGCCTACAAAGACCTTGCTTGGCGGAGTGGTGCCTTACATCTTTCAGCTCCATGCATCTATAGGTAAGTATTCAGATTGTTGCCCAGTTGGTACTAAAAATCGATACCTGACTTTTTAACAGCATTACATTTTCATGTAATTAAAAACTTTTGTAGTAATCTCAGCACCATGGAGTTGAAATTTTGAAAATCTTGGTTTAGCCAACAATAATACAATAAACTGAGCAAAATGTACTTTTGTTGCTCCAGTGAGGTGATGGAGGCCTTGGAGCTGAGGCCAGGTTTAACATTCCTGAACCTCGGCTCAGGCACTGGCTACCTCAGCACCCTAGTGGGCCTCATCATCGGTACTGGTGGAATCAGCCATGGTGTGGAGATCCATCCGGGGGTTGTTGAATACTCAAATAAAAAACTTAGTCAATTCCAAGATAACTCTGCTATTTTGGATGAGTTTGACTTTTGTTTACCCAAATATTATTGTGGTAAGTTATTTTGATACTAATACAAAAATATATTCACAAAACAGTCAAACTTCAGTAATTATAGGTACTTGTAGGTTTCCTTAATTATTTATTGAAATATTCTCTAGGGATAAGCAATTCATTATGTTCATGTCATGTAGTAATATTACTCTAGTATTTATCATATATAAATGACCTACATTATTCCTCAAAAGTGTTAATGATTATATTAAGACTGAGTAATCTTCTTTGTAGTTGTTGTCAGAGCAGTTGTGATCTTCAGATTTATGAATTTCTCTCTGTTTGTAGTCATCCATTCCGTTTATGTTTATACAGAGTAGCAAAAGTCAAACATAGTCCTAATCCTGCTAAGATTCCCTATATCATGGTGTGCTGAAATCATGCTGAAAGTACAAGTACCATGATACCATCACCAAGGGAAGTTGATATACATTATACCATGAATAATTGTGGCACCTGTAGCCCTGGGAATAGGTGGCATTGAAAAAAGAAATAATGTTCCTCCAAAATTTAGGAAATATGTTTCATCAGCCTATTCGTAAGCCTAATATGGCCAGTCAAATTACTGGCACTTGAGGCATAACAATAGATATGCCTCAAGCTAATGGACACAGGGCAGTGCATCGTAGGGCATGTTCCAACGTGTGTGTCCTTCAGGGAAATGCGATTATAGGCGATGGTGGACAGGTGGGGCCATATACTTGTTTCATAAACTAGTTGTATAAAAATAAATATGAAGTTACTTTTATGAACATAGTTTTGAAGTGTATGTGTTCACCAGGTAACGCCCTGTGCCTGGCGCCGCTGCAGACGCAGTACGACCGCGTCTACGTCGGCGCAGGAGTGCTCACAGAGTATGATAACTACTTCAAGCAAATGATCAAGGTATGTTGACTGCTGAACTAACTATCTCTCTTGGTTAACACTTTTTTAATTTAAAGTTCAGTCTCTTTATGTGTGGCCTCATAGCTACAAAACAAAGGGTCCAATTACCTACAAAGCAGTTGTTTGTAAACTTTGAGATTGTTCTGTTAGTTCTTGGTTTCCATGTTCCGATAGTATTTGTCAGGGCACTGATCCCATTTAAAAGTTTTGAAATGGTGGTGAGTAATGGTAATTAGGCAACAGTTTAACCAGCGTGGCTTGTTTCCCACACAGCGAGCGCGATAGTGTGATGGTGTGGGGTTGTTGTCAGGTCGGCGGAGTTCTGGTGATGCCGCTGGGAGAGACGCTGGTGCAGATCCACCGCGTCTCCGACACTGAGTGGACGTCGCGGAAGCTGCTCAACGTGTCCTTCGCACTGCTGCGCGCGCCCACCAACGAGGAAGCTGCTGAACCCTTAAAACTGGGTAACTAATTACAGCCATGTTTGCTAGAAAACCATGCAGTTGTTTCCATGTTCGAAGGATATGCTTGGGCAGGGGTTTTAAATTTTTGTTAAATCGATGAGTACATCTCTTTGGTCCAGTTAGCGAGGTATTTGAATATTTGAATCTATACTTAATTTACCACACTACATACATAATTTTATTCTCGAAACTCACTGGAAGCTGTAGATTTCGTAAATTCAGAGTCGGAGGATGATTTGGTTTGTCAGACGAGCTGGTGCCGGTGTCGCTGATGCTGCTGTGCCGCGCGTCGATCCGCACTGCCATGCGCGCGGGCGTGTGTCGCCGGAACCCAGAGCTGAAGGAGCCGCCGCCGCCGCGCCCGAGCGGCCCCGCGCGCACGCTCACGCGGCGCATCTGCATCCCGCTCGACGGCGGCAACACGCAGGGTGAGTGCGAGGGAGACAATGGACACTAGCCGACGGATCAACATTACGTTGGTTGGTGGTCTTTGAACAATGCCATTCGCGCGAGAAGGTGCCATATGTTGCGGTTCCTTCATGCGCCAGCCGCACTGTCCTTCTCCATCGATGTTCTGTATGTATAACGAGTATATCTTATTCTGAATAACCTAATGTGTAGACAGCGTAATCTGGACGCGCACCCAGTCTAGATTCTAATGGTATCAAAACTATGTCGTGGCCACATCGTTGCGGGCTTATTAAGCACAAAAGAAATGCGTAAGGGCAATCTGCAAGCTGAAGCAGACCGATAGTTGCAGCCCACACTTTACTAATTTAGGCATCCTGACCTTGCCCAGTCTCTATATATTGGAAGTAGTCCAGTTTGTAAGGAGCAACCTTCATAACTTTGTTCACTTCAAAAGTAAGCGCCAAAACATAAAACTCTGCTGTCCCTTCAATAGAACTGCCTATCTTAACAAAAGTGTATTCTGTATGGCGCCAAAGATTTACAATAAACTACCCAGAAACATTCTCGAAATAGACTCCTTACAAGTCTTCAAAAACAGAGTTAAAAGTATACTTTTACAAAAAGCTTACTATTCTATTGATGATTATTTATGTGACAATTTTGATTCCTGACATTAATTATAATAAGCTGGTATACATATTTTTTTGCGTAATTTTATATTCTTTGACATTTTTAATTTTCTGTGTTATTTTTGTAATCTATTGCATGCTTTAAATAGCTGATTATGGCTGAACTATATTTATTTTTATTTGTCATGTACATACCCATTTTCGCAATAAATGAATTATTATAAGTTCCTAGGAACAACGATTTTGAGCCCTTCTGGATCCCGACATGCCGCGAATTTCGCGAATTAACGGTCCATCATGTCGGCTGCCATCCGCTTTGCTTCCATGTTTCCAGAATCTTTAGTTCTCGAATAGCAACATTTTTATTTTGTTTTTTTGAAGTAGTTGCTCCCTGCACCAAACAAAAACGTGCTAGAGGTCTCTAGTCAAGAAATGTGTAGGTATCTAAATATATAAAACTCTTTCGTTACTGACTGACTGACTGACTGACTCACTGACTGACTGACAATCAACGCACAGCCTAAACCGTTAGTCCTAGAAGCATGAAACTTGGAGGGTATGTTCCTCTTATAGCGTAGAGGTGTACTAAGAAAGGAAATTGGAAAATTCTTTCCCGAAGAGGAGTAAAAGGGGAAAAAAGGTTTAAAGAAAAATCAACACACAGCCTAAACCATTAGTCCTAGAAGCATGAAACTTGGAAGATGTGTTCCTCTTATAGAGCAAAGGTGCACTAGGAAAGAAAATAGGAAAATTATTTCCCTAAAAGAAGAAAAAAGGGAAAACCAGTTTAAAGAAAAATCACAAAAAATTGCTTTACAAAATACGCAAAAAAACTGTAAAAAAAATCTGCTACCGCAGCTTCTGTCACCAAATTTGAATACACACAAAAGTTTACATAAACCCCACCGTAACCACTAAGACAAAATCGCGGAAAACACCTATCATACCGAAACTAAACACCGCACTGCTTCAAAAAATGGCTAAAGAACATGCTCAAAACTATGGTAACCAGCTGGTCATGTCAAATTAAAAAAATCTGATTCGATTATACACCAAAACGCATACGAAACCCTAAATAAGCCACTAATACAACATAAAATCACAAAAAATTGCTTGACAAAATACGCAAAAAAAACCATTAAAAAATGTTCAGCTACCGCAGCATCTGTCACCAGGTCTGAATACACACAAAGGTTTACAAAAAAAACAATGATAATCACTTAGACAAAATTGCGGGAATCATCTATCATGCTTAAGCTAAACACCGCTGAAAAAAATCGGCTACAACAGCACTCGCCTTCAAATTCAAATAAACTCTAAAGTACATGCTCAAAACTATGGTAACCAGCAGTTGGTCACGTCAAATTAAAAAAATTGATTCGATTATACACCAACACGCATACGAAACCCAAAATTAGCCACTAATATAACATAAAATCACAAAAAATTGCTTTACAAAATACGCAAAAAAAAAACGTTAAAAAATTTTCTGCTACCGCAGCATTTGTCACCAGGTTTTAATACACACAAATGTTTACAAAAAAACCAATGATAACCACAAAGACAAAATTGCGGGAATCATCTATCATACTTAACTAAACACCGCTGAAAAAAAACAGCTACAACAGAACTCGCCTTCAAATTCAAATACACTCTAAAGTACAAGCTCAAAACTATGGTAACTTGCATTTGATCATGTCAAACTAAAAAAACCACATTCGATCATACACCAACGAATACGATAGCCCAAATTAGCCACTAAAACAAATCACGAAAACGAGCTTTACAAAATACGCAAAAAAAAACATTAAAAAAATTTCAGCTACCGCAGCATCTGTCACCAGGTTTGAATACACACAAAGGTTTACAATAAAACCAAAGATAACCACTTAGACAAAATTGCGGGAATTATCTATCATACTAAAACTAAACACCTCTGAAAGAAATCGGCTACAACAGCACTCGCCTTCAAATTCAAAGACACTCTAAAGTACATGCTCAAAACTATGGTAACCAGCAGTTGGTCATGTCAAATTAAAAATTCAGATTCGATTATACACCAACATGCATACGAAACCCCAAATTAGCCACTAATATAACATAAAATCACAAAAAATAGCTTTACAAAATACGCAAAAAAAAACATTGAAAAATTTTCAGCTACCGCAGCATCTGTCACCAGGTTTGAATACACACAAAGGTGTACAAAAACCCCATGATAACCACTAAGACAAAATCGCGGGAAGCACCTATCATACTTAAACTAAACACCGCTGAAAAAAAACAGCTACAACAGAACTCGCCTTCAAATTCAAATACACTCTAAAGTACAAGCTCAAAACTATGGTAACTTGCATTTGATCATGTCAAACTAAAAAAACCAGATTCGATCATACACCAACGAATACGATAGCCCAAATTAGCCACTAAAACAAATCACGAAAACGAGCTTTACAAAATACGCAAAAAAAAACATTGAAAATTTTTCAGCTACCGCAGCATCTGCCACCAGGTTTGAATACACACAAAGGTTTACAAAAAAACCCCATGATAACCACTAAGACAAAATCGCGGGAAGCACCTATCATACCAAAACTAAACACAGCTGAAAAAAATCGGCTACAACAGCATTTACCATCTTTCGAACACACTTTATATAGTTTTGAATGCAAACTCAAAACTAAGGTAACCAGCACTTGGTCATGTAAAACCAACGCATACAAAACCCAACTTAGCCACTAAGGCAAATTCACGAAAAATAACTCTCAAAAAATACGCAAAAAACAGTGAAAACATATCAATAGTTGTCCGCTTTCCACCATAAAATAGTTTCTTTTAAACGAACTCAAACTATGACTTTATACTAACCACGCGGACGAAGTCGCGGGTGACAGCTAGTATATGTATATGTGTATACTAGCAGTTGGTGACCGAGCTCGGTATTTTTAATTGTTAATTTGTATTTTTAAGAGCGAGTCGAGTAAACCAGGCGGACGGAAAATAGGTATTTACTGCGGCTCGCTAGTTGTGTGCGTACTCACGCACACAATGATAGGTTCGCTCGACGCCGTTTACACCTAGTGTGGCAAAAGTAGGTAACCCATGATTTGAAAAAAATGTTGTTTGGTTGAGTGACTTATAGAGACGAAATTTTGTTTACGTTATGCCAGAAAGTAAAAATCATCTCTCTAAAAAAAACAATCTGAGGTCAGTTTACAAAATAATTACATTTTCATTTCACTTTTCTTTTAGGTTTTTTAATAATAGTAATAAATAATAAATATTGTGCACAATCCACTCCACACTATCTAGCCTCAAACCAAGCAGAGTTTATACTATAGGAACCAGACAGCTGATATAATACTTAGCATATAATTTTTTTTTTTAATACATACTTAAAATACAATATAACACCCAGACAGAGAACAAACATTTGTATTCACCAAACAAATGTTTCTTCTCCGTGGGGATCGAACCCACGACCTACAGCGTAGAAGGCAGAGCTACTACTAACTAAGCTGAGAGGCCAGGTTTTCGTTTCATTTTCAACTATATTTGCATATTTGTGAATAATATTTTTGGTGGTAAGTTCATACCCCGCTAAGCAGCAAAAGCTGAGCCAGGGCCTATTTGGCATAACATGTACCTAGCGCGGGACGTAGTTGTTTTTTTTTATTATGTGCTAAGATAGCAAGTAATTACTCAATTATTTGTGTTAGAATTTTTTGTTCATATTTTAGTTTTGATTTTGTCAATGTTCCGTTCTGTGTACCTATGTTATGTTAAATAAATTTTCTTTCTTTCATACTTTCATTCATTTTGGATCCAAGATGGCAGCTTCATTTTTATCCTAAATAAATGATAATTATGGGTATCGATTTAGAGGTTGTTGGGGGCTCTGATTGTGGATTTGACATTCATTTTTGAATCCAAGATGGCGGATTCTTTTTTTTCATAAATATTTGATATGGGTATCGTTTAATGGGTTTTTGGGGGTGCTGATTCCGAATCTGCCATTCATTTTTGAATCCAAGATGGCGGATTCTTTTTTTTTCTTAAATATTTGATATGGGTATCGTTTTATGGGTTTTTGGGGGTGCTGATTTTGAATCTGGCATTCATTTTTGATTCCAAGATGGCGGATTCTTTTTTTTCTTAAATATTTGATATGGGTATCGTTTTATGGGTTTTTGGGGGCGCTGGTTCCAAATATGCCATTCATTTTTGATTCCAAGATGGCGGATGTTTTTTTTCTTAAATATTTGATATAGGTATCGTTTTATGGGTTTTTGGGGGTGCTGATTTTGAATCTGCCATTCATTTTTGATTCCCAGATGGCGGATGTTTTTTTTTCTTAAATTTTGATATGGGTATCGTTTTATGGGTTTTTGGGGGCGCTGGTTCCGAATATGCCATTCATTTTTGATTGAAAATGAATGCCAGATTCAAAATCAGCACCCCCAAAAACCCATAAAACGATACCCATATCAAATATTTAAGAAAAAAAAACATCCGCCATCTTGGAATCAAAAATGAATGGCATATTCGGAACCAGCGCCCCCAAAAACCCATAAAACGATACCCATATCAAATATTTAAGAAAAAAAAGAATCCGCCATCTTGGATTCAAAAATGAATGGCAGATTCAAAATCAGTGCCCCCAAAAACCCATAAAACGATACCCATATCAAATATTCAAGAAAAAAAAACATCCGCCATCTTGTAATCAAAAATGAATGGCATATTCGGAACCAGCGCCCCCAAAAACCCATAAAACGATACCCATATCAAATATTTAAGAAAAAAAAGAATCCGCCATCTTGGATTCAAAAATGAATGGCATATTTGGAACCAGCGCCCCCAAAAACCCATAAAACGATACCCATATCAAATATTTAAGAAAAAAAAACATCCGCCATCTTGTAATCAAAAATGAATGGCATATTCGGAACCAGCGCCCCCAAAAACCCATAAAACGATACCCATATCAAATATTTAAGAAAAAAAAGAATCCGCCATCTTGGATTCAAAAATGAATGGCATATTCGGAACCAGCGCCCCCAAAAACCCATAAAACGATACCCATATCAAATATTTAAGAAAAAAAAGAATCCGCCATCTTGGATTCAAAAATGAATGGCAGATTCAAAATCAGCGCCCCCAAAAACCCATAAAACGATACCCATATCAAAAAATTAATGGCATATTCGGAGCCAGCGCCCCCAAAACCCCATATCAAAAGTTTATGACAAAAAAATCCATCATCTTGGATTAAAAAATTAATGGCAGATTCGGAACCAGCGCCCTCAAAAACCTATAAAACGATACCAATATCAAATATAAAAAAAATGAATCCGCCATCTTGGATTAAAAAATGAATGGCATATTTGGAGTCAGCGCCCCCAAAACCCCATATCAAAAATTTATGACAAAAAAAGAATCCGCCATCTTGGATTAAAAAATGAATGGCAGATTCGGAACCAGCGCCCTCGAAAACTTATTAAACGATACCAATATCAAATATAAAAAAAAAATGAATCCGCCATCTTGGGTTTTCGATTCGCAATCAGCCTGACCAAAAAAACTTGGAACAATACCAACATCAAATTTGAAATACGAAAATAATCTATACCTACATATTTTTACATATTTATATTTTTATCGATTTTTTTTTCCGGAACAGAGCGCCACTTTTCTTCTTAGAATATCTTTCGTTTCGCTTTCCCATTGTTCCCTAAACAGAGTAAATATTTATAGGTACATCACATTTTTTTGAGCAATAAAAAGCATAGATAATAAAAAATGGCTTACCTCACTTTACCTGTTTGCAGCTGTGTGTACATACACATAAGATCGCGTTTGCTAGTTGGCTCGCGTCGCCTCGCAAAGAGACGTGCTCCCACTCTGAGCTCTCGTGGTGGACTGAATTTCCGCGAGCGTTCGTTGCGTATATATTCAACTTCGCGCGTCCATAGTAAATTTGTATGGCGGATTTGAGATGCTTTTTTAAAAAATTCATAACTAAATAACTGAGTGATTTATTAAAAATCGAAAAAGGACTAATTGTAGACTAAACATTTGAGATTAATTCGAATTAAAGTTTGTTCATAAAATCAACAGTGTAACATGACATTTTTTAATAACGCCGACATACGATTTGTCAAATTTTACCTATCTGTGTTTATTTAATTATAGATAAATATTTTTTTTTGTTACGGAATAATTGTCAATACGTTCAGTCTGGTACTTTATACAAAGTTTTAGATTCATTATTGCAAGTATATTCATAATATCGATTTAACCGTGACTATCGTTTTCAACTATTTTGCACGACTCGCTCTTAAGAAATCATAAGAGTCATGTTATCTTTATTGGCTTATTCTTACTGAACAACGCCATCGGCTCGATTTGCTTGCAGTTAGTTGCTCACAATCGTCAATAGATGGCAGGAGCAGTCATATATTCAGTTTATGTTTAATTATTAAACTCCGGGTTAAATAATCATTTTCTAAAAATTTATCCTTGCTAGATCGATTTATCGCCCCCGAAAACCCCTGTATACTAAATTTCGTGAAAATCGTTGGCGCCGTTTCCGTGATTCTGATTATATACAGGGTGTAATCGTTAAGTGTGCACAGGCGATTATTCCGTAACTATTGCAGATATCAAAAAACTTTAAACTGATATCGAAAGTACTTTACCTAATGAGTAAAATGACATTAATAACTTTTTAAAAATAAAACGAGAAATATCCAAAAAAAATACATTAATCACTCCCATACATTTAGTATGAGATAGTAGAAAGGTTTTAGTTTCCTTATTTTAAGTGGAATAGTACCTACTCATTTTACCCTTGTCATTTTATAATTATGTACGATATGAAGGTATTAATGAATTTCAAGTAGATACACGTGTAGATTAATTATCTTACCACTTCAAATTTATAATAAACCTTGTTTCAATATTGTATTGATTTGAACTAGCTGAAAAGCAACATACTAAATAAAAACAAAAAGAAAGATACTCTTTGGTGTTCGTTCTAAATTCAAATTCTTTATCGCGGGTTCTCGTTCCCGCCAATTTATTGTATTTTTCAATTTGCGTTAATAATCGCTGAGAGAGTACACAGCCTAGAAGAGTTAAATAGAGCTCGTCATTGTATTGCACAAGGAGGACGTCACTTCGAACATATGCTTTGAACACAAAATTTTGTACTTACTAAGAAATAAAATGTATGAGAGTGATTAATGTAATTTTTTTGGATATTTCTCGTTTTATTTTTAAAAAGTTATTAATGTCATTTTACTCATTAGGTAAAGTACTTTCGATATCAGTTTAAAGTTTTTTGATATCTGCAATAGTTACGGAATAATCGCCTGTGCACACTTAACGATTACACCCTGTATACAAGATTTTCTCGTTGAAAGGTATAAGATAAGATAATGTGTGTGTTGACTGATGGTGATGGTGATGGTGATGGTGGTAGATCCTCACGTGCACGAGCTGCACGACATGCGCGAGGCGGAGGGCGGGCGCGAGATGAACGCGCTGCTGTCGCTGGTGCTCAGCATGGGCAACAACCGCGTGGCCGGCTCGCTGCGCATAGGGGACGACCTCGCGCAGGCGCCCAACTCCGACATCGAGGTACCCCTTACCTCCACCTCCCTTACTCTACGCACTAAACCACATGTATAGTGGCGGTATGACAATGTTCGCCGATTTTCAACTTGATTTGTTCAACGTATCACGATCACATCCTACCTTTTGAAACTGAATAGACAGAATACACCGATAGGTTAGCGTCACAAATTATGTCAAAATGTGGTCATGATCAAGGCACTGGCACTGGTGCAAGCGAAAACCGACTCTAAGGTGAAGAACATTTTCATACCGCGACTATTGAACTATTCAACTATTGAAGGTTGTAAAAAAAATCGGTTGTCTGTAGTCGGTTTACTGACGATAGTTGAGCGTGACAACGTCATACAGTTGTCCACGCGGACGCTCACTCAAGTAGGAGAGAGACAGATTATTTATTATTTAATTACAGATGTCGAACGCTGCCGAACGCCGAGGCCGATTGTGCCTCGCTCGTTCCGTGCTCTCGCTTGCACATCGAGCCTTAAATGGAACGCCTCAGAGCGAGGTAACGCCGCATGAGCCATGTTTTTTCGTGCGTGCAGCCGGCTCCATCGAATTATAAGACGTTGTCACGTCAAAATCAACTAAGTATATCTCTGTGTGAAATGGTTGCAGGTGTTGATAGATGACATGAACAACGAGTCTGACTCGTCGAGCTCCGACGACAGCGGGCGCTCCCTCCCCTCCCGGGCGCGCGCGCCGGCGCCCCCCGCGCACGCCGCGCCCTCCCCCGCGCCGCCGCCGCGCCCGCCCCCCGCCGGGATCAAGCGCCCCGTGTTCCCCGGCAGCGACATGCGGCCCAGCGACTCCGGGGCCGCCAACGCTTCAACCATCAATCCCGACGATGCGTGCGTAATGCTACATTTACTTGCATTCATTCCAGTGGTCCTTTCTGGGGTATGACGTGGGTTCCCATAGTCTGGTGTTTTTAAACAGTTTGTGTGGTAAGATAATATAAAGATCAGGGCTCAGCACTGAACCCTGACATACTCCTACTCGTATGTTGGCGAAGTTTGGGGTTTATCCACTATGCTTTACTTGATAGTTTATTTGCGAGGAAAGTAATAATTTAACACACCCAAAAATGGGCGTGGTAGTAAGTTTTTTTTAATCTAAAAGAGTCATCCTATCGTTAACTGTATTAAAGGGCTGCGGCAGGTCCAAGAAGACAGCTGAGCACAGAATTCTTTTAGTTTTTTTACATTTAGCTCATTCTCATATTGTGCAGGGTCTGATAACGTGAAGTTAACGTGCATGTAATGGCTTGTAGTGCTCGCATGTCCACGAGATCGGGTGCGAGTGTGAGCCGGATGGGCGGCGTGTGCTGTGACGCACGCGGCGTGACCCGCGCGCGCGCCTCGCCCGCGCCCGGCGCCGTCGCCTCCGGGACCGACTACACCGCGCTCAACCCCGCCGGCAGGGTCGAGGTACTCACTACTACTGTAGCGCGAGCATGTCCACGGGAGCGGCGGCTGCGACTGTGAGCCGGATGGGCGGCGTGTGCTGTGACGCACGCGGCGTGACCCGCGCGCGCGCCTCGCCCGCGCCCGGCGCCGTCGCCTCCGGGACCGACTACACCGCGCTCAACCCCGCCGGCAGGGTCGAGGTACTCACTACTACTGTAGCGCGAGCATGTCCACGGGAGCGGCGGCTGCGACTGTGAGCCGGATGGGCGGCGTGTGCTGTGACGCACGCGGCGTGACCCGCGCGCGCGCCTCGCCCGCGCCCGGCGCCGTCGCCTCCGGGACCGACTACACCGCGCTCAACCCCGCCGGCAGGGTCGAGGTACTCACTACTACTGTAGCGCGAGCATGTCCACGGGAGCGGCGGCTGCGACTGTGAGCCGGATGGGCGGCGTGTGCTGTGACGCACGCGGCGTGACCCGCGCGCGCGCCTCGCCCGCGCCCGGCGCCGTCGCCTCCGGGACCGACTACACCGCGCTCAACCCCGCCGGCAGGGTCGAGGTACTCACTACTACTGTAGCGCGAGCATGTCCACGGGAGCGGCGGCTGCGACTGTGAGCCGGATGGGCGGCGTGTGCTGTGACGCACGCGGCGTGACCCGCGCGCGCGCCTCGCCCGCGCCCGGCGCCGTCGCCTCCGGGACCGACTACACCGCGCTCAACCCCGCCGGCAGGGTCGAGGTACTCACTACTACTGTAGCGCGAGCATGTCCACGGGAGCGGCGGCTGCGACTGTGAGCCGGATGGGCGGCGTGTGCTGTGACGCACGCGGCGTGACCCGCGCGCGCGCCTCGCCCGCGCCCGGCGCCGTCGCCTCCGGGACCGACTACACCGCGCTCAACCCCGCCGGCAGGGTCGAGGTACTCACTACTACTGTAGCGCGAGCATGTCCACGGGAGCGGCGGCTGCGACTGTGAGCCGGATGGGCGGCGTGTGCTGTGACGCACGCGGCGTGACCCGCGCGCGCCTAGAATTTAATTGTTTATTTGCCTACCGGTCACCTTCACACTATTATTCGATAGTTTTAGATTTATATGGCTTACCTATTTATTTTTCTCGATTGGTATAAACTCCTTACAAAAGGAAATTTAGGATCTTTTACTTTTACATTGTATTATCTATTAGTGTTCTATTAGTGAAAACTGTTAGGCTTTAATTGTTTTATACTACCATTATGTTTCTAACTAATTAAGCTGTTTGTTTTCCAAGAAAAATAAAAAATTAAATGTAATAATAGTGAGGTGATGTCCCCCAGGTGGACGACGACGAGATCCTGTTCCTAGCGCGGCCCACGCTGGCGCCCTACATGCCGGTGCGCGGGCTCTCCACCAACCCCGACGAGAGCAAGCCTTCCACCAGCGGCGAGAGCCCGCCCTCCAAGCCGGCGCCTCAGCCCGGCGCGCCCGGCGACTCAGGTCACTCCACTCATGACAATAACATCACATCTTTTCTTAGGCCTACCTCTACTTTTATATCCATCAACATTCATGCCTAACACTCTTTTCGTCACATGACATTTTTCTTTCCTCATATCATGTCCATACCACGCTAGCCAATTACCTTTCATTTTTTCCGTTACTGGCGCTACGAACTCCCTCCTCTTACTACTCCTCGAACTTACTTCCTCTGATGAACTTGTTTCCTATTTTACCCATTCCATGTTACCCCGCACATCCATCTCAACATTCGCATCTCTGTCGCATGCACATTTAGAATAGGGGCCTAAAAGGCTGTTTCGTTATCAGGTGGCAGTACCAGCAAGGATCCCTCCAAGGGTCCCTCCAAGGACCGTTGGAAGGAGGGCGGCTCGTGGCGGGGCGCGGAGGACGGGCCGGGCGCGCCGCGCCTGCGCCGCCACATCCACCTGCCCTCCGGCCCGCGCACCCGCGCCATGCGGACCAAGCGCTGCATGCGACGGGTAACCACGCACATCACACACACACACCACACGTACACCACACGCACACCGCATACACACCACACACACCACACCACACACACCCACACAAACATTATATACTGCCCACGCGTAGGCAAATAAAACACAAAAAGACTGAGACTAAAAATAAAAAAATATCAAAAAAAAAACTAAACTCAACTTGGTTCAGTTTCTGTTGCATTGTGTATTTCGGGTGCCGATGAAATTACTGTCATCTCTATACATACCTCAATTTAATGAACGCAGAGCAGTGCATCGTAGGGCACGTTTTTAACGTTCGTGACCTGCAAGGCAGTACTTTTTTATATGCACGCTTCGTGCAAATTAAGATATTTCATTTGAAAGTTCACTAAACGATTATATCTTGTTGCATAGCGTGTGGGGTCGCGGTCGCGCCTGCAGATATTCTTCGGCAACGCGGGCTGCTACGACGACAACGACGTGGTGGCGCAGGAGGAGGAGGCTACCCCCTCCACTTCCACCTCCGCGCAAGCGCAGGATGCCATGGATGAGGACTCCTCCTCCAGCGACGACCAGCCCGTCGCCAGCTGCAAGGTACCCTTTCTTACATGCTCTCCTAGGCTGGTCGCTAGGAACTGGCACCTTGACTCATCTAGCTTGAGGATGTTTCCAAGTGATCTTTACGATTCAAGTGAGAGTGGAATTTAAGGCGTCTTTACCGTTAAACCAGCGGCGCATCCGCAGCGCTTCTGTTGTGGCAGGCCAATTATGGCGTAAAAGAAAAAATGATTTATGACTTTGAACCAAGTCTTAGTCGCGCTTTGAAGCAAGTCATATTAGATTTAAGGCGAAGTGGCATGTAAATTAGTTGAGAAGTAACTTGGAGTAGAAGAAGGGCGTTAGAACTGCACCTAGATTCACCTATCTTTAAGACGTTTCGAAGTGATCCTTCTGAAACAATTGAATAAAGATTTTGAATTTATCCCTGGCCCGCGCGTAATATCAGTGCAATGTATGTGTTCCAGGACAAGAAACGCCTGAAACTAGACGGCGGCAGCGGCGAGTGCGCCGTCTTCTCCAGCGGCGGAGAACACAGCGGGACGTCCACCTCCGCGACCACTGACACCACTACTGACGCGTCCGCCTCCGAGTCTGCCTCGGCCTCCGCATCGGCCAACGACGGTGGGTGTCCTTTCATTTTGTGTTGCTCGGCAAGTTTATCATGCGCACTGGACGTGCGGGCAGGTTTTTCCGCAAGTAGGCCGCTGGTGGCCCTTTTTGCGTGACCCTTGACACGTGTTGCTCGAACTTTTTTATTTTCTACAACACGCCGGTTTCCTCACGATGTTTTCCTTCACCGTTTTGAGAGTACTGGCATAGTACACATAAATTTTTCGTTAGAAAGCTCATTGGTACACGAGTGGATTTGAACCCACGACCTTCGGATCGGAAGGCGGGGCCACTACCACTAGACTAGAGTGCTCTTTTGTGTTGCTCTTCGAGGACGTGAATAACGAAACGGGCCACTGGTACTTACAGGTCGATACGGCTCACACGTAAATGGTACAGCAGTCTTCTAACTAAGCTTGTGCAACAATCAAGATGAAAACATAACTGCGATGTAACGTCGCATCGTAGAAATCTATGACTTGAGACGCCCGCTTATGTATTTAAACGAACGGCGTTGTCGTTTGAAATCCTGTGACGTGCGCGTCGGCTTTAGGTGCCATAGGTACCTCGTTGTGACAAAATATTACCTCAAAAGTCACGCACGTCAAGAACGTGCCCTACGATGCACTGCTTTGTGTCCATCTACTTGAGGTATACGTTACTTTCGTTAAGTTCAGCCTCGCGTGCCAGGTTTGTACCGGCACTCACCCTTCAAATCGAAACAGCGATGCAGCTTCACGGCAGAAATAGGCACTTCCCCGGACGAGATCCACAAGGAGCTTTGCTACTACTAAATTTTCAATTTGTTACAGAAGGTGTCTCGGATAGGTCGAGCCGCGCGGTCCGGCGACGCGGGGGCGCGGCGACGGGCGCGGCGAGGGGCGCGGCGAGGGGCGCGGAGGGGGGCGCGGAGAGCCCGGACGAGCTGCGCCGGCGCCGCGGCCGCCTCGACGCGCGCCGCGTGCGTCTGTCGCTCGCCATGAAGCGCGCCGTCAAGGAACTGCCGCTGCCGTACTCGCTCAAGAAGTTCGTCAACCTTTACCGCTGCTTCGAGATCTAAGCGCAACCCCCGCGCGCCGCAAGCATCGTGTGTCGACCTCGTACGCACTGACGACGTATCTCTATTGTGGACTGAAACGAGCTGACGAAACACGGGATTGAATGAGGAGGAACACTGCCGTTTGCTCAATTAAGATAGCAGCGATATCGCTTGATGCAACTCCGTTATAAAACGAATCCACTTTTTTCTTCTGTCAACATTTTTGAGGCTTATAAACTGTAGCAGTTCAATAATTACTATTTTTTTAAGCTATGGATATTTGTCCTAAGGGATCGTAAAAAAATATGTTCTAGCACTGCGGCACGCTCGCTTTGCTCGCTCGTCTTTTGCTTAAATTATGTGTTTTTTTAACCTAATCTATCCAAGTCGGATCTGCTCTCAATCTCAAGGACAAATACGTATCCAGCGCCAAAGCAAAAAAGGGTAATTGAATTGCTACAGTGTACATGCGGCTCAGCTGGCACCGTAATGTTTTTTATATTTACACCCCATTGGGTGTACAATAACTGATTGTACATTATCGCCTCCCGATATCCGCATCGAGCGATGGTGCTGCCATCTACAAAAAGCATGCATGTTCCACCCCATTTTATATCCTCACGGCACGAGAGATTTGTAGTTCGGAACGTGAAGGTAGATTGCAATTTAAGTCACACTGCGCTTAGACGTTGCCTCGATTGGGGAATTGTCTCGCGTAGTGTTCCACGAACATTGCACCACTTTACCTTCACATTACGAAATATTTTTTTAATCAATTTGTTTTTAAAATACGACAACCTGCATCACCTCCGAGGTTGTAGTTATTAATACTTTTATCACTGAGTGTACATACGCCATCTACATTCGACATCTTATAATTTTTATTTTTTGTTATTTAAATAACTGCACTTTTATATGAGAAAGTTATTTAAGGGTCATCCAATAAATTTTTGTCTAGTATTATAGCTGCAAAACAATCCGTTGACAATTTCTAAAGTAATAAGACTGTTGTATCTTATACGTAATCTCAACTAATTTACTCACCATATTGTCTTATTCACTTTGCTATTATTATAAAAAACATCATTGTTTTGACCTACACTTAAAACTTGGATAGTAGTGCAGCTACTGTTCAATGGGACAATGAAATTAAAGGGACTTGCGGTTATAAGATCTGTGTAATCATCATTTTACCTAAAAGGCTTTTCTAAGTTTAACAATTATTCGCTTAAGAACTACATGAATTGAAACTGATGAATTTGGTTCATTGAATTTTATTAAATTGCTCATAGTTATTACGTTATTGCAACATATTTTTTGGTTAATTATATGTGTTTTATATAGATTTATTTGAATTAGATTACTTTTTTATTAAAAATATACAAGGTGTATCTAAATATGTGTACTATGCGAAGGTGGGGGGTTTCAGACCACAATGGTGATCAGTTGTGGGTGGGAGAAAATTAAAAATTCCTATTTTCAGTTTCCCATACAAAAATATTTAATTTCATAATGCCTAAATAAATTGACAACCCTATCCTTGTAACTCACCTGCCCCTTGACCTACTACCTCTGTAGGTCTACTACTACTACCTACTACCTCTGTAGCTGAGTTTAGGGTTGTCACTTTGTATAAAGTCAGCTGTTCATGTTGAAACTTCGTTGCAGTTTTTTTCAGAGATACCAATCGAAGTTCGAAAAGTCGTTGAACAAAAGTTGTTCCCCGGGGGGTGGAAATTCACCCCCCTTCGGGATAGTACACATATTTTGATACACGTTGTATACAGGGTGTTAAAAAACCCTTCCCTACAGAGGGTTATTTTACATCATCACTTTCTAGGGATCCAATACTGTGAACGCGAAAAAAGCATAGCTGACTCATGCAAAAGTCTAATGCTTTTTTTTTTATTCAGCCTGGTCTGTCCCACTGCTGGGCAAAGACCTCCCTCCGATCCTTTCACTCATCTCGCTCTTGTCAAACTCCAAACTCGGCCACTCCCTGCAGAACGCGTCCAGGTTATCCCGCCAACGCTTCCTGGGTCTGCCTACTTGCCTAAAATGGATGACGTAGCTGTTCTTTGGTCGCGTTCATAGTGTTGGTTCCTTAAAAAAGGTTAATTATATTGATGGGTACTTTATCCCTCTGAAGTTTCTGAACTTACGAAATGGTCTTTTTACACCCTGCATATTCAAATGTTAGATATATTATGATTTATATTTTGTTGAGTATTGTAAAGCAAGACTCAAAAAACTTGTGAATATTATTGTTTTTATAAGTAGTCGTCGATCGTACCTAGTCGTAAGTTTTTTAACGTCATTCAAATTACTTATAAAAATATAAACTTAGCAACGTTTGATACCGATAAATATTTAACTAGATTGCAATTAGGGATTTTCTATCAATATGCCATTATTTAGAGTCAACGTACATAATAATAATTATAGGTACGACCAGTCATTTATATCATAATATTTTTACTTTTTATTAATATAAAGTATTGATTATAATACGGCTCTTACTCTTTCTAGATATCTTTTCTAATAGTGGATGCTTTAGTTACGTATTATTTAGTCAGTACCCGAAGTCGGAGTTTTTTTACCACATTTCGTCTACCAAATGTTGTTTTCGTGTGAGCACATGTCTCTCTCTTTTGTATGGAAAGTTGATGAGACAAAAACTCGTTTCGACCGTTTCTACGTCACATATTTTTGCGGTCTCATCTTTACTCAATACAATAGAGAGAGACAAATATGCCAAACGAAAAAAATATTTCGTAGACGAAATGTGGTAGCAAAACTGATCACTTCATAATCACATTTGAACATAATTTCAGTTAAACACAGTTTTTAGTGTTAAATACACTCGCGTAAAGAAATTACCCCAAAATCAAAATATTATTATAGATTGCATAAAATACACGTGACAAAGAGATAGTTCTAGAGTCTACTTGGTAAGAAAATAAGCATAAACTGGGCTAATTAAATTAAAATAGACAGTGGGTATTTCTATGTTGATGAGTTGTCATAAAGTACCTAATAAGACTGTATCACGACTAAGTAACTCTGCTTAGGGCATCAAGGGATCTTATGATGTTCTCGAAAAATCTAATGCAATTCAGTTCGCGTGGCGTAAATGAATGTTTAAAAAGCACTGGAGGGATTGCGCAGGAAGCGACCTCACTCGCACTTAACCTCAAACAAATAATTATACCTATATCTATTATTTTACCGCTGAGAATACAACCTATAAAGTAGGGAATCAACAGAGGAGCACTGGTGGTCTAGTGGTAGTGGCCCCGCCTTCCGATCCGAAGATCGTGGGTTCAAATCCACTCGTGTACCAATGAGTTTTTCTGTCGAAAAATTTATGTGCACAATTATGTGTACTCTCAAAAACGGTGAAGGAAAACATCGTGAGAAAACCGGCGTGTTGTAGAACCTAAAAAAGTTCGAGCAACACGTGTCAAGGGTCACGCAAAAAGGCCCCACCAGCGGCCTACTTGGGAAAAACCTGCCCGCACATCAAGTGCGGATGATAAACTTGCCGAACTTGCCGTGGGGGGATCCACTGGCGAGCTAAAACCGACGACTAATAAGCCTCTAACAATTAAAAAATAACACTTCAACTGAGTGGTTGGATAAGTTGTCATAACATAAAGCCGTCTGCACACTGATCCGTTTTTAGTGCGAAATCCGCCTTGTTTATACGTGTAGTCGTTAGTTATTAGCTGGTAAGTTAGAATATAATCATTTAGAAATAACATTTTAACGTCTTCGATTCTGTAGAAATGTTAACTTGCTGATGGCACGGCGGCTCAGTGTGTATAAGGCATTATAACTTACAGCAAAATAATGTTGTAAGTACAATATGTTTGATTGATGTAAATAATACTGTCATTGTTTATTTTTGTTGCAAGTATAATGAATATATGATTTTTATTAAGAACCAGTCGTTTGAATGTATTGAGCAATAAATAAGAATATCCATTAATATATGCAATTATAGTGAAATATTTTTAATATACATATAAAATTACTAAGTAGGTGAGCATTACACGGTGGGTGCTTATACACTTGTATTTACAATTACTATATTAATTTACATATCATTAAGTGTTTCTGTACAAGATAGTAAAGAGCAACGTCACTGGAGACTCAATTCACAAAAACTCCTCTAGCTAGCCTCGCTATCACCCGTATTCACAAATAATACGAACTGCGTTTGAAAATATTAATTAGTAATCGCGTCTACATTTCTTGATCGACCATGGTCCTTGAGTTTGTTTTGCGCTCTTTTGAAATAAGGCTTATTACTTTAGAACCTCGGTGATATAACTAGGTCGCTTTGAAGTTAGCCTCGGGTGTTAGGTGGAGTGCTAGCACCACTTACTACCCTTCTTGACAATTCCATTCACCCTCTGTGGCATACTATTCTCAGGATACAAATCGTCGGCGGCCGGCGCGTCACATGCGCTCAGCCCGTTCATGAGCTTCCTCTGCGGTCGCGGGGTCGCGCGACTCGCGTCTCTTATCCTCTCTCTCACCCATTTGTCGGCGGCGTGAGTCCGCTTCACCGGCCTCTTGTTCCCTGCATCGTTGGAGTGAGACATATCTCCGTTCCGGAGCTCCGACGCCGGTCTGCTGGGCGTCTCCGACTCGCTGCCGTTGAGTAAGGAGTGCGCGCTGCGCGCTTTGTGCAGTGAGAGACGCATCGGCTTGCGCGGCGGCGTCGGACGCGACTTGGCATCGTCACGCTTCTCATCGTTCTTCTTGTAGTGGCTGAGCCGTGTGGAACAAGACTCCGAGCCGTAATCGATCCTCGGCGAGCTGCTGTACATGTCGCCGTTTGGGAAATCTGAGCATTCAGACTCGAACTCCGATGATTTCGCGCTCCTGGAGTGCAGTTTGGAGGACCTTCTGCTGGATTTGTGCGCGTTTTCCAGAACTTTCCCGTCTATCCGGTTGTACATGTAGACTTTCTCGGTTTCCACCTGAATATCTTCTACGCTTTCATTCTTTTTCATCTTTCGGAGACGTTGCGATCGCTTCAGCTGCTCTATGATGGACAGCGTCTTTCTTTCCGCCCAGTTGGTTTTCTTTATGCTCTCTTCTATTCTATCTGTGGCCTTTTTGATCTCATAGTGCTTAGTTTCCCTTCCACCTGCGTTGGAACAGTTCTCTCTAGTGTCCTGGTCGCTGTCCGATCTGAAGTAATCTTCCTTGGAGCGGCT
The DNA here is from genome assembly GCA_947578465.1 of Thera obeliscata. Lineage (NCBI taxonomy): Eukaryota > Metazoa > Arthropoda > Insecta > Lepidoptera > Geometridae > Thera > Thera obeliscata. The sequence goes on along the minus strand of OX387921.1, from coordinate 493,404 downwards.
GAGTCGTTCGCTCTTGATGCGTTGCTTCTCCATGTGCCTTTGGTTTCGCTCGATCATGCGGATGGCCGCGTCGGTCTCTGCCGTGTAGTCGACGCCGCCGCCGTGGATGCAGTGGTGGGAGAGCGAGTGCCGCATCCTGGGCGCGCGGTGCTCGAGGCTGTGCGAGCTGTGGGCGCGGTGGTTGGGGGGAGGGGAGGCGCGGGGGGACGCGGCCGCTCTCGAAGACGCTCCGCTAGCGTTGGACCTGGGCCTCATTAATGGCAGATTGCTTTCCGAATGGTCCAGCCCTGGCAGTTTCGCAACGATAGCAGTAATATCTGGCCCTTTCTGGAAAACCTGAACTTCAGATCTTGGGCTTTGTCTCCGTGACGCGGGTTCGGTGCTGATGTTTATGTTGGTGACGTTCTTTTTGCTTTTATTCACTGTAATGCAGCTGTCGCTACTACTGACTGGATGTAGCTGGAAACAAAAACTTAAAAGTAATGATTTCTTTTCAGAAAACATCAATTCCTGATGATCCTTTAAAAGGAATATTTACCTGGTTATGTCTGGAGAGCAATTCTGCAACTTGTTCCTCGAGATAGGATATCCGGTGCGTAAGTCTGGTGTTGTCTGAGCGTAGACCCTCCTTGGCTTTCTCGGCATCGTCTGCCGCCGTTCGCAATGCACCTAGCTCCGCCCGAAGTGACACTGCCTCATTCTAAAATAGGAAATAGAATGCAAGTAGTTGAGATCCTTTCAGTTTTTGAAGAAACGATAATTTACTTTATCCGAGCTCATTTGTTTTCCTTCAGTGGCTAAGGTGTACCTGTGTAAATGTAGACGCAGGTAAGACGGGCGAAGGCTGTTGTCCCCGAAGCAGCACTACTCTGGAGGTCGTCGTGTCGCTGGCGGCGCGCTGCAGCTCCTCCTGGCTGCGGCATGACACCACCAGCGAGCCATTCACCTCCACCAACCTGAAGACACCAGGATTGTCGGAATATCAGAAGTTATCGCAGTGACTCATAGATAGATAGTTGGATAACTATTTGAGGAGCGTCTGTTCATAAGGTCGTATTTCACTTTTCAACTTTTATTTTTTTTTTGAACTCATAGCAGAAAACTCCATCGAATGAGCGTAAAAACTTTTTCAAAAGGAGCGTATTTCCCATATAATAAAATCCAAAAAACTTGGATTCCAATCAAAACGGATGTATTTCTGCATTAAAATGTTCCCTTGGATTGTTATTGTTCACCACACAGAAACATAATACAGGATTCATGAAGATTTTAGGCAAAACAATGGGCGACCTTATTGCTTTGAGCGATCTCTTCAAGGCAACCTTTTACCTCATACCTACTGACCTGATTATTTTAAGGCTGCAGACTCTAGAATCTGTTGTAGAACGTGTTGTAAGGTAACGTAGTAGGTATACAGGGTGGAATTTTGTAATGCCACCTGGGAGGGAAAGTACTCTTAATACTGCAGATAGAAAATTTTACTCAAAGGAAACATTCCTTTATTTTTGAATAGAAAGCAAACTGCATTCAAAGATTTTCGAAAATTCTCTTCTCCCACACCCGGGCATCGAACCGGCTAAAATCTGAAAAAAAATTACCCTGTACTTTTATTGCATCGATCGATAGGGTCAATTATAAGGATGAAATCTATTTTGCTAGTCGCTGACGGTATCAAGGGATCGTAAAATGAGAGCACTGGTGGTCTAGTGGTAGTGGCCCCGCCTTCCGATCCGAAGGTCGTGGGTTCAAATCCACTCATGTACCAATGAGTTTTTCTGTCGAAAAATTTATGTGCACTATGCCAGTACTCTCAAAACGGTGAAGGAAAACATCGTGAGGAAACCGGCGTGTCGTAGAACCTATAAAAGTTCGAGCAACACGTGTCAGGGGTCACGCAAAAAGGGCCCGCCAGCGGCCTACTTGCGGAAAAAACCTGCCCGCACATCAAGTGCGCATGATAAAACTTGCCAAACTTGCTAATGATAGGCTATTAGGCACTGCCAAGGTCCCACACAGGACATACCTAGTGTAGGTTAGACGTTCTTCACAACTGCCCTTGGTCGAGTCGGCACAACAAACCGTATGAATCATTTGGAAAAAACAGTTTTAGGCCCGTATTCAAAAACAATGCTAGAGTCTAAGTCGAGCCTCAAGCATAGATTTCTGCCACTTTTAAATAGAGATCTGTCAAAAAATCTATGCTTGAGGCTCGACTCAGACTCAAGCACTGTTTCTGAACACGGGCCTTAGACTAGGTAAATATGAGTGGCACATGTAAGAAATAAAATCCTGCTCACAACCCCATGAGAAACAAGATGCTACTCAGGATTACCGCACGAAGACCTTCCTCACGATAACCAACTTTGGTGATTAGCGACTGCTGGTTACTTACTAATTACTTAGAGACTTGTTGATCTGGTTTTTTAATCCATGATGATTGAAACCACCTTGGCCATTCTAAACATGGAACGTAATACAAGTAGGTCATTTCAACAACATGTTAGAAACCTACTAATATATCTTTGCATAAGCTATATTTTATCTAGTGACCCAGCCTCGCTTTACACGCTTGTCATTTAGAAATAAGAACGAAAAAATAAGAAGTATCATTTTTCCGCCTGTCGAAAAACTGGGGAGAAACAAAATGAACGCCGTCTGGCAGCCGTAGTGATCACTCACCTGTCTCCAACCCGCAATGCGGGGTCATTAGACCAGTCGACGGCCATGCAGCCGGCGCGTGGTGCTGCTGTCCAGGAGCCTTCGCGAGCCTCCGCAGACAACAGGACGCCGCTGCCGCCGCATTCCCGCACCATGCTGGAAAACAATTTTCACATTGAGCTTCAACCGAGGTAACTGGGTATTTAATGTATATTAAAGAAGCTGTATTATTTTGAAGACCCGATATAAGATGAATTAGTTGTATGAGTAATAAATAAGTACAACTAAGTCATTAACCTACTATTATTATTGACTAAAGAAATAGCGTCCGAACTTTTCAAGAATGGCGTAGTAGGTAATTAGAAAAATATGTGTAAGGTATGAATGCTAGCTATTTATTTTCATATTCAAACCTTTGAACAAGAACATAAATAGCTTCCATTACTTGGATAGTTTCCATATATATCCACGCTGCTGCAGCTAGAAACTATGTATCACCAGTAGAGGCAAACATAAATCAAACGTATGACACGTCGTTCATAGCCTTCTGCTCGCTCATCTTGCGGCATTTATCATTTAAAAGTTATAATGTTTACTTCCAGTTTTTTATATCCCGGCAATCAGGTATGTATCATCATCATTATGATGAGGATAAGGAGGATACAGGTTGCTGCTGCTTAAGTACGTATTAATAACGGTTTCCTGTTAGTTTTATGGTCCTAAGTCACAAACCGCTGGCCTACGAGCAGAAGTAGGCAAACTAAGCAATAAAAGCAACTTGCCTCTACTAAATAACCTTTGGCCTAACTACGTACGCAACTGCAGCTTGCATTGTTTAAATAAATAATAATAAATAAATATTGTGGACAATTCACACAACACTACCCAGCCCCAAACTAAGCAGAGCTTGTAATATGGGAACCAGATAGCTGATATAATACTTGAATACATTTTTTTTGTAAATACATACTTAGAATACAACATAACACCCAGACAGAGAACAAACATTTATGTTCACTACACAAATATTTGTTCTCGGTGGGGATCGAACCCACGACCTACGGCGCAGAAGGCAGAGCTACTAACAACTGAGCTAGAGGCCAGTCAGTATATACTGTGCTTTTTCGTCTTTCGAGTATTATTTTAGCTTAATTTTTATCTTAATGTAGGTACTTACACGTAACCCATAAAAAAATACAAAATACAAAAATCTTTATTCGAAAAAACAGTTTTACAAAAATCCAGATATACAATGACGTGATTTGAATGGGTAAGGAACAGTAAATAAATAAACCCTAATAATAAAAATGTGAACAGTAACGACAATAACTACCAAAAACTAAACAAAATTACATTACATCTTCAAATACAGTACCTACATAAAGTTATGGATTAACAAAATCAAAACGGTTCTACAAAATTAGGAAAAAAATTGAAGGTTGCCTTGTAGCTGATAATAATACCTAAATTGCGGATCATGTAATTCATGTATGATGTGTAGGTACCTACATAGGTACCTACACATAGGTACTATAAGTGCATGTTGTGGGATACAGTGAGGGGTCACGGTTGGGGTCACGCTCCCTCGGGCTCGCGGGCACTGCACTTGTAAGGTGACTACGATTTACAGGTACATTGAGACTGTCTAACTCTGGAACTTCCACACAATACAAATCATAATTTGTTACCTACTGCAGCGGAAAATGTAGAAATACAAAGGGATGTAAGAGTCTATAAATAAATTTAAGGCTGTCAGTGATAAATAAATAAATATTTTTGCAATCTACATAACACTATATAGACCGAAATTAAGTAGGTCTTGTAACAAGGATACAGCTCAAGTTACGTAAAAACAAAGAAAAATTACGCTTACTGCAACGATTTAGAAGCTCGCAGTGTATAGTCTGATGCGTATCCTTGTGTACTATGGGAACCAGATAATACTTATGTTACTCTTTTGTAAAAACAATATAACACCCAGACAGAGAACAAACATCTGCATTCACCACACAAATATTCGTTCTCGGTGGGTATTGAACCTACGGCCTACGGTGCAAAAGGCAGAGCTACTACCAACTGAGCTGCGAGGCCAGTCAAAAAGTTTAATAAAAGATAAAAATATATTTACTGTATAATGAAAATTGTTCGTGGCACCAGTAGTGCGTTTATGTCTTTTGTATCGAAATTTTTAATTTGTAGCACTACTACGAAAGCGATCTGTCAAATACTACCTTTATTTGAGTTTATCATCATCATCATCACTGTAAAATCACAGGTGAGGTCAGGCTGTAGATGATGATTATGGCTGGAACTGTGAAACTGTGTAGGTACCAAAAGTTCTCTATTTTGTGTCTGGATACCACGGCGCCTATAGCCAGATTATTCTCGACACCTACGCGGCGCGATGCGAATAGCCATGCTCTTTGTTCGCACTGGGCTCGGACCTGCCAAGCCAGCTATCTCAAAATTCACTTAGAAAGCAGATCGCTTGTCAGTTATCCGATGCTGAACAGTATTAAATCGGTACCACACTGGTATTTATACTGTAGTCGGTTTTCTACGTGAACGACGCATCGTACTTAGGCTCAACTCGGACGGAGATTTACTCGCCATTCGAAGACATTGCCACTTTGTAGTACATCACTTGTAGGTACAGCAGTGGCAATAGTTCATGGACTCATGGCTCTAACAAGCGAGTGAGGGTTACTGTTTACTCGGCTATTTTTATGCTCAAGCTAGTGCAAAGGTCTGCTTTAAGTACTTGCTTATTTTACTTGAACCAAAAAATGGTTCTATAAAACGGCTATGAATTGACAATATCTACATGAATTTATCTACCTATTCTTGCAGATTTATTAAGGCGCCCAAACATGGTTAAAATCTTAATAACTGTAAATAATGTATTAAATTGTTTAATATCTGGTCCATACACAAAACCTATTTTTGTTTTCTGTGTCTCGGTATACCATCTTTGTAAACATTGCTATCAAATATAGGATCACCGATTAAATTAGAGATAATCAACATTACCGCTAATGAACAAATAAAAAAGCGACGTACTATCGATAGACATAAATAGTATTTCCCACGGTACTTGAACGTGAGTGCAGCGAACCGAGCCAACTCGACGGAAAATTGTTGTTGTTATGGATAAACCTACATACGGACTCAAAACTACTTGCATCTGACACGACCGCAGGTTTCAACGTTTTTGGCAGGCTTTTTGCTCAAGATTTAGCTGGAAAGTTATTTTCAACTTTTACTTAGTTAGTGTAGGTAGCCTACGCACTACGCAAAGTAACAACATTACTCTCAAGTAATCACGATTTTCACACCATATTTCCGTGGCAGCCCTCAGCATCGTGAATCTATTGTCCGAAAGGTGGGACTGTCCCCTGAACCATTTTTGGACCTGGGGGCTAATTCTCGGGCCGATCTCGATCATTTTGCAATTTTATTTTATTGCTTCTTTTCGAAGAGAGAATGCCAGATTTCCTTGAGTAATTCATCAACAACCTCATCATAAAAGCCTCAACAGCTACGATATACGGAAAACGTAGAAAAAGTACGGGGTTGTGAAAAGAAGCGATAAAATAAAATTGCAAAATGATCGAGATCGGCCCGAGAATTAGCCCCCTGTACCGTCTGCAATAAATAGTCTTCATAAAGTCACTAAGACTATTAGCCTCTAAGTGACATTGTTACTAACAAAATTATGGATGCATTCATGTCTGAAATAAATACTATTCTATTCTATTCTTCTCAAGTTACATGACCCTTTTCTTATGAACGTAGTTAGAGTCATCATCTAATGACAGTCTGATGATGGGATGACGAGATGATGACGTCCACCACGCGACGCTGACGCTAACGTGATAAAGAGTTATACGAGATATTATACACCGGATAAAAAGATTATGGATAAGTGAAACAATGACAAGATTTGATTCACCCGTTATAAAATCGCTAAGAGGTTTTAGGACGATTTCCAAATAGTGTGAGTAATTAGTAGCCTAATCTACTCAGGTAAAGAAATATATACCAGCAAGTTGAACACTACAACGGGTAGCTAATACTGCTCGTAGAGTAAAAACTGCCGCTGAGAAACAGAGGTTATTGAGTAGTGATGCCGAACCGGAAGATATAAAAAGGCTCCCCATCCCCATTTACTTTGTTGAACCGACATTGTGAAAATTGCGGGAAATTGGTAGAAAAGAGGCTATTAGATCGTTATTTCTGGAAATATTTGGGGACAACCGAAAGCATTGCCCAGCATAAATCCATAAAATAAGAACTTGGAAAATTAATTTTCATCAACAGAAGTGGATCTTTTAAAAATAAAGGGCCAAATCCAAAAAAATATGCCGATGCTCATAGTTTGTGCTCAGAAAAAAAAGCAAATTTGCGACTCCTTACACGCATCAATTGATTAATCGATTTGATTAATCTTCAACTGTGTATAAATAATCAAAGACTATTTATTGATAAAGACAGGAGGAAGATTGATATGTCCGCACCCGCAACGCTTGCGCAGCGCCAAATATAGCATGCAATCAGACGGTAGTGGTCGGCTCGCTATAAGGTTATGTAAGCTTTTTATTGCTTGGGAGAAAAACTAACTTTTTATAATAATTTGTCGATTGCAATTTATAACGCGGTAGAGTAATATATTACTTAGATTATAGGCAGAAAGATTGTGTACTCTTAAATTGATTGCAATTATGAAAAAGTTTGTTAGCATCGTGAAGTGTATGCGTGATCTCTCTATAGGTACTCTTTGCTCAAATGACACATGCTATGATGAGTGGCGATTTGCGATAGCCTTACCCCCGTCGCTTTGTACTCCCCGGGCAGTGCTCCACCATCAACTTACTTTCACTCCAATTTCGCTTTTACTATTCTAATCATCTCTGTAGATGACGAGTTTGTACCTCTTTGTAAGTATTAGCGAGATATTTCCCACCAATTATTGTGAAACCAAAAGTTCGCTAACTAGCCATGTCTACTGATGTTGATGATGCGGTAATTACTTACTTAATCCAAGAAAACAAGATTTAATTAAGTGATAACGTCTTAAAATTCCGCATGCTTGTTTTAGCTTTAATGCAAGAGTTTACGTAAGTTAATTGAAAAAATAAAAAAATTGTAACCTTTTACCAACTTCAGTTCAATGGAACCTACTGCAGGCTAGGTAGGTACTTGAATGATACTCTGATTTGTATGTATCTCCCAGATCTTTTATGTGTTCGCGAGCTCTACAACTGCTCACTGTCCTACGCTATCTGATCTCGACAAATTGAGATACTTAGATCTTGTTTGTAAAACAGCAATGTGCTTTAGAGGTTTTTTATGTGCAGTTTTATGCGTTTCGTAGGTTGTCACTTCACCATGGCTAAAACTTATGTTAAAAATTAAAATATTAGAAACGCGAAGAGGTACGCGAAGTCTACTGTAAATCGGGGTTCAAGCCTTTCTTGTCTTGAAGAAATCTTATATTGCAGTGCCAATACTAACCACAATAGCACTAAACTCAGTTTGCCGGAATGTCATACGTACGTAGTACGTACTAGCAATAAACAAGACCTTCCAGGTGTAAATAAACCAATAAAGAACCTATATAAAGCAAAAGAAGTCGTCTCACACGTGATTTTTTGCTCCAATAAAGACTCTAATGTAGGCAATACTTAATGCAGCAAAGGAAGTAATTTTTCACCTGTCGGGCGGAACGTGAGATGCACTGGGGGCTTGTCTAGAACTCTAGATATAGATAGCCCGTGCCTCCGGTGCTAGGACTTGGGTTTTATTTCAGTTTTTAATGCAATAGGGAATGCAAACCATCAGCTATTACAAGGATGGAATCATGGTATCCTGGAAATAAGCTTGCATCATAGATTTAAAATTTAGTATGCATAAGCAGGAGAGATTTGTTATATTTTGAGTAAACAAAGTAAAATGAACTCGAGAAAAGTTAAAAATCTCTTACTAAGATTTTATGATTTTATTTAGCTGATTTGTTTATGTTTAGAATGCTTAGATTGATGTCCTTGCATAAGCGCATAATCAAGTTTTATTGGAATTGGTTAAAATATGATTCCGAAGATAGCGAATTTATAAAAGGTATGGGAAGTCATGATGAATAAACCCTCTAAGGAACATCAAAATGGGAAGCCGCTGGCAAACGCTAGTATATCCATAAACAACAATCCCCAGTTAAGGCAGTGAAGCGGAGATATGCGTGGAATACCAAACGCATCACGAGATATGATCTCGCGCGGTATTCCGCAAACATGTTGCTTCTGGCTCCGTCCGCTTCGCTGAAAAAACTACCTGAATTATGCAACCTTCCTAACGGGTGCTTCAACGTTTTATTTACAGCTAGCGATTTGTAAAGTCGCAGATCGGGTAATGCTTATGAAATTGTGATTTCTATATTGAGTGCTGCCGTGCTTTCTTTTATGGAATGGCGCAGGAACTTATGCTAACTTGTCCTTTAGCTTGCGAAGCTTCGATAATTGGGATGGGCTTTGCTTTGGTTATACCTGCTAAGATTAAAGCCTTGCACACATCTAAGCGTTCTACGGTGACAATCAGTGAAACGTTGTCAAATATGACAGCGACATATGAAAGCGTTTCACTATCTGCCACCTCAGAACGCTTAGATGTCTGCAAGGCTTAACTTAATTTTTCTCTTCTGAAACCGTCTCTTTTGCTAAAGAGAAAACAAATTCCCACGAATATTAGAATCATTTGGGACAAATATGACACCTAGTATAGCGTACATTATCAGCTGCATTCGTAATGAAGTAAATTAGGTTAGTATCTCAGGGTATCCGCAGCGGGACCAGACCGCAGACCGCAGCCAGAGATTATACAGAGCCCGGGCTCGTGAGAAATCAATACGTGGTACTTCACGAAGGTAAACAGATGATCTCATTGTTTTCATCATGAGATTGACTTGGGAATCTTTGCTGCAATTATAAACCAATCAAATCAATATCGATAAAAAAGGTATTGTCAAGAAGCAAATATCCGATTGAACTGATGGAAGGGTAAACCTAGCTTTAAAACAAAGTGATTCTTGCAATTCAACTGAATAAATAGACTTTTGGTTTTGATTTGTTGATTTAAAGGCCTATCGTCTGCTAGAGCTAACTACGACCCATCGTGCTATACCTACCGGGTAGTTACGACGACGCTCCTTTTCGTTGTATATGAACACCAGTCAATAAGTTTCATTGGAAAAAACAATCAACACGACATGAGACCCGGCACTATGTTTCCTTGCAAATAGTATTTGATTCGTGTTTTATCTCCAGGTGATTATCTCTCACACGACCGATTTTATCGTCTCGTCAGCTGCATATCAAGTCTCACAATTTGCGACCAGCATTAATGAATCGACCATTACAAAGCTACTTTCATAGAGTAGTAAGCAATAAGACACGCACCATAAAAGCAGGACTCCTGAGTGAATTTTAAGAGCTGATCTTGAACCTGTATTTCGCTAGCCACGCGACCAGCATCGGCAACCCGCACTCATTGTTGGTCATCAGATCAACACTTACATAATTACATCATCGGGAGTTTCACATCTGTAAGCTCAGGCCAATCGTGGCATGAACTGGAGGATTAAATTCCATCAGCTTTCGATACTGTGACTATCAGAACCCATTATTTTCTTGTAATTACACGCAAATTGCTAGGTGCGGGACTCTCTCCAATGAGTTTGTTGTAACCTAGATTTGGTGTGAAAGATTTTTCCCAACGATACAAACTGTAGAAAGTAGCTGCACCGGATGGACTATTCGGCCCCGCCTCCCATACAATAGCCACTGCAATGGCGTAATACGAGTAACAATTACCGACTATTTGCGAAGTCCATAACCATCTTCACGGTTTCCATTATATCGTATCCGCCGATTCCGCCGACTACAGAGCCATAATCCCACATAATAAACAGATTTTACGAACTTCTACGTACATATACATGCTTAGAAATAATTAATACAGACAGGTTCATAAGTGAACTGAAATCAGAGGAACACTTGATTTTATAGAAATTTAGATGTTCAAACCGAAAGCCTTGATTGGGCCGAAGCTGAAGTTATAATGTCGTTTGTTTCTTGACATACGTAATGCTTCAGTAGACACCATATTCCGTACCATTGGCACACCATACAACAACACATTTAAGATAGTGTTGTTGTATGGTATGGCACAATTTACACGTTTCTGGAGCCAAGCCATAAGCACGGCTAATGCGATGCTTGTCTTGCACATGAATGAAGCTATAAATATTTACGTAATTGCTAGATTTAGCCGCTTCTCATGGAAACTTGCGATACACAGAGATGGAAGTGCTAAACGAATAATTACGTTGATCTGAGGATTGTTGATTAGATACGGATTACATACGCAACGCTTACACGGCCGCCTGAGAAAATACATGCGGAATGAGTTTGTATCAGTAGCAGCATCACGCTCGCTTATACATCGAATGATTGCAAAAATCGTGAATGTCTGAGGAAATATTCACTGGTATACACATTAACGATTATACACCTTTTTTGTGGCATTTCGTTTCTTTCTCAACCTGTCCTTCATCATCATCATAGACAGTTTTTTATCTTAACTTATGTACTCAATACTCAATACATTTATTGCATACACGTGGTTTAAGCTGGGTACATACATAGTTACTGGGTATATACATAGTGTAATAATTACACAACTTAAGAACTATGCAACTATGCATGGTCCATGTGATACTTCTTAAGTATGCAGTATCACAGCAGTAGTATCACAGCCCTGCCAAGGTTTCAACTGAAATGTAGTGTGTACCTGTAGAGCGTGTGTTGGTGCGTGGCTCGTGCGTCCGCCTGCTCGATGAGGTGCGCCAGCGCGCGCGCCTGCTCGCCCAGCGTCAGCAGCTCCAGCTCCTCGCGGCCCAGCTGGTACTGCAGCTCCGCCTGCTGGATCCGCGTGTCGATGTTGCTGACGAACAACAACACATTTATAAAACTCAATCCCCAAGAGACATGGATCTTTTGAGGTCATTGGAACAGTGCCAATAGTAAAGGGACCAGTTATAATCATCATCAACCAGCCAAGTACCTACATTTAAAAATGTTTAGGTGTATCTTATTATTATGGGACATTGTGGGCCTGTCATGTTTGTCGTAGAACAGGCAATCGATGGAACAAACGAATAGTAGAGCGAAGACCGCGTATATAGGTATAGGAAAACGTATGACGCCATGGCACGCTCCGGCATGGTGGGCCTACGAACAGCGGAACGTGGCTGGCTGGCAACCATGGTTGTGCCTGAAAACCCAGGAGTTTTCAAACACATATTTTAACAGGCTTAGCAGTGGAGACTCACTCTGTAACATGCGTCTTCTCCAGCCTTTTTCTTAGCTCTTGTATGTTGTTTTTCCTCGCGTCTAGGTCCGCCTTCACGGCCTGCGCCCTGTCTTCCAGAGCCCTTCTCTCGTCTGCCGACAGGGCGGTGCACTCTTCACGGGATTCAGTGCGAGAGGGAGGTGGGGAGTTCGCCTGGACTAAGCGGGCTGCGCTCAGGGACGCGCTTAGCTGTTTTTTGAGGCTGTGGGAAGAATACCGCTAAATATATTTAACCCGCAGAGGAAATTATAATTTATTACTAAAACAAAGAATTTAAGCTAGATTGCATACCTCTGTATAAGAGCGTCCTTATCAGAGAGTGCAGTCTTCAGCGTGTCAAGCTCGCGGGTCGCGTCTCTAGCGCCGGCACTGCGCCTGCGCGAACCGGCTAGCGAGACCTCGATACTCGCCATCTGAACCAAAAGTTACAGACTTATTCATGGCTCAAGATCTTACTAAAAGTCTTTGATAGTGTTATAAATAAAATGCAAGAAAACCAATATATGGTTTTATCTGAATAAAATTTGAGTATGAATGACAAGTCAGTTTTGACAACAGTCAGATATAAAATATAGATTGGTTCCAATAAGTATTTACACCACATTCACCGCCATATTTTTTAAAACTTATTGTTGACAAGATCATAGTCTTGCAGGCGAGCAGGAGCTCTCCTGTCTCTAGTAGAACGTCGAACAGAAGATGGAACCAGTATTTCTTCAACAGCATCCTCAAACCGTTCATCGGACTCACTTTCCGTTCTAGTTGCTGTTCGGTGTGAATGGTTAAACAATATCTCATGGGGTGCAGCATGATTCGTCGTACACAAAGAGCGGATTGAATCAAGGGCTGGGAATAGCACACGCTCCCAGTTTGTTGTGTCAAGCTCTCTAGACTTCAGGCACAACTTTATAGATTTCCACAGGGTGCCATTGAGTCGTTTCACCTGCCCGTTTCCTTGTGGATCATAAGGTGTCATCCGGCTACAAGCAACTCCATGCGATGCTAGAAAATTTCGTAATTTGTTTGACATGAAAGCGGTACCACGATCAGAATGGATGTAATGTGGGACACCATACTTAGTGAAGAAATCGTTAACACATCTGATAACAGTGCTAGCAGAGAGATCCTTACATGGGTAGGCAAATGGGAATCTAGAGTATTCATCTATGATTGTTAAGATGTAGCGATTCTGCGTATTGGTTGGTAGAGGTCCCTTAAAATCAAGATTTAGGCTTTCAAAGGGTGCAGTTGATTTAATAAGATTGCCTTGTATCTTGGCAAACCTTGGTTTTACTTCAGCATTTTTTCTGAAAGCAGGCGTCATTTGCTCGATATCTTCAGTCTGCTTTCGTGACTTAATGGCGATTGGTTTCACGTGAGTAGATAGATTAGTGAAAAGTGAAACTGGAGGCACCGTAGCTTCCCTAACACTACATATTCTGAGTGTTTTCTTTGCACCTCCAAATTTTATCTCTACCGATGAATGGTCGTTTAAAATATCATGACCAATAATAACGTCAGCACATAAATCTTCTATTATGTACAAAGGCCTTCGAGTGTATGTATGCTCATTTAACATGATGGTTGCATAGCATAATCCATCGACGGATGTAGTCCGTTTTTTTGAAGCTAATGCTATAACTTCTTTCCATGGATGGCGTTTTAAATTTAGCAGCTTTGCAAAATTTTGGTCGATAAAGCTCATTGAACTTCCACTATCGATTAAAGCATCGGCTTTGTAGTTATTAATAGTGATGGGGACTATTGTTCTGCGTAGACTCGCTGGTGACGCTGCTGATATTTTTCCAGTATACAACTCCTTTTCAACAACTGCGCTTGCTGCAGGCTTATTTGCATTTTGACTTCTACAAACCTTGGCGAAGTGACCTTTCTTTTCACATTTTGTGCAAGTTGAGTGGAATGCTGGGCACTTTATTCTTTGGTGAATGTTTCCGCCACAGAAAAAACAGTGTCTACGTGTCGTCGGTGCTGCAGACAGGTTTTGAATACTCTCGTTTCCCTCGACAATGTTTTCTATTTGGCTAAGCAAGTTTGTATGTTTATTGCTGAATTATTTTCAGCCATTTCAAGGGACATCGCTTGATTTTTCGCCTCTTCCAGAGTTATATTTAAATTTTCTAGAAGTCGTTGACGAATCCTGTTCGATTGAATATCCGCGATAAAAGCATCCCGCACATATTCATTCCTGTATTCTTCGGCACTTACAGATTTGAAGTTACATTCAAAAGCTAGTTGCTGTAGTGTGCGCAAGAAGTCCGCTACTGTTTCTTCTGATTTCTGTTTAGTTGAGGTGAGTAGAAATCTAGCATGGATTTCATTTTTGGATTTTATATAAATTCTGTCCAGTGTACTTACGGCAGTTGCGTATTCTTTTGCCTCTCGAATAAACAAGTATATATTCGGAGATACATAGTTAAGAAGTATTTTTAATTTGATGTCATCTGACACTTTATTTGATTCCGTTTCTACAGCAAGAAAATTCTGGAACGTTTCCTTCCAATACCGGTACTTGAGTTCGGCGGTGGGAGTTCCCGGATCAGTGTCAAATTTATCTGGCCTTAGCAGTCGTGCTAGAGAAGCCATTATTCATCACGTAGATATTTTCTATTCAGATAAATTGTTATAAATAAAATGCAAGAAAACCAATATGTGGTTTTATCTGAATAAAATTTGAGTATGAATGACAAGTCAGTTTTGACAACAGTCAGATATAAAATATAGGTTGGTTCCAATAAGTATTTACACCACAGATAGGTTTTACCTATCACTGCAACTCTGCAAATTTGTCTTAATTTCCCTACTTTCTCTACGTCATTCCAACGATATCCCCACGGAAATTCAAATGATTTGGCAAGACTAGTGCTGTCGTTAACTAGCTTTGCTTCATCTCAGTCATGATGCGTGATCAGTGGCTGATTGATTGCTTCACGCACGTCACCAACTTCCAGCCTCTGCCATCCCGTTTATAAGTGGCATGTAAACACTTGTTAATAATAGGGCAAAGTCCGAACTGTGCTATTACATGCCTGTCCATATTCTGTGATTAAAACGGGCCCTTTATCGGCGATAGTTACGGGAATTAAATAACTTGTAATGCTGGTGATTATAGTGTTATGTAATAGCACATTTGTAACCGACTTAAGCTGTTCTATACCCGTAGCTTCCCTTGCATGTTATTCTTTATACGAATTTTTTATAAGATTACAAAGGCGTAATTTAATTTGAGAAATAATAATAAAGCCACCAACTGACCAATTTGTGGTAGGCGCGAGTTGCAACAGCAAAATCACAAGATGCCGAAGCTTCAGACACAAGGATCTTCACAAGATTAGATCTAACGGCTTCATTGGAAAGTAGCGTATTAAAATGTGTGGATAGTGCGTGAGAAAAGGGCGGAAAACAATTACGGTACATTAGAGCACAATAGATAGAATGGTTGGGAAAGAGGAGCAGGCGTGCGTGCGGCGCACCAACGGTGATTGTTGCTCATCGATGGCAGCACTACGCAATAATTTATAATGATCTTGGGAATAGATAGAATGCATAGTAATATGCAACTAGTTACCAAATGATGTGAGGTTCTCATCGGAATAATTCGCATAGATTTACGAACTCAAAGTGATGGCCAACTATGAGCACGTTCTGAACATTAATTACAAAATCTTGGTCATAACAAAAGTTGAAAGCTACGAGCGAAACCGTGTGGAACGGAGCGTGTGCAGGAAGAGGTACCTCGTGACTAGACCTTCCAAGGACCATGACCGATACTTCCTGAATCAGTGCTCTTTTCGTAGCACAAAATAAAATAATAATGAAATATGGCAATATTCATGAGCAACAAACAAATAAGAGGGATATTCTACAGTTATATAGGTTTGCAGACGTTCAATCTGCTCTGCGGGTTAGCATTTTAATTCACTACTTAAAGTACCTACTAAAGTAATTTGAGCCGTGATTGAAATAGACGGAATCCAGTAAATTGGATTTATCATCGTAAATGGAAGTGAATGGTGTTGTCCTCTGTTTTTACGTGGCTCGAGTGTGCGGTGCGTGCGCGATGCGATTATTGTTTTTTTGACCAAATTGCAATATAATGAGCCAGGTACGATTACATGTCACCTCAATTTACATTAGTTACTGATACCACTCAGAAAAATTTAAACATAAATCATAAGTGGCTTAATTGCTTTTAAAAGACAATTTTTTTTAAATAGTTGCTGTAAAAATATTTGCAATCTGAGAAGTCCGTTTATCCAATTTACTTTAAAATAGGAGGCTCTGTAGAATGAGGTTTATGTCAGCGCCCTGGGGGCCAATTCTAGACTTTTAGAGATTAACGCTCGAAATAGAGATTTGAAATGTCGCGAAAGCAGTGTCATATCACCAAATTTGTCGAAGATAATATCGAACCGCGCTAAAATGCGTATTCTAGCCACCGTTAGACTTTTACGTTAGACTTTTACTATAGAGATGTCAGAAAGAAGGTTCATTCTTAGAACTTCCACAGACTATCCCGTTGTTGTTCATGTTTATCTACGTTCCGTTTCTATCGATAGAATAGTTCGATAGCACTAACTTTATTATTGTCTTCAAATAAACATATTTCCTATTAAACGGCGTTTATAATGCGTTCTTGTTGTTGTTTATAATAGATTCATTTTCATTAGATAGTAATCAATGGACTTTTCGCACAAAATGTTAGTTACAATAATTAATTCCGGAAACACACGGAACGTTATGTAGCATAAAACTGTAAACTTTGTTGTTTGTAATCTATGGTCAGTTGTCTATGAAGTGTTGTAGATATGTCATTGTCAGGATCATTACACTCAAGAGAAGGCTCCGATGACTTAAATTTTTAATTCAAAGGTTATCAACTAGATGGCCATTCAATGCAAAAAGAATATTTCTCTCGAAGCTTGAACCCCGGATACAAGTATAGACGTTGACTGTCTGATTGACTGCTCTTCTAACTGCGCCATTGAATAATTACTAAGTACGAGCTAAATTCAATCACTCCTCACTTATTGTAGGTTTATGAGAAAGTATTATTCGCGTTCTCGCTCCCAACTTGTATCCCCTACAAACAAGTAAACATCATTGACTTTTTATCAAAAAGTAAGACTAGGTGGTATGGTCTTGGTACTCTAGCCTGCTCCAAGGACCGAAAGAAAAAAAAAGCCCAAAGTCACCCAAAGTATATAAGAGATGTCAATGTCGACTACTACTCACCACTCGACACATATCTAACGGCCTTCGATCGATAAATGTCTATAGTGATATTGCTGGAATACGATATCTATTGAAAATGTCATGTCTATTTAAATTTGACAGTTCTTGTGATATATATCTACCGTGACAAAAAAGTCACTGGTCTAGAATTGCCCCCCTGGTCGTAAACAGGGCTTGTAAACAGACGCGTGAGACACATAAATAGCACTGTATCGTGAAGATAGCATGCCGCCGCCGGTGTCGCCTGTCTTGTCCGAGGCTGGAGGCCTACCATAAGCTCTGTCTGGCTCTGTCTCTATGGCTCTGGTTTTGAGTCTGTGTGAATGCTCACCAGTGCATTATACTGTGTGTGTGACGTTTTGACGTATTAGGATTTATTTAGTCAATACTCACACAGACTCAAAACCAGAACCAGAGACAGAGCCAGACAGAGCTCATGGTAGGCCTACTGGATGCTGGATTACAGCCAGGCAACATGCCTCCCAACACGATGCGTTACGACATCGATTCGCATGGAATTTATTTTGACAAAAATAAATATTTAGTTTTGCAAAAGCACCGTCGTTGGTCGTCGCGTTTAACAAAGTTGTCCGTAGATTTTTAAAAACGTACTACTTACTACGAAACCGTAAAGCCCTACGATTTAGTAGGTTAGTCATCATATCTACTTTACCTCGTAGCAAAAGTATTAATCGTTTCATTATTAAAAGGAAGCTGCCACTTCCAGCTGCAAATCTTTGTATCATTGGCAAGTGTGGATGTGCCCTAACGTTAGTAGTGGTCGCCTGTCCAAGGCGTGTGGCTCGCGGCAACCTTATGTTACCATGTTCTAATTACAGGTACAAGACAGTGGTAATGCAAACGTTATTTATTAAAATTTTATTCATCTATCTTTAGTACTAGTACTTGTAATACCTTACTTGGCTTACCAGAAGCAATCAAACTTATTAAGTACTTTAACTTACCATTGTAACTTTTTTTTATCATGCAATTTATTCATGCACCTAGTATATAGCCCACCTGGTGTTAAGTGTTAACTACAAGGAAGATAGTAAACTGAACAAGTTTGGATAAAACTATTTGTAATTAATACGCTCTACACATCAAGTTTTCTTTTTCTGAAGATATTTATTATTTTTGTTGTTGTGTAGTTGTTGTTGTGTTAATATTTATATTTTTTTATTATTAATATACCTACTTGAAATCCTTTCACCACACCGGCACCGTTTTGAAAGAACCATATTGACTCGATAAGAAGAAATCAATTTCTTTAAAATTAATATTTTAAACCGAAATCGATTTATTCTTAGCGTGTGTCCATGTTTTGGATATAATGATAGGTTACATATTTCCTGGTTTTAAGTGATCACCTGCTTACTTTCTCCTCTTAGTTCATCCATAATATTAAATGTAACCTTTCTTCTTCCTCATGGCTCAAATCATTTTAATTGCACGTCTATGGGTATTAAAGGCCGTTAAAATAATAACTACAGGTGTGTATTTATGTACTAGTCAAAGATGTAGCAGTGAATTATCACCGTTATAGTCTGTAGGTATGCGTTTACACGAAAAAAAAAACAATTTTATTTTTTAACGCATTATTACTGCAATTTGGGCTTTCTTTAAGTAGGTGGATGCATGCTTGGATTTGTTTTATTGACTTCGCAATTTTTCAATCATTCCTCTTTTGGTGACGAGCGCGTTGATGTCTAATGTATAGAGAACATGCAATATTATAGATATCTTGGATGTATCGCATTTTTACTCATAGTGTAATGAGATGGCGGTATACCATCTATGTCACTGAACACTTGTTACATAAAATGAAACCTAAATATTCAACACTACTTTTAAATCGTAAACATTCCTGAATTTTACAATAGATTTCACCTCATATTACGAAATCCAGAGCACATACAGATCTCTACTTCCGTCCATTGTACTTCCATGTGTTACGTCTACAACGATACGTGGTTATGTAAACAGCAATCATGTATACCTACTGGTGGGTCACTGACCTTGGCCTCCAGAGTGTCGAGGTTGACGACCCCGCCCGCCTCCAGCGTTTGCTGCAACAAACAAACAACCTGACCTTTACTTATGTCCATGTGGGTTATATGGAGTAAACGATGAGGCGGCATTTACATAGAACACTTCATATTTGCTATTTGATGCATTAACATATTTAGAGTTCATCCGCACAGAAGTACAAGTCATGTTGGTTCTAAAAATGCGTGTATCTCGTTTTCTCTAAGCAGACTAGGCTGGAGAGGATGGTAGATACTGAACAAACCTAATCTATCTATAATCATGTATTTTGACGTCCGACGACGTCTTAGGCTTCGTTCACACGGCATTGTCCTGCACGTTTTTTTGCAGTATACGTCTTAACGTATAAATAGTGACCATACAACGTACATATATCCATTCACACGTCGATTGTACTGCAAAAAAACGTGTAGCGCTTATACGTTTAAACGCATACTCAACGGACTTGTCAAGCAAATCGAATGAACTTTGACGTATTCGATTCGCAGTGGCACATAATATAGCTCTGTCTCGTTCACACGGCACGATGTTCACACTTTTTAATTACGAGTTAATAACTTTTCAAAACTTTCAACAGACATTCAAAAGTAATTAAAAAACTTTTTTACATCGTTTCTAAGATTTTCGAATAATTTTTCAGATGTGATTGTTCGCACACATTAATAGGATGTACCCAAAACCTTCTGTTTTGTCGGCGGCGAGACCGTTGGCGCCTACGATACCAATATAAAAGTACAACCACGCGTGGATCCATCAGTGACGTCTACTCGCTGTGACAACTGTGTGAAGACTGCGGCTATTCGTCTTTTACACGAATGATAATTTACCGTGTGAAGACCCGGATGATTGTACGTTAAAAAAACGAATACGAAAAAAACGTGCAGGACAATGCCGTGTGAACGAAGCCGAGTTCTTACTTGCCATGTCCCCGGTTTCCTGTGTGACCGTGGTTCATACGGGAAACTCTTGTGCAATCGCTGATTTAAGGGACGATTAAGAAAACTTTCTTTGACTTTTAAGTGACCGACGCAAACTGGTATGAGACGAGATTATCGCGATCATATCACGATGATCGTCAGTTCAATTGATACTGTTATACGTCAACTGGACAATCGGATTGGATAATGCAGTGGTTGTAGGCCTACCTATACTTGTCCAATATATTTTTTCAACTTATTTCTACAAATATCTTTGAATACACCCGCATAATACGCCTTTTGCTACACTATTGAGTTCGAGGCCGAATAAAATACATACTTACCGTTAATAAAAAGTTCAACGTTTGATAAAATAATTAACGGCCCCGTTATAAAATATAGCAGAGCAACACATGTATGTCATTAAGTGGGAATGAAACCCACAACCTTAGCAAGTTCTCAAATCACACAAAACGTTCAACAAATCATGAAAATATTATCTGTTACAACAAAGTAAACATACACATTCAGTTACCCGGCTCCATTGCTCCAATATCAATGCCGTGGGTCGGTAATGGATACTCTCTCGATATAATGCACTCGCTGTACAGGGTGCGCCAGGAATTAGACGCCGAAGTTAGGATAAGTAAACTAACCAACCAGCCTTGAAGATGAATATAGGTACCTAGGTAATTTAATTGGTTAAGTCGCTCAAGACGGTTCTCTACATTTTTCCTGTTCTTCTAATATACATTTGATCGCATTTTAGACACTCTGTACGCGAGTATTCGGCCGAATGTGCTCAATTAGAATGCCAGGTAACGGGATATTATCATAACATGAAGATATAAACCCAAGAGAGCGGAGAGATGTTTCAATCGACCATTATTTTAAACTATGAAACCGTGCACGAAGTGGACGCGAGAAGTGCGGCTTTGGCGGGTTCGCGGATGTTGGTATATTTCCCGGTCTCAAGGTGTTGAGAAATCCCAGATTACTCATGCATATCTAATATCAAATGATATTGAAAGTAACCCTCGCCCAACTCCACTGCACCACATCAGATGCGTTTCAGAGCGAGACAGCTGCAGCACAGAAATGGCTGCAGCTAATTTCACGTTTTAATTACCAACTGCAATTAACACATTTGCGATAATTGACTAGCAAGACCACTCCACCCGCTCGCAAGAACTTGATCATATCTACTTTCTATGTGAACGATTCGGATACTTTTCTAAGGAGCGCGAATCAAGGTTTTCCAGTAAACGGGCTCTCTAATCTCTTAATCATCAGTCTACAAATAAAAAATAACAAGAGTTTGTAAGCAAACATTGAAACATTCCTCGACTGCTGTTATTTTTTCATACTAGTTTTTTAATAGCTGATGAAACAAGCATAATTGGCCCCCATGATGTTAAAGCTGTAACCATCACTTATAACAAAGGATTGCCTCGTAAGTCAAGCATGTCAGGAACGTGCCCTAAGATGCACTGCACTGCGTACCTACCTGAACTTGAGGTATGAAGATGTTAAGCCTCTCGTGCCAGTAATTTCACCGGCACCCAATCCGAAACAGCAATGCTTCTTCAAGATAGAAAAAAGTATTGGTAATAATAGTAGGTACTAGGCAGGCATGGTTGACTCTACTACTACTAATACTATTTCTACTGCTACTTCTTAATATTATTAAATTTAATTCGAGATGAACAGTTTCTAGGAATGATAAGAAATAAGCTTCAACGTCAAATTATCATGGTCGAGCGCATCATCCGACTCTTGTGGACCTATTACACGCGGTGACTAACCAACTCACTGGCTTTCATCAAGTTGTAAGATTGCATATAAGATTTCTGCCCGTTTCTGTAGGTTTTGGCCACTTGCGTGGAACGGGCATGACGCGCGCTTTCAGTAATTCAATTCAATTCAATATTTTATTTTCAAACTTTACATAATAATTAGGTTATGACAGAGTCCAGGTGGTAGGTACGATGATAAACAGATTAAAACTAAATACAAAAACAAATACGTAAAGAATAAGCTGTAAGTCAAGAGAATACCACATGCGCTCTTGTAGTACTCTTTACGTGGTTTACAAGATTCAAAATAGTCCTAAGATCATCAACAAGCAATGCAGTACAAAAATACGACAAGATTACATACAACTAGTTTTAAACTTGACACGGTTACTGACAATGCCAGCAGTGGGTGCAATTATGGCGCAGGCGCACCGCAATGACGCATAATGAGTGTGATTCCACGATGTAAACAAGGCTTTAGGCTAAGTTGTGTACAAGACTATCTAGTAATAGTCAATAATAAGTGAGTTTACATTGGCTATCGTCCAGCCACTCTAGGCATGTGGATGTGGCAGATTAAACGAATGGCCTTTTGTCTACGGTCAGACCATTTGTTCTGGGATTGAGTGTTCTTATTTATTATTTTAGTTAGATATACGTTTGCTTAGTTTAAAGCTCGACGGTGCTTGAAATGACTACCGATAATGTGATTTGAACCCTATGCTATCTCCCTAGCGAAATTTCATAAAAATGCCTGAGCCTATCAATGTAACTTACAAGGCATTTTACTGTGTCAACACTCAAATATATTGCCGGTAAAATTCCTGGCATGTGGAGCTGAATATCTGTATGCCTCAAGTTGATGGACGCAGGTCAGTACCACGTAGGGTACGTTTCTGACGTGCGTAACTTACGAGGCAATGTTCTGTTATAAACGACGGCTACCACTTAACATCTGGTGGGCCAAATGTTTGTTCCATCAGCTGGTTGTATAAAAACAATGGAATAACGATCATTGCCGTCTATACTTATACAACAGTACAGTGACTATACAGACACCTACAGGTAGCAACCTAGTTTTAGTTTAGGCTGTGCCGGCCTGTGCCTTAATTATATACAGTCAGTCACGCAAACTATCTTCAATTAGCTATAGATCCGGCTTCTTAATTATGATTACACATCTCACGAAAGATTTGGGACAAGCGTAAAAAGTATAAATATACATACGTATATTTTTAGTTGATGGAACAAGCATTTATGGCCTGCCTGATGTTTAGGTGGTAACCATCGCTTAAATAACAAAGCATTAACTCGTAGAACACGCGCGTTAGGAACGTGCCTTAAGATTCGCAGCACCGCTCCCATCAACTTGCAACATACAGATATTCAGCCTCACGTGTCAGTAGGTTTTACTACATTTTACTTATTTTTTGTACTGAAAAAACTGGTTTTACTAAAACCTTTGCTTATCATGGTGCGTCACATCATAATATGCGTGTTGTGTTGGTCGAGTATTTTTGGAAACAGCAAAGTTACAAAAACTCTAGAACAGGTTTTAGATTCAGCGGTAACATGAATAATTTTGCAATGTAATTGTCATTGTAATTAGAATGCAAGTCATAGTTTACGCACTATTACCGACCCACCCTGGGGAGCTCTAGTTATGTGACCGGGATACTTACTATTTCATAATGCAGGACAATCAGTGCGTGTATAGCCACTAGGTAGTTGTTTTTTGTTATAAACTAAAACAGAGTTTCTTTAATCATCGAAATAAGACTGCACTAAGTTGTTTGCACTAATGACATTTGTCTAGTTGTATATTTTGCATGCGCTGTGGCGTCCTGTAATTAGAGAGACACAACGCACTGATACATTTAAGATTGTTCATTGATACTATGTGATTTCTCTGTTGGATGCCCTAAATAAATAAAATAAAATAAAAAATAGGTGCGTCATGATTTATATTTATATTCACATTTGGTAAATTATGTAATTACTTTTGTGCATAGCTTCTTCTAAAATGCCCAGTAAAAGGTATGGTTCCCGGGGGGTAGATTTGTTTTTATTTTTTCATAGAGCACATTAAGGATCGACAAGATTATTTTAAGTAGTAATTTAGGGGGCAGAAGATTGATTAAATAAACAATGACTTGTACTTGAATTAATTATGATAACGATAGTTATTAAATAAAATGTGTCAGCAGAACTTGTAGAACTAGTCAGAATATCATTTTAAAATTATTCATAACAATACATACCTACATTAAATATAGCCACTTTTGCATCGTGACTACTACCTCTGGTACTTACATGTAATTACACTACACAACACATGCTACGTCAGTGAAGTGTTCAAAGAAGCCGATTTTATCAGCTGTGTATTGTGTTAGGAAACAAAGTGGTCCAGTAGTGGGCGTAGCTGCGCCCACGCACTCCATCTCAAACAATAGCCTCATATACATTAACAACCAAAGAATACTATAAATTGTGTGAATATCCTATCCATACATAGTCTAGTTTAACTAAACTAAGTAAATGTAACATTTGTTGGGGACTTACTGGCCCGTTAGTAGAAACTCTTAAATAGAAGTCATTGGTTTATTCAAATTTAAAATTTCCCTTACATTAACTTCACAAACGTGTAAATGAATATTAAAAAATATATAATTTGAGTGTTACCAGAGAGGCTGATCGCTGCTGCTTGCTGAGGTCATGGTGGCTGCGGGCGCGCTCTTCTCCAGCGTCCGAGAACTGACCCGATTTACGGCTGAAACAAAAACATACATCACAAATTAATCATAAACCGATGTCCTACCTACTTGTATCATACCTAGCAATGTGCATGCCAGTCTACTTGTTGTAATTCATGATTTAGTCCACAATATTTATTTATTTATTTTATTTAATTCGTAGTGTGAGTGTAAATCAAAGTTCAGTTTGATTTGGAAGCAAAAACCAACCTTGAAGACAGATACTAAGTTACGTTACCAAAGAATGCATGATGGTGTCCGTTACTTTGTCTATCGGTTCAAGTTGAATTATACTACAAAAGTTACCAGCTAGGTTCTTGATTACTAATATCTACCTACGCCCTTGTTACTTAACGGCCTACAGAATCAAAGCAAGACAAAACGTATACAAATTATTTAGCCATCCTTATACGAGTCCTAAGGACCACTCAAGGCTCTATATTTATTTTATAAATAAAATTACAGAATGAAAAATATTATTTATAAGAAAATGAGACCTGTATAAAGTAAAAGGGTACCTTGCAAGTTTCCGATGCGCTCTGCGGCCGCCGCTGATCATGGACAGCGTGCTCATCACCGCCGACATGCTGGCCTGCGGGTCGCCTCATGGGATCTGTTGACCAATATACAGACTGTTAATGATGAAAGCTTGAGTCTTGTTTAATAAAATAGTTATCAGAAGTTTATGTTGAAAATTTTAGGAGAGGCTTTTATCCTGCTTTCTTAGGCTGAAGATGATAACGATAAGAAAAGAGGTTTACATAAAAATCCGCTAGCAGAAAAGACGCGGGTGGCTCGCGGCATCCGCTACAAATCATGGAGACAAATAGGTTTCCAAGTGGGAGGTACCACCGTGCCAGTCGCGCCAGTCGCGTTGCCGAGACTAACGAGCCAGCTTCTAGGCCTCGGGCCTTAGAGGGCCTAGACTGTAGTAACTGCTGTTTCAGTAGAATCTGAAGGACATGGCGGCCATTAACTGCTAATGTACCTACACAGTAGGAAGTATATTCTCCGGTCGTCTTTGTATCGTCTCTTATGTAATCTGTAAGTTCCTAAGCCAATTTAGCTCTCTAGCTAAATCAGCCTGATTCAAAAATCGTGCTCCCTGCAAGGCATCTTCCTTCACGGCTGTTTCGATTTGAATGCTACGAGCTCCTCAGCATTCCTTGGTAATTCCTGCGTTTGATCCACACGCGAGACTTTCGGCGCGGACGCTCATTAGAGGCTCGGTTCACCGCAGCCCATTACCAAGCAGACGGCCAGCGGGCAACCTCGGTCAGATCCTACTAACTGTTTAATAAACTGCTGTATCATGGTACTAACTATAGAACTGACTGTGGAATGGGCTCCATCATTACCGTGTCGCTCCAGAGCGTCATTACCGTTCGCCAGTCGTAAGTTAAATGAAACACAGGTTTCAAATATGTACAGTTGCTTGCTACGTAAATCCAAGCCCTTTCTCCATGGTATATCATGGATCATGCACAACTGTTTAGGTCAAACTAATGCGAAATGTCTGGCTTTGTCTGCGGACTTGCTGGGGGTTTTTTGGTCTTATTATTTACGCGAAAAATTCTGCATTAAACTGCGACCCACTTTGAATGCATGTGCCTGATAACACAGCACACATTATTTCGACGGTTTGCGGCACAAATTTCAAAGGAATATTTTGTTATCGTTTGATTCCTCCCTACGACTATATAATTTCTCCAACTCAATTTCTGATAAACATGTCGACTGATAGCGGAGGGTGTTGGATAATGAAAACGCAAGTCAGACGTCATGTGGATGCGGACGCTAACACAAGATTGATGTTCTGGCTACCACCCTGCTCTCTTCCCACCGCGACCGTCGTCGCTAGGGGTGTTCCATTTGATCGGTAATCGAAATCACACCTAAATTTATTTTTAGTTTATTCAGTTGTAATTTTTGTTCAGAAATATAACAAACATAAACGGACTTTTCCCGCAGTAGTGCAAACTAATCGGATTCACTGGAAAGAAACCAGCTACACAGCTGCAGAACGATCTCTTTGAGCACACACGATTATCTTCACGAATAAAATTCCCAAGACAGACACTAAATACCGATTTATGCAAGTGACGTTTAAAACTTGAGAAACCGGCTTCATGGCCAAACTGCTGAACCGATTCTGAAGATATTCAAATAAAAAATCATATCTGCTCATAAATTATAGTGTCAAAGTTATGCAATAACAAAAACAACCAAATTGAAAACCTCCTTCCTTTTTTATTTAAAGTTGGTTTAGAAGACTGAAATGTATACTGATAGACCCCAATTGAGCCATACGAATCTGTTTCGTGTTTACAAGTGTGCATCCCTAGTGTTATGTAAGTGTTAGTTAAGCTGTGCCTTGACGCAGATGGCGTAATTACAGCCTGCCACCCCGTCTACCGGCAGATGACGGCTGCAAAGCTCTCCATGCCGTCTTCATTTCTAACCGTCTTTGATATTAGAATGTTTTTTTTTTTTTTTTTTTTTTATGCCATAGCTGGCAGACGAGCAGACGGGCCACCTGATGGAAAGTGTGATGTAGATGGAAAGTGTGATGGAGAGGTGGTGCTGATGCGCTGCCGGCCTTTAAGGAACTGAAAGACCCGCCTTTTGAAGGATTTAGGCTTTTTTTTTTTTTTGCCTTTTGATTACGAGAATAGTGTCGACAATTGGCACCCATTTTTAGATGCGTGTAACAAATAAGTAAGCCTCCTCCATTATCTTTACTGAGGCTCCACAATTGGTAATATCATATTGGAAGACCTCTAGATTGGTGTTCGTTCAAAATGCTAATGGGCCCATAACTCACATCATCACGTGTCATAGCTTTTAGCCGTGTCAGAGTGTAGACAAAACGGCGGCTAAAGGCTGACGTATACTTCAACAAAATGTTAACGATTCTTCAGTAGCCCTATATACCTCTGTAGCAGGTTCTTTGACAGAAGCCCTAAAATCGGTGTAGTTTTATTTATTGACCTAAAGAACTTGTAGAACATTAAGGTGTCGTCTGAGCTAACCGCAATACAGCACAGTGGTTAGCCCTTCCGTTAACACTATACGCCTGGGATGAAGCCCTGCCTCGGACCCTACAGTCTACTTCTTGATAAAATAATATTAGCTTCTTAACATGTAGATACTTCTTACGACTGAAGTTTCTTTTCTCTATTGGCAAGTCTTAGATCTGGGTGGAACGGTCTACTTATTATTAGGCACGAGATTTGGCATTCCAAATCTCGGCCGCGAATCCAACTGATGAATAATTTCGATTCGAGTTTTGTTATTGGCTACCTTAGACTGGGTGGTTCATTCCAATAAATACGAGAACGATGCTTCACCTGCCTCAACAATTGCAACGCTCCATAGTTGCTCTAGGCAGGTACCACCAATCAAATATTATCAAGCAGTGGGAATTGTTGAATCATAATAGGCGAATGTATTACAAATTGCAAACCTTCATCATTTAGATTCAACTCAGTGGGAAGTTCTACAAGTTGATGTTAATTCGCACAGCAACGCAATAATACCGAATGAATGCAATTATCTACGATCTACAACGCGCGTAGTGTCGAAAGTGCAACACACCGAGCACGAGGTTTGTATTCAGTCGGTTTCTGTAATTTATTAGTAGATTGTTATACAAGGGCAGTAAGTGAGCTTTTGCAGAACAAGATCCTTTTTGGCGCCCGTGCGAGCGCAGCTCGCAAAGGGCGCTAATGGATCGAGTGTACCCGAGATATTTAGATGCCCGAGCGAGCAAAGCGAGCGAGGGCAAATATAGTTCGAGGGTGCAATAGCTACTTATGCCCGAGGTAAGCATTCTACTTTACATCATTCATGCGAGGTAAATTTTTAACTAGCTGATGGAACAAACATGTGGCCCACCTGATGTTAAGTGGTAACCATTGCCTATAGCAAAGCATTGCCTCGTAGGTCAAGCACGTCAGGAACGTGCCCTACAATGCACTGCCCTACGACCATCAACTTGAAGCATACGGATGTTCAGCCTCACGTGTCAGTGATTTCACCGGCACCCATACCCTTCAACTCGAAACACAGCAATGCTGCTTTTCTGCAGAAATAGGCTTACAATACAACAATAACACAACATTTATACGGGTATGACGAAATGTAATTTTAATTTGAGAAAAATAAAATTACAATAATAATATAAGTATTATTATAATTATACTATTAATTTTATTAAAATTAATAGTAAAATATTTGTACCAGTAGGTATCTGCTAAAACAGTCGTAGACGCACACTTATGCACACATCTGTGAGCTACTATATCTTTTCAGTAAAAAGTTTTCATATCATTTTGTAAGAAAAGAGATTGTTTCACCAAGGAGGTTTGCATAGCTCTTGAACTGTAATGAACCATCACCAAGGAGGTTTGCATAGCTCTTGAACTTTAATGAACCATTACGTATCAAGCATAGTGTGACGGTAACAGTGATTTGAAAATGGAACGCATTTACAATGCACTGGGCTGCACACGCCTACTTTCACAGCCTCTTTGTGCTAAAGTAAATCCTATTTACTGAGCATGTATGATGTAAACGTAATATAAACACTCATAATTCGCACCTCTAATAGACCTGGGTTTTTTTCTAGCAGCCAGTCAAAGGTATTCGCTTAACAACATCAATACTAATTAGACGACCTTGAAACAAAAAGCGAGCAGATTTGTGTATCGGGGCTACGAGAACCTTGTTTTTTGTCTTTTAAACACTGTCGGCAATCTACGGTGTGTCGAAAGATCAGTCTCCAGTAAGTACTACGCACGCGCCTGCGCCTGCGTCACGCTTTTAGATCAAACGAATAATTTGTTATTAGAGCTAAGTAGAGACCTGTTTAAAAAAAAAATTAAATATTGGTTACTTGTAATTATTGGCTCTGTATATCTTTCCTTGTTGTAAGAGATGGTAGAGTTTTTTTTCTTAACTTAATTTAGTTAGCTGCTTTTTTAGTCCAATAACATTTAGGTTAGAA
Source organism: Thera obeliscata (assembly GCA_947578465.1). NCBI lineage: Eukaryota > Metazoa > Arthropoda > Insecta > Lepidoptera > Geometridae > Thera > Thera obeliscata. The sequence continues at coordinate 463,568 of OX387921.1, read as the reverse complement.
TAATGTTTAGGTCATCTTTTATTTTATAAAACAAAGTGCTTTTAAATTGTATCGCGATAGCACGCGAACTATCGCGCAAGTCTGCATAACTCTCGTATCGGAGAAATTATTCAAAAGAGTCTCGGAACCGGTTCTCAGGCGCTCGACTGTATTTAACTTTATTTCAACTTTTTTCTCGTTTTTAAATAACGATACGAATTAAAGCCCAATGTCCACTGAAGTTCGTGGATTCTAACCGAGTGATTCTAAACACATATTTTGGAACATGTTTTTATTTCGGAACGTAGTTAAAATTAACAAAATCGAAACCTTCTTAAAAAGTTGTGCACCTGCTAAGCAGTTCTAAAGTTTTTTCAGTTGGTAAGGCTTTAACCATATCTTATATATATAAGAAACAGAATAGTTCCTATGAAGTAACTGTAAGGTCGTAGTTTATGTAGAGTGTAAACAGTTTGTCAACAGTTTTTAAAATTGTTTTAAACTTAAACCAGAAGAAAACGTAATCTTAACGTAACCTACCCTACCCTACTGCAGGCCTTACCAATTATCGAGACCTGCAGTTGAATAAAATCGAGTAGAATCCAATTAAAGGATGGTTATCTGTACCAATAACTCAAGAGGAGTGACTGTTGATATGGAAACAGTATTTGATAATATTAGTAATTTTGAAGTAAATATCCAAATATCAAAATTTTCAAGATTTTTCTAAGAGATTTTTCTTTAGTTGACCTTTGTACCACTATTCCATTTTTTTTCTAGAGTGTCGATGACACGCACAGCACATATATAATTTATTGTATGCTGATTGTGCTGAAGCAAGAGCTAACAACTTAGCAATATATCTAGAAGATGTTAATTGTCCAGATGCAGTTGGTACCCAGATCGTGATAGGTGACCACACACGAAGCTCATTCAATCAATTCACTCACTCGCCATACGCTCTCATGCAGGAATTGCAAATGTGTATTTGTGTGAAGAAAATAAAGACAATTTGTTTTGTTTCGATGATTGTGACAGTAAATAAGCAGAATGTTGTGCCAATTAAAAAAAACAGGCTTTTGCATCTATTGTAGATGATTTATATAGCGTTAGGAGCAACTGTTGATTACTGCCAATTATGCCCGTTATAAGAAACTTGCTTTGGCTGTAAAAGCAAATATACCTACCTCCTTACTGTCTAACTACCGTCGAAACTTGAGCACTAGCATGCTCTGTGAATGGGTGACATTGAACTCAGCGGAAATACATTGGAAGCAGTGTATCGGAACCAATGTGCAAATAACAGGCGGCAGTCGACGACGTCGTCGTTGGTAATACGCGCCTCACTGCCCACCATAACCACCAGTGGACTTCCTTTATTTTTGTTTGGACAATCACGCTTGCATTTTTGCTATCTGACTTCATCTTGAGAGCCTTTGTTTCAACAAACAAGCAGACTTTTTATTTCTTCAACAGTTTTATATTCAGTGACGTATACCACCGCAAACCAACCATAAGCCCAGGCTTTCTGAACTAAGTACTCGATACTTAAGACTGCACGAACTAACACATCTAAAGACCACAGGTTAATACTCCTTTCTAGTTCTTACATTTATTTTCCACAAGAACTAAATTGTTTATTTTACTCTATTGAATTTCAATAAGATCAGATACCTATTTGGTACAGGCAATGCCAATTAACTTGTTCCCTTTAGCTCGTCTTATCAAAACATTACCATCAACGTCTATTGAGAATTGAGATGAAACGATTCCACCAACTCGGACTCAGCTACTTGCGACTCTGTAGGTAGGTACATTGATAGAATTACTTTTCGCAGCAAGTGCATGAACCCGTTATTTTTATTCATTTGCCAGAATTGTGTACGCACGTAAACGACATGATTCTTATTATTTCTGTAGCGAAGTTTTCGTTGATTCGTTTATTTCGAAACGAAATGGTAGGGCACCCAAATATTTTAGAAAACGTAGCTGGTGAAAATATCGATTAAGAAAATAGTCGTATGCCAATTAATTAAATGTTGCTTATTAGAACAGCCAAATTTTCCTACTGCATGAATTACCTACTGTAATTACTATAAAAAGAAGCATTTACACACCAATTTACATAGCTGTAGGTATTTTTCAACTCTTTTTCTTTGACTTCCAATCGAAAAGGAGGATGTTCTCAATTCGTTTTTTTTTTTTTTAATGTTTGTTACCGCATAACTTCGTCATTTGTGAGCCGATTTGAAAAATTATTTTTTTATCTGAAAGGTACTGCTTCCAGATTGGTCCCATTTTAATTTTATTAAAATCGGTGTTGCCATTTTTTTTTAAATAATGTTTTAATGTTTGTAACTGCATGCCTTCGTCATTTATGAACCGATTTAGAAAATTATTTTTTTATTTGGAAGGTTATTTAGACTAGACTAGACTTAGACTAGAAACCGACTTCATAGCCGTTTGGCAATGAAGTCGGTTTCTCAAGTTTTTTAAACTTATAATTATATCTTTGGTAATTTACCAAAGATAAAACCTCCTCCGATTCACACGTCAACAGTTAAAGTCAGCAACAAATTGTCGCCGATAAGTAAGTTCATGAGAGCGCGAGTACAATGCAGTCATATTTCACAAGGAAAGCTCGCCAGCCTCGTCATTTGTGCACGGCGAACAGAATAGGGCTCACTGTCGGACTAGGCACAGTACAATAAATAAAAGCAGTAAAGTAACGTGTCTGTTAAGCTGAAGGACAAGTATGCCATCTTAATCTAAGCGCCTCTCCATCCAAATATTGTCTGGAAGAGATCGCTCTTCAGCGATGAGACCGCCAATTGTACATAATTATATTTTAACGTTACTTGTTTCTCTATTGTAAGTTGTAAGGTGAGCTATAAAGAATGTTTAATTCTATTCTATTCTATGCTAAGCCTATGTAAAACCATGTGACGCTAAGTTTAAAATGTACCTAAGGTATATCGGTAATTTCATCAGCGGCCTTTATAAAACTTTGGGGGTCAAAAAAGCACAGTGGAGCTTTTCAGTATTTTTTTTACTGCTAAAGCCTGCCTGCTGTGCCTGAGGTATTCAAAGACACCGCTTAGCTCCGGCTCTCAGGCGAGCTAATTAGCGGCCGTGAACCATTCATTAGCTCCATGCTTTACCTTAGGTATACTTCAAGATACTGTCTTACAACCTCGTCACAACATAGCAAACAGCTACGAAACAATAAGAACTCATGACTTTTTCTCATTTCAAAAAGTTGTATCAGCAGTTGGATAACCTTTATAATCTCAGAAATAAACACCTCTTTTCTTCAATCTCGTCGATAGTGCTAGACTATATAAAAAACGAGAAGAGGTAAGTTATTTCTAATATCCGCCATAATAAGGTAGGTACTTACCTATGGCATTGCGTTTATTGCAGCACATCATACAGAAAATGAGGGCAATCGAACACATCTATTGATCTGTAATAAGATGTTGCGCAGCCCGAAGACAATGAAGCAGGAATGGAATGTAAATGGGCACGGTGTCCGTGCAGTCCAAAAAGTATATCTTGGTACAACTGAAGCTAGCCGTTTGTGCGTAAATGGCGAAGGAAGATTCACCTCACGGCTACCTTCAGGCCCGCCAAGGTATACTACTGTACAATGGATCTCGGCACTTGCAGACTTTCTTCGTATAATGAGGTGCAAGGCAGGGCAGGCGTGACGGACAGGTGCACGCAACGAACCATAGCGCAGGACTCTTGCCTTTGTACACTGACACCAGTAACACCACTCAGTACAGTTACGACCACCAAAATCCAACGTATAGCTTTTTTATTCAACGCAACTTATTTCATTCATTTCATGTTCGAAATAAAGAAACTTATGAATTCCATAGCATCTCAAGCAGTTTAGCTATGCGTATTGACAAATATATTCGCGTCTTGCTCTTTATCTTCGTCCAAAGTCACGAGTTAGTGTTTGGTTATCGATCAATCACTGCATCTTGCCTCAGTTGAGTCATGGGTACTTGCGCTGCTGTGCGTCTTACTTACATTGGCAAGCGCCAAGTGGCATGCGGCAGGAGGCAGGGCAAGGGCCAAGTCCCTTAGCTCCGACGACGGCGACGGCGACGCGACGACGGTTACAACCGCTTGGCCGTGAACCCCATACCTCGAGAGGCTTTCTTTTTCGCTCTATTTTACGCTGCACAAAAATATCTGGAGTAAATCAAATTTTACCTATAGGTTAACGCAGTTATTTTCAACTGTGAAGCTAATAACGAACACTATTACAAGTTACAAGTTGGTTTTATATTTTTACACGTTGGTCTCTATTTCTTAACATTATCAAAGTTGTTACTTTCTTTAAATTTATGCGCATACGTAATATAGAGATAAACTGTACGTAATATACAGCTGAACTGATAAGACACAGTCATTAAAACAAAAATTCTAGTTAAGACCGCAGAAATCGATCGCATTGCTCTAATTCCCAATTCCCAATATACGCAATGCTATATGGATTACATCCGCGGTCCGCGATCTTTTGCACCCTCTTGGAGGCACCATCAGTCTCAGTCTGCGTGCCAGGAGTACTATTCTTATAAGTATTCGTATTCAATATTCGCGTGTTGCAATTATTTCATGAACTGCATTCAGACGGTGCGGTGCGGTGGCGCAGTTTAGTTGCAATTAGAAAGAAGGCTGGCGAGCCATCGCCTCTGCTCCGCCCGCTTTGGCACGTTTTCCGTAATTAAATCTAACGCGTCGATTTCTAATGAACCTAATTAAAGTGAAATGTTTCGATAATTTGCCGCAATGTAGTAGATTTACAGCGGAACTGTAAAAACAAAGGTAATTCATCCACATCCGTGACGAGTACATTAATGGAAGCACGAAGTCTCATACATGCCATCACTCCATATTTGTCACCAGAAGTGACTGTGATTACTATTGGTAATAAAAACAATCCGTGAAAAAACAGATACCAGAAAATATAAAAAGTCCTCGAGTAACTCGAGGACTTAAAAAAAGAGGGTAAAACTATGGCCTGGGTATTGGTTTGATCTGATCTCTGTAGCTGATAAAAATACGTGGTGCTGGTGAACCATTTAGGAACTCATATACCCAGCTTACACGATCTATCTGAGCTTTATATTAGCTAAGTAACCTTTATTTTTATAGAGACCGATGGACTAATAGAGACCGACAGTCTAACTATAATGAGATAAACACATCAATGTGCAAATACAATGTTTATTTACAATAATTTACATTATACCAGAAATACATATCACTAATACTATGACACTTTCAAAAGAAAAAAAACATACTCTACCAAAATAGCGTAAGTATATTTTTACAACTAGCCAAAAAAACGACCTCAATGATTTGTCGCAAATAAATTACTAACATTACAATATCGTGTTACTGCAAGCGAGCCCCCATTCCGATTACCGAATAAATTAAAATGTTTAAAGAATAACAAAGAATTGTGTAAATTTAGCTCCCGTGGGTTCAGTACCCTCGTTGTTGGTGTGAGTTAGATAAATGAGGCTTTTACTCATTGTCGAGATAGCTGCGGCCCCGATCCGAGGGCTATTGTCCAAACGGGTTTCATTCAAATAGGAAATAATTCGATCAACGGATTTTGAATAACTCCAATAGAATAGACTCGCTGAGTGCGTATTGTGCTGCAGTTTGTTGTTAACGGCTTTTACAAGGATTCCCGGGCTCTTTGTAAAGCAGGTATTAAGAACTTTATTTAGGCTTAAACAGGGTATGAATCTATAATCTCAGTTAGTATCTATCTTACTCAGTTAAAACTGAAACTAATCAAATATACAGAAACCCTTAAAAACGATCGACACAAATTAGGAGGATACTTACCCCCGAATACTGAAACGCAACTCAGATTTAAGCACGTCTCAAGCGACGAATATTTGACAGTTTTCAATGAAAATCTGTCAAATATTCGTCGCTTGAGACGTGCTTAAATCTGAGTTGCGTTTCAGTATTCGGGGGAAAGTGTGTTATATACGTATACTCAGTACATTTACTACTCACTTAGAATACAAATATACATAAAATTTACGCAAGTGCGCAATTTTATGTATATTGCGCATCAATTTGCGCAAGCCAGATTGATCAGAACTTGTTCTAGGCATTATTATTTCTTCTATGACAGTAATCCTTAATTTTACACCCCATTTGTTATGCTTACGGTAGAAACCGTTATGACATGAATGGACATTGACAGCATAGCGGCATTGTTACGTCACTTCTGAGCCTGCACTGCACCCCTGTCCTCAGCACTGCGCCGCGTGCGTATGCACATGCACTCGACTACCCTTAAGTAGTCAATGCCTTATTAAGCAATACAAGTGGTACACGCAACTACATCAATGATATCGGACAAAGACATCAAGTTATATGAGTCAAATAATGAACTAGAGTGGAAATAATGACCACTGACAAATTCAAAAACTTAACGCAAATAAATTATTCTGTGTGACAAACCAAAAACATCTATGATACGCCAAAGCCTCGAGGGTGATCAAGGATCCAACGAAGTTCTGACAAGGTCGTAAAACGTTGCTCTGACTCGTCTTACGACCTTAGATTTTGTTGTAAAACTTCATAACTGTAGCACATAAAAATTGAGTTTACTATGGAGTATTCCAAAGGCTCCTCCAGATGCCTCCAGAATAAAATTTCCAACTTGCTATTCCTCACCCCCTGCCTAATAAATGTTACCTAAAAATGGTTAACTTTAACTTATATGTAAGTTAATTTATGTAAGTACTCCAGTTTGTTCCCTGGCTGTGATAAATAATGAAAGCCCTCGTAGTAAACGTCAATTTGATGCGATTGTCACAGAGGCATCACTCTACACACTACAGCAACGCATCGTGCGTGGATCTATTGTCTGCTTTTATCTAGCAAACATAAACTTTTACGATTATAGCGATAATAATAAGCGCTATTGTGACTGTGATCGTGTGACTGTTATTATTTTGATCCGTCATTTTAGTTTTGCGCCGATTGGATAGTATAAAAATCCAAGTCGTAAAAATCTTTAGTTTATGTCTTGTGTGTGTAAAAGCAGCTGCAAACCGATTCAATAATTCATTTAGTACTTACTTGACGAATTCGATGAGAAACGAAAATCTTTTTTGGACCTATACCTATGTATACCTCATTCATTCAAACGCTATAGTTGTTCAGTATAGCTCTATTGTGCGGTGTGCCATTGTCTCGATGACATTATTATTGGTAGAGTTGACATTATTGTTAGTAGAACCTAAACAATTGGTTCTCGATTGAATTGTAATCGGATATCGGTAAACAAACCGCGCGTGCGCACCCTCTACAGCCAGTTCACGGCTAGTATCGTCATAAAACATGGTGTTTGTATCCCTGACAACAATTAACCTAATATTTTAGGGAATCTTATCTTTAACCTTAGTCTTAGATAAAATATTTTGATTCATTCAATCACCAAAAGGACTAAACTTTTTCATACGCCTTATGATCGTTTTTGGACGCTCGTAGATGCAGTATAGGTAAGTAAGTACCTAATATAGAGCTACGAGGCCTAGAGACCATGGGCTCTTTATAACGATATGTATAAAGAGCATCGAGATATAAGTTCTACGTACTAGAGAAGACACCGTAAATTCCTACTTTGTCTCGTTCAACTGCGGCGATCGCGCCGCACCTCACTCAGTCGCCTCAGTCGCTCTCTCTCGAAAACGCGTACCTAAGTGCTGTGATTTACATGGCGCTTAAGACCTTTTTGCCGAGAACAAATTACGAAGAATAGGACAATTCAGTTATTTGACGTAGCTTCTCTAGTACGTAGTACTTATATCTCGATGATAAAGAGTGTCTTCATGTGCCACAGTGATAGCTGAGAGCTGTAGCATTGTTTATCGTGGTAGGTGCGACGGGAATCAATGGCGATCTATTGGAGAGTGCGCACTATAATTACAGCTATTATTCTGTAACCGACACGAATGGTGAATAAAGGGCGTTACACGGTCGAGCGGATGTGGTTCATGATTTTAAGCTGGTTCCTGCTAAATCGAGCGTTAATCATTCGTGTAAGGTAAATTTAAATATCAATTACTTAATTCAAATCATAAATAAAGTAATTGCAGAGTCACTATATCTTGACCATCATCTGTAAAAAAAAAATTCAGAATTCATTCATAAAGTATTTCATATTGACTCAGTTTTGGTTGTGAAAGCTATGGAGCAGACAGTTTCACTAAGATTCGGAACGAGAGTTGTGGCCAAACCCTACGTAGAGTAGGGATACTCTTCTGTCAGTGGTGACAATTTCTAGCAAATGTGGCGGGCGGCGTAACTTGCTTGACCGACCGAGGGCGGCGGGGCGCCAGTTTTTCCTGCGACTGCGCAGTGGCCGTGTCACCGGCACCACTGGAAGGTCAGCTATTGTTCTTGAGTGTTGCGACCAAGCCAGCCTAATTTACTCAAGTGTAAACAATTTAAAAAGGAGTGTACTGTAATCATTCAAGATTCAAGATTCAAGATTCAATAAGCGTTTATTCAATACGATACAAGAATCACTTTGAAACGTCTTAAAGCTAGGTGAGTCTAGGTGCCAGTTCCACGCGACCAAGCGTAGAAGAACAGGCAACAAACTACGTCTCGGTTCCTACCGTTTTTTTATATGATCCTTTTACAAATCAAAAATAGTCTAAAATAATAGCAGTGAAGTTCCAGTGTGGTGCCACTTCACTTAGTCAGACGTATGCAATGTAATTATACAAATGCAAAAGTTTCAAAGACAGCACACGCTACGCTTCAAAGTTATAATAAAGTATCTACACAGATATAAAAATAAGATATTAAATAGTAGGTACAGACATTGCAAATTGACATGCTAGCTTCCTATGGGTAGAGTGACCGGGACATCGGGCCACGCAGTTTTATCATTCATATAGCTATCTAGAGTATAGTACGCTTTCTTTATCAAATTACTCTTAATATAGGCTTTAAACTTCCGAATTGGAAGCTTAGTTGCATTTTCCGGAAGTTTATTGTAGAAGCGTACAGTGTTCCCCATAAAAGACCCATTTACCTTCTGTAAACGAAATTTGGGAATATAAAGTTTATTTTTATTTCTAGTGTTAATATTATGTGAATCACAATTTTTCTGAAAGCTACAGATGTGTTTGTGAGTGTACAGTAAGTTTTCATATATATATTGTGAAATTACTGTGAGGATATTAATTTCCTTAAATCGCTCCCTCAATGAGTCTCGTGATTTCATTTTATAGATGGCACGTATGGCCCTTTTTTGTAAAACGAATATAGTTTGAATATCAGTTGCTTTCCCCCAGAGAAGGATACCGTAAGACATAACACTATGGAAGTAGCTGAAGTAAACTAGCCTAGCTGTAGCTTCATCAGTGAGCCATCTTACAGTCCGAACTGCATATGCAGCCGAACTTAGTCTGGCAGCAAGTGCTTTGATTTGCGGTCCCCACTGCAATTTTTTGTCAAGATTAAGTCCTAAGAAGATAGTAGAATCTACAAGGTTAAGTGACTCTCCATTAAGTATAATATTAGTTGGCCGGAGAGTTACATTTGGTAAGGTAAACTTAATACACTTGGTTTTCTTAGCATTAAGTAAAAGATTATTAACGTTAAACCAGTTAAGTATTTGCGACAGAGGTGCGTTAACGTCATCGTAATTAGCCTTCAATCTATCAACTTTAAAAATTAATGAGGTATCGTCAGCAAATAGTACTATTTCACATAGTTTTTTAACAAAAAAAGGGAGGTCATTTACGTACACTAGAAACAAGAAAGGACCTAATATCGAACCTTGTGGCACCCCCATGTCAATAACTGACCCAGAAGATCTCTCACCGCTCACATCAACTTTAAGGACTCTATCAGTCAAGTACGATTGTATTAGGTCAATGGAGCGATTTAGAATGCCGTAATGTTTAAGTTTAGATATTAATGTAGCATGATTTACACAGTCAAAAGCTTTGGAAAGATCGCAGAATACCCCAATCGCGTCTTGTGAGTTTTCCCAGGCATCATATATGTGCTTTAAGAGTAGAATACCAGCATCAGTCGTTGATCGACCTTTCGTAAATCCAAACTGGTGGCTATGAAGTATCCCATTTAGGTTAAAATGTGATAACAACTGAGTAAAAATAACTTTCTCAAATATTTTACTTAGCGTAGGCAATACTGAGATAGGTCTATAGTTAGCAGGGTCATTTGCATTTCCAGATTTGAACAGGGGAATGAGTTTACTAGGTTTCATTAAATCAGGAAAAACACCCTCATCAACACATCTATTAAAAATATACGCTAGACACGGTGCAATATCAGTTATAATAGTACTGAGTAGTTTTGTAGACATTCCCCATAAATCTTCAGTATTTTTAATGTTTAACGATTTAAATGTCTTCACGATTTTGTCAGCATTAATGTATTTAAAACTAAAGATATTATTACATTTTTTAACACTAGACTCTAACAATGCCATCGCACCAGAGGCCGAGGAATTTAAAGACGATGTCACTACTTTAGGGATACTGGAAAAGAAACTATCAAACGCGTTGGCTACTTCAATGTTTGTTGTCAAAAGATTATTGTTTACTTTCAAATGAATTTTTTTATTACGGAGTTTTGATTTGCCAGTCTCATTATTGACTATTTTCCAGGTAGCTTTAATTTTATTTGTGGATTTTTCAATTTTTCTTTTGATATGCAATGATTTTGCTGCGTGACAATTTGCTTATAGGTTTAAAATGCTCGAAGCACGATTTCCATTTATTTGCTCGAATGATCTTGCCGAACATTCGCAAGAATGCTCTACACAAGTTTATACTTGAATTTGTTACATTATAAATTCTTTCAAATTAAATATCTCCTGACGAGTTGGCCTACCGTCAGTTATTAGCGCATCCTACTGGGCCCCTTTCATTACTTCCTTCTCCCTCTTCCACTTGCAATACCGGCGAGTGAAAGAGACTGCAGATAAACAGACATTACGTAATTGAGGGATGGAGTTAATTAAACAAGGTTCGAGGGGCAGGACGGAATGTGTAGTTTTTATGAATGCCTTACCTACTTGGTGGGGCAGTTTTTTGTGTGATAGAATTTGATACCAGATTGTAAGGACTCGGAATTTCGTTATTAAACGCTCCTGTATTGTTAAATAAATAGTAGAATAATATATGGGAAAGCAATAATTTGACGTAAGTATATCTTTTTAATACGACAAAGAGCTCAACTTCCTAAGAAGGCACAGTCAGCATCATAAGTAAATTAGATATTTCAGTTAGTATTTCTCTCTTTCTAAGTATTTGTCAAAGAAATCGAAGGGATCTTCGATTAGCAAATAATGAATGTAACTGAAATTTACAACCAGAAATGCCAATCTACTTTTGATGCTGACTGTACATTAGCTTAAAATCTAAATAATAGACTTACTAATGCTTTTTTAAATAATTCAACATGTTAAAAAGTTGATCTAAAGATACTAAGATAGTTTTCCAGCAAAAGATTTCAACGCGCTCCCTCTGCGAGTTCGTTCATCTAAAGTTAGCAAAATCAGAGATCTAATCACTGGCAGGGCAATAGTGGGTGTTTATCTACGTCTATTTACTAAATATATTTATTTACACAAAGAAACTTACAATTAAACAAATATTTACAAAATGTACAAAATACACAAGAAACAGTTGAGCTATCTGCAGATACAAACGATCTAGAGATAGCTCAACTGATCCAAATCAGTGCCAGACGGAAGCGTCCCCAAGACGCTGGTGGCATTGCCACGCTGAATAGCAATGCTTATACGCTGCGCCAGATACCCACCACCACCAGCTCTTGGGTCACGCGTCGCTTCGATCGTCTATTTACTAAATGCAGTTTTGCCCCTTACTTCCTTGGTAGGAGGTATTTACTTACGACAACATTTCGTGTTACGAAAGTTGTGCGTGAAATAATGAACAATCGTATTCGTTTCGTTTTCAATTGAATTAGAAGCTAATGAACGCGCCACACAAATAACGAAGGAAAACAGATGAACTGCGAACAATGCGATGAACTCCCGAACATTCTCACACAAAAACTAAGTGATAGAATAACACCGCTAAAGCTAGAACACACGAACAGTCAGCATAGCTCGGTCTTCATATTATGTATAGGAGTGTAGGAGGAAAACCAGTCAGTGCATCTTACCTACTGTATCCCATTCACCCAAAGTACTCGATCAATCAGTAGCACAGAATAAATAATAGACGTTACAAAATATCATACTCATGCGGAGTACTTACGAACTAAGTACTATCAATCAAACTATTCTGGGCCCTGACCATAAGCTATGTAAACCAGACCAAACTGACTCACACATTCATACTTTGACTCACACATTTAAACCTAGGAAAGGTATTAATGTGTGGGTTAGCAGACTTGCACACACATTTGTAATTTAACTAACATAGATGATTGTCTTTGGATGTGTACCAAACTTTTTCTACTTCTAGGACCTTTTTTTTCGGAAATGTAAGATTTTTTCGATATGCCACGTCCACTCCTTTAGGCCAGTAACACACACACGATTTCTAGCTGTCGGGTTTCAAAACCTAATAATACAGGAGCCGATCGTCAGGGCATATCGACGTGATTAAAAAATGAGACCTATGGCAGCCGGATCCCAAAGTGATTCTGATTTCGAATCAATCATAAACAATAATTGCCCGAAAGTACTACAAAATATAGTTTTTTAGTACCTAGTGTTATTACTTACTATTATGTTTAAAACCCAACGGCTAGCAATCGTGCGTGTAAGAGGACAGCACTGCTGTGTTGTATGGATTCGACGCCTTCGAGTCGCCGGATCAGCTAACCAAATTCGGAATACCAATGGCCAAACCCGACTTCTGTTGCCATCCTAAGCCTTGGAAAAACTTTAGATAAGCACAATATTTATTATGTATAGTTTGTATGTAGTTCAGCCCTCCCGTCAAATGTCATTTGCGGCCGTAAACTGTGTTTACTATGATGCTATTGTCGATGCATCCTATCGCTATCGATTATATCTTTACAACTGAATATAGTAATACAGGTGTTTCAGTGTCAAGGCTATGCTACTGTGAAACACTTTGCCAGTGGACATTAGGAAGTCATCCTCGCTGCATAAGAATAATCTGAAACAGTTGTTTAGAAAAGATTCCCTGGCTTTGTAATCGGTTATTTCTTCAGCTCATTTGCGCAGCATCAGCGCAGCCCTGTACCAAGGGGAAGGTCGCGGGTTCAAATCCCACTCGGCTCTTAACTTTTGAGACATTTTAAAAATCTTTGTAACTTCTTTAAAAATGTACGCACTGCGATGCGGCTACCCGCAGACCGCTCCGAGTGACGGCTACCCGGATGGTTGCTATACGCACTGTGTGGCTCAGTCTGCGGCTGCCGCATTGCGGGTAACCGCATAGTGCGTATGTACCCTTAGAAGGCGAGAGACATCACAGTCATTTTGGCGGCAGTGTCCAGAGAGCTGTCATCTGTCATGATCCATTATTGACGTTGACATAATTACGCATGATACAGCTTGCAGGTGGCACAGTGTTGTTTATATTTCAACAAATTTAAATAGCATCAAACTCAACTAAATCAATACATCATTTGCATTCCTAAACAAAAAAAATAACCATCAACGATTTGGTGACACCATTAGTAAAGAAATGTGCAAACCTATTTTAAGTATTATATATCAGTTACTTGGTTCCCATAGTATAAGCTCTGCTTAGTTTGGGGCCAGATGGTGTTGTGTGGATTGTCAACAATGCACTGCCTATAGACAGAGGGTATCGTAACAGTTTATTAAATTTTCAGGAAGATAATGCGATGCCTCATCAATCACATAGATGTCAGAATTTAAACCGGTGATGATCCTCTGTGTGCTGCCAAGATCACTACTGCTTTCATTGCAAAGTAAAAGGAAATACGACTCTAAAAGCTGGCTTCGCGCATATTGTATTCCTCGCTATATCTTCGTCTATACTACGCTTGTGCTATACTATATCGTACTTACCTAGTTGGTCATGGAAATCAATAAAGAGTTATCTATCTATCTGTCTATCTATACTAGCTAGAGACCACTTCACGCCCAAGATTGAAGTAACTGTGCTCTTGTGATATAAGCTAATATTGTTTTTACTAAAGGTACCTAGTAAGTTATCTTGTTAATGTGGGGTGTGATGTCTGAAAATAAATAATTAATTATTTTTATAATCACATAAGTACATAAAGGAAAAAAATAGTTTTTTTTAATAAGGCAAAGTTGCTAAGTCCCATGGGCAGTAAATGCACTGAATCTCTTACTCTTCTTCTTAATACTTGCCTGACCTGTCCTTGCATAAAAGCCTAGTAAGAAATCGTAAATTGTAATAAAACCTTTAATCCTGCATTGCTGATGGAACGATATTCATGAGAAACTAAGCAAAACACAAACGGTTTGATTGAATATTAGATTGTAAAATGAACCGTTATGTTGAAAAATTAGGCTGGAGTCACAGGACAACTTTACAAAATGTCCTTCTTCCAAGGTTCCAGGGTTGATGGTGTTGTCGACTGGAAAGGGTTTCTAACCCAGTCCTAGTTCAAGATTATCGAGAAAATATTTTCACGTCGCCCCTGTATGGGACAATGATGCGATGCTCGGTTTAGGAAGGCCGTTTTCTAGTAGGTACCTATTAACAACGCTGTAGGGACAAGGAATTTTTCATTATAATGCGGCTGTTTTTCTGAAAATTTTAGTAAAATCAAAATTACTACAATCAAAACAATACTAACCGGGTTGACTAAAGGACATGAGTGACGTAATGTGACACTTCAAGTTGACAATGGGTTGTAGGGTTGTAAAAGTTGCAACTTATAAATACATGATTGAATACTTTATTTATTATAAGTGCAATTATGTATATAAATTCAAAAAAAATATAAGCGTATATAATAATCAAATAAACTTCAAAGTAAAATTATCCTCGGGTTGAGCAGACGGAAAGGTTTTAAGGTTTATGTTTGTGGTGTTTTCATTTCTTATTTTAATAGTGTGTATGCATGTGCTGAAGCAGGAAATAAATGAATGTCTATGTCTAGGTTAGTTTTTTTTACCTATAAAAAAAGCGGCGTTTACGTCGCGTGCGCTATGCGTAAACTCTCAAAAGGAATATTTTTTCCCCGTTTTTGCAACATTTTGCATTGATACTCTGTTTCTATTAATCATAGCGTAATGTTATATAGCCTATAGCCTTCCTCGATAAATGGACTATCCAACACAAAAACATATTGTCAATTCGGACCAGCAGTTCCCGAGATTAGTGCGTTCAACCAAACAAACAAACAATCAAACTCTTCAGCTTTATAATACTAGTATAGATTATAGTTTCTATCGTAGTTTTCAATAAAGAGTATCTATAATAAGAGTAAGAGTGTTGTCCATGCTTACGTAAAAACAAGCAAAACCTTATTCTATAGCAACGTGCAACGTCACGTGTTAATATGTTAGTACAATAAAAATTCATTCTTGCAATCTGGTGCAAGCGAAAACCGACTCTAAGGTGACGAACATTTTCATTCCGCGACTGTACATCATATGTTTTTTTTTGTTTTATCATTCTCTTATTTTAGAAGTTAGAGGACCAACATTTTATCACTTTGGAAGTGTCTCTCGCAAAAACTATTATGTTTAGAAAAAAACAATATATGAAACATCAACATCATTTTTGAAGACCTATTCAAAAATACCCCACACGTATGGGTTTGATGAAAAAATTTTTTTTAAATTTCAGTTTTAAGTATGGGCATCCCCAAAATTTATTGTTTTTTTTTCTATGTTTGTATTAAAATCTTAATGCGGTTCACAGAATACATCTACTTATCAAGTTTCATCAGTGTAGCTCTTATAGTTTCGGAGAAAAATGGCTGTGACATACGGACGGACAGCAGACAGACAAACATGACGAATCTATAAGGGTTCCGTTTTTGCCATTTTGCTACGGAACCTTAAAAAGGTGCGGCTGTTACCAAGTATACTGTACTGAGGTTTGAGGCTGCCCTCATAATAGTTTTTATTTCTCATACAAGCTGTATCACTCTTTTTCACCACCTATAAGGGGTAGATAAGTATATTTGAAAAATTCCAATATAGGTTCATTCAATAAAGTAAAGTATTTTATACAAGCTTAAAATAAGTCTAACATTAGAAATAATTGAAGAAGAAGAAGAAGACCGTATATTTGTGTATATTTGAATACACTATTGCAATCCCTATGCGTAAACGGGCCAATACAAAAGTACAGCAAATTGCTGATATTTGTAAAATCTTGCTTATCTATGGTGATATTATTCCCCAATTTGCAAGTTCAAGCGACGTTCAGAAACTATGTAATATTAATAAACACATATTTTACGGTAACTTACGGTTTTTTGTTTCTATACAAATAATAATCAATGAATCCATAAAATATTGTTTTTACTTCATTCAGCAATTGAATACGTTGCAAGGTATTTGCCTAAGTTTAAATATTGGTACATTTCACTAGAATTCGTATTTTAATAATTTGAAGATGACACGAACTGCATAATGCTAGAAGAGGTTTTCGAATGTCATCCTGGTAATTTTTTTTTAACCTGGCGTAGATCTACAAGGGTCCTTATGACTCAGCGGGGCAGTATTTGGCTGCTGCCTGCACCTGCACTCGCATAATACCTATCAAAATACACATACTCACGCACATTTGAGGATTCTCCTGTGAAACCCTGCCTTGCGGTCCTAGCTTGTGGCTGATAAAATAAGTAGTGCCTATCAATAGAACTCTCAAAAACACACTCGCATAATATTCCTCACCTCATGTGACTAAATAAGTAAATCACATAATTACTGACACAACTGCATCCATATAGAAATATGGATATGATTACGTCAGTTGGATCATAATGACCCACCGCAATTCCGATGTGCCTTTTTGCGAGTTTATCTCCGCCAGGTTAAAATTATGGTTGTCAAGTAACGGTGCTGCCGTGTAAGTGCTTTGCGATAAATCTATCGCATATTAGTATACAACATTCGTCAATTTTAAACGCATTTGAAAGTTTAATTTCTTACTTATGAATAAGCGTTCTCTTGACTTTCAATGACACCAAGATAAAATAACATCAACTAGTATTTAAAAAACATAGTTGTTCAGAAAAATAGAGTAAACTATAGTTAACAATAGCTAAAACAATTACTAACGACGAACAAACATTTGGTACCACAGTAACGCACATGCAGTTAAAACCAACTATAAACTAAATATGCATGAAATTCCTGAAAATTTTAGTAATTTTCCAGAAATCTGATAAAAAAGTGTCCAATTTCGCGAAAAATGTGGCAAGATTTGATGTCACAAACGTGAACACAGTAGGTATGGTTTACATGACGTCACCGAATGTAAACATATGGTTTACAAAACACACACATACACACGTGTCTATAAGATATTGTGTTCGAAATTCAAAAACAAGACTGTTAACCTAAGAACGTGCCACTGCCAAAAACAACATAAGTGAAGTTATACCATTTTGATTCATAACATTCCAAAAGGACATAACTCTAGCTGCATTCTAAACTAGTTTTTTCAGCTTCATAAAAGGTATAACTTTACTTTCGTACAAGCACGTGTTTAGTTATCGAGTAATTTTCACAACTAAAAAGACCCCACACTGTGTGAGTGTAAACTAAATAAATCCTACGTCGAAACGTCACACACACGGTACAATACACTAGTGAGCAATCACACTGACTCAAAACCAGAGCCAGAGACAGAGCCGGACAAAGCTTGTGGTAGGCCTACTGACCCGCGTGTGTTGAGAAGGCAAGGTCACTTCTACTAGACCATCGGTGCTTCATGGCAAACAATATTTATTAGTACTATTTTTATGAACAACGGAATATTTAACATGATATAATTTTGCGAGTTTCGACTCCCTAAATCGTTGTAAGCTATAATAAAAACTGTTTTCAGCGTAACATTAATCATAAACCATTGTTAAAATTATCAAATTGTCAGCATAGGACCTCAATCTCTGGCAAACAAGGTCACAAAGATGTTTTTCATCAAGCTAGCTAACTTTGCCAAGCAATATCTGCAATGAATATAGCCCCTAATGCAATTTGCGTATAACCTTATCATCATCTGAGGCAAATAGTGATGCAAATATGAAATAAAAATAAAAGGCAACTGTGGCGCTGGTTTTCTTATTCATCTGACGCGACGAAAAGGTTAAATCCTACGTCAAAACGTCACACACACAGTGTAATACACTGTGGTCAGCACTCACACACCAGCTCCAGACATATGTCCAGAGACATATGTCCTTTATGGTAGCCCTCCTGACTTGATGTCGACTTAGTTCGTGTACTCGAGGCCTTAAGCGCACAAAAACAGGAACTTGACGTTCCCGTCGCGTCGCGCCTCAAATAACGAATGTGCCCGTAATTATATTTACGATCGTGCTAAAAAAGTGCCACTAACGGTTGGATTTCGTGCCAACAGTAGGTGAGTAAAGTTGAAGAGATATTGAGAATGTGAAATCTTCAATTAGAAAACCTATAGAATATGGTGTGGCATATTCATTGCAAACAAACATAGCTATTCTTAATCGTAGCACTGGATGTAATTAAATTAGCATAGTTATTTCTACACGAATGAGAGCTATAATAACAGTAAAACAAACAACGGTGGACGGTGCCCACTAAATGTGTGTTTGGATGGCATGGCGTGGCGTGCGCTGATGCTTTCACACGATCATTTTATCGCGCGGACCGCGGCGCTCCACGTGTGGGACGAAGGAATTCGGCTACTTTTGTAACATGGTTGTTGCTATTCTCCTATTGCCCATCGTTACTTACAGACAGTTCACTTGCAATTCAAATTAAAATTCATTGAAATAATACCTACCTATTTTATATCAGGAATTCTATACATTTATCAAACTTATACTAAAGCAAAGTATGATTTCACCATCTCTCCACTTTTCGTAAATCCTCAATTTACACTCAAAAGCTCCGAAGTCAACAAAGTTGTAACAGTTTATCTGTGAGCCAAGTGTGAAGTTGTCAAACGTAAGCACACTTGCCCATATTTGCTTTTCCGATTGATCTGAAGCGCCGAGGTCCGGTGACTCGACGCTTGTTTGGAGTGGATAAGTGGAAATCACGCTGTTATGAATACAATACATTTATTTTATGTTATCAAATATTTATTATTTAATGTCTGTCAAGATTAGCCAGCATAGCATTATCACCAGCCTAAGTTCCTTATTAGTTTTGGCTATAATAGCTGTTATGATAGCATCCATGCTAATTACTATCACGATATTTCCTGCCTAGCCAGTTTTAGTTTACGTCTTGTCAATCTCAAACGCTAGTAAGGTTGGCAATAGCGCAACGACCTGCGCGTCGAATTCTTGAACAAATCATATTTAAAATCTACACCTCGTCTTCAAACGACAGATGTTTCTCTGTCAAGCATGATATGCTCCATTTTCCACTAAGTTGAGTGTAACTTGCATATTTTACTAGTTTTCTCCGCGGCTGCTCCATAGCTGCATGGAGTGTGAGCAGAGTAATGGGCGCTCGTGTCCAGGCGTACTTTCCCCCGCATTACCATGCATATTCTGCTTATCTGCTGGCCATCTTTCAATTAAGACGACCACTTGCACGGAATATTTGTTTAGTTGGTGAGAGCTACAATAAAACAAAATCAGCTGTAAAAAAATCAGGCTGTGTCCTGCGACTAGCTAGCTTCAAGTTGTTTATTTCTAGAAAAAACAATTGGTTGTCTGTACCACCAATGTGGTTTAAAACTTGTTTTTATCAAATTCACTGATTTATTCCATCCTGCTTGATTTAGGCTCTTTTCGGTACTCATTCTTTTTTTAAGTGTCTTGGAAGTTGCGAGTCGGTGAAACACAAAGGGATTGGTGCGATTTGATCCAAATGTAATTTGGCTCAAAGATATTAGTTATGAAAATACTTATTCGAGGCTGATGTTATCTATCAGTTTCAAGAGCTGCCGATTTACTAAATCACAACTTAAACTTATCTTTCAGAAATGGTAAGTGAAGTAGGTACCTACCTCTTACCATTTTTTTTGTTGTATTTTCGTGTTGGTTGTAAGAAAAATATGGAACTTGTGTCTGAATTAAAGATATTTATTATTATTATTCAGATATATTTATTTGTTTTCTTATTTTTTAAGTTTTTATTATTATTATTATTACCATAACATTCGTTCTTCATGCATAATTATCACCTCATAGTTTCTCAAATAGTTCATCTATAATTTAATTTCATAAGAAAATTCATAAGTTTTCAATAATCTTCTAGAAGTAGGATAACATAGCAAATAGCATCAACCACAAACAAGTTAGAGATACCAACGTTGAAGATATTTCAATTAGGTTGCTTATCGCGGATTCTTCTATCCACTGCCCATTAATATCTCGGACAGGTAATTTTGTAAACAGTTAATGTTCTCAATTTATTTTATCTCCGAAGCCTGGGGATTAAAAGAGCCTATACGGCGTTTAAGCGGTCGATGGACTTACGTAGAGTTGAATCATTTTGTGTTATCTTGTAAGTTTTACTGAGCAAGTTTATTTTATTTACTTACGATGTGGTAAGGAAAGCATCCACGCATAGGTGAATAAAACAGAAACGAAACAAGTGTAGTAAAGATAATCTTGGTGCCGGTTTCAAGTGAAAATATAATGACGAAACACTTCACTGTTAAAATTGGAATCTTTCTGATTTACGAGGTGTTTTCAGAAATATCTAAGGAAGTCTTCAAATTAATTTATGTTGAAATCGGTTGTTTTGTTCGTTACTTTCAAGTGTCGGTATAGTGGTTTGAGCTACAAAATCGAGAATATTATAAAACTACTAATCCGTTAATTGAATGGGCATAAAGCAATTGCTTACACGAAAAAGTACTTAGTTACGACACCAAGATTACAGCTTTAATGGGTAGGAAGAAATTGTTCATAAGTATATATTTTTAAATAATCACATTTATCTGAATAATTTATGCTCCAATTAATTTTAAACTTACCAAAAACAAACAGATTATAATCCTTCCCATCCAACAAGCGCACTTTCACATATTATAAGCACAAACATTCACAGTCAAACTATTAATAATTAAACCTTAGCTAAATTTAAGTAATACTTTTGTTGTATCGTAAGAAGCGTAGCGTACGCGAGTCGATGCGTAGAAACGCGCGCACGAACAGCGACGGCAGAGGGACTGACGGCCGCGTGTCGTGGGCTCTACAATAGTCACTACTAGAGGTATTGTATTATTTAAAGATGCGTGTTTAAACGACAAGCATTTAATAACTTTTTAGTTAGACTTAAACAAACTTACAATGACAACCACTTTTCGCTTAGTGCTTTTCAATTATCTGGTGAAATTAAACAAATTATTTTTATCAGCGTAAGCAAGCATACTGATTGCACAATCAAAAAGTTCAAAAATATGACCTAACCAAATTGAACGACGACAATTTAGATACATAATGCTGAAAATTTATAACCTTTTGGGCATGTTCCACTTATTTGATAACATTATATTCTGCTTAATTCTTATTTTCTTATACTTACTTACTTTTGAAAAGTTCAAAGTTTTATAGTTGAAAAAGGCGGAAAAGTGAAAAAACAATTTAAAAAAGTCGTTTATATTTTAAGCCTCGTGGTACGGGGTCGGGCTGGCTTCGGTCTTTCAGTAACAATGCAGTCCGCGGGCCTCCACGACCCCCGAGGCGAAGCGAGCCGACAAGATAAACTAAAATACTAGCCCTCCCTCAAATTAGTTGTTGTTACCATAAAGATGGTGTGGGAATTGGTATTAGGTATATTCCTCTTTTTGCTTTGCCTTCATCTTTTTGCTGCTTGCTTTTATATCGACGGAATTGAAAACTGCCAAGGGTCATAAAATACGAGGTAGGAAGCTAGGAAGTAGGTTCTTAGAGTACCTACCTAGAACACTGTGATCTTGCACAACAACAAGATTCTGACCATGGGTAGATAAAACAAAGTGCACAGTTATGAATTGAAAGTTAGTTATTTCGATACCCTTAGTTTGGTCGCGGCTAGAATATAAAAACAATAAATTGGTGTGCACAATCCGTGAAATTAGTACGACGAAACGCTCGCGCCTAGGATGGATGGGCCAATCAATCATTTGTATTTCTGATTGATCTTACATTATCAAAGCTTATTACTTGCTTACTTTTTACCAATCTATGTAATTATTTTATGATAGGTAGGTGCAGAACGAAATTTCAGGCCTATAGAAAAGATACAGAGCAGAGACTCTAGTCTAGTGAAATCTAAAATCAGTGCAAAGCTGCAAGATATTGAACAACTGACTCATAAGCAGCCAGTTAAGTTAATAACTTACTTATTACCAAATCGAAAATAATTGCTTATGTAAATTCAATGAAACTTCAATCGTAATAAAGACTACTTCGGTCGAAGTATTTGTTTGCTAATGTAATAGCTACAGGATTTGAAAATCGTTAGTGTCAATTCAACAGACAGACACGTTCCGTGCTTACAAGTGGATATAACAACTCAATTAAGTATAACACTTACGTCTGATGATGATACGAGTGCATTTATTACCTACAGTCTACTACGCATTTCAAGTTATTACTAACTTGCGTGAACAATGTTTTTATAAAGCACTTGAAACTTACACCTCTGTTTTTTTTTATAACTTGGTAGCAACGATAGCGGCGTTAGAGTTAGTGACAAGCCAAAAAGGTTTAACTAGCCCTAAGCACGCAACTACAGGGAAAACATGGTGTACTTACATAAAAAACAAATATAGCTACCTAAATCAAAAACTTTTTACTAACAAGGTAGCTCAAAGAAGATGTGTTCACATGACAAATTATGAACTGGCTACTCGCCCGCAGTCTATCTTTGTAACGAGCATTTTAGTAAGTTCGTCTCCCTCGGCTAAAACGCATTTAAAGTAAATAGGTGGCGACAATTCAGCTCGTCAACTCGTCACACTCCCATTCCCGCACGCACAGGGTAGCACCCACTCACTGGCCTATCAGCTTACACTGCACTGCCTAGACACGGTCTAGATTTTTTGCCTTTTACGTTGAATCAGTGGTTCATTTAAACACGCGATGATTTATGCACGTTTTTAGACGCAGCGGTGAAACGCTCGCGTGCCGTGTCGCCATGTTCGTCGATCCTTTTTTATATGGGATCATTTTTAGAATTCTCAGCTTTTGATTAAAAAACAGCTGCGTGTATATTTGCAAATATTTATACCCAAAGTAGGTAAAAGGAAACTAGTCTGAACTTAAAACCCAAAGAGCTGTGCAAATAAGCTCGCTTTACCTACTTTTAGTAGAGTTACTTATTGCAAAACCCAAACAGGCGGATATCATTTTTTTGGACGGCTGGCCTCTCAGCTCAATTGGTAGTAGCTCTGCCTTCTGCGCCATAGGTCGTGGTTCGATCCCCACCGAGAACAAATTTTTGTGTGGTAAACGCAGAAGTTTGTGCTCTGTCTGGGTGTTATATTGTACTCTTGAGTATGTATTTACAAAAACAAAAGTATGGTATACCTAAGTATTATATCAGCTATCTGGGTCCTATAGTACAAGCTCTGCTTCATTTGCAATAAGTATTTATTTTATTTTTTCTAGAAGATTGTAAAACTTATCTATAACTAAATAGACCAATAAGATTTATGATGAGTGAAATGAGTAAGTCTCTGGGCGCAACGACCGACTCGTCCGTCACACGACGTGATTCCAAAAATCATAAACTGCTAGGAATATAATGTGCGGTCACTGGCTATGATTCACTAATTGGCCTTCTTTCGCTCCTAATGGACAGGTACAGTCAGCAACGAAAGATTTTTAGTTAACACTTGAGAACAAATTATAACTCTTTTTCAACGAGGTCTATAGATAACTAGCAGATTTGAAATTAGAATAGGTAGGTCGAAGAGTCGAAGGCACCGAAGGCAAGTCTTCAAATGTTTGGCCAAAATTTTAATCTTGATTGAAGCTGTGAGTTTCGTTGTTATCCGCGATTTTAAAATCATCAATGTTAATCAACTTTCGTCGTCGACTGTACTTTGTTTCAAGAGATATTTATTTATGTTTTTGACATATATTGTTCTCCTAAGCCACAGATAAGATAATACTATACTAGTACCTAAGCTAAGGAAGCAATCAGTCATCATTCATCAGGATCAGACTAAATCATAATTATTTAAAATTGTAGCATACATAAAAGTAAAAAATCAGAAAGTTGCTCTTACATATTTTATTTATTTCAGTGCTTAGCAGTATGTAACGCGTTTCTTCCTACGTACTGTACTATGAATTATTTACGTATACATTTTAAGTCAGGGCGACTTCCTTTCTTGCTTTATTATCATTTCAGAAAAATGTTGACTACTAGCGCTGTCATAATATTTTTCTCTTTTTGTCGAATATTTTTCTCTATCATGCTTTCTCTTTTTATCCTTATGTCTTCTCTCTTTACTTCTACTTCTGTCGCGTTTTCTAGAAGATTCGCCGTTATTAAATGATGTGCTTTCCTGTTTAATAACTACATGGGGGCTGTATCGTTTATAATAACGTTCCACACTCCTTTCTTCTCTGGAGTGTTTAGTTTTGGAATCATGGTGTCCTCTTTCATTACTGTTACTGCTATCGCCATTGCGGTCCCTAGTGTACTGTGTACTAGCCTCAGATTCATGTGATACTCTTTCCTGCTTGATATCATGTACAGTCTTTATATACGTTTTCTGGCTTTCATAGTTTCTACTCCTATCTCTTGTTGAATAATCTGAATAGTAACTGCTTCTACTGTCGTCACATTTTTTTTCCCGACTTCGATCACCGCTATCTTTTCTTTGGTAATCATCATAGTTTTCACTCCTTTCTTTGGAAGTATATTTTTTTGTAGCAGACTTGCTTTCTCTTTTGTCTTGTCTCCTTCCTCTAGTTTTTTCCGTATATTCTCTGGAGATCTTAGTTTGTCTCTTATCGTAGCTTCTGTCTCTCTCTTTATTTGTATATTTATCTCTGCAATATACTCTTCTATCATCATTAAATTTGTTCTCTCTACTTTTTGCTTGGTGGCTTTCCCAGGGACGATCTCTTTGGTTTCTGTGAATGTTTTCTGTAGGCTCTATTTCTAGTTCGTCGACCGCATCATGTGATACCGCTTCTGAACTGATGTTCGAAACCGGCTGTGATACGTTAACGTTTTGGCCATATTCCGTTTTGATTACTGTTCTAGTTGTTTCTCCATACGAATCCATCTGAAGGAGAAAATAAAATTAGTTCACATGCAATAAACCAGATAACATTGGTTAATCGCTCGTTTGAGAGCACTGGTGGTCTAGTGGTAGCGGCCTCGCCTTCCGATCCGAAGGTCGTGGGTTCAAATCCAGTTGTGTACCAATGAGTTTGTCTGTAGAAAAAATTATGTGCACTATGCCAGTACACTCAAGCACAACGGTGAAGGAAAACATCGTGAGGAAACCGGCGTGTTGTAGAACCTAAAAAAGTTCGAGCAACACGTGTCAAGGGTCACACAAAAAGGGCCTACCAGCGGTCTACTTGCGGAAAAACCTGCCCGCACATCAAGTGCGCATTATAAAATTTGCCGAACTTGGTTAATCGCTCTCACCAGCCGAGTTCTCTACATAGCGGGGTAAATATTGAAAATGTGACAGATTGATACCAGTAATAGAATAACTCGCCTGGGTCTTAATAACGTCTCGCAGCACGTGTGAGTAGTTGCGCGTCTTGGGCGCGACGCGGTACTTGGCGCGGCGCCGCTTCATGTCGCGTAGCTCGGACAGGATCTCCAGGCGGGACTTTTTCTGACTACCCTTCGCCTCATCGTTTGAACTAGCACAGGGGTAAAGAAAGATTAATTAGGAATTTTAACAGCCAATAACGTGCCTTGAAAAGCAGACAAAAAAAGGATCACAAATCATTCAGGTAAGTATAATTCTGTGCCTCCTGTGATGAGTGATGTATCTCGAGTTGTACCCTTTTTGAGATTTTTACATAGAAATGATCAGAAAAAATTGTAGAATTTTTGGGTCTAACTCACGTTCTTCTATCTGCTATAGGTTCGGAGATAATTTGGTGCAAAGTGATATAACTGACAGGATTTTGGCAAATAAATTGTGAATATAGATATATGTCAAGTTGTAACCCCGTTAAGTAATGGCTCCACGCATTGTTTTTCGTGCTTCGTGGTATAAGAGCGATTATATTCATTTGCGCAATTATTTTTTCAGGATATGTATCGTGAATTTCGATATAGGTAGAGTCATATCATTTTGAACCGATTTTTTTCAATACTGATTAGGGTACAATTCAATATGTACCTACAAATCCAAATCTAAATGTGTGTCTAACTAATGTGATAAGTGATATATCTCGACTTACATCATTCTACACAAATACATTTTTAACTGTGAGTTAATATAATATGAATAGTATCTAAACCTCAAACCAAATCATCATATTTTTATAAATAAAAAGATGTGCTAAATGATACAAGTGCTCACATGACAAAGTGATGCGGGGTTGGAGATATAGATGGGTGTTTAAACGAATAGCAGTTAATTAAACAGACTGTTTAAGTTAAGCTGATAAACAAACTTACAAAGACAACCACTTTTCGTTTAGTGATTTTCACGAAATTTAACCTTATTTTTATCACAGTAACCAAGCATACTGGTTGCACAATCAAAAAGTTGATGACCAAACCAAATTACTGCTGATAAAAAGTTAAAAGTTTTGTTAGTTAAGAAAGCAGATAAGTTTAGAAGCAATTTACAAAAGTCGCTTATAAAAAAAGCTTAAGCATAAAGTTAGCAAAAAAAATTAAGCCGTTATTCATATATCTTTAGCTAAGATGCACGGGGGTTAGTGTCGCAGCAGCCTTGAGGGAATTTATTCACGTCTGAACTCGCCATAGATTGACGCATACAAGTGACAACTTTTAGACCTTCAATTTGACCATACATATGACTACAATTACAATCTATTTAACATAAATTTCTAGTGGGTACGACAAAACAATTAAGTATGACCGTCATACTCACATGGAGGCTCACCAAGAGTTAGTTGAAAGAAAAATTGAGGGTAAGAAGAAGCACACAAGTATTATATTCACTTGCCAAGAGATTGGTACCAGCTAGTGCGGACAGCTGCAAAATTTACTGTTATCGAGATTACTCATGATATGTTTTTATGGTTCATTTTTTTTTAAACAATGCTATATTGTTACAAAAACCAATACAGACAATGAAAAGTTTCTGTGGTGCAATGTTTGATCTGTTTTGTATGTCAAAGAAAACATATCCCGTTTATCTTTTAAAAAATAATTCAAGCATGTTGAGTACATGAGAATAGATTGTTCTAAGCGGGATAAAGCTTGCGATATGATAACAATAAATAAGTAAGTACTGAAAGCCTACCACTTCAAGATTATCATTTCAATCCAAAAGTAGAAGGATCTATTAGATTTACTGTGCTTTATTTATGAGTATTATGAGCGCTCTCATAAATAAAGCATAGAAGTCTGTGCCACAAGAATGATGTCAAAGACTCTGCTCCGGACAATGATGATGATTCTGAGTATGAGTAATTTTAAGATCTACTATAAAGATTTTGCTATTTTATCTCATTGTTAAAACTATGTTATAATATAGCTTTAGTCCATCTACTGATCAGTATATTTTTCAGGACATACGTACTTTTTTATTATCTTTAATTTTTTCGACGATTTGCCCATCTTATGGATTAGAATTACTGCCTTTAATGTGTTTAAAGTGCAAGTGTGTGTTGTATAATTTTGTTATGATTGATTCTTTTTGATTTTTTAGGATTCACACAGTGGTTGTGATCTTATGTTTTGTACTGAGTAGGTTTACATTGCTTATTGTGATACCTGCGTAAAATTGATCTCTGCCATTTTTTAGTAGTCAAGTTCACAGCTTCTTGCATTCAAAAAGATCTCAATTTACTTCTGTTCATAATTTTAATATATCTGTGCCTTATTTACAAGTAAATTCATAATTTTGAAAAAGTTTTATAAACCTTAATTATTTTTCTAATACTTGTATTCATTTACACAATGAATTGGTATTTTAATGAAGGGTTGACTTGTATCATTTAACACATCTATAAAAAGGCTAGAATTTTAGCTAACTGATACAATTCAAGTAAATTATCAAAATAAGGCACTGAGAAGTAAATCAATCTAATCTTTGGGGTAGTATTTTTATCATTTGTTTGAGCAACATTGTGTTTGAAACATATTCTGACGAGTTATTCAATTGTTTCACTTCTTGTATATCTGTTTACACAAAGACCACATTTTATTAATATTATAGGTGCAACATGATTTAACTGAACTTGTATCATTTAACACGTTATTTTCACATATTTTTAAATGATTAAAGGTACATCTCACAGGTTTTTAATAAATTACTTCAAAACTATAATATTTACCCCGAAAATTAAAATGCACAATGAAAGTGAATATATTTATCTACAAAAGAAAGTACTTAAGTGTAACCTAGCCTACTTAGTCAATGAACTAGAATTTTTTAAACCTTGCTTTTGCTCTCCTGTAAAATGTCAATTTTTGACTTGTATCACCTATCACAGGAGGCACAGAATTTATTTGCCACTGTATTAACGGTGAATGTTTACAGAGATCTTTCAGTAGGTTCATACTAACCCACGGCTGGACATAAGCCTCCTCCCCCCCATCGATGTCACTCTCGTTAGTTTCCGACCGAACCAAATTAATCACAAAAATGTAGAGCTATTGGTCACCTCAACAAATCGATGGCAGTCAAGTCATGGCAGAAGGGCGCGGCGCTGACGACGGCGCCGTGAATGGCGCGCCGCTCGTCCGCCGAGTACACTCTCTGCAGTCGCTCTACTGTCAGCGGCTCACTGTCCTGGCTTCCTACACCTTGAGTTAATGAAGCTATTATCATTTTTTGTACCTATTTGCATGTGGATATTTTACACCCAGCGCCATCTAGCTCCAAACAAAGCAAAGATATAGAAAACTTCTTGGCTTACAGAATACTAAATAACAAACCTATTTTGTAAGCATGCTTGTGTAATGCAATCATCGCCATCATCAGTCTGAAGAGTTGCTGGTATGCCACCTCTAAACATCCCCAAGGAGAACGATTCAAAGCCTTTTCCACATACAGACTTCTTGTAATCTCAAGAATGCAATAAAACTCCCAAAAACCATAGAGCTAGTAAACACTAATAACATAATTAGATAGGTATTGAATCTTAAAGCATATAAAGGATACATTATCATAGGGATCTATGCAGCACGTCTTGGCGAAAATATCTGCAGACATGTACTGCAATAAAGAAACATATACCTCAGATATCACACTAATATTATAAATGTGAAAGTTTGTAAGGATGGATGTTTTAAAGCGACTGCGACGGATTTGGATGAAAGGGTTTCCGCCAAATCCCATAGAAAAAAACCCCAGTCCCGGCGCAAAAGAATTGTATCTCAGATTTTAGATAATTATTAGTAGAAACAATATCAGGTGTCGCTATTTCATGATTTCGTGGCTAACATGTTTTTTTTACCCAGAGAAGTTTCATAGACGCTACATGCAAAAATTACACTTTTTAGGAAAAACTTCGTGTAACTGTGCTAGTTGACATTGAATTGGCAAAAAATGAATAAAACACATAATATAAACACATTATCACTTATGTAATATAATGTACCTATACCTATTATTTCATTTTTTGAAAAACTTTATTTTACTGATTAATTCACTCATTTACGACACACACGTGTGGATAATTGCAAAAAATGAATATAAAAGGTAGATAATATGTATTGTCCGTATTATAAATAAATAAATAAAAAAAAATGCGTACGCACTGATATGTATAGCCTGCATCATACTTATATACATTTTGTAGTTATATTTATTTTATAAGGAAAATAATCGCCTTTAAAAGCTGCCTTTAGTAATCGGGGTGACTATGTTTCTCCCTTTAACAAATTGAGTGGGAGCGAGAGCGCGCTCACTCACGTCACAAGCCCTTATTGAATTCTGAGAAACGATAAAAACCTATTGTAATATTAATAATATAACAGAGAAAAGTTAAACCCCGATTACTTAAGGCAGTATTCTTTTTCTTATAAAATAAAGATAACTACAAAATGTATATAAGTATGATGCAGGCTATACATATCAGTGTGTACGCATATGTACCTATTATATTCATTTTTTGCAATTATCCACTCGTTTATGTTATTAACGAGTGAATTAGTACAGTAAAATGAAGTTTTTCAAAAAACTGGCATAATAGGTATAGGTACATTATATTACATATGTGATAATGTGTTTATATTATGTGTTTTATTCATTTTTTGCCAATTCAATGTCAATTAGCAAAGTAACATGAAGTTTTTCCTAAAAAGTGTCATTTTTGCATGTAGCGCCTATGAAACTTCTCTGGGTAAAAAACACATGTTAGCCACGAAATCAGGAAATAGCGACAACTAATATTGTTTCTACTAATGATTATCTAAAATCTGAGATACAATTCTTTTGCGCCGGGACTGGGGCAATTTTGGCGGAAACCCTTTGGCACAGATATAGATAATGGTCTGGAATAGCACATAGGCTACTTTTAATCCCGAAAATTTAACGGGAACGGGGTCAGCGAAGCCGCGGGCGGCCACTAGTATGTCAATAAATCTATGTTGAAGCTCCAGGCCCTAGCCTGTGCAAAGGTCACAATAATATAATCAAATACATTATTGGTGGACCTTTTCACACAGCGCCAACTAGCCCCAAAGGAACAATAATATTCAAATGAAAGAAAAAATTACACAATTTTCTGATTCAACATCCCAACCAAAATTATGGCAAAGGGCTATCATTATTTACTTGTCCTTATCCCACTTCATGTGGGGTCAGCACTCACCTCTATTAGCCGTCATTTCAGCAGTCACTCCTTTCTTACCCATGTTATCCTTCACACAATCCATCCATTTTTCTTTAGCCTACCTCTACATTAATACCTATCCATTTAGCACTCTTCTCATCACATGACATTCCTCCCTTTGCATGACATGCCTGTACCACGCCAACCTATTGTTCATCATCTTTTCAGTCACTGGCACCACTTTCAATCTGGCCCTAATATACTCATCACACATCCATCTCAACATTTGTATTTCAGCTACATGCATAGCAGAAGCACAGGAGAATTAAAATTAGAAATTTATAATATTTTTATACATACCTCTTTTGAATAATGGATCATGAATGGCTGCATTGTTGATAATTTCAGCAATCTCATTTTTTGCTAAAATAAAAAATATTAAAACAGATTATAAATGTCTACCAATCTTGAGAATTACAGTCATACATACTTGTGTTTTGAAATTAAGTTGAATTTAAATTTGTGTATGCTGGACATAAGCTTATTTTCCTCTAAAAAAGTTAGGTATAGGTAACTATACAGCCTTCTTTACCTATCTTAACAAAGTCATCGGTACATCTGGTAGAAAGTATACCTGGCTCTAAAAGGGTTTTTTTTTTTTATACTTCTGAAATTGGATAAAAATAATATAAATATCATACAAAATTTGACTAAAGTGTTAGCGCCGTCATCTACAGGATCGGGTAGAAGAATGTCTTCCTTTGTGTACCCTAGTTTAGTCAGGCGGCATTGTTCCTCATGAAGATCTCTGTCATTCAATGGTATCCTGTGGTTTGAATCCAATCTGCAGGTCACCAATGCATGTTCCTAAAACCAAAACAATCACACACACACCACACTCACGCCCGTATTCAGAAACAGTGCTTGAGTCTGATTCAAGCCTCAAGCATAGATATCCATTAACAGTTCTCCATTGAAAAATTACAAAAATCTATACTTGAGCCTCGACTGAGACTCAAGCACTGTTTCAGAATACGGGCCTAATTTGGTGTAGTTTGTCTTTTTTGTACTGTGCCACAGTACAAAAAAGACAAACTACACCAAATTGACAAGATTTAGGTGTTTGTGACTACCAGACCCATTTCGATAAAACTTGAAACAAGAAAAGCTGACATGACTGGAATAGCAATCAGGTTCCCTAAACTTAGAAATGCGAATTCGCGTGCGGAAGCTGTAAATAATAAAGAAAATTACAAGTTTTTGACTAACCTCTCCGGTAAGTTTCGGATCCCATTGTAAGTTTTGTAGCAACAAAGTGACTTCTTTTTCAATATTATTGGTGAACGCTTTGAGCCTAGTTAATTCTTGCAGTCTTTTTTCCATGTTATTAGTTTTATTTTATATAAATAGATCACTATCAAAAACCAAAACAAAACAAATCATGTCGTCAATCAGCTGAGTGAGCCCAGTGCAGTGTTTCCAACTTCCAACTCTAAACGTACAAAAAAAAAACATTTTTTTATGATCAGTATGCTCAGTCACCACTCACACTCACCAGTCAAATCAAATCACACACACAACCGTAGAAAAAGAAACCTATCGAATGCGGCACAGCATGGAAAATCACAATTCATGCAAATGTTATTTAGTTAGAAATAAATGACCGTGAACCCTCATGCTACCCATGATTTACATGGAAATATCCAGGTCTAACATGAGTAGTAATTACAATACATAATCAAGAAATAGGTTTACTTAAACGTAAAATGTAATGCCTTCATATTACATGATAATAATATACATGGATTTTTCCATGTATATCATAATTTAGGGTGATGTTACTTCTCTCGTGAAAATGTTACTTTTTATATTTGACTATCTGCCACTGGCAGCACTGAATTACATTCCAAATCAGCTTGGCGGAAGAACATTGAATCCAAGCCAGCACAAAATTAAAAAAAATCTAAATCAGTGCTGCCAAAATGTTACTTTTGTAACATTTTACGTTACTTTTGGCCCTCTCATGTTACACAATGTTACATGAATTGTATGGACTCAAATCTTGTATTAAAAAATATTTTCTAACAAACATAAAAAAATATCGAGAAACGGAAGGCATCTAAGAATGTTTTTGTGTAATAAAATACCTTAAGGTTGTTCGATTCCGATACAAACTGAATTTACACAACTATGGGCAAACAAAGTATAAATGTACACTGAAATAGCTGTAATAGAATTTTACAGTGGTCTTTATTGCCGGCCAGTTATATAAAGTTGGAGAAAACTGTAGGATAACAGAAATATTAATAAAAAACCAAAATAGTATTTTTTTTCGTCATTCTTTCTAACGGGTACATGGCATTGAATACGTGAATGAGCTTAAAACATATGTCTCAAAATAGTCGTAAAAGTCTGTTAGTTCTTTTTCTGAAGCCCCGACTGCCACGACCAACGGCTACCACTCCAACTTTATATAACTGGCCGGTAATAAGGACCACTGTAAAAGCCTATTACAGCTATTTCAGTGTACATTAATACTTTATTCGCCCATAGTTGTGTAAATTAAGTTTGTATGGAAATCGTACCCCCTTAATGAAGTAGTATTACGCTTTCAACATAATTTATGGTAATTTTCTCGTGCAAATGTTACTTTTTCAGCTGTCTCATTATATTGACTATCTGCCACTGGCAGCACTGAGCACTGTTCCAAGTTTCCAAATTCCCTATTCCACCTGCAAAGTGCAAAGCCGTATTGTAGCTGTTGTGTTGCTGTCGGTTGTTCTTGTTTGTTTAACGATTGAGCTGAGTTATTACCAATCTAAAAATGATTAAAGTTGTATTTTTGACGATAGTAATTTTAGCTGTATCAGCTTACGAGATCGAGGATATAGTTTCTGGAAGAATTGAGGTAGTTACAAACTTTTAACAACTTCCTACGATTGTTCTTTATTATTATGCTGGTAACGCCTGCTGAAATTATATCACGCTTGTTCGGTTTAATTGCAGACATGCAGTGGATGCTCGTTGAACAGGCTGTCGCAGGTGAAGCAGTTTGTAATGCAAGACGCGCCAAACTACGATAAACTAGATGTTAAATTCATCCACGGAGCAACTCCTGACCTGGTGCTCCTGGGAGAGGGAGACCAGGAGCTGGATCGTCTGGGTCTCTCGCACCTCGACCGACAGCAGTGTAATGAACTAGTCCAGAGTAAGGGCTTTACCAAGAAAGTATCCAAGGACGATTTGTAATTGTAATGAATTAATAATGTTATCTTCTTATGACATTCCTTCAACTATCTTCTATGGGTGTTATTAATAATCCTGGCGCAACGCTGGAGTAGCTAAATCGTGTTTTGTCACATTTGTTCGAGTTGACAATTGCATGTCAATGCAAGAGACGAAACACGGATCAACCAGTCCAACGCTACGCCAGGATTATTAATAAGACCCTATATATCCAGATAAGTATCCAGTAAGTTTTGAGGAGACGGGAGTGCTTAAAAAGAATGAATAAATTATTTCACAAAATTGTATTTATTTTCAAGTTTTTTATAATAGTTAATGAATTGTTTTGACATTAATTACAATAGTACCATTTTAAAATAAAATGTGTTATTTATTACTTACAAATTTTCCATGCCTTTTAATAAAAGTAATAGTCCTTATTTTCTATCCACCTGCTCAACTACAAAAATTAGGTGTTGTATCAGTGGTACTGTAGACTCTGTAGAGGTGTCTCAGAGATTACATTAAACATTAATAGAGATACAAAAGTTTAGTCAAGATGTTTGTAGATTTGTTATATAATAGGCTCTTTAGCCAGGTCACCTGAGCAAAACCACTGGCTATTTTATACTAACACTGGGAAGTTATTTTATTAATTTAAAAATCACTTCTTCTAACGTAAAATGGACCTAAACATTGACACAAATGAATAGTGATAGGCTAGTTTGATGGCCGAACCCTCTTTGATTATGATAACGATTAAGTATAACAGTTAATTCCTTAACAACTTGATAACTTCATATTTACCAATTTTTAGTTTATTTTGTAATATTTGAACACCATGATGATTCATATTGCGACACCAGTAAACTGGCCAATGTTCACTTTCACATTTACATGAAAAAACAACATGACATAGTATTATCTTATCTGTGACATGACTGAACAAACAGTTTAGATTCTAAACATTTTGAAACTGAAGGCTTGATAATTGAATAGCATAATCATCAATGTAATATAACCTAGATACAAAGTTACCTAAAAAGACAGCACAAAAAATGGCATGAGTTTACTATATCCTATTGAAAATTTTATCAAAAGAGAGACTTCTACTATAACCTTTCTGTTATGGTGGTTATTTTCAAAGTTCTCAAAAGCAAACTATGACATTTTAGATGTCCCTATGTAGGCGAGTTGGTGGTTGGACCATCCGAAACTCAAATAAGACCACACATACATTAATGCCATTTTGAAGGGCGGGACGTTTAATCTGGTTATAATACATCAATGGGTAGGTATATCAGTATAGGGTGATGTGTGGGTGAGGTCCTCAGGTGAGCAGCGTGCAGTCGAGGTCCTCGTCCCTGGTGGGCTCGTGAGGGCGCCGCAGCACGCGCGCCACCACGTCGGCGAGAGCCTCGCGCGCGCCCTCTTCCAGTAGGGCTCCGCATTGCTGCAACCAATAACACATGTCATCTCACTCTTTATTAACTTTCCTTATATCCCATGCTGGTTTGAGTTCGAAAGAACTTTTGACATGACTAGTAGTAATGGATCCAGTAACACATTCAAGGTCAAAATTTCACATTCCCAACCAGCAGTCTGATATTTGACAATTGATGTTTTGTTTTCTTTTCCATGCAAAGGTTGCCTGGAAGAGATCGCTCAAAGCGATAAGGTCGCCCATTGTTTTGCCAAATATCTTCATGAATCCTGTATTATGTTTCTGTGTGGTGAACAATAAAGAGTTATCTATCTATTTGGTATATGTCAACATTTATCTTTAGAGACTATCTCGGTCATAATCAGTTTTGATCATATTTGAGATAAGATAATGCATAACGATACGAAGGCCTTTCCACGCTATGTTATTATGATACAGCATATTCACAATAACATTCCACGCCCATTTCCTCTAATTAAAATTGAATAAAAACATCTGTGTAACCAGGCCGGCTACAATCAATATTTGCTAGGCTGATAAGTTATTTTATAGTATTTTATCGGCTTATATTACACTATGAATGTAATAACAGAGAATATTTTTGTTTGTACATATGTTTGTACATACTGGCTTTAGAAGGTAGGCCCAGATCGAAACAGCTTATAATATTACGTCATCGGTTTTTCGATCAAGGTATATTGTAAAGTTTCAGTAAGCTTACGAAACTCCCGGGTGGAGTCATTTGAACCGAGACAGGGAAAGGGAATGATGTAAAAGCGTCACCATTTCTTCATGCCATCACTGACAGACAAGCAGATGAACCCTCTTATGCATATTATACAGGGCTACATGCCACATGGAGGGAAAGTACCTTAAATATTGTAAATGGAACATTTTGATGAAAAAATACATTATTTAAATTTTAGTTTTTTTTTATGTAATTTGAGGATTTGCTATTTAATTGATTTATTTTGTATTTATAATGTTAAAATTCATGGTCTTCCTTTTATTTCTGACACTATGTTAGTTAGCAAAAAATAATCCTTATGATAACGCCTTTCGATTGGTGTGATAAAGTTACGGGTGATTCATTGAATCGTGTAACGGGTTCGTACCTGTGCGTGGTGGTCGTCGTGCGGCAGGCGCAGGACGGCCCGCAGCGCGAGCTCGGAGTTGGCGCGCACGTATGTGTTCTTCTCCTTGGTGCCGTTCACGAGCGCGGGCAGCAGCGCGCGCAGCACCTCGCCCCCCGCGCCCGCGCCCGCGCCCGCGCCCGCGCCCGCCGTCACGTCACGCACACCGCCGCCGCACACCACGCTCGCGCGCGCCATCAGCTGCTTCACCTCGTTGCTGCTGTGGTTCATACTCTACGAGACGAATCACTTGTTAAGGACTGCGTTTACAGAAAGACGATTTGATAATGTAAAAGTTTGGGCGAAGTTCCCCGCAAGTCTATGATCTTCTTCTTCTTATCGTGTCACTGATTCTTTCGAACCAAGTGTGGTGAAAGGATTTAAAGTGCGCCTCAAAGAGGCTCCTTTCGTGCTCTTGACACATATTTTCGAACTTTTTAGGTTCTACGATATGCCGGTTTCCTCACGATGTTTTTTTTCACCGTTTGAGAGCACTGGCATAGTGTACATAAATTTTTGGGCAGAAAACTCATTGGTACACGACTGGATTTGAACCCACGACCTTAGA
Organism: Thera obeliscata; assembly: GCA_947578465.1. Lineage (NCBI taxonomy): Eukaryota > Metazoa > Arthropoda > Insecta > Lepidoptera > Geometridae > Thera > Thera obeliscata. The sequence continues at coordinate 426,157 of OX387921.1, read as the reverse complement.
ATCGGAAGGCGGGGCCGCTACTACTTGGCCGCCAGCGCTCTCAAAGTCTATGATTAAAAATATTAATTCAAAAACAACCACGGTGCACTCACCCTGACAAACTGCGAGAGCAGATTGTGCGGCACGGGCCGCTCGTTGTGCAGCAGATGCCGGATGAGGTAGGCCATGCCGCGGATGCCGTTGCACACTATGGGGATCTTGTCGCTGGCGAGGTAGCTCTGCAGAGCCTTCTCTATCTGTAAACAACACAGGTTATACGATCCTAACACTCGATACATTCATTGATTAGCGGCGCATTTTAGGGTTCCGTAGCCAAAAGGCAAAAACGGACTTCGTCATGTCTGTCTGTCCGTCCGTATGTCACAGCCATTTTTCTCCGAAACTGTAAGTGCTAGACTGATGAAACATGGCGAGTAGATGTATTCTGTGAACCGCATTAAGATTTTTACACACAAATACCTAGATTATCAAACAGAAATTCGGGGGTCCCCATACTTGAAACTGAAACTCAAAAATTTTTTTTCATCGAACCCATACGTGTGGAATTATGAATAGGTCTTCAAAAATGATGTTGAGGTTTCTCATATCGTTTTTTTCTAAACTGAATAGTTTGCGCGAGAGACACTTCCAAAGTGGTAAAATGTGTCCCCCCCCTGTAACTTCTAAAATAAGAGAATGATAAAACTAAAAAAAAGACGTGTGGCACTCGGAGACTGCCGCGGTAAAGCTATTGCATAGCATTTTTATCAACTTATGCAATTATAATTATTTATTTATTTTATTTAAAAGCAGGATTTTTTATTTTTAATAAATCGGTTTGTCCCTACCTTCATGTGCAAATCTTCCTAAAGAACGGAACAAAGTCTTTTGAGCACTGACTTGAACTTTGTTACGTATGGCAACTCCAAAACTGTTACTTACACGTCATTGGGGGGTGTTAGGTTTTTTTCGTTACGGAATTTCTGAAATCAGTCCCCACGCTCAAGGCCCGCGATAGAAGAATAGCTTAAAAGAATGTAGTGTGTACCTTCTCCTGGAAGGGCTCCCTGTAGATGGCGTCAGGCGTCTCCTTGAGCGCCACGAAGAGCGCGCACGAGCGGCCGTGCTGCAGCAGCCAGTCCTCGCTCGCGCCGAGCACGTGGTGCTGGATCGCCGCGTCCTTACAAACAGTACCACATTATTGTTAAAACTTTCCTTTTCATATTCTATTCCGTTTTCTGCCCAATGGCACATTGGCTAGTAAATGGCGCCGTAACAGACTTCCCTCGTTTTTGCGAGCACACCATTATTGCCGTCAATAAAAAAGTATGATATCGTAGATCTTGTAAATGTTTCTACAGATTACGACGAGTCCGTGAGTATCAATGTACAATAGTATAGTAAGCAACTAGTGAATAAAAGAAGGATTTAAATCGAGGACCAAAGATGAATCACGAGCAAGTGCAAAAATCTAACGACTGAATCACGACCGTAGGGAGTGATTCATGATGATTGAATTCAAGTGTTAGAATCCTAAACGACGCGAGTGATTCATGGCTCTCGATATAAATCCGTTTTATTCAAGAGTTGCATACTATACTTTATACCATGACTTCGAGAAAAAGAAAGATTTAAGCGAAAAAGGATTAAAAACTATGAACTTTGTTTATACTATTCTTATATGACATAAAACAAATAATTTTAGATTTTGATTTGATTTGTAAATAAAGAAGGATAAATTAATGCAAGTTTTCTACTATACCTACTTCTCTTTCATGAACTCAACAACTCAATTGAACAACGAACAACTCAGCACATCTTTTTCATTCCTAGAATGCATTTTCAATCGATTTACTATTATCGAACTTTTTGCTGCATAACTTATTAAGAACAGTATTCAAAATAGCGCCAATTTACTTATGTATGACAATGACAACAAAGAACACAAAACAGTTTTTAATACAATACTAAACTCCTTGTCAAAAATTTCGACCAATCAAATCGAGAGTATTTATGACGCAAGGAGGTTGTAAGGTATTGAGATGGACGTTGACCTTATTCGTGTGTTCCAAATTCAAACACCAAAACAGTGATTAAAAGAGCTTTTTATTCACTGTTTCCAGTGAATAAAATTAGCTTTTTAGAGGGGGTATGGTATAAACAAATTTTTGTTTTGTATGAGATGGCAATAGTCAATCTCATTTGAATGAAATAGCTTTTGCTCTTTTATAATTATGTATTCTTGGTAGGTCATACAAGTAGATGAAAACAAATGTTGCCAGTTGTTGTTTCAGGAACGCTTCGCTCGCTCGATAAAAGCGTTGGTTAGATGGTGTGGTGAGGATGGGTACCTGATGCGGCTGCGGCAGACAGTGCAGCAGCGCGCCGAGACAGCCGCCGACAGCGGCGCGCAACGAGTCGTCCGCGTGCGCCAGCAGCGGCGCGCCCGACAGCGTGGCCAGCACGGCCAGCGCCAGCGGGGCCGACATTTTGTCGCCGCCCGCCGTGATCACGTGGCGCAGCGCCTGCACGCACGTCTCGCGGATCGCCTGCTCGTCCGCACTCTTTATACCTGTGCCAGGGCCAGTGCCAGTGCCATTCATTATAACAATGCTATTAACTAAACGTATTACGCTCTAAAACAAAACCCTCTATACTAACTCTCCTAAATAGCCATAATAAAAAGCAAGAGGCCCGATTACGAGCCCTGAGACACGCCGCACTACAAACCTGTTTTTTTTGTTCAAATTTCTAAAGGTAACTTTATCACATCAATTCATCGCTGTAATAATCGTAGAGAAGGTATATTAGCTGCATCTTTTTGTTTGTCGAGCAGGTGACCAGCTTCATGAATGTATGTATGTATGTTGGTTGGGTACCGTTGTGCACGTCCTGATAGAGCGGGTCGGGGCGCGCGTGGATGGCGACGAGGTGCGCGAGCGCGGTGCCGGCGCGCAGGCGCACGCCGCGCGACGCGTCCAGCAGCGCCTTCAGGAACGTCGTCTGCAGCTGCGGCAGGAACTGCTTCAGCATCACGCCCACCTACCGCATCATACAAACACAAGTAAACAAACATCTCTCCTCACGCTCACGCCACTCTGTCTGCTCTGCTTACACTAGAAAATTTACACAACAAAAACAAAGTCTTTTAGCTCACATAGTAATTAATCTACTGCAGCCTCAGGCTGGGGTAAATTTGACAGTCAGAAACAAAATTCAATCACTACATCTACGTAACCTGTTGCTGATTTATGAATATTGTGGAGCACAGCTAGGTTACGGAAATTTCATTACAAGTCACAGTAGAATAGACTCTAAGCTTGCCAGCACAAATGGTCTAGAAGGCAATACCTTGGCTAGAAGTGATGCCAGAGTATCGAGCACCGCCGCCTTAACGCTCGCGTTGAACCGGTCTCCGAGGATGCGGATGAGCGGGCCGGTGACGTGCACCACGGACGGCTGCAGCGCCGCCGCTGACGTCAGCTTGATCACCTCGCCCAGCATGAGCGCGGCGTTCTCCTTGTCCTCGGGCAGGCCGTTCAGGATCGACTCGCGGAATAGAGGCAGGATTGGCGCTATGCCCTGTACGACAGAAACGCTACATTGACAAATATACACAAAATAGTAAACCGGAAAGGACAATTTCAGGGCTTTCAGGGCAACTATGGCGAAAAAGTTATTATTCATTAGGCCTCAGTCAAAAAGAGTCAGACACAAGTAATCAGAAAGAGGCAAGTAAGTGGCAGGCAGTACAGTAACACGACAAGACGAAGTTCCAGAATAATGTTCTGCCTTGAATATTTGTATGATTGTATGATGACGCGTACCTTAGGCAGACAGAACCCTGGCAGCAGGTCGCCCTTGAGATCAGCGGAGACGTGCCGTAACGCGCCGCGCACGTCCGATACGTGCGAGATCAGCTGCTCTGGCTCCAACGCCTTCGTGAACACCTATCACAAAAACACATGAATAAGTTGGATTCCATTAGATTAAGTGCATAATGCCTCATCTCTGAGTTAGGCTCAGAAATTATTATAGACGTGGCGGCCAAGCAGGACACTCTGTTTATAATATGGACCCGTCAATGATGATTAAAAATTTAGTAGATGTTACTGAGAGTCTGTGAAACCGGTAGTGAGATGGGGTAGTTCCACGACGGCCTTTCGTGCGCAGACCTCTCGCGTGTGCGACACGAACGTGCATTATACCTGCAGCGCCTCCCAGGCCATCATGAGTACATCCCGCTCGGTGTCCGCGAACAGCATGAGCAGGCCGCGCAGCAGCTGCGGCACGTGCGGGGAGAGGTCGGCGCGCGAGTGCGACACGAACGCGCACAGGAGAGCCGCCGCCGCGTACCGCGTGTCTTCGGGCGCTGTGCGGATCGCGTCCAACAGGTAGTCTATTATGCTGCACACAACACACAATCCAACATTACATACTGCATTCAGAAGTTCAAATAACACGAACAACGAAATCCCTGTATAAACCCTGACTTGACTTCTCCAAGGCTTTCGATGTGATCGACCATAATATTCAAATATGAAAAGTTTGGAGATGCACTAATGTGCTCACTGTCGGTCAGTGGTGTGTCTTCTACCTTAGTAACCGGTCGCAACTTGTCGTTATCTGTGGCTTTAAGCCTTCAGCCAAAACAGTGCTTTCTGGTGTAGCACAAGGTTCACCCTTCGGGCCTTTGTTTCTTTATGTTTAAAAATTACATACCAGCGCACGCCGGGCGGGTCCTGCGTGGGCAGCAGTGCGTCGCGGCAATGCTCCAGCTCCTTGGCATGGTGCGGCATGCCCCGCGCCGCCGCCAGTGCGGCCAGCAGCGCAGGCAGCACGCGCGTGAGATGGCGGCCCAGCGCGCCGCCCGCCGCCGCCGCCAGCGCGGACAGAGCGCGCGTGTCAATGCCGCCGCCACCACCGCCCGTCAGCACCGGAATCAGGTACGGCAGCACCGCACGTGACTTTATCGCCATTATCTAACAAATCACCGATGATTAGTACATGTTCGTTGCGCATCATATTGTATAGTAATATCCCAGTTAGTTAGGTACCTGTTTGAGTCCGTCGAGCGCGGCGTCCGCGACGGCGGCGTCGGGGTCGGCCAGCAGGTCGAGCATGGCGGGCAGGATGTCGTCGAGCGCCTTGTTGCCGATGGTGGCGTGCAGCGCGTCGAAGGTGCGCGCCGCCGCCATGCGCACCTCCGGCAGCGAGTCGCACAGCGCCGTGCGCACCGTCGGCACCTAGCCCGCACGCACACATACACCACATTACAGCAGCGCAGTCCCACGTCAGCCTCATTACTTGAGCTAAACACGCTACTGATCGAGTGTCTGGCGATACACCACTATTACACATTTTGTATTACACATAAAATGGTAACTGGAAGAATAATCAATTGTTTTTGCAATCAAGGATTTCCTCATCAAATCTGCCATAAAACATCAATAGCTAACCACGATGGTGCGATTACATCCATCGAAGAAGCTACAGAAAAAGATAAGGAGATAAGACGGGATTTTTTCATCCAGTCCTTTAGGACACAAACCTGCTCACCCTGTTCAAACTACCAAATAGAAGGCAGTCGATTTGAGGTGGTGAAGGATAACTCACGAGTCCATCGGCGAAGCTCAGCACGGCCTCCCTGGAGGTGGAGGCGAGGATCTCCCCGAGGCCGATGCAGACGCCTTGCCGCTGGTCGGCGCGCTCCGACATCAAGCCGCGCTCCAGGATCGGCACTATCTCCGGCAGCACGCGCTCACCCAACTACAAACCATCATCATTTAATTTTGTTATCAACACAATATTTTTGCGCAAAGCTATTTGTAGATGGCAGCAGGAGCGACTACCCCTTGTAACTGAAAAAGTATGAAGAAAGAAAGATGAGATACGTAGCTGTCAAATTTACGTCAGTTGGTTGCACATAAAACGCGGGTGCTTTGTGTCAGTCGATGGTGCTGCTATCTGAAGTGAGCAAACGGAATTCGAACTTCTTTACAGTCTAGTGAGTGTAAATGGTTCTAGTAATGTGTTTCAGTTACCTTTCTGACGAGGTCTCCAAGAGTCCTAGCGGCGACTTGCCGTTTGTCGTAACTAGTGGACGCGAGACATCCCAGCAAGAGGTTAAACAACGTGGGCAGGATCTCGCGGAGAGTCTTCGGAGTGTTGGTCACCACCACCTGAACAAAACACACATTTGTATTGGTAGCTCTTTTACAAAGTGAGCCTACCTTATTTGCAGCGGTTACGGTCAAACCCCACCCTTTCGTCGTTTTCATCAGTTATTTCGTTCATCATCATTTCATCAGTTCATCATCAGTTAAAAGATTGAAGTGTGTCTCACAGAGGCAAACTCCCGCTTTGAAGAAAGCCCTGCAGTATATTACATCAATATAGAAATGAATGAAATATGCAGTAAGTACCTTCCATACGTGAAGCGCCGCCTGTCGAACCATCAGCGCAACATCGCTCCTCCCCATGTAAAGTCCAGCCAACACCCTGTTCCTTCTCTCAAGTCCGAGGCCGTTCAGGATCGCCTTGTGCGACTGTTCCGTACCGAAGTTATCGTCTTCCGACGCCGTTTCCGTACTCATCTTACCGGACACGCCGGATATGCGGTACAGGAGATCACCTAATAGTTGCACGGAACTGAATCTGAAATTAAACACAAACTATGAAATATGTACAATAAAAAAAAATTCAAACCACATTACTACAGTTAATATTATGTATGCTCATTCAAAGTCAGCCTTAAGAGCGGGTCGTGCGAAAATTTGAGATTTGTTGTTAAAAAATTCACAACTAAATAACTAAGTGACATTTTAAAAATCGCAAAAGGACTAATTGTAGACTATACATTTGAGATTAATTCGAATTTAAGTGTGTTAAAAAAATATACTATTTAACATGACATTCTATTTAACGCTGACATACGATTTTCATTAGCGTTAAATAGAATGTCATGTTAAATAGTATATTTTTTTAACACACTTAAATTCGAATTAATCTCAAATGTATAGTCTACAATTAGTCCTTTTGCGATTTTTAAAATGTCACTTAGTTATTTAGTTATGAATTTTTTAACAACAAATCTCAAATTTTCGCACGACCCCCTCTTAACTGAACAGGATTTTTATATGAGAAAAGGTTATGAAACAAAATTGCATTGTACATAGGTGAACTTAATTCTAGAGAGCATTCCCTTCCAGTTAATCATAGTTTAATGTAATATAACCCGTTGTCTATAAAAAAATAAGTTACCTGATTCGCCAGTTGTCATCGAACAGTCCCTTTTCCAACTCTGGCAGCAGGAGAGCGATCGAGGAGTCCGCGTACAGATTGACCATCCGTTGTCCCGCCCGCAGGGCCGTCTCCCGCACGTACTCGTTCTCATCGGCCAGCGCCTTCAGGATGGGGTTGATGATCTGGCCGATGTACTCGCGGAACTCCTCGGGGAAGCAGCCCGGCATGTAGATGAACATCATGATGTAGCCGTCCTTCACGTGCGGAGCTATGTCCGACCGGTCGGCGGTCGTTATTATGTCTGCAAACATACCACTTCTTGAAACCATTTGTGTTATATAGCTTCATTGCTCACGTCCATATTTTTTTTTCAAAGTTTGTAGGACTAGGACCTCAGATCGACTATCTCTTTTTTGACTCACAACCTCGAATTCAGCGAACAAAATGTTTGAGTCACCAGGCATAATTTAGTACAAGTTGGTGACTCCGATCGAAGCTATCCACAGATTAACATCAGTAGCACGACAGCACCTTTTAAGCACTAGCTGATCGAAAGAACGTATGAGTTACCCGTTCAGATCAAATTCGAAATTCAGATTCAATTTCGAGTCACAAATGAGTCACAATTAATAAGTTTTTCTTTACAAAAATTTATGTGCACTACGTTAATATTCTAAGGAAAACATCTCGAGGAAACCGGCATGTTGTAGAGCCCAGAAAGTTGGAAAGCATGTGTCGAGTGCTCTTAAATTCCATTCAGCACAGTCAATTGGACATGCTAAGAATAGAGTTAGTTACCCGGCATGATCTTGTGTAGCTTGGTGACCCCGAGGCCGGCCACCACCTCGGAGAGCCCCTGCGCGGCGCCGGAGCGGTCCACGCTGCTGCTCTCCGACGTGAGCTGCGTCATCAGCCACGGCAGCAGCTCCTCGAACGAGCTCTCGCCCAGCCCCTTCACCATGGCGCCCAGCGCGCGCGCGCTTACCGAACGCACCTAACGACAACATTACATTATACACTATCTCAACATTACAATATTATAACATTGATAACGTAGGACTTTTAGAGAGCCTAGCCATAAATTTGGCCATAATTAGCTTGTGACATGTTGGCATTTTAAATAAGCTCTGCGACACCGATCCTTCGCTTGCAAGTGTCGCATCTAGCGCCCAGTATAACAGCGGTCCAGTAATAAAACAGTAGAAAATCTCACTCTCGGTTTAAGGAATAAAACAGACTTAACCAGTCACAACCTCGAAATAACAACCAAACAATCCTTTGCACGACTGATTTCAAATTTTGAAAAATTACAATTTGTCTAAAAATTATATACCTAGTCACAATGCTGATTTCTTCAATTTAAGTGTATTCACTTACATCAGGCACAGGATCTAGCAGCGAGCTCTTGAGTCCCGGCATGATGTTGGGCAGGTAGGGCGTCAAATCCTTCTGATCCGTCAACGAATACATGTTCCCGATGATCTGCGCCGCCATCTTGCGAGTCTCAGTACTGCGGTCCAGGAATGCGCGTTGCACCACCGGCATTATCAGGGCCAGAGACGGCGCGTCTATGAAGTGCACGAATTTCGTGTCCAGTAGTGTTTGGAGACAGACTGAGGTCTTGTTCGACGGGTCTTGGAGCGCCTCGAGGAGTACTGGTACGATGGCTGCAAGAGAAAGATAGGATTGTGAATAAAATTCAGCACCTAAAACCCCAATAAAATTCCGTAGCTGAAGTATGATACCTTGGCAAGTTGTCGAAATCTAGTTTTCAGTTACCTTCCACTTATTGGGTTACTATATCGTTCAGCACTAGAGTCTATCATGGCAGGTATTTAGGTTTAGATTACCACTTACTCCGTTCAGCGCACTAACATGAGTTGAGTTGGCAGTAACAGCAAGTAGGCTGTTCGCTAGTGGCTCGCTAGAATACCGACCTTGTATCTCCGGGTTCCGTATGACGGAGCCGATGACACTGAGTGCCTCCGCGCCCGCCTCCTGCACCTTGAGATGCGAGTCGCTGAGCGTGTCGATGAGACGCGGCACGATGGAGGGGAGGCACGACGACAGCTGTTTGGGCGCGCAGAACGCCATCGAACCCAGCAGCTCGATCGAACCTGAACCAAAATAAAACATTAAAGAACTGCCAGCAAAAGTCTGCTGAAATTTTAGAAGTTGATCTTTAAATCAACTCAAAGGTTGAAGGACAAAAACTACTGAAACTGACTACATTACCCGAATTCGGAGTGTTGCTATCACATTTTCGTCTACGAAATGTTGTTTTCGTGTGAGCACAGTGTGTCTCTCTCTTTTGTATGGAAAATCATTGATAAGACAACAACTCTACTTACTGACGTTTATTTGCTGTCTCATCTTTTCTCCATACAATTAAAAAAAAATTAAAATTAAAAATTTGTTTATTCTGATGTCAAAAGATCCATTCTTAAAACAATAAAGAGAGACAAATAAGCGAAACGAAAACAACATTTCGTAGACGAAATGTTGTAAGTGAAGTGGGACCCTTCTGTACTCAGATGTATAAATATATAGATGAACAAAACAATCTCGTGTCTTGCTGCTAATAAAATGCAAGTATCTTCAATCCAGTCAATTTAGTTTACTTCCACTCAATAATGGCATACGGTATGTAGTTATGGGGTGGCACTCACCGGCCTTAGTCCGCCAGTTATCGTCCGCGAGCGCATTGAGCAGCGCCGGCAGCACTAGCTTGACTCCGTGCGCGCTGAGCTTGCTCATGATCAGCTTGGCCGTGTCGTCGGCGGCCGTCCGCACGTACTGCGAGCTGTCGCCGAAGCACAGCAGCAGGTGAGGCAGCACGTGCACTATGTACGGCTCGAACAGACGCCCGAGCTTGTGGCATAGCATCTCGAAACCGAAGAGGGCGCCTGGGACAAAACATACATTCATTCATTTGCTAAAGCCGGAAAATGGTTTTATTTCTCATGCCACAATCAATCATGGTCAAGTGAAATCATCAAGACTCCTCCAAGAAACACCTACAATATTAGCAATACTAGTTTGTGAACGAACCTTCACGATATTTGAAGTTCTTTTTCTCCTGCACAGCTTCAGTGAGTTTTCCCATTACATCGAGTTGTTTCAACGACAATATTCCCAGTCCTTTGATTATACCAGCAATGCCGTATGCTGCACCCTGTACAAAAACGATGTGAAATAAACTCTATCAGCCTACACTTTGGGTTGAATTTAGTAAAGTATTTAAAACAATTGGTTTATGGCTGATGATAGTGTTACCTTTCGTTCTCCGTATTTCTCAGCGGTGAGCAGTTGCTTCATGAGTTTGTTGACTATGTTGGGTATTTCTCCTTCGAGGGCCGGTGACGTCACAAGGTGAGGGAGACAGTTGCTCACTGCTTCTTGAACCTGATCGAGAATTAATATTTATAAGGGTCCATTTAATAAGTGGAGACTCTATTCTAACCTACGAGAGTATCAAATTCCCTGACACTTTATAAAGGCTCTAGAAAATATTCCTGACACAAAATGAGGTGGCAAAAGACTTGGCGATCATTTAAGCTTCAGAAGCATTAGAGCGCTCAGAGACCATTATGTATAAGAAGAGGGTAAGTTTCTGTAAAAATTTCCGAGGTAATTTGAGGTTTCAATTATCTTAAAAATTGTGTATGACAATGGTTTTGCTACGTGTACGTTTACCTGCTGGCTGGGAGTTCCAAGCGCGGCCACCAATCTCAAAGTGATTGGTTTGATCCTCGCGTCCTGCGGCTGTAAATGCCTTGCGAGTCCTCCGACGAGTAGCACCACGCTCTGGCGCACGGAGTCGTAGTTGCGAGTCTTAGGGGCTTTGTCCAGGAACTCCTCGAATACCGGCAGCTGGCTGCCGATTGTCTCCTATGAGAGTTTACATTAGGGAAAATGAACAACGTGAGTATATTTAGGTAGTTAAGCTCAATATATTAATAACAATGAATAACGTTATTTTATTATAGTCTTATTGTTTTATTTTTCAAACTGTTAATTATTCATCCGCAATAGTTAATTTTTTATTCCATAATGTAATGTGAACGTTCTTTATGCATGCTTTGTTCGTATCTAGAAGGCTGTACAGACAATTAAGTTTTAGATATTAGAATATAATGAAATCCTGTCGTAATGGCCGGTTTGTGAACGTTTGAATAAAAAAAAATAAAAATAAAAAATTTATTGTAAAAAGTAAACACATTGTCAACCTGAAGATATCTAATGCTAGAGATGGGCAGAGGGTTTAAACCCAGTTGGGCAAAAAGGCCATAAACTGGACAAATAGGGCAAAAACGAATTAACGTCCTTTTAAATGTCCAAAATCAGGGCGGAAACTCTAATTTGTCAAAATCTGACTTTTTCATTGAGTATTCGTAAGATGTACCTGTTTAAACCATTTTAATATTAGAACAAATAGTAATTGACCAAAAAGGAGGATCTCACTGAAAATAAAAAATGTATTTAATGCCAAATTACAGAATTATCAGCAGAATCACAGTCGGTCGGTATTATTTAAATCAACATTTTACCGCACATGGTATTCGTGATTCGCGCCTGCTAATTGCTGTCACTATCGTCATCATCATCAACCTTTTGAAGTCCACTGCTGGACATGGTCACTCCCATGGCGCGCCACTGAGCCCAGGGTTCGGTTTGGCTTTTCCTATCAAGTTGCTGCCCGCTACTCTGCATAAGTTGTCGCTCCATCTAATCTGAGGCATCCTACACTACGTTTGCTTAAACGTGGTCTTCACATTGTCGGTTCTTCGAATCATGATCGGCCCACTGCCACTTGAGCTTGCTAGTTTTTTGGGCTATGTTGACAACTTTGGCCCTCTATCAAATGACCTCGTTCGAGACCCTGTCTCTAAGAGAGACTCCGAGCATCTCCTTAACCATAGCTTGTTGAGCGACTTTTAATTTATGGACCTGTCAGTGTCCACGTGTTATTTTAACTGGTTACTAACTGGTTAATTTGGTTGGTAACTGGTAGGACGCACCGGCTTTCGTTTTTGAGCACTGTGGATTGGGTTACTAGAAGACCTGACGAAGTTTCCCAAATACCGCCCAACCCAGCTGAATTCTCTTACTTAACTCCATACTGTACTATCATAATAAAGTCGGGACCAATTCAAATATTCTGGATGTAGGAGTTGATGCATGAACATTCCTTCTCCACTATGTTCATATTTGGTTTACGCAAATTTGGCCATGTTTCCGATTTTTGTAATAAGCTTAAGTAGTTGCCTATTCGTTTTTGCAGGAATACTCGTCTCCTTTCCCTCTTGTATAGTGTCATGTTTAACCCCTTCACCCCCCTTATCTAAAAGCTAAACTAATCTCAACGCTTTGAATACCTAAATCTTTCTAACTCTCGTACCTTACGGTCTTCTGAAACTCTACAACTTCCTGTCCACTCTTATTTTTTCTATAAGCACTTATTCACTGTACAAGCTATCCGTATTTGGAACTCTCTTCTTATTGATATCAGAAAAGTGATATCTCTTCCCATCTTCAAAAAGCTTTTGCACAGCCGCTATTCAGTTGAATTAGGAAGTCGCTATTTTCGTCAGCCTATACGAGATCCAAACGGCTCTCAAGGAGCTTAAGAATAACAAGGCACCGAAGGAAGACGGAATAACGACAGATCTTCTGAAAGCGGGCGGAACGCTGATACTTGAGGTTCTTCAGAAGCTTTTTAATTCTGTCATCCTCGAGGGTACGACGCCTGAAGCGTGGGGCAGGAGCGTAGTGGTGCTTTTCTCCAAGAAGGGTAATAACACCCTCTTAAAGAACAATAGGCCCATCTCTCTGCTTAGTCACGTCTATAAGCTGTTTTCGAGAGTAGTTACCAAACGTCTCGCTCGATGGTTCGACGTCTTTCAGCCTCCCGAACAAGCCGGGTTTCGGAAAGGCTTTAGCACCATAGACCACATCCACACGTTACGGCAGATTATACAGAAGACTGAGGACTATAATCGGCCACTTTGCTTAGCGTTTGTGGACTATGAGAAAGCCTTCGATTCAGTCGAAACCTGGGCAGTGCTACAGTCGCTCCAGCGGTGTCAGATTGACTATCGGTAAATCGAAGTGTTGAAATTTATCTACAGGAATGCCAACAATGTCTATCCAACTTCAGGACCAGAGTACAAATCCAATCCACATGCAAAAAAGGGGTGCGACAGGGAGATGTCATATCTCCGAAACTGTTCACCTCTGCACCGGAGGATATTTTCAAGCTCGTGTCCTGGACAAGGTATGGCATTAACATCAACGGCGAATTCATCACTCACCTTCGATTTGCCGACGTCTTCCAGTCTTCCAGCGACTCCTCCATTATGACTAAGTAGTCATAATGGTGGAGTCGCTGGAAGATTTAGGCACAATGCTCAGAGACCTCAATATTGTCTCCCAACAGGTGGGTCTAAAAATGAACATGAGCAAGACAAAAAGCAGCCAAGTGCGAGTTGGACTCGCCCATGAAGGGTTCCGTACAAGAACCTTTATATTATGTTACTTGATGTAACATAATAAGGTTCTTGTAGTTCGTCGAAAGGTAAATTGCGGTTTACGGTTTATGACGTATAAAAAAAAAACTACTGACTAGATCTCGTTCAAACCAAAAATCGTTAGAAGTTTACATAGTAATGTACAACATACATTTTTTTTAGTATTATCATTCTCTTACTTTAGAAGTTAGAGGGGGGGGACCAACTTTTTTCCACTTTGGAAGTGTCTCTCGCGCAAACTATTCAGTTTAGAAAAAAACTATATTAGAAACCTCAACATCATTTTTGAAGACCTATTCATAGATACCCCACACGTATGGGTTCGATAAAAAAAAAATTTTTGAGTTTCAGTTTCAAGTATGGGGACCCCCGAAATTTATAGTTTTATTTTTATTTTTATGTTAAAATCTTAATGCGGTTCACAGAATACATCTACTCGCCAAGTTTCATCAGTCTAGCTCTTACGGTTTCGGAGAAAAATGGCTGTGACATACGGACGGACGGACAGACAGACAGACAGACAGACAGACAGACAGACATGACGAATCTATAAGGGTTCCGTTTTTGCCATTTGGCTACGGAACCCTAAAAATCATGTCTAATTCTCATGTTAATTTGCGTCAGACGATCCAATTAGGTAGAGCCAACTTCGACAAAGAGGTCAGCCGACGAATCCAACTCAGATGGGCAGCGTCGGGAAATTGCGCCACATCATCTCGTCGCAGGTACCGCAAAGCCTCTAGATAAAAGTCTTTATTCAGTGCTTGTTGCCAGTGATGACTTACGGAACTGAGACGTGGTCGCTAACTATTGGCCTCGTACACAAGCTCAAAGTCACGCAACGAGCCATAGAGAGCTATGATGGGAGTTTCACTACGTGATAGAATCAGAAATGAGGATATCCGGTAGAAGAACCAAGGTCACCTACATAGCTCTTAGAATTAGTACCTAAATTGAAGTGGCAATGGGATGAGCAGGTCATATAGCTCGAAGAACCGACAACCGTTGGGGAATGAAGGTTCTCAAATGGCGACCACGAACCGGAAGACGAAAAGCATGGCGCCCACCCACCAGTTGGCCTGACGACATTGTTAAGATCGCAGGAAGTCGGTGGATGGAAAGGGCTCAGAATTGTTTTTCCTGGAAATGTGTAGGGGAGGCCTAAGTCCAGCAGTGGACTTCTTCAGTCTGATGATGATTATAGATTAACTTAAAAAAACCTTTTTAGTCATTTGAACTTAGCATTGTGTAATAATTTGTGTATTTTACAATAAAAATATATCCGCCCTGTTTTGGGACGTTTACTGGGCGTAAATGGACGTTTACTCGGCATTTACTCAATACGTCCATAAATGCCCAGGCAAAAACCCATCTCTATCTAATGCTGACCAGGCTCCATATAATTAGGTCAAATATAGGTCTGAATTCCTCCAACGCTGACGTCGGTCGAGCGTATGAACAAACACTATGTTCAATGACGCACCGGCCACCATCGTCCCGGACCGGCGTCACATCGGAGGAATGCGGGCCGTTGTAGTAAGTATTAGAGGATAGCATACCTTGCCATGTATATCGACGACGGCCATCGCGGCGTTGAGCATCTCGATGCGCACGGGCTCGGCGCGGTCGGGCAGGCCGCGGCTCACGAAGAACTGCACGGCGGTGGGCACGGCGGCGGGCGCCAGCAGCGGCGCCAGCGCGCGCAGGGCCAGCGCCACGCCGCGCCGCGCGCCCCACTCGTCCAGCGACGAGCACAGCACGTGGCCGAGCCCGTCCACGCGCGCCGCTATCAACTGCACATGCACACGCACCACACAATACTATCATACAAGAACTGCACGCCGGCACACGACATCCTTCTAGGAAACCGGAAACATCGAGACGGGACTCGCGAGGCAAGCCGAGCCATCCCAAGCCATCAGTTCCACCGAGCAATTTAAACTAGATAGTCGTCCCCACCGAACGCACAGCGTACACTGTGGCGCCTTGAGCACGCGCGCTTTACCGACGCCGCATGGCTCGGCTCTGAGGCATGCTCGGCCGAGGCACCGTGCGCCCGCACAACCCCAAGGCACGCTCACACCGACCGAGCATTTCGTCGAGCGTCAGGTGGAGACGCGGCCTATGGTGTACATCTGCATCCATACAAAGAGAGATAACATTTTTGTGCTTCACTAACCGGCAGTCTCTGCTCATAGATATCCTGCAGATGCTGCAGCACTATCTCGGCGGCATCGGGTCCGTTCCTCTCGACGACGTGCGCGAGCGCGTTGGCCGCCGCCTGCTGGATCTGGTCGGCGGGGTGCTGCGTCTCGGCCAGCAGCGCGTCGATCAGCGCGGCCGCGTGACTCGTCGCCTGCGCCTGCGGGAGCGAATCCCACAACTGCTGGGCTAGTTTCCTGGTAACATTATGGAAATGTGGCTAGTATATGAAACGATAACATCTAAAAATCACGTAAAACTGTCATGATATCCAGTGATTTAGAGAAAAACAGAGCTTGTTAGTTAGATTTTAAAACTGCACAAACATACAACTGACTGCTTTTCTACTTCGTTAATTTGGTTGTGAATGAAGTTAGGGTGTAAGTATAAGTTACTTATTGTCTTCCGAGGTGTCGAAGGTGGCGATGATCAGCCGCTTGGTGAGCGTGAGCGCGTACTCCGTGCCGTCGAACAGCGGCGGCAGCTGCGCCCGCACGCACAGCAGCGCGCGCAGCGACGCGTCGCGGACCACCTGCACAACACAATCCAATACGTCACTCACATAGCAGACTACTTACCTTGTCCGACCTCCCCAGGAGTAAGAGATCAACCATTTTCTCGCTTAAGGAACGACCATGATAGATACTGACTCAATATTAAGAGAAACATCATTAATAGTTGGCTGTCGAGAACTGTCTCTACTATTCAGGATGTTCTACTAGACTGTTTAAAACCACAGGTTCTACCAAGGTGACCTTAGTAGAACGCTTTGTCTACACGGTTTAAAACCAACCCCAAACTTTACCGGGCGCGCCTTTCTAATAAGGGCGTTTAAAAGTCATGCGAAATTTGGATTGAACCACCTCTATACGGTTTAAAACCTCTGGTTTAAGCGATGGTTTGAAACCGTGTAGCACATGCTTTCGCTACTCGCATCCTCCATAGTTGGTCATCGTCGGCGGTGGATACAAGGTGTCATGGCTCGTCTATGTCCGGATGAGTATTGTGTGGGATGTGGGGTGTGTGTGTGTGTGTGTGGGTATGCTCACAGGCGCCGGGTTCTGCAGGCCGGCCAGCAGACAGGAGACGTCATCTTGCGAGAGCAGGCCTCGCGCCGCCATCTCCGCCGTGTCCAGCAGCGCCGCCGTGCACGCCGTCTGCGTACGACCCTTGCTGCTACCTGCACGTTACATAATATACCATACCTCAATATATATAATTCATAATCATAATCATAATCATAATCTTTATTTATCTTTAGACATTTTACATGTGCTTAGATACGTCAGACAAATATACATAAAATATATTATGGTTAACATAAAAATTAAAATTAATCCTAATCAACACATACATTAAATTATGAAATAAAAGTAATACAATTGTAAATTAAATAAGGATATTTCCTATTTTAAAATAGGAATGTAAAATTAATAAATAAGTGCACATATTATACAGGGTGGATACGACAGATGAGACAAAAAATAAACTGCATATACTAGGCACCATTTTCAAGCTCTGTACCAAAAATCTTTTAATTAGGAGCAGTAGTTTAGCCGCAAATAATTTTTCAAGTTTTTTCATATTTCGAACACGATGTATTTTTCATAGCAGATGATTACCTATACCTACGAAGCGGTTTTGCTACTCCGACGCAAGTAATACACACACAGACTCGCATTTTCACTACGAGAGTGACATAGAGAGAGACAATGACATAGCAAAAATCCCGCGGGTAAAAGAAATAGACATAGGTCAGTGCGTTCTTTCTTATTGCTACCTAACTACTTTCAACTTCAGTTCGCGACCGCTGACCGTTTGGAACGGATGTGCCTACCTACCGGAACACGGAAGCTTACGTTTTTATTTTTACGAATTGAAAACGCAGATAGGCAATTTGTGATAAATAAGTTTAGGACAGTATTTCTTTTCTCTATTGTGACAGGACTATTGTGACAGGAGTTACGTAACTTGGGATTATTATTATTTAGTGTTAGTGTTTTTATTGTGATTGACTGTTGTTTATTGTAATGTGATGAAGACACGTTATTAAAATTTGGTTTTGTGTGTTCAACAATGCCTCGTGTAACTTACACGGCGTCAGAATACACTGACATGATTTTTATTTACGGCGAATGCCGTGGAAACGCATCTTTGGCTCTACGAACATACAGAGAGAGGTTTGGTGACAGCCGCAGTTGCTCTAGAAACGCCCGCACTATACAAAAGTACTACTTATAAATTAAGTGAGTGTTGTTGTGATCGTACCTACCCAATTCAAAGGCGGCTCAGGCCTCCACTCGCGTCGCGCCAGGTCATCGCCCCGGCCGCCGCGCCGCCTGCCTGGGCATGTCGCGCTCCGGCAAGCGCGCGAACGTTGCCGTTTTACTATCAAGGGTGTTTGCGTTTTACTCGGATCGGTAAGCTATTTAGTTTGTTTGAAATAAAAAAAAACTCATTTTTGTAGCTTTTTATTTTTATACCGTATCGATTTAATACTTAACACGTATAGTGTACGTAGTGTAATTTAATGCCCATCTGTCGTATCCACTCTGTATATTAAGGCTGTTGTTCTAACCTTGGTCGCGTGGAACTGGCAGCTAAACATGTCGCGAGTTGTACTCACTGATCAGATCGATGAGCAGTCGGAAGATGTCGTCGATAGGACACAGCTCGGGCCGCATGAGAGACATGTCTTCCTCCTCGTGAGTCTGCAGGCGCGCGTGGTAGCCTATCACCGCCAGGCCGTTCACCATCGTCGCCTCGTCTACCAGACCCGGGGATAGACCTGGGAACATCATCTTCATTTTTAATGCTGTAAAATGTTGTTTAAGGGGAGAGTTAAATTTATTATCCAGATTCAGGTAGTCGTCTGTGGAAACTAATGAAGGAAATATAATTTAGTTCTCGGAGGTGGTCTCCTGATTAAAATAGGAACCCAATTCTGTTCAGGGGTCTCCCTCGGGCAAAAAAACAATATTGGTGAGAAGACGCGTTTTAAATACCCAGGGTATTTAAATAAAAAAAAAAAAAATAGTGAATGATTGGTATGGTTTCCGGATATTTATGAGTGTACCTTTCTTGAGTAGCGGGAATACGTAGCAGAGTCCTGGCGCGGTGAAGTAGTTCCCCTTGCGCGGTCGGTCCGGATCCTGGTCACGCGCGCCCGCTGTAGCCGCGTGCGCCAGGTTGATGGCGCGCGACGTCGCCTGCTCGAGAGGCTCCTCCTCCCAGTACGGGTCCAGGTCGCATTGCGGCTCATGCAGTCTGCGGGTTACAAATGCAACACTCATTCCTCTATACTTTAGTCGCGGTGATCCGTCCACCTGGTTGCACCTCGTCCTTGGAGATGATAACTCTCCGATACCTCGAGCCCTTACCGCTCTCAACAAACTCCTAAAAGTCAACCCTGTGACTTATTTGTAGACAGCTGGAAATCATGGCTGAATGCCTCAAGTACTGTGAGACGGACAGATTTTTTTTTTTTACTTTTTGTTAGCAATATCACATTGTGTGACATTAGACTTATTATTTTTTATTTTTATCCATTTTATTTGTGACTGTTTTTATGTATTTTTTTTTATTGTTGTTCATTTCATTTGTGATTGTTTTTTATGATTATTTAATTTTTGTTTTGTTATTACTATTATTTTATTCGACGAAAGATAGACCGTAGATGTAAAATCATTTATGTATTTAGAATTAGAAAATGTAATTTACCTATTAATTAGTGCAATTGTTTCCAAGACCGTTCTAATTAAATAAATAAATAAATAAATAGGAGGGTGAGATGGCAGGTACCTGATGGAGACGCGTCCGATGGTGTGCGCGAGCTGCGGCTGGATGGGCGCGGGCAGCAGCGCGGGCGCGGCGTGCAGGTGCGCGGCGATGAGGCTGGGCGCCGCCACGGGGGAGCGCAGCGCGCCCAGCAGCGCGGGCACCAGGCGCCGCGCGCTCACGCCCAGCGCGCGCGCACTGCCGCGCCGCACGCACTCCACCAGACCCACGCACACCTCCACGCGGAACTTTATCTACACACACACACACACACATCTCTATACTAACACTCTACAAACCCAAGACACTGGGAGGAGTAAGGCTACGCTCACTTTGGATGCGAATGATATCGTACGTAAACGTATGAACACTGTTCGTACGAATTGAGTGAGTTTTTCTCCGTCAAATAGACAGAGTACCAGTGTTAGCGCATCCATTATTGATGATGAACGCACTGAACGTGTAATGAAATCCCAACAAGTTCGGATTGATTTCGGACGACGAACTTGCACGTACGTATACGTACGACTAACTCGCGCGCAGTGTGAGCGCTTTTATAGTACACAGAAGGTTGGGAATGTTCGTACGTGTTCGTACGTTTCTGCACGAATGGAATTCGTACGAAAACGTATCCAAAGTGAGCGCGGCTGGCTACAAGTATAGCCAGCGTTTCCTGACGCAAAACGCACCGACTTATGAGTCTAATTGCGAAAACAGGAGTCCGATACACAATACACGAAACCCGCGCCACAAAACAAAACAAAATGTTCGTCGAACAGTGACCTACTGACGGTCTGCTGGCTTGCTCTAACATGAGTGAGCGGCGCACTGTAGCAAATTAGTCGAACTTTTTTTGCAAGGAAGACAAACTCAGTTGTTATAATGCACTGTTGTGTTATCCAACTACACGTGGTTGCACATGTAAAAATCTGCCCTTACAGGAATAATAGTTCTGATACTCACCAAGCTCAACCTCTTTCTGATTTCCTCCTCCTTAGCAAGCTGAGCTTTTATTGCTTCCTTTTGTTTTGCCGACAGCGGGACCTGGAACAAAAAAGCTTTTGAATAACAGTGCTAGCGGAGATTTACGTAAACTTCTCAAAATTCATGACATGAATAAAGAATCCCACAGCACTTACTTATCCAATAAAAATTATATCAAAGATGTTTAGGCAGGTAGATAAAAGCATCTAACCCTGATATTAGGACTCATCAATGTCCACATTTTCCGTTTAATTATGAATCTTTTATAAAAATATATAACTATTATAGTAGATATCGGGTTCTTAGAGTCTGCTTAATTTGAGGCTAGATAGTGCTGTGTAAATTGTTAACAATAAGTATTTATTAAGTTTTATAATATAACATAATGTGAGAGGCAGTTACCTCGACCACCTTCCCCTCCCTCCTCCGCTTGTCCTCGATCTCGCGGCGCAGTTGCAACTCCTCCTGCTGCTCCTTGTAGCTGTACGCCTTGCTCTCTCGCTTCATGTTCATCTCCTTGTTGTCATCGTTTCTGTACATATTATCAATATTACATTCATATGGATAGAGATATAAATGGTAAATAGGTCGAGGATGTGATTGGCCAAAAATTTGCTGGTTCTGGTGGAAACCCTGCCCTGCAGCTACATTTTTACTATATTGACTGGCCTCCAGCTCAGTTGGTAGTAGCTCTGCCTTCTGCGCCGTAGGTCGTGGGTTCGATCCCCACCGAGAACAAATATTTGTGAGGTAAACATAAATGTTTGTTCTCTGTCTGGGTGTTATATTGTATTTTAAGTATGTATTTACAAAAAAAAAATGTATTTAATTATTATATCAGCTATCTGGTTCCCATATTACAAGCTCTGCTTAGTTTGGGGCTGGGTAGTGTTGTGTAAATTGTCCACAATATTATTATTATTCAGATACTTAATTTATTTTCTTAATTTTTAAGTTTTTTACAATATAGGTATAATTATTTAAATAAAAAACATAATTATAAAAAACTTAAAAACTAGTGCGCCACCGACAACGGGGCTAGGCCCAAGCTACCGGTGGTCAAGGCTGCAGAGAGAGGAACCTCCGGACAATGCGTGCCGTGTCCAGGATCACCGCCTTCTGCATCTGACCCTTGAGCCAACCATCCAGCGAGAGCCTCTTGAGATGTTGGTCGAGGCTCTTCGCTATTAGGCCGTTCGCCGAAACGACTATCGGGACAATGATCGTGGAATCAACATTCCACATGGTAGTTACCTCGTGGGCTAAGTCTAGGTACTTGCTGAGCTTTTCCTTCTCGGCCTTCACGAGGTTTTCATCATGCGGAATGGTGATGTCCACGAGCATTGCCCGCCGCTGAGATCGGTCGACCAACACGATATCAGGCTTATTGCAAACAATAGTCCTATCCGTGATGATAGAGCGATCCCAGTAGAGCAATGCACGACCATTTTCAAGAACTGGCACCGGGGCGTACTGATAGTACGGCAATATATTATTATTATTATTATATTATTATTATTATTCCCAGTCGATATGGAGGCAACATCTAATTATGGACATTTGCGTTGCGGCTGAGTTCTTAGCACGAATTAACAGTTTTCAATATTGAAAGAAGTTCTTACAAGTTAGTCGCTAAGCTTCTTTAAATATTATCTGCCTACATTGATTTGTGAATTCAAGCCAACATTTTAGTTAATCACTATCCAAACCAGATAAATTTTCGTGGACAAATTGTGAACCCCCATTTTTTCACGCCATCGGGCCCCCATCGAGTGGAGTACGTTGGGAACCTCTGCTCTAAAGACATGTATGTAACTGACCCCGGCACGGAGGTCTTGTCGTAGAGCTCCCCGTGCGGCGTGAGATAGGCGAAGTACTCGTCGCGCGTGACGGCCAGCAGCTCGGGGTCGTGCAGCGCGTCCAGCGCGCGCTGGACGGCGGCGCTCGCGATGCACTCGGGGTTGGCGCGCACCAGCGTCGACACTATGTTCGATATTGTCTGGAAGAAAGAATGTTCTACATTTATCAGCATTATTTCAGCCGTAGGACGGCGGCTGAACACACAGCCGCCGTCCATTATACATCCGTCCATTATCCGTACATTTTCTCCTAGAAACTGATCTGACTCTTTTTGATATATATTTTATAATAGCCGTACCGTAGTGGGGGCCTTATTTTTAATATTTTTTTTACCCGAAGACAAGTCTCCAATTATAGATATGATGATATGTCTACTAGGATACTGAAGTTAGTTTCATGAAAGATATCTGAACCCCTTAGTTATATCTCTAATATTTGCATCACTGATGGAATCTTTCCTGACAAACTTAAGCGCACTATTATCAAACCACTTTTTAAAAAGAAGACAAAAGTGACATGAATTGCTATCGCCCCATCGCACTTGTTCCTGTACTGTCTCAAGTCTTAGAAAGATTCTAAACGATAGTATTTACCAATTCATTGAACAAAAATGATATGTTTGCAGAAGAGCAAGCTATAAAAAAAATCTATTAATATGTCTATTTTTAATTTTTTAAATAATGTTATGGATCATCTCGATCGAAAAATTACGGCTTGTGCGCTTTTTATGGACCTCACAAACGCATTCGAGCACGTAGACCATCGGATTCTTTTGCATAAGCTAGGACTTCGAAGTAATATTAGCTTAGTCGAATCCTATCTTACCAGCAGAATGCAAGCAACTGAGATAACAAGAATATGTCCCACCGAAAAAACTGGTTAAATTCTCTCTCCATTTAAAACTGTTAGATACGGTGTACCACAAGGGAGTGTACTAGGGCCCTTACTATTTATAATTTATATTAATGACATTCCTAAAATTACTAAACATAACAAAATTACTTGTTGCATAACGTAACCGATCTGTTAGAAATAAGGAAGGAAGCTACGCCACAAGCACTTCTATGAAATGTTATCATATACTTTACCTCATTAGGAGTATAGTCCTGGATGTACTGGTTTTTCAGCATGCCAGAGTACTGTCCCACCAGTTTCTTGGGATCCAGCTGCAGCGCAGTGACCAGCCGGCTCCAGAAGCGCCGGTTCGCTTCCATCGCCAGCGGGTGGTGGCAGCACCGCAGCGACTCCAGCGCCAGCAACTGAGCGTCTTCCTTTGAATACTCTAAACGACGAAATGCTATTTCAACAAACTATTGTAACATACAAGCACCTATTTGTTTACAGTATTGAGATGCTCTAACAGTAAATAAGAAAGCTAGAAAATGCAACTCACCTCTATAAGAGCACAACGCTTGAACACAGTCTAGTATCATCTTTCCCGTGACGGTAGGTCCGCTCTCTTCCGGCGGCGTCTTCTCCTTGTAAGTGAAAACCTTGCCTTCTTCCAACACTTCATTCAACTTAAGCATTAGATTCCTTGCAATAAGAGCTCTATCTGGCTTGGCAAGCAGGGATTTGACTTCCTCTATCGCCACAGTCCGCACATTCTTCATAGTCGAGAGTAGGGTGAGTATAAAGGCCCTGTAAAGGGGGGAGTTGGGAGTGCTGGCGACATTCGGGTACTTCTCCAGGACTGTCCTGCAGAGCAACGCCACCTGTATTAGGACTATAAAGGGGTAAATGTTATAGCTATTTCATTTTCAATAACAATTATTTTTATTACTTCAGCCCTAGGACGACGGCTGAACTAAGACATTTAAGCTTCAGCAACGAAACATAAAGAACTACTTACATAATCAAATAAAAATGTGAAAGAAGCTAAGATGTTTGCGACTCAATCATGCCCAAGCTGTTGAGCCGATTTGGATGAAACGTGGAATAGACATTATTCAGAAATGAAGAGTTGCTACGCTTCCAAAACAGTTAGTGTGATTTCCAAAAAATATTATTAAATAATGTTTACCATCATCGGAGGCGGGCGTGAGGGTCCGGTCGTGCAGCAGCGCGTGCTTGTCCGGGTGCGTGAGCGCCGTCCACGCCGCGCCGCAGCCCGCCAGCGCCGGCGCCGGCTCCAGCAGCGCCAGCGCCAGCATCGCCGATATGCCCTCGCTCACCACCTGCTGCTGCAACACCACAACATTCGCACTAATCATGCACTTATTTTTAGGTAGACCAACACTTTCATCACCATCGTCATCCACGGTTCAACTTCACCCCTTGACAAATTAATATAAACTGGTAAAAACTGAAACCAATTTCTAAACATGTTATTATAATGCAGGCCGCTATCAGGCTCACGACGTGCATAGATACCTGGAGCGGCTGTGCTAGCGCGCGCTCGGCGGCCTGCAGCAGCAGCGGGCGCAGCGCGGCGCACGCGGCGGGGGGCGCGGCCTGTGCGCGCGCGCAGCCCGCTATCAGGCTCACGACGTGCATAGATACCTGGAGCGGCTGTGCTAGCGCGCGCTCGGCGGCCTGCAGCAGCAGCGGGCGCAGCGCGGCGCACGCGGCGGGGGGCGCGGCCTGTGCGCGCGCGCAGCCCGCTATCAGGCTCACGACGTGCATAGATACCTGGAGCGGCTGTGCTAGCGCGCGCTCGGCGGCCTGCAGCAGCAGCGGGCGCAGCGCGGCGCACGCGGCGGGGGGCGCGGCCTGTGCGCGCGCGCAGCCCGCTATCAGGCTCACGACGTGCATAGATACCTGGAGCGGCTGTGCTAGCGCGCGCTCGGCGGCCTGCAGCAGCAGCGGGCGCAGCGCGGCGCACGCGGCGGGGGGCGCGGCCTGTGCGCGCGCGCAGCCCGCTATCAGGCTCACGACGTGCATAGATACCTGGAGCGGCTGTGCTAGCGCGCGCTCGGCGGCCTGCAGCAGCAGCGGGCGCAGCGCGGCGCACGCGGCGGGGGGCGCGGCCTGTGCGCGCGCGCAGCCCGCTATCAGGCTCACGACGTGCATAGATACCTGGAGCGGCTGTGCTAGCGCGCGCTCGGCGGCCTGCAGCAGCAGCGGGCGCAGCGCGGCGCACGCGGCGGGGGGCGCGGCCTGTGCGCGCGCGCAGCCCGCTATCAGGCTCACGACGTGCATAGATACCTGGAGCGGCTGTGCTAGCGCGCGCTCGGCGGCCTGCAGCAGCAGCGGGCGCAGCGCGGCGCACGCGGCGGGGGGCGCGGCCTGTGCGCGCGCGCAGCCCGCTATCAGGCTCACGACGTGCATAGATACCTGGAGCGGCTGTGCTAGCGCGCGCTCGGCGGCCTGCAGCAGCAGCGGGCGCAGCGCGGCGCACGCGGCGGGGGGCGCGGCCTGTGCGCGCGCGCAGCCCGCTATCAGGCTCACGACGTGCATAGATACCTGGAGCGGCTGTGCTAGCGCGCGCTCGGCGGCCTGCAGCAGCAGCGGGCGCAGCGCGGCGCACGCGGCGGGGGGCGCGGCCTGTGCGCGCGCGCAGCCCGCTATCAGGCTCACGACGTGCATAGATACCTGGAGCGGCTGTGCTAGCGCGCGCTCGGCGGCCTGCAGCAGCAGCGGGCGCAGCGCGGCGCACGCGGCGGGGGGCGTGGCCTGTGCGCGCGCGCAGCCCGCTATCAGGCTCACGTACGCGATGCGCACCGACTGCGACGTGTTCTTGCTGGAGAGGCTCTTCTGCAAACCAACATCAATACATCATCCCATCCTCTGATTAGGCAACAGTGTTGAGTGGCGGTGAGCGCGGCGGTTACCTTGCACGTGTCTTGGATGTGCGCGGGCAGCGGCGCGCGCGCGTGCACGAGCCAGCGCTGCAGGTTGTCGAGCGCGAGGCACAGCGTGCGCTCGTGCGACTCGGCCTCCAGCACGCGGCCCAGCTGGCGCGCCACCTCCGCCACCAGCGCCGAGCGCGCCTCGGGACTCACGCCGAACGCACTCAGCGTGCCGATGCCCTGCAACAGCGCACTCGGGTGAGCGGGGGTGGGGTGTGGGAGTGGGAGCGGTAGGTAGGGGAGGGGTGCGCTACGCTTACGTTGAGCACGGCGATCTTGGCCTCGCTGGAGGTGAGCTTGCCGGCCGCGCCGCCGTACACCGCGAGCGTGTGGTCGAGCAGCGCGCGCGCCGCCGCCGCGTCCGTCCAGCGCGCCGCCAGCCGCCGCAGCGACGTGCTGCCCTCCAGCCGAACCCACTCGTCCTTCGAGTGCAGGTTACCTACGCAACACACATTTATAATATTGAATCTATTTAGTTAGGTGTATTACCCCAGCTCAAATTGCGGTCAAGCATTAGTCTATAAATTGTAAAAAAGGCTATGCGGCCACCCCATCATTTAATGAAAAAAAGGGAAAATAGATGTGTTGATGAGGTTTATTTGCATCCAACATCCTATTTGTTGTGCATTAGTTATCTTTAACTTGCCAATCAAACTCTTCCCGATCTCAATGGCACTTCCATCGAGATCAATTTCCAAGTTATCTAGGACTTCTCCGACGGCCTGGATAATGGTCTCCGGGCTCCGCAGCATGGACTTGTGGAGTGCCGGCAGCAGGGTGTCTTGAACCTCCGCCTTGTTGAGGAGTTGTAGCAAAACGGAGCACCCTTTGATGTAGTTTGCGTTGGGACGACTCTTTACGCTGATCAAGCTTTTAACGAAGCTTTCCAGCATTTTTGCCTAAAAAGTGACAAAAATATTACTGTGAGTTGACTCTCCCTGGTCCAATTGAATTAGGAAAGTAAAAAAGAGCTATCTGCATTGCCATGCGAATACTGATGCGTTGTGCCAGATACACACCAGCTCTTGGGACACGCGTCGCTTTGATTAGTCGCGCAGACGATATTTCGAAACCTGCAAGGCCTGACCTGCCTGACCAAAACCTGCATATTTTATTAAGGAAGTAGCTTCTGGTAACATACCTTATATTGTGTAATTGAATCTTGATCTCCAATCTGCTTCAAGTGTCTGCAGAGAGCAGAGCAGGTGACGCTGATCTGTGGACCGGAGTCAGCCGGCTCGGCAAGCAAGATTTCAAACCATTTGACCAACTTCTGCTTCCCAATAGTGCTCCAAGATGTGTGTAACTAGAGGGAGAAATTTGTATTTCAATCAAAAAGTAACCAATCAAGTAGCGGTCCCAGAAGTTCATTTATTATGTATGTCACTGGTTAACATCAATAATAATATTAATAATAATGTATTTTGTGTAAGAATAAGGAGACAGACATCTAGAGTTAAAACCCTTACAGGTATTAAAGATCTATTTACTTAATTTACCATAGAATAGGCTTTATCATTCTTCCTCTTGTCTCCATAAGCAATGACAACAGCCAGCAGGTTAGCTTGCGACAGCACCAGGGTTTTATAGTCCACTTGCTCTGAATCACCTGCCTTGAGAGCACTCTCCACCAAGACTGTTGACCAGCGGATTCCATATATTCCATTTCTACATGTACTTTTACTGAAAAATATTTTCAATAATTATGTTTCTGCAACTACATTTTTATTAAGAATGTATTATATGAGTCAGGTTTCTTTTGTCAACTTCTCCTCACAACCTGTCACCAACTTCTTACAACCATGTTGACAGATAGTTTTGCACAACATTTGCATAGGGCCTCTGACCAGAGCGTGTTTGCTGTGCCAACATTTTATGTAGCTAAGAAGCTAACATAAATAAATAAATAAATAAATAATAAATAAATATTGTGGACAATTCACACAACACTACCCAGCCCCAAACTAAGCAGAGCTTGTAATATGGGAACCGGATAGCTGATATAATACTTGAATACATTTTTTTTTGTAAATACATACTTAGAATACAATATAACACCCAGACAGAGAACAAACATTTATATTAATCACACAAATATTTGTTCTCGGTGGGGATCGAACCCACGACCTACGGCGCAGAAGGCAGAGCTACTACCAACTGAGCTAGAGGCCAGTCAAAACATGCTCTACTAGTTCATTTATTTTAGCTTGTAGTGGAGTAGTTAGCCTAGCAATACCAAATAAGGGTAAGTTTGAAGGGTGCAGGCCAGTGAAACTACTGGTACATAAGGCTGAACACCTGTATACTTCAAGTTGATGGGCACAGAGCAATGCACAGCTGCAGGGCACGTTCCTGAGGTGCGCAACCTACGAGGCAATGCTTTGTTATAGGTGATGATTACCACTTGACACCAGGTGGGGCATATGCTAGTTACATATGCTAGTTGTATAACAATACAAACAAATACAACTGACACAGCAATAATAGGCCTAACGACTAATTTTCAAAATCTCTTCTATCATATTCAGAAGTATCTGTTATGTCTAAAATATATCATATTTCTGTAGAAAATTAAGGTTTTTGTGCAATAAAAGTACATTTAAATTGAAATTTTCAAATTCACGCCAAAACGCTCGCTGGTGTCATGGTGTCTGTTATTAAGTCACGTTTCTGTATATCAACAGTAAACATTGGTGCTTTTGTACTAAATCAGAATGACGTTTACGTAAACGTGACGTAATTCGCTCTGACCAGTGTTTAAGCTTTCATGGCGGATTGTTGTATTTTGTAGATTTATATTATCAAATAAATTGTCAATATCGACATTATTATGAGTATAAATACATTTTTCAAAATATTTGAATCCTTTTTCATTAGATCAGATAAATATTTTGGCGATACTTGATTACTGTCTTCATGCCTATTTCCTTAAAAATTAACGGAACTTACGAAGTAGCTAAGTGTCTAAGCTGCTCAGATATCTCCATCAGTATGGGCAGCAATGTCTTGAGTGTCCATTCCCTATGTGTGGTGGTAAGGTGCACTAGGAGCTCCTTTACATATGACTGCGAGGTTGTGTCTCGATACCTATCCAGTGTGATGGTCAGTGCACGACAAACAAATCGCACTGCTGGTTCTGTTATGCCTGTAATTGTAACATTATTTATATTTTCCATAATAAATAGTTATTGTTCTATTAATTTATCTAAGAATGAAATATTACGAGTAACTTCATTCATATAATGGCAGGTATGCATGTTATAGGTTAGAATTGATATGTAAATGAAAACAGTAAAGCTACCTTAGCTTCACTATTGCTTAGTGATTGTTTACACATTACCTAAGGATATATTATTCAAATTAAAAACCATTTATATAAGCTAGGAAATCCTTTTTTTATAAATTTAACAGAACACTTAAAATGAAGTTTGCAGTGGTATATCAAATCCTATGAACCACCATCTCAAACTTCATTGAAATGCTGCTGCAGACTGCAGGTTAGTGCATGAGCATGGGTCATTAAGTGGAGCATGACGGGGCTTACCCTACCGGGTACCGGTACTGGACCAATACTACACTCAACACAACCTATTTATGAGCAAATGGACCAACCTGTAGCATGTCTATAATCTTGACATATCTCATGTTTGAATAACCCAAGTATTAGATATAAATGTTTTTATGACGTAAATTACCTGGTGTCGATAAAACATCACGAATTTCATTCAGAACCTCACGTCTTTGCTTCAAATTGGTAGTCTGGATTTTGTACGGTATATCTCGGAGTTTCTTGAGTACCTGTCGGCAGATAGAAGGTTGTGTTAGGAAGTGCAGTAAAGACATTGGTTTAAATTGTGAATTGGTGTAGAAAATACCTCGGAATCTGCCATTTTTCACGAACATTCAGCCTATTTTCAGGATTACTAGCACACACCACACGTCTTCAGGCCTGCTGTTTCGCATAAAAAATATTCTTTTTTTTTCTGTATTGAAATGTCACTGTCAGCCAGCTGTTTTTATTATTTTGTAGTAGCGCTAGAGTCAACGCTTTTTTGCCAAGTATTTTTTATAATATTACATTGTTACCTGAGAATTGAATGTCACGTTTTTGAGTCCCGAGACGGGTGCCAGAGCGTAGCGAGGGCGCCAATGGAGCTTGAGGGACTTAAATAAGTCTTTCACCCGAGGTAAACACTGTGCTTTTCATTACGAATACAAAGAAAGTAAAAATAAAAACATGATAGAAAAATTAGTGAAAATGAAGATTGAATTGCCGCCTTCCCGCTTTTTTTTTCTGACGGGCTGTCGGCTGGCCAGCAAGAAGGGGATTTTTTTGCTCAAATCTATGTTATTGTAAAGAAGAGAAATAGTTTGAAGCTAAATGATAAAAAAGTCATTTAGAAATTAAATTCTTTAATTAATTATTATCTTTAAAAAAAAAAAATACGGGGTGCACTCCGGGAGTGCCGGCAGAAGTGAAAACTTGATTATTAACGTTGAGCATGTTT
Source organism: Thera obeliscata (assembly GCA_947578465.1). Lineage (NCBI taxonomy): Eukaryota > Metazoa > Arthropoda > Insecta > Lepidoptera > Geometridae > Thera > Thera obeliscata. The sequence goes on along the minus strand of OX387921.1, from coordinate 395,281 downwards.
GATATTTTGGAATGGTTAGGGGGGGCTTGTTTGTTATTTGGCACGCTGTAACATACACGAACATTCGCGCAAGCGCCCTGCGCTGCCTAAACGAAACAGTAGGCCCAGGCATACATTTTCGCCGCGCCGTAGAGAGGGGATAGCTGTCTACTCTCCATCCGTCTTACGCTTTTTCGATCAGGTCACGTGTCCTGACGCGCTGACGCGCTGACGCGAGTTTAAGATTTTATACCCATTACAGAAAAGTGCTCAACGCCGCTAAAGAAGTTTTCACTTCAAAAAAACTTTATACTAATTATATTTAAATTTTACATCGCGCTCTAATTAGACTTTTTAAACTTCTTACCGTTGTATTGGTTTTCCAACCTCTTTTCTGAATAAAAAGTTGGAATTTGGTCCTTGCAGTTAAAAAGACTCTAGAAAGTTGGAACATGGTTGAATTAAATAGAACTTGTTTTTTTTTACAATTTGACAGCTGTCAGTAGAAAGTGATTCTCCATAGGGCTGAAAGTATTACTTTCAATTAGGCCTCTCAGGCAACTTCAGACCTACTTTCCGAATATGAGCAATGAAAATAATATATCATCCAGATTGTGTTCAGTTTTGATTAGTTTTTAGTACTACCTCAGTGAAATAAAGTGTAATAGTAATATGTGATATAAAAAAAACGACCATCATTTGCTTTTAAAGCCAATTAAGGCTGACTTTTTTATTGACTGACTTGACTTTACTTCAAACTATTTGATTTATATAATTAAATGGACAGATGCCATAATTAAGAAAGAAGAAGAAAAAAACTTGTTTGTCTTGTCTTGAATGTCTTGCACTAAAATGCAATCTACAAATTCTACATCATCCATCACAGAGTACTTTTTTCTACATACAATCTACAAGTCTACCAGCGTTCTACACTCATTGAAGTCTACAACCCAAACAACCAATGATAGTCCGTAATTTTTGCTTTGCGCACAGAACTCGGAGTACAATAATACTGGAAACTGGCACAGAACTTCTGGTTCTGGTGAACTTGTCTGTCTGTGCGTCACGAGGACAGCTGACTCAGCTGGGTCGAAGGATTTTAATTAATTTGTTTTTGTTGTTGTTGTTGTACCGTGTGTTGTGTACTTTTAATAAATTGGTCAAATCTATTTAGCCACGTTCTTGTGCATTCAATATGGAAGAGGTGCACAGAAAAGCTATTCAGAATAACTTTGTTTCCCTCATGGAGACTACTGATCTCGATTCCATGGTGACAGCTCTCTACGAAAGAGAAGTGTTTTCTTTGCAGATGATCGAACCATACCAAGTGAGTATTTTTCTAATGTTAGGTAACTACTTAATGTTATTTCCTGTGTGTGCAGTCGGAAACGCGATGCAGCGCAAGGGTCTATCACTTCAGTCTAACTGCACAGTATATGTTTCAACCACCAATTATTAGTCCACTCCACTCCACTCTAACTACTCTAAGGACCTAACATCTAAGACAATCTTTTAACTTTCCGAAGTAGCCTTTTCTGAATATTTATTTTATGTTTGATATTAGGACACAACAGTGAGTCCACGAGAAAGAAAACGTAACTTATATCTGGACATAGCGCGAAGAGGCCCCCAGGCTTTCGGCAACTTGCTGGAAGTACTCAAGGAACTTGGTTACTGGGACCTAGTGCGAGCCCTCGACCCCAACAGCCCCTTGCACCTTCGCCCACCCGGACGTTCCAATGCCCCAACAAGCAAGTACTCTTACAGCACTCACATTAATATTAAATTTAGTAGTATGCATTACATTGAATTTAGTTGTAGGTATTTAGATTTGAGACATACTCATTTATTTATTTACTACATAGTACAGAGAGAACATAAAAAATAATGACATCATAGATTTAAAAGAAACAAGGTCAAAAAGCAAATTAAATATTTCAGAATCAGCAAATGGGAACAGTTTCATCAGTATCAGCACAGAGAAACATAAGACTAAATCGGAATCTGAGGCCACTAAAAGTAAGAACCACCTATTTTGTTATACATAACATTAATAATTATATTGAAGGCCCCGCCCACAGGCCAGTTGAATGTGGGTCAAGAACCACACTCAACTGAGTCAAGCTCAACAAGCCAAGGTCTTGTTATAATTTGAATTTTCAGAGATTATTGATGAAGTTCTCATGCATAAGTTCAATTGTACAATTTTTTCTTTTTAGCTTCAACAAATGGGTCTGCCGCAAGCGCTACAAATAACAACGAAAATGCCGTGCCTTTTGTAGTAGTGAAATCTACTAAGTTCATAGAAGACAATGCAAGCAAAGGTATTTTCAAATAATCCAAATAAGCTTTGATAAAAAAAAAAACTGGGGGGCAATCGAATTTCCGATAAATTAATACGCAATATATGTATTAGCTGTTTGAAAACGAGACATCAGTATAGAACACAGGATGTGGTTACCCGAAACTGATAGCATTGTTTTGAGTATGTTTTAGAGTTACGTCACTGATCTATAATGGTCCATGGCATTCTTTAAGCATGGTTTCTGATACACACAACACAGTGAATCCTGGTCACAGAAAAAACAATATTAATTCCATCCAATCATTATCGCTTAAATATCAAAGGTAATAATATCTAATATAATATAGGATATAATTATCAAAGCTGAAATTTGTAAGCTAGCATTAGTACACAAATTTGAAACTTTCCCCCAAACCCTTTTAACGAGGGGATGAAAGTTTGATAAAAGTTATGAAACATCCGCAAATTTAGATGCTAGAGGTCTTAAAATTAATATAGGGACTCCTTGTTATAATATACACTTATAAGGAGGAAAAAGTTGGTTGTATTTTTGTGTGTATGTTTGTAATGAATAAACTCAAAACTACTTTGCCGATTTTAAAAATTCTTTCCTCATGGGAAGCTACATTCATCCTGAGTAACATACCTAGGCTATATTTATGTGTATAAAAAATATATGCCTATAAAAAAAACCACCCGTGCAAAGCCGGGATAGGCCGCTAGGATATCTATAATTCTATACTATACTTAATATTATAAAGCTGAAGAGTTTGATTGTTTGTTTGGTTGAACGCGCCAATCTCGGGAACTGCTGGTCGAATTGAATAATGTTTTTTGTGTTGTATAGTCCATTTATCGAGGAAGGCTATATAGGCTGCACTGTGCTTTGCTTACTAGTTAATACATTTTTAGCCACTTACAGGGTATAATTGATATAAATATGAACATAGATTGTTAATTAAAGATATAAAGGCGTATCGGATGCGCGGCAAGAACAAAGGAATGGCGCTGCTGTTCTCGTACGTGTCGTTCGAGCACAACATCGAGCCGTACCGCAAGGGCGTGGACGTGGACTGCCACAACCTCAAGTACCTGTTCCAGGAGCTCGGCCTGCGAGCGCTCGCCTACATGAACCTCACGCTGGAGGTCAGTCTATACATTATACTTACCTACAACTAGAGGGGAGCCAACCTAAGGTCGCCGCTGTAGACGTGGGTTCGTGACGCAGGAGACCCGGAAGACGCTGGCGAGCCTGCAGGCGGTGCTGGCGGAGTGCGGCTGCGTGTTCGTGGTGGTGTCGTCGCACGGGCACGCGCGCGCCTCCTCCTCCGACACCGACATCCGCTGCAGCGACGGCCTGCTGCTGCCGCTGCAGGACGTCATCGCCTACTTCTCCAACGAGAGCCTGCCGCACCTCACGCACGTGCCCAAGGTCTTCATCTTCCAGATATGCAGGTTATACGCATTCATTCATTCTGTAGCATTCTATGCATTTTGCTTACACACCAGTTCTTAGGTGTAAGTTAGTATTTTAATGTTGCTCTGAATAAAACATTTCTAATTCGAGGATAGATATAGATAGATGTGCCTAACGTTCAATATTTGGTAGCAATCAATGAAAGGAAAGTGTAAAATTGACAAATGTTAATTGATCGAGTGAGCGAAGCGAACGAAGATAACAACTTATAACTTTATTTGTCCGACGATAACTTTCGAACCGTTAATTCGATCTTCATGAAATTTGACAAGTCTATAGCTTGTACTTGAGAAATTTACTGGTAAAATGTATGAGTAAAATCGGATGAGGGGTTACTAGGATATAGGGCTTTTGAAGGGTGCAAAAATAAAAAAATTGAAACAAAAAACTCAAGTTACATGTCAGTGAATCTGGGCTAAAATAATTTCTCAAAGTAGATAAAAGACAATCCGCGGTGTTGGGTGTTGGCAATTTTTTTCTGATTACCCTAGACCCATGTACGTAACTTTTCTGTGTATTTGGATCGCATCACGAGATGTGAGTTCGGGGCAAAAGCTACTAGTAATAGTGGTGGGGTGGTCCCGGTCGGCAGAGGTAACAAGAAGGAGATGGTGTGGGGCGAAGAGGTGTCCAGCCCGTCGCGCCTCAGCATGCCGGTCGCGGAGACGGACGGCACGCCCGCGCGCCGCTCGCCGCCCGCCGCGCCCGGGCCCGCGCGCGCGCTGCGCCCCATGTCCGTCTACTCCAACATCCTCATCGCGCAGTCCACCTTGCCAGGTATGCACGTATTGCATCTGTGACGTCACATGCTAGCTAACATTGCTTCCGTGACTGATTGTAGTTTGCGTTTATTGTTTCTGGGTGTTAAAATTAGTTTTTTGAGTTATTTTTGAAGCAGTTTTTCGATAATTTTTGATAAATTTTAAAACTACTGGCATAAATATTCGTTTCGATTGATAAAATGGAGTCCAATTTTGTGCGAGCTGTCTATGACTGGCGCCATTACAGAAACTGCTTTTTTTGGCGCGGTTTCGGAAATTTAAACTTTAACACCAATTTTTATTAATAATAGTAGTAAATCTCCTGGAAATATAGATGTGGTGTGCTTATTATGTAATAAATAATCATTTAAAACCATTTTCTTAAATTATTCAAATAGCCTATTGTGATGATAGCGTGTAGTGTATAGATAGTGCAATTCACGAAGACGCGCCCCTCGCGGGGTGCGGGGAGTTTGCTCCGAGCGGCAGTCGCGAACCGTAGTCTATTCATTGTAGTGTGCGTGTGCACTCATAGGTAATTAGTGTGTACCGATAACACTCAAACATTGACGGAAGCTTGCACACATATACTATAAACGGTTAGGAGGAATAGTGGGGCGCGTCTTCGTGGATTGCACTATCTATAGTGTTGTGTGTTGTGCAGGGTTCGTATCGCACCGCGACCCGGAGAAGGGGTCGTGGTACATCCAGGCGCTGTGCGAGGTGTTCGCGCAGCACGCGCACGACACGCACGTGGACGAGCTGTTCATGCTGGTGGACCGGCGCCTCGAGGAGCGCTTCCGCATCCAGACCTCGTCCGTCGACCGCTGGCGGTTCAACCAGCGCCTCTATCTGCATCCCGGCTTGTAGGAACCCAACCACTATCTACTTACCCACCCTATGGCGACGAGTGCGAACGACTCACGAACATCGAAGTGATCGCATTTATAATATTAGTGGGATGCGAATGTTTTGATAGTATGAGGTTTGTGATTTATGCCATGGTTCCAAGCTTCTATTTTCAGAGATTAATTCAATGTCATTTAATACGACAGCTCGCATAGTGATCGAAGACGTTATTTTGTTTTGTAATAATTATTTTTATTAATTGTTCATTATTTAAATTGCGAATGAACGCGCGCATGTATTAGATACCAGTAGAAATAGGTTTGTGTAACTAAATATTTTTATATTAGTTTTATTTTCGTGTACATGGTGTAAAAGGACTAGTATAGGATCCCTAGAAGAAGGACCTTCACCGAGCTGGTTATTTAATGAAACGTATTTTATATTTAATTAAACATGCCAATAAATATATTCTATATGGGTTGCCTATCAAATTTCAGTCCAGGATATGATGTATTAATGATTAAAAAAAAAAAACGTTTTTTTTAACTTTCCACCGGTTTGTTTATTAGACAAATTCTATACCAATCGAAAGTATAGTCCCCATAGAATATGCAAACTTTAGGTTGCCTATTTTTATATATAGAAAGTTTAAATTTTTTTTTTTTAATTATTAATTAATCATAATTTTATCCTGGACTGAAATTTGATAGGCGGCAACCCATATAGAATATATTTATTGGCATGTTTAATTATATATAAAATACGTTTCATTAAATAACCAGCTCGGTGAAGGTCCTTCTTCTAGGGATCTTAGACTAGACTGCTTAAAAAACTAACGTTGATAGGTACCTACAAAGTTTCCATAATATTTAATATCTTTGGTTTTGCTTCAGGTTGTATTTTAACACCTTGTAATGATAGTAGTATGTACTGACAAATGTTGTATTACTATAAAACGAGCCGGTATGACCGAGCTTCGCTCGGGTTTAAAAAAAAATAGTATTATTATTTGCCAATAGATGTCAGGAAGAGTCGTATCTTTATTGGCTTATTTATAATTAACAACGCCTTCTAGCTTGCAGTTAGTTGCTCACAATCGCCAATAGATGGCAGGAACAGTCGTATATTGAGTTTATGTTTGATTATTGCAAAACACCAACTTCTCGTCATTTTCTAAAAATGAATCCTAGCTAGATCGATTTATCGCCCCCGAAAACCTTTGTATAGTAAATTTCGTGAAAATTGTTGGCTCAGTTTCCGAGATCCTAAATATATATATACCTATATACAAGATTTTCTCGTTTAAAGGTATAAGATATATTTCACTAAGAGATATATTTAAATTTTAATAAATCAATGGTGCTATGAGACTGCATCAATTTTGATAGATCATTATATTTCAACATTAATGGTAGAGACTTCTCTACATTCCTTTTTATTTATATAATTCGTGAATCATGAAATGTATTTATTCGCTTGAAATAGAAGATTATCTTGATTCAGTAAATAGATCGAGAAAATATTTAATTGATATTTTTTTCATGGTCGAATCATTAGAATCTTAAAATTGTATAAATAATATAACTTTTGATTTTGTATTTGTGAAAAAAAGCTCTCGTTAAATAAATACTGTGATAATATAAGGATAAGTAGTGTTGGGCGAAGGCAACCGTTGATGTACCTCTCGCAAATGTTGACCCTTTAAAAATTAAAAATCACGGAACTTCATAAGAAAAATCGCGAATGTGTGCAAACAGAATGGTTTTTTTTCACACAAGATAGTAGCTCGCTATTTTCTATAAATAAGTTCAGTGTTTTGATATTTACACACACACATCAACATTGTCTAGGGATATTCCATTTCGAATTGATTTTGTGATTTTTCGAGATTTTCTTCCTACTTTAATTTTAATTTATAAAAAATATCAGACAGTTGTATTTTATTATTTTAAATAAACAACACAACATAAAGATTCTTGCCATGCTTTGTTTTCTAAAAAAAATATTTTCAGTTTTTGTAAAAATCAACAAAAGTTGAATATCCCTTGACAATGTTGATGTCTATTAAAGGTCAAAAAATGCTGGTTGTTTCACAGTTTTAAGCTGAACTAGCAACACAAAAACGGGTTCGTACCGGTTGTACGGTTCCTGTTTTTTAAAAGGTTGTTAAAACTAAATACCATGGGGGTCCCCCCCCCCCCTTAACTTCACAGAGAGTCACTAGATTATTTCTTATACGTCTTTCCTTACTTTTATAATTGTATTTTATATAAATAAACATCTACAATGGAGGCAATTTTTTATTGACATCAATTTTTATTCTATGTTTGTATAAAAATAGACAAGTTTTAGTAAGACTACATAAAGTGATGAGATTGATAAATAACGTTATTAATAGAACTGTTAACTAGTAGTTATAAATGTACGAAAATTTTAAGGAATATTGAAGGACTTAAGTACATTTAAGCAAAGTAGGAAATAATTTAAATATCATTAATGAAGAAGTTAACGACGAATTTAGTTACTTTTAATCAGGTAGGTAAAAACTAAACTCAACAACGTATCAAGAAGTAACCTACAAGTAAATGCTCTTAACGCCACAAATTGGGCATAAATCTGATTTCCTACATTTTTGCATTCGTCGAGCTACCGGTCGGAGACCGTCACCAGGAGCGCGCTCAGCTTGCTCAGGTTCAGCCATTGTCGCGCGCAGCGTCCCCTCCCCCGCGCCTCGCACTCCCCCCTGGCCGGCGCGTCCGGCACTACGCCCACTTCCGCGTACTCGGTGACTCGCTCCAACCAGCGCTGCAGGGGGCTCACGAGCGCGCTCCAGTACAGCCAGCTGAGGGCCGCGGTGCGCGACCACCACGGCTCCAACCGCTCCAGCTCGCGCCGAGTGCGAGTGCGCGCGGCGGGCGGCGGCCGCTGGCGCGCGCGGTGCCGGCACCACGGCGCGCAGCACGCGAGGCGCGCGCCGCCCGCCAGCTCGTACTCCAGCGCGTCTATCACCACCTCGACGGACGCGTTGTTCAGGAACGTGGCGGGAGGCGTGCTGGCTGGAACGCCGCGGAGCTCGAGCGCGGAGAGGGCGGCGGGCGGCGGCAGGCAGGCGGGCGCCAACAGCAGCGCGGAGGCGAGCAGCGCCGCCAGCGCGGCCAGGTAGCCGGCGGCCAGGCGCAGGCCGGCGCCCGCCAGCGCGCCCAGCAGCGCCGCGCCGTCGCACGCCACGCGCAGGTCCGAGTACGTGAAGAAGCCTCGCTCCGAGCCCTGCTTGAGAGCCACCTGCCGCTCAAGCCAACACAGGCCAGCCTCGAATGATTCTTCATTTACGAATATATTCCAGTCCTGTGAAGCGATTTTTATGTTTCATTCCCCTAGATCTGAGAGTCGGTGGTCTTTTGTAAGACCATCGGAAACATTTCAAAAAGGATCCATGAGTGACTTTTAAAATTGTAAAACTCACTATCGCGTCGAGGAATTCCAGCTCGAGTTTGTTCAGTTGCTTGAGGTCGATGCCCCCGGAGGCGGCCCATTCCGAGCTGATCACTTCGTCATCCTCGCCATCGTCATGCAAGAACTTGTTACCCACCATCTGCAATAACAAACATTTTTTTGTTACATGAAGTAATGAATGGAATCCGGTGCAATTACTTGTGTTGTTTGTTTATATAAATGAGTATTATGATGCATGTGCACGTGACTCACGAGGGATATGAGAAAGAGGTCCTGCGGCGCGGCGGCTCGCAGGTAGCGCGGCCGGCACGCGCGCAGGCGCTCCAGGTACAGCAGCGCCAGCACCAGCGCGCACGGCGACACGCAGGCCTGGCGCGCCACCCGCGCCGCCGCCGCCGCCTGCAGGCGCCGCAGCGAGCGCCCGACCTGCGCCGCAGACCACACCGAGCACGAGATCTCTGCACAACAAAGCTGCTTGCTCACTAAACTATACTATATTATGGGTCATGAGAGATTAGAGCCACACTGCTTAACAATATAAGCAACAGTTTATATCCATGGCTAAATTAAAAGAATGACACATCAACTCCTTACTGGATCCTGGACTATGACATTTTTATTCCAAGGACAATTTATGGTGGCCTTTATCTGAATGTAGTTAGTGCAAACTACCAGATTTTGAAGTAAATAAGTACTATTTTGTTTTAAATAAGATTTCTGCCAAACGATTTACTCCACCTACTTTTTACCTACCAATTTTTGTTTGTACTATATTCATAAATAATAGGATAGTAACCAGTGACAGGCAGGCTGAGGCAAGGCAATGTTGGCAGGTGTCCGTAGTACAGGGTCTTGGTGATACGCTTTAGAAACTCCTGGTGATCCCCCATACTCTGAATAAATAACACACTCTATCAGGAATTAACATTTATCACATATTTGGAAAAAAAAGAAAAGTACTACTATGCACAGCACACACATACAAATAATAATATTAAATACAAAAGCTCCAATCACTTATTTATGTCATCAATGTTTTATTTTGCTATCACATAAAAGACTACATCGGTTAATTAAAGATAGATAAATAGAGAACACTTTATTGTACACAAGGGTACATCACTGAAAACCAGCGCTGCCTCGTCCCCTTTTTGGAGGCGAAGTAGCATTAAAGCTGAGTGAGGACCATTTTGGCTCATAAACAAATACTTAGATACCTAATTGGATACTGTCAACACCCTTCTCAGCAATAGAACTAGGATTATGTGTGTACCTATTTCTTTCTATGTGTTTCTGTATGTGTTCTATGTTTTATTTTCTCCTATGATTTCTTGTGTAGCCGTACCTTTACTCAATGTTCTTCTCTATGTGGTTTCATATTGTTTAGCTGTGTTTTTTGAGCCAAATAAAAAAGTTATCTATCGTATCACAATAAGCACACAAGGATACAACACAAATCCTAGTGTGAGGCCAAGGGCCTTTATATTAAAACTAGTGGCCGCCCACGGCTTCGCTTGCCCCGTTGCTTTTTCTTTTAAAAGTTTTTCCTCATTTTCTCCGCTTAGGGAAATAATTTTCCAATTTCCTTTCTTAGTGCACCCTTATGCTATAAGAGGAACATACCCTCCAAGTTTCATACTTCTAGGACTTACGGTTTAGGCTGTGCGTTGATTGTCAGTCAGTCAGTAACGTAAGAGTTTTATATATTTAGATATCTAACAGTGGGTGTTATCTGACTTCTATTGCAAAATGTATTTAGGCTTAACTACTGACTAGGAAAATAAGCTAAAAATAAAATATATAGATGTACTTAACCTTGATTAAAAAGGTTTTGGATTTTTTTGTGCTTGCTTTAATATACTTACTATGTAAAAGTTAACTAGAATAACAATGACTCACAGTATGAAGCTAATATTTTGATGATCTCTCTCTATACTTTTGATCAAATAGACAAATTAGTATAGGCAAGTACTAACTCAAAGCTACACCAACTTGAACAGTAATTTTAAATATTAATTCTTTGGTAGAAATCGTAAGCAAGTATTGACGGTGTTCGGTGCGTGCCAGTGCCATGCCACGACGTGACCTTTCTCCTTACCTTGATCTTGGTCCGGGAGCCTTCTCTTCTCCTCTTCGAAACGTTCGACATATTCCTGAAGTTACGCCGTTGGTTTATATGCCAAGATTTATCCACGGTCCACCCAACCCAATGTCTCCAAAATTCAGGTAGTTAGCCAGCACAGCCCACCCAACACAACTCGCTCACAGTCAGTCACAACAAGAAAAGAAAGACAAGACACAGACAGACAAACAAACTGACAAACACACAGACTAGGCTTGGCTTGTTGAAAAAATATCGATATATCGATATTTTTGAGCGATATTTAATAGTTCGATATATCGATGTATCGATATAAAATTCTAAGTATCGAAAAGGTATAAAAACCGATTTTTTTTTCAGACCAATAAACATTTATAAGTTTTAAGATTAAAAAATTCCAAAAAGAAAATACTTTTTTTATACTAACATCCTCTAACAAATTATATTTTATGTATTTTTTGTTTTTGGTCGACTTGATTTGCTGTTTTATATTTTGGTTTTTAAGTTGGCAACTCTGTTAGTCAATTTCAATTTCAACAGCACGAATATTCTCTGTCAAGTCAAATCATACCGATATATCGATATTTTTTAATAAAAATATCAATATCGATATTGATATTTTCAAAAAACATCGATACGATATATATCGATACTATTGCATTTCCGACATCCCTAACACAGACAAAAAAACACATTTTTTTTTTTATTCTACTAGCTGATGGAACAAGCATAATCCACCAGATGTTAGGCGGTAACCATCGCCTACAACAAGACTACAACAAAGCATTTCCTCGTAGGTCACGCACTTCAGGAAAGTGCCGTAAGATGCACTTCGCTGCTGGTGACACTTCATGGTCGGGATGCAAGTGCATCACAGAACACATATACTCAAGAGAAGTGCATACTCAATGCTGTAAATTTATCTTCTTCTTCTGAAATTTAAGAGCTTAGCTCTTGTCGGGGTTTTGATGCAGTTTTCTCCAATTAAGTCTTTCGAATGTAAAATTTATATTTAAATTAATTTATTTATACACAAAGAAACTTAAGATTGAACAAATATTTACAAAATACCAAGACAAGTTCATGCCCAGGCTGACCCGTCGCGTCGGCGCGTCCGTCGTGAGGAAACAGCTAGGCTGTTCAACATTCAACATCTGCTGCAGGCTTGGGCTGCAGGTCTTACAACATTGTTATTAGAAATTAAATTTACAGTAGGTAGGTACATGTCTTAATTTAATTTCTACTAACAATATGGATCCCGTTGTCTGACATTAAATACAGTCCGGCAAGTATAACTTGGCGGGTCTGAAGCTAGCCGTTTGGCCAATCTTCCATCAGTCATTGGCCATTAACGATCGAACAGCTCACTTCAGACCCGCCAAGTTATACTTGCCGGACTGTAAATTCATTGATTTTCTCTTGAAAATGCTACTTTTTGAGCTGTTTTAAGTTATAATATTTCAATCAATCAATCAAACGGGTCGTCTACACTTCTTCAACCATCCGGTGGGAAGTGCGGGTATTTATGAATCGAACTTTTCGCTCTTTTTTCTGGCCTCAACTTCGCGAGCCCCGAATGCCTTCCATGTGAGTGGCCTTTCGGTGGCTTTTCGTTGGCCTTATTGTGTAGGCTAGAGGTGGCTTCTTGTAGCATGTGGCTTAGTACAGCGCACTCCAATGTTGTCTGCCTCACGAATTGTCGGGTGGGCCCAAAAGCTCTGGGGGCAGTGGCCCGGGAAGACGGAATGTCAGGTGGAATGTTGTACTTTTTATTTGACTATTTGCCACTGGCCACTGGCAACTTTGCCTACAAGGCCGAATACACGGTTTCCAACCGCGTTTCCTACCAAGGTGACCTTCGCAGAACGCTTCTTCTTCGGTTTAAAACCAACGCCGAACTTCCGAGCGCGTCTTCCTACCAAGGGCGTTTATAGTATAAAGGTCATGCGTTTGGTTTAAAACTGCTGGCTACATGGTTTCAAGCCACAGTTTCTACAAAGGTCACCTTGGTAGGAAACGGGGTTGGAAACCTATTCGGCCTTTAATTGACTGAAGTGACAAAAAATTCTGATGAACAAAAAGGAATTGGCGGAAGAACTTTGCATCCAACCCAGTAAAAAATTCACCCAAAAAAAAAAAAAAAAAAAGCTTTATTGCCAGTGCTGCCATTCTAGAGACTTTGTCGCTAGAATTAGGGGATTTTATGAATGTTTAGCGGACAAAATTCCACATTTAGTGAGAAAAAAATTATAGTGACTTCTAGCGACTTTTAGGCGGGTCAATATGTCACTACAAGGGCAACCGTGGACCATCGCCCGCCGTGCCACATTGATCGTCAAGTATTATGTATCTCATTTTCAATATGTTACGCTGGCAAATCCGATAGAAGCAGAGCATGCAGAATTCCCTGACTATGAAAATTCTGTGTAAATTTTGTTGTCTATCTCGCTCACTGCTATCAAAAATGAGTGAGACCGCGAAGTACGTACGTATTGGGTGGGCAGTTTCTTATGAGTTCATTCATTGTCATCAGTTCCGTTGTAGGTAGTTCTTTTGCAGTTATAATTGTTCGGAAGTTGTTATCATTTCTTATCGTGTGAGTTGTGTTCTAGTAGTTACTGAGTGATTTTGCAAGATTATTTTGATAATTATGGAAGTTCCGGTGAAAAAAAAATCGGTTGTCTGTAAAGTCGGTTTACTGACGATAGTTGAACGTGATAACGTCATAAGAAAATACTCGTGAACTCGCGGACTCGGACTCGGACTCGAACTCTCGGACCCCCTCCGGACCCTCATTTACCCTTACCCTCATTTACCCTTACCCATTACCCGACCCGGGCTCGGGCTCAGGTAAATGGAACGACGAAACGACGTAACGACGCATGAGTCATGTTTTTTCGTGCGTGCAGCCGGCTCCATCGATTTATAAGACGTTATCACGTCAAAAATAAATATAAAAAAATATAAAAAAATATAAATTTTTTTTGTTCACATTGACAGACATCACAACAAACTACGGAGGAATAAAACACCAATTATTCAGCTACTATTAAAGTCGATATTTCGATTTGAGCGTTGCTGAGGCTGGTGAGCGACATCTAGCGGATTTTTATAAAACGATTTTTTCCATATCTAGAGGAATTTTTAGATTTGATTAAACCCTGATTTATAATCTTAGTCATTTTTGGTAAACAAAGGTAAGGCCATATCAAATAAACGATGTTGAACTGGTACTTTTTGATATTTTTTTAAATTTTGAAAACTAGCTGATGTAGGATTTAATTTCTAATCAATACCTATCCATAGAATGGAAAAAGTAATGGTTTCTTGCTATCTCATATATTTTAATTTATTGTTATTACAAAGTTAATAAATGATGAAGAAACTATAGTAGAAAATATTTTACGACACTGGTATCATTTGAATAACATGGGAGTAAATCACAGGGCTACGAAACAGTTGGTGCATTTTGGCACTTTAAAGCCATTCTATTTTGAGTTTGTATTCTTATTTGTTTTAATCGTCATGCATTTGCATCGTCTCTCGTTCGTCGAAGTCGAATGTGTTCCTCGTGTGCTGCTCGTGTCCAATTGTGCGTTGTTACCTAAGTTTTTGCTTATATTATCGTTGTCTGTTATTTTTATCAGTTTTTTGATAAGTTTTAGCCTTGTTATAGTTGCTGTTGTGTTTGTATCAAACAAAGACCCTCAACCCGCCCCGGCGGGTAAAAATATGATGTATTAAAATATGAAATTATAGGATCATTGTTTTATTTATACTTCCTTATGATCAGGCACAGGGAAATGAGGTTCTTCTTTTCAGTGTTCTCTATACTCAGATTTTTAATTAGACGAAGCTAGCTGACGTTTACTGTGTTGTCAGTTTTTGATGAAATAAAAATAGTGTTGTGACAAAGTGAATGATTGACAAAACTCCCGAATGAATGAAATTGCCTCATTTTTCTAGTGAATAGTTAGTGTGCCGAACTTGACTTGACGTGCTTGGTTGAGGATCCATATCGTTTGTGCGAAACAATATAGCAACAAAATACACAACAATTACCACAAACACAACGTCACGAAAAACTTTACAAAAACAATAACTAAACAGCGTGAGCGCAGAAAAACATTCGTGCTATCAGACCAGAGGTTAGAAGCCGAATTACAAACAATATGGTAACCGACGCGCATGGCGTTCATCGGTGTTGGCACTAGTCGCCACGCCGCGTTTTGTAATAAACCGTCAAAAAACTGATTGTAGTTACATACTACAAGTAACCTAAATCAGAGCACTTTTATACATTTTTTTATACAAATTTCAATATTATTTTATAGTTTGAAATGATTAACTATTCACTCATTGTTCATTCATCTGATTGAACGAGAACTGAACGCAGCACTATTACTTTAAATATGGCAACATTATTTTACAAAGTGACATTAGCTACTGTCAGTTGGTATCGTCTAATTAAAAATCCGACGTTAGTAGGAAAGTAGTTGTAGTAATATTCTGGTAGGTCTATTGCACGAGTAAAACCGCGCGCCGGTCCTACTAATAGTGATCCATGGTAAAAAATGTTTTTCTCCCCTGAGTTGTCACTATGACAGACAGTGACATATCATGACATTTGTTTGTTTACAAAAAATGACTGAGTTTCTGAATCAGGGTATAGCGACTTCTTATTTTGTTGAACGGCAACACTGAGCCTGACAGGCACACAAAACTCACTGACAGAGTGACAGATCTCAAAAATCCGCCGCAATCTCGCTTCGCACAGGGAGTTTGATATTTTAGTTTTTGCATTCAAGATAAAACGCGAAAAATAAAACATTTTGTCAACACATGGAACTTAAATTCTGTACCTACCACTTGTGTTGAGAACCGCAATATTTTTTTAAATTATTAGGTATTGTCATAAAAAAGTGGCTGTGGCTTGCATGTCATTGATATTGATTTCTTTTATTTTCTCTAAGACGCTGGAATATTACTATGAGGATCATGTCATAGTTCAATTTTGCTGTAGTTTTAAATCAAATTCAATCTAAACAATGTCAGTTGGAAGAGGACAACAGTGATAATGTGGCCAGCAATATGAAAACTAAAAATTTCCTTCTTTTCTCGACGTCTGTGTTTATAATCAGCTTATTTCTGATAGTGTTCCACTCGCAGCCTCCGCAGTCCATTCAAAGTATCGTCACTCAGACTCATCAGCATATCAAGGACTTCCAGGTACAATTATGTTGTACTTATATGTACATTATATTGATACATAGCCTAATCAATTCACCTTATCTTATTCTTATTTATTAAGGCTCCATGATGCCATGTTGGTGAAGGTTACTATATCCGGTCTGGCATAAGTAGCGGCACATAAGTCTAGCGCTGAATGATACGGGGAGGGGATAGCTGCCCATGGGTACTGTTGTGCATGCAATACAATAATAACTTTAATTAATTATTAGCTAAATAACGTTAATGACTTTATTTTAATGGTATATCAAATAGTAGGTAAGTCTAGCACTGAACAAAATGTGGAGGATAGTTGCACATGAGTACTGTTGCTCATGCAAATAATATTACTTATACCTTAATAAATACCTTAAATTTTACTTCTGCTCAATAACGTTTAGCGCTAAAGTTTTGTGTCGCTACTTATACTGTAGGTACCACTTACCATCATTTTACTTATGGTGAACTTAATTTAAAGAACATAAATGGGATTTGGTCATGTTAATATGGAGGATGGAGGTGCAGTGTAACAATGTGCATGATGTGTTGTGTTGGTGCAGGAGAGTCTGCGCGAGGGAGGCGAGACAGGCGAGGCGGCGGGTGAGGCGGGGGGCGAGGCGGGCGAGGCGCGGTACGCGGCGCTGCTGGGGCTGGCGGCGGCGGCGCCCGCGCGCTGGCACAACACCACGCTGCCCGCGCTCGTGACGTACGCGCGCGGGGACGCGCACGCGCAGGCCGTCGGCTTCGTGCAGGACGCCGCGCGCCTGCCCTACTCCGTGCTGCTCTACAACCTGGGCCTGAAGCCCGACTCCCTGCAGATTGTAAGTCCATGCATTCACCAATCACTAAATACAACTGATCGCTCGTAAGGCAGGATCTGACGTTATCAGCAAGGTGTGCCGCAGAGAGGCTGCCTTGGTGTGAAACTGCATTGCACGAGACTGCCGCGCTGCGTTGAGGCTGGGCCAGCATCAAGTGTCAAACACTGCTCTATGTCCATTGCATTGCACTGGAGCGAGGCACAAGTCAACCTTCTTGAGTGCACGCGGCAAACATAATATTGAGGTGCCCTTGAGCATCTACAAAAACCGACAATGAGTTGTTGGCTCGGGCGTACGTTTGACGCGGGCGAGACAGGTCCTGATTAATTAGAGGACTTGCCTCGCAGGACTACCTGGCAAGGCTATCTCAATCTCACCAGCTGAATTTTCAGTGATTTTTACTGAATAAATACAATTTTGATTAGATTAGAAAATGTGTTGTATTGTTGCAGCTGTCCAACTTCTGCAACTCGTCGAAGTGCGCCATCATCGACTTCGATCTGGATGTGTTTCCGTCGCACGTGAGCGATGATACCATCCACGCATACCGCCCTCTCATCATGCAGGTACACTTGTCTATAGTCTCTACTCTAGCAATGCCTTTACTTATCAACATCTCTGGTCAATAGATAAGTACGAGTAGATAATAATATGAATCTATCTCCAAATCTCCTCAGGATTGAGGACCCAGTGTTGCACTCATGACTGATAATGTTTGCATACTTTAGGAATGATTCATGTTATTTCATTTAATTACATTCTATTGGCTGGTATTCAGTAATAGGTTCTCCTCGACTTCAAAACACTTTACCCACGCAGTGGTCCATTCATCATAACATTTATTTGAGAGCGGCACTAAGGCGTCTAAAGATTTCCTGTGACCTTATCTTGATCCGCGAGTGTCAAGGTCGCCACTAATAGCCGACAAGAATGATGGGAGTTCTGGCAACCCAGCACGATACCATGTCTAAACATGTTACGTATCTAACCTACTCTTAAATACCTAACTGCATCACCAAATCTGTTGTTGTAAGCGATAGGTATATATACCTAACTATTTAGCGTTATATCTAATTCGGTGTGGAACGGTTCTATTCCATTATGTCAGTTTTGCGAGGCTGGATATAGCTAGGAAATGTATAAATAGTGTTAAAATACGGGAAAATGATAAAGAAAACGATAATAAATAATAAGCATAACATACACTAATAAGTACTATATTATAACATTTTCAGAACGTTATGCCGTAACCCTGCAGATTGTAGTGTAGAGTATATGAATCTTTTTCTTTTGTATTATTGCATACGCGTCTCACTTAGTGAAGTGACACCACACTGGAACCGCACTGATATTATTATTATTCTTGATTTGTAAAAGGATCATAATTATAAAAAAAAATGGCAGGAACCAAGCCGTAGTGGGTTGCCTGTTCTTCTAGGCTTTGCGTGGAACTGGCACCTATAGACTCACATAGCTTTAAGACGTTTCAAAGATATCCTTGCGATTCTACTGAATAAATACACTTTTGATTTTGATTTTTGTACCCATCCCATCGTGATACCATATTAGGGCCCTAACTTGTATGAGTCAAACATACCAAACCGAGGCAAGGAAGGGCCTTTGTATGCTAGCATTGATTGTGTGCGTGACCTCGCGTCTCTGGCCTGGCTGCCTGCCATGTGCCATGGATCTAAGATAGGTATTATACTGACGGCTAATTGTAATTGTAGGTCAATTGGGGTAATTGTGAGGTCGCAGTAGGGCAGTTTTAATATTATAGCTAATTCTAATCCTATCTAGGTAATTATGCTCTCCTATCAATGTGGGTGAGAATAATTTATTTGAGCTGGGGGATGATTCTCGGGCTGACCGGGATTTTCAATGTCCCTAAAAGATCTCGGCCTATTGATCTCTGACAAACATAAGCTATCCCGAGTGAAAAATGTCTGTCTATACTCAAAAAGCCAATTCTCAGTGAAATACGACATCTATCTCTGTTGATGGCATATTTTTCAACACGAGATGCGTTACGTTACACGCTTATCCAATAATCGAACGATTAATCGATCGGTCATTTACTATTATCCTAGTGTTTTGTTCAATTATTTATCAAATGATATTTCAATTTGTTACTACAATTGAATTACGTTTATACAAAGCTAAAATGTTGGGAACAATTGAGTTTATAGGTCAAAATTTCAAAATTCAAGTTTATGATATCAAACTGACTAATAACGGAACGTAATTCGGCGCATACTTCATCAGTGTTGCTATTTAATTCTATCTAACGATAAAACGCTAGATCTAGCAGTTGGAGGACTTACTCGTAACTAATATTTTATTTTTAGCCTCGAAGTAGAATAGTTCTTAATAGCAACAAAGTTGTCTATAACACGTTATTCAAACTGTACAAACTAAAATAAATAATAAACAAACAAATAATGCGGACAATCCACACAACACTATCTATCCCCAAACTAAGCAGAGCTTGTATTATGGGAACCAGATAGCTGATACATTACTTAAATAATCCTTTTTTTTTGTAAATACATACATAGAATACAATATAACACCCAGACATAGAACAAACATCTGCGTTCGCCACACAAATATTTGTTCTCGGTGGGGATCGAATCCACGCCCACCAGCGCAGAAGGCAGAGCTACTACCAAAAAAAAAGCACCTTGGTGCATTTCCATACCAAACACAAACCAAAGCACCTTGGTGCATAAATGCACCAAAAAAAGTTTTGCGCCAAGCGTTGAGACATCTGTCTGACTCGCTTTTTCTACTACAATGTCCGTAAGGAACGAAAAACCATCCTTTTCGCACTGATTTGAGCTTTGTAAATATGTATGTCAACTTCAAAACAGTTACCTAGACGTCAACAACACAAAAAAACAAAATCAGTCTTACGGAACCACGCGCGCGGGCATTGTTTACGTATTGTGAATTTTAGTTTTTTTGCCTTATTGCAAGTGTTTTGTGTTGTTTAGTGCTTAAATATCGCAATAATAACTCAATAAGTAGTTATTAACGATAAAGTTTTGTGTAAACAGTGATTGAATTCGTTCAAATCGACTAAAATAACCAGCACATTCTCGACTTTTTTTCCCAAGAAAATTTTTTCACGCCGCTTTTTTATGTGAGTATTAAAAATTATTAATATGACAAGTAAATGCAACTAAATCCTTGCTTCAGGGCTGAAATAAGCTTTCAGGGGATACTATTTTTTTAACTATAATTACTTGTATAGGACTTTTCTAGAAATTAAATATTATTAAGATCCACCTGCGCACCCGCGATGCAAAAAAATACGAGATGCAAATAATATTATCGCTTTATTTTTAAGTTAATTTAAATTAATGCTTCGAGTTCTGTCAAAGTTTTTGAGTTAGTCAAAATTTTTGATTCGGAACTGTTTACGTAGTATTAGGCCAGCAAACTCATCAAAATTCTAAATGCAATTCATCATGCCATTAAGCTCGAATACGAGAGATGTTTACAAGACGGGAATTCCAAGAACATAAACACTTATCTGGCGTTTCAAGTGGGTCGCGCGTGACGGGGCGTCTTGGCGCCAAAACAAATGCTAGCGTCGGTGATCGTCACACGTTTACCTAACTGTTTTTTTTTTTGGTTGTTTTATGAACCAAGGTGCTTCAAGCGTGGTTAATAATTTTCAGTTTTTTTTTATTGAACTAACTGAAATACATTTCACTAGCGGGCAACACTCAAACCACAAAAAAGAAGAAGAGTTTATTTTTGGTTTTTGTCCAAAAGTAATTAAATTATTTTATCCCCATAATATTCTCATTACGGACAAAACTACAATAAGTGGGGCTCGTTGTGTTATTTACAAAGTGTTTATGAGGTGTTTGGAAGTGTACCAACCAACAAACACTAGCAAGCTGAAAAACTGCCGTATGAAACTGAATAGAGGTTTTTTACTCAAACAGCAGATGAAACTGGGGTAAAAAGAACAGCAGTAGACGTACACTGTTATATTTTACTAAAATAATCGTGTAAATCCCTGTCAAACATAATAATTATTCATTGTCTCATTGAATCCTATTTAGATGTCCAAATCTTTAGTTTTGATGCATTATGTACCTATTTACTTGGTATAGGTGCTGGGCAAGCCTATTCCATCTAAAATCATATCATTCACATCAAAATTGTATTTATTCAGTTAAATTGTTCCAGGCACTATAAAGTTCCGCGAGTAGGGCTTGAGTAATCACCAGTTTAGCCCCTGAGGCTTATTTATATCATCTACAATAGATGAAAAGGCCTGTATGTAAATACTTTTATTCATATTTGTATTTATTTTGTTGCAGGAAAATCTGAAAAAACTAATAGGGAATGGTTGGTGAAGCCAAAAGAAAATTTACTATAAAGCTCTGTTATGGTTGAATAAAAATAGTGCTGGAAATTATATAAGTACTATCAGGCAACAATATTGTTAGTCTACCACTACACACAGGACTTACTTACTTTGCTTCGTCTATCTGTACAAACCACCAAGCTTGAACCATTATTTGCAAATAGTCTGCAAATAGCCCAACGGTTTCATGTGAATTTTGTAATTATATGTTTGTAAATAAAGTTATTTGTAAATAAAGATGTGGTTTTTATTCAGTCTATTAATTTTTTTCCTCTAGTAGGTATATAAAGTATAGTAGGTATTGTAGGTTTCTAGGCAGAGACTGTTTGGGTCCATCGGTGGACCATCACTCTCGTAGAGAGTATTATATTCCTTGGACCATCGGTCTTATGATATTTCTCTAATAATGTAGGTTATTTTTTATTTTGATTGTATGTCTCTAGTCCCATTTTCAAGTATGGTAAGAATTGTAATGAAATCTCTTGTATTTAAATGATAATGATTAAAAAGACAAGCTTTTATCAGAGCATTGATTTAATATATTACTGCACTTATATTCATCCTATTATGAGTTGACTGTTCATGCCGTTCTGTGGAAGGTCCGGTAGCTCTTGAAAAACCTTCCCCAATCTTCAGATACTGCCTCATGGGGGGTCGTTGGGAAGTGTACCCATTTATTGAATTCTCTTGATAGTACTGAAGATATGACAGATCCATTAGGATGCCTAGCCATAGCCGGTACCGACTAGCTCCCTGTGCTCAAGAAGTATAATGTGATGAAGACCTAGAAAAATAATGAAATTGTCATAAAATAATACCTGCAATCCACAATGGCAGAACAGTGTACTAATTTAACTTATTATTCTAGGTAAGTAAGGCCTTATAGGTAGGGACTTGTCTTATGCTGTTATGAGGCATATCCTATCTACCAAAGGTTCCTCACCATTGAATTAGGTATATTTAGTTGGTAAGAGGTTAGGTTACCGAATTATACCTTTGATTTAGTGGAAATCTTTCTCTGCTGCAAGTAGGGACCGCACAATATCTTCGATGAGTTTCCAGGCCAATGCTTTACTTAGCGTAAAGTGATTCTTATAAACATAATCGGAGAGCTCAAAGGCATTGCACAACCCCGCACTTTTTCTACGTTTTCTGTAGCTGTCGAGGATTCTACGATGAGGTCGTCCATGAATTACATAAGGACATCATCCATTCTCTCTTCGAAAAGAAGCAATAAAATACAATTTTGCTGAAAATAATATTGTGTTTGTCAAACGATTAACCAATTCAAGAGATCTCGAATACTGCATTCTGTCTCGGCTAGTCCGGACTAGATGTTGTGTCTCGCATGAACTTCGACCGAGAAATTTGCAGAAAGAGATCGTGGGAATACGCCAAGATGGTTGTCACGACTTTTTGACCGACCTATGACGACATCTCCACCGTAAAATAATCCCGGTCAGCGCGAGAATGACGCCCCTGATATAAAATCACTTGGACCAACATTTCATCACTAAGTAATACATCAATTGTTTTCCCAATACTGCTAGTTATCCAGCCAGTGATTGCAGGTAGCGAATAAGACCTACCTAGTTATCTATGATGAATCATTTATCGAAGCCGTTACGTAGTCGGCACTTAATTATTTTCTGTGGCAGTATCAACAACAGACGCAGGGTTCATGCGTGACATTGTTATTTAGCTTGCCATTCGGTCGAACAATCAGATCATTGGTTTAAGTCATATGGCCTCATTGGATTACAATACCGGATCCTATTATAAAATAATGTACGTTTCCCAAACTGGGCAGAGCAGACGTCATAAAAAAGTAGCTCTACATAGGTACGTCATTGCGCCTTGATCCCTCCGCAAACGAAGGAGTAAAGTTACGACCCAACCTTTGATAACGCTGGACAAAGAAACCGCTCCGCTCCGCAGATACACCTGATGGGGTTTTCTAGGCCTGTAATATGCTTTCCAAGTAAATGATTATCGGGGTTGAAGACGTCTCTAGTGTCTGCCTATACTATAGCGCGAGCCTAAGTAATTTCAATATTCTGTAATGCTATACCAATGCCTGAATAAATTGTATTAAATAGACAAAAATGCTGGTTGAGAGAAGTCTGCCATCCGAACACCTGAATGTGCTCCATTCTACAATATTTATTTATTTATTTTATTATTCTAAATAAAAATAACTTGCGCTGATTTTTATAAATAGGTAGGTATGTGCTTAGAGCCGGCTTTTTATGAATGGTTCGTTTAGTGTGTTACTGGTGTACTCAGTAACTCTGAAAGCGATAAGACGTAAAGTGCTATCTCGCTATATGTATTTACACTTTGATTTGGAGTGTGATTGCGTTTTGATTAGGTTCCGCGAAGCCGCTAGCCGTCGTCGTCGAGTGAGTAAACGCAACGCTACGCTGATAAGACGCTCATTGGATGATAATACTATGTATCGGACGTATTGTATTGACAAGCTTTGTGTTATCTATTGGAAAAACCAGATGGGCATGAAAGGCACTACACTAATTTAGCCCTTTGCTTGCTTCTAAACTTCTAAATTCCTCTAGTCTAGACCCTTAGATCTGGACTCCAAAGTTCTGAGTTCAGGACACAGAAATTATATTCTGTAGTTCCGAGGGTTGGATTTACATTCTATTCACATTCACGCTAAAAATAAGATGAAGCTGTTTATATAATAATTCACCTACTTTATAAAACGTTTCAAAGTGATTTCACTGAATATAGACCGTTTTGATTGTGTATGCCAATGACATTATAAGGGCATTAGCATCGATCAGCTCAAACATACAATGGATCAGAACTCTAAGATTTGAACTACATACTCAAACAATAATAAATACATAATTATCTATTTTAATCAATAGGAATTGATTGCATAAAGATTGTACGAAGTATTGTCTGTAATGCTCATTCTTTTTAACCCCTAGTCCTCGTCCCACTTTTGTCAACGGACGGCTCAAAGAAGGGTTTTTAGTGGGTTCATGCCCCACATACCCTTTTTCGTCTCTCCCCCGAGGCGGAAGCGAAATGCATAGGCATTTTCCCCTCTTAAAAAAAGGGTAACACTAGAGCGATCTTCTCGGATTTGCCACCATTTAAACATGCGATGAGTTATCACTGGCTACTTAATGGCCCGAACACACCTAGTTCGCTGGCGGTAGCGATCAGTGAAACGCTGTCAAATATTCTCTGTCAAATCTCAAATCTGACAGCGATATTTGACAGCGTTTCACTGATCGCTACCGCCAGCGAACTAGGTGTGTTCGAGCCTTAAGAAGGCGTGAGTTGCAGGGATATGTCGGTGGACTGAGGTTGAGTTAGTGTGTATGTATGTATGTATGTATGTATTGCAGCACGCGCTGAGCCGCGTGGGCGGCGTGATCTTCTGGTCGGCGTGCCTGCGCTGGCGCGGCGGCGCGGCGGGGCTGGCGGCGCTGTGGCGGCGCGCGGGCGCGGCGGGCGGCGTGGTGGCGTGGCCGCGCCGCGCCGCCGTCACCTCGCTGACGCACCCGCGCATGTTCCGCCACCTGCACGCGGCGCCCGACGACTTCCTGTTCGTGCAGATGGTGGACGCCGACCGCCTCGTGCTGCGCGCCTCGCCGCCCGCCGCCGACCTCATGCGCGCCTGGACGCGCTGCGCACTCACGCTCGACTGCATCATGCCCTTAGGTACCTATGCCCTATGCCCTATGCCCTATGCCCTCCACTGCACTGAAGCCGAGAGATTACACATTTCAAACTCTCACATACCCATACTCGATAAACAAGTTGTCTGACGAATGATGAACCGCGGGAGTTGTGCAAAACAAAAATTTAAAAGTTCGTTTCAGCAGCTCAGTCCCGTTGGTTCGTCCGAGAACGACGCGTCTACTGCCACTTTAGGACGTGTGAGTCGGTAGCTAATGTGTTGTCGTGTATACCAGGTGCTCAGGCGGGCGGGTGTCGGTTCGACAAGAAGCCGCAGTACCGGTACTCGGGATGCCACGAGCGCGACGCGTCCGCGCTCAGCATCCTGCTGGGCCAGCGTGCGGGCGCCGGGCTCGAGGCGGCGCAGTACGCGGCGGACGGGCGCGCGTGGCGGCGCGTGTCGGACGCGGCGGCGCGCGCCGAGCTCGCGCGGCTGCTCCAGAACGCGACGGAGCACGAGCCCACCGCGCGCGCCGCCGCCGCCGCCGCGCCCGCGCCCGAGCCGCTGACGCCGCGCGCCACGCCGCCCCCTCCCCCTCCCCCTCCGCCCGCCGCCTAGCTAGAGCGTGCCATCGACCGCACTCCACATTTGCGTTCACGATTTACAAATAATGTAGTCTATTGATAGTAAAAGACATTAGTTACGATATTGTGAGTGAACACTTGGAACCAATTAAACGATCTATAATTTATTACGAAACTTTACCTTGTATCCAGTTTTTACGCATTGCCTCGATTCTTCTATTCTATTGTATTACGCTACGTATACACGATATTCGATTTGATTTTTATAAATATTGTAATGAACTCGTTTTGTAATAATGCATCACTGTCCCTATGCACGCAATACCTCCCCCTATTAGTGATTGTGCATTGAATAGCGGCAGCCCGGAGCCCGACCGGAGATGGCCCCGGCTCGGTGAGCGTGTCGCTACATGACCCCGTAGTATCCAACAGCATTACTTATACCTAGCATGCAAAGCATGAACAACCTACATTTGGCACTAACTTATCTACGCGTTTGATTGAGGGTCCAAAATTGTTTATATTTATTGTTGAATTGTTTTAAAACAAATTTTGTAAATGTTCAGTATTTCTTTGAAGCCAAGCTGTGTTTAGCTTATTGTTTTGTAAATAATGTTGCGTGACTAGTTAAGTTTTCCACCTTAGATTAATTCTGTAGATATTGTGTTGAAGTGCGGACGTCCCGTGCTTTCTCGTTGGAACTCGCGATACTCATTAGTTCTAAGGTCCAGTACACAAATTAAGGTGCGGGTGAACTCACGTCAAGGTAGTTTTAGTTGTAAATTGATAAAAAAAATAACGATTTAAACAGAGATCACAGTCAGGCGGTAGAATAAGCGCACGCAGTCTTAGTGTTTCACATTCACGTAACTTAATGTATCTATTAAGCTTTCAGTTGCATCGTTTAACTGTGTTCTCTGCTTCTTCGTGTCCTAATTCAGTTATTTAATTAAGAAACAATATTCCAAAATGTTAACTTTGTTTAGTTAAACGACACGACTGAAGGGTTGTGAATCGAATATAATTTCGGAGACGAGTCGGTTCATAGTTAGTACAATGAACTGGTTAGTTAGTAAAGTACAATGTGATATAGTTAAAGTGCGGGCCGGATGCGCGACTTCGGTAAATGCATCGACGACAGCCTGCTTACTGCTTAGTTTTAAATACTCCATGCTGGCACTATACATGCCCTTTTCTATACAATATGCGGTTTGTGTTCTTTTAGACGATTTTATTTTGATTAAATAACGTAATACCTACCTATGTATGTGGGTGTCGTAACATAGTATTGAGGCCATAGAAGTGCCAGCCCCTGAATGAAAAGAGCGCAAACATACTGATCATTTCCAAGTTCTTGTATATTCTACCTTTATACAATATACATAATATCAGTGTTAATCCGACACATAACTGCCATTTTATAGGTACAATTAATAAGCATTATTAAAATTGGTCGCGCGGCTATGGATCTCAGTGTAATCTTTAAGATAGCATGTAATGACCAACTTGTATTATATTAATAGCTTTGCATTTGAAAACATTAATACAATTAGATGCATAATATTATAGCAGTTTCATTGACGCCTACAGTGCGCGTATCGTAAGTCTTGATTGCCTCAGTGATAACGTTCATTCGAGAGGACAATTTCAAAAAAAAACTTTCTTCCATCATATCAGTTCTTGCAGATTTGAATCACATTTTCAAAACTGAAATCGTTAAGGCTTAAGGGGAGAACAGATCTTTTGAAATGATGCTCCTTAATTATTGTTCTTGTTGGTTTCTAAATAAAAAATCTAGTCGATATTGTACCAAATAGGAATATAATTTACTTAATTAAAGATTGTAACTGTTTGTTGTGGGGCGAACTCATGAATATGGGCGATTAACTAAATGATTCTTGATTTGATACTAGAAAGGTTATAAAGATGAGCGAAAACGTCATGCAGCTCATTTTGAGAGCCCCTCTGCCAATTAACTGCAATGTACGTTTTAATGAATTAGTTCATACCAGTACCAATACAGTCACTTTTAAAAGCACAGTTAAAGTGCATTATCAAAAATGCATTATTAACAATGTATCAATACGATTATTAGATACCTAGTAGTAACTACTCAATAATTCATAATTATAATCATATTTCTTCCGCGCTATGCTTGTGCATTACGGCTATATTATATTTATCAGTTTTGTTACAAAAACTAAGTTAATTTGTGATATTATTAAAACAATTTTAGGCTTGCAAATTTATTTTTATTCAATAACCTTGACAAGTTGTTACATATGGGTTGAACTCAGTGATATTTATTCCAATTGGTGTTAAGATTCAAGATCAGCGCTTGAGTTATTTTATAATGAACACAATCTACTCTTTCTGTTATTCTGTGTCTTTATGTTGAGTTAGCGACAAAAGTAATCCTGCATATCTGGCTTAAAAGTTAAGGAGTTTTAGTACTTCTTAGCAATTTTGATGCAAATCGTTAACATTTCTTTGAAAATCCAGACCGAAAGGGCTTATTCAATAACTGAATGCTAATTTACTTTTGTGGCTGACTGTACAATTTTGTATAATGTAACTGTCAAATGCCGCCGCATTACACTCGCATATCTGATCTATTAATATCGAAAAGTGGTAATTGTTTATTAAAATTCTATGATTACGATTTCGAAATATCCTGTTTTTTATTTCAGCACAGTCCCGTAAAATAGTTTGCTCCGAATTAGGTACTACACGCACAAGGATACGAATCTTATTCATTTTGTAAATAATAATATATTATTTATAATAAAATAAATAAAGTCAAAAAGAATTAAACAAAACGTTTTCAACAGCTGTTTATTATTATAAGCGCAGTCATACATAACATAAATAAGTGAAATCTGATAAATTATTCAACTATGTACTTCAGAGAGTAAATTGTGATATAAAAAAAAGCAGCCAAGTGCGAGTCGGACTCGCCCATGAAGGGTTCCGTAGCATCAAGTAACATAATATACAGAAAATAAACAGGAAACAGGTTCTTGTAGTTCGTCGAAAGGTAAATTGCGGTTTACGATTTATGACGTATAAAAAAAAAACTACTGGCTAGATCTCGTTCAAACCAAATATCGTTGAAAGTTTGCATAGTAAAGTACAACATATATTTTTTTTAGTTTTATCATTCCCTTATTTTAGAAGTTAGAGGGGGGGGGACCAACTTTTTTCAACTTTGGAAGTGTCTCTCGCGCAAACTATTCAGTTTAGAAAAAAACGATATAAGAAACCTCAACATCATTTTTGAAGACCTATTCATAGATACCCCACACGTATGGGTTCGACGAAAAAAATTTTTTTGAGTTGCAGTTTGAAGTATGGGGACCCCCAAAATTTATAGTTTTTTTTCAATTTTTGTGTAAAAATCTTAATGCGGTTTACAGAATACATCTACTCGCCAAGTTTCATCAGTGTAGCTCTTATGGTTTCGGAGAAAAATGGCTGTGACACGGTCGGACAGACAGACAGACAGACAGACAGACATGACGAATCTATAAAGGTTCCGTTTTTGCCATTTGGCTACGGAACCCTAAAAAAATGCATCTCATTCTGAACTAATATTGGCACTACATAATACTGGTTTGTGCCGTATTGCTTCAAATATTTTATTCATTCTATTCGCGATTAAAATAAAATACTTTCGAGTACTTTCATAAAATCATTACTTACCATTATAACATTAATAACTTCAACTACTTAATTTATCTACCAGTGAAAAAAATTACGTGGATCATGCAAGACAGCAGGACCCAGTGTCTCATGCACTTTGAATAATAAAACATCAATGGTTTTCTGCCTCTTCTCCATGTTATTAGATCCATACTCAAAATCAATCCAGTAGTCTTAACATACATAACAGGAACTTGCAATTTACTAAATACATCAATCAAAAAGCAACCGCTTACTTATTGACGTACCCGCATACGCATTTCTTTTGATATACCCACCTTTACACTTAAATTATTATTTTGACAGATAGTTAAATAATATAACACGATAAAATTAACTGCATCGACTAGGTGAAACATTACATAAATTCAAATTGTATTATGTAACTAGAACCTAAAAACAATACGGTTTTAAATCGAGAGAGCTGCCATTGGCAAGATACGGTTCAGCTAAAATAAAAACCCGCCATCAACCCGTCATCCATGGTATCGTGTGTACAGGCGGCTGTAAAAACGTGTGTATACGATTCACAATTTCCAAAATGGTATGACAGCATTGCAATAAAATCATACACAGCAAAAACTACACACTCAGTTTCACTTATTTCTGATGTAATTTTCTTATAATTATTTAAATGTTAAAGCTGTACTTAACACAATTTTGTAAGTTACGAATTGCATACATGTTATTGCAGCCGACTGCACCTACTACAGATTACATGTAGTAAACATATTTATAAACTGTCTCACTTATTGATATGCTACGTATAATGGCAGCAGTATATTTGATTCTTAGTGCCTACAAGCACGCATATAAATTAAAAAATAAATTATCTAACACAAATCGAGTATCAATATTATTGGCGTAAACATCATACTCATCAGGATAAATTTATTAAGTAATACGTGCATCAAGTTTGAAGTGCTCTCTAATAACTGTTGTCTACAGTATTGCTTTATCAAGTGTTACTATACTCCTTAGAGCCTAAATAATTAGTGCCTTAGAACTTTCGAGTAAAATATTAAGTTTAAACTTAGCACAGTGCTAGAATTTTCTAGCTACACACATTTACAATTATTAATTAACTTTGAAGACGTTGGTAAGTACTAGGGCATGCTCCCGGGAAGTATCAGTATCGAAAGTACCGGGAATTATCGCTGATTTTGAACTTTTCCAGTACCGGTTCTCCACGAAGGAATTCCCGATACTTTCGATACTTTCGATACTGATGAAAATGATCAATTATTGGTGATTTCTAGTACGATATAAATAAATGTCGATAAAAAACACTAGCTATGCGTTCAGTTTCACTTTTCTGTATACCTACATTGCTAGATATTTTGACAAATTACGAACCTTTAATTTACATCATTCAGATAATATTATCCCGACAATTTCGGACAATTCAAAACGAAAACAAACGCTTTTATGCCACCGCCACTGCAAAGATAATTATTGTTTTGTTATAAGTTAAACGGCAAATAATATTTTTTTAAAACCTTAAACAATAGCGTTCACCGCCATTTTGTTAGGATCTCAGTCAGTTAGTTTTGTGCACCAAACGCGAAAGGATGTATTGTGTATTTGTGTCGTAGCAGATTTGGTAAGTTTAAATGATTTTAACTGAATTATTACATGTTCATTTTACCTGAATTGAAGATTGTTTAATATTGTATTTTAGTTAGATGTTCGTTACTATTTATGACAAAAACTGTTAGAAAATAACATGAACGGCTTTCTTTACGAAAGATGAAAATGCTTTTACATTCAGCTAACGCCTTGCTGATATTTCGCTATATCTTTGGTTTTAGTTCAAAGAATGGTTAGGTTAGTTTTATTATTATGATTTATTGGATGTTTATGTTACAGACGGTTTTTGCCGTGATTTCAGTCTTGTTTAAATATACCTAATCAGCTTTTTACTACCGTTTGTAATAAGGTTTTTCTTTTGGCAGGAGGAAATATAACACGATGAGTTTTGAAGATTTCACAAGTAAATTGATAAGACATCAGTTTGGTATCACTTCCTGCGAGGCAAAGACGAAGCAAAGTGTAAAATATGTAAAAATGCATTAAAAAGTGCCGGAGGAACTACTACAGGCCTCCGAAAACATTTAAAAAGCGTTCATTTGCTCAATTTAAGACCTGAAAATGAAACAGAACCTGGAACTAGCAACTCTCCCAGGCCTTCGTGTTTAGTCGGCCTTGACCAGTATTTCGTGTATTTTGTGGTTGTGTGTGGTGTGTTAATTTACGGTTCTGGATAAAAAAATATATCTAAATAATACAAAGTGTTTTTTTCAGTAGTTTTTCTTTCATTGTTTATCTATACGGACAGTTGTATTAAAAAAATTAAGTCAGTATCGAAAGTATCGAAATTCCCGGGAATTCCCGGTTCCGAGCTCAGTATCGGGCGAAAATTCCCGGTTCTGAGAATGGTTCCGATACTGCATGCCCTAGTAAGTACGCAATGACTCAAGATACTGTAAGGTTTGTGCATTCTTAATGACAGCTTAGTTAAGACTAAATATAAATCATCTTAGCAATGTAGTTTTATAGATTACAGTTAATTACAGTTAACATGAAGTATTACAGGTATTGTTACGTAAAAAGAGCGCTAGAAGAAGGTGGTCGGGGTTAGTTCGCGCGTGCAACACCCGCACGTCATATACCACCAAATAGGTGCGGGTTTTGCTTGCACAAATACACCCCCTCCACTCCACCGGCTACCAGCGTTTCTTTAACGTGACCATACCCATACGAAGATATAAATAGATGTATATGTATTACATTATTAACGGTGAGATGGTTCAAGGCGCAGGCGCAGGCTTCACGTCAGGTTTCTTCTCGTCTTCCTTGAAGAGCAGCGGCGTCATGCCGAGGAAGCAGCCGAGCGTGATGCCGAGCACGCGACCCTGCAACAATACTAGATTGTTACACATGGGCAGTAAGGGAGCTATTGCGAACAAGATCTTATTTGGCAACTTGTTTTTTTGCCCACCTGATGTAAAGTGGTAACCATCGCCTACAACAAAGCAATACAGGTGTTATGGCTGTAGTTTCGCCGGTGCCCACACCCTTCAAACCGAAACAGGAATGCCGCTTGGTGGCAGAAATAGATATGGTGGGAGTACTTCCTTGGAAGAGGCGTTCACAAAGAGCTCTAGTACTATTGATGTAAGTGAATGTACTGACGGCATTGGCGAAGCGGCGGCTGACGGGCATGTCGAGCTGCACGGGCGACAGCGGCGGGCCGCCCAGCCCCAGGAGCACGGCGGCGCGCTCCACGTAGTACGAGGAGCCGATGCCGATCACGTCGCTGATGGTGTTGCCGAGCGCCGCCGCGCCCATCGTCGACAGCGTTATGTACGCGCTCATGCTGCTCTCGATGCGGTCACCCTGCACAATCAACTGTTATTGTTATTGCTCCTCCACTACCATTCATCTTATTCTACAATTACATTTACAACTAAATTAAGCTCTATATGCTGGGATTACAGACTTAAAAGAAAATGTGCATTACACCTGATGTGGTGATGTTCCAGCATACAACGAGCATAACTAAACATAATTGCATTTTAAAGTATTTAAATTTCTGTATTTGTATACTCACAGCAATTATCATAATGAAGTTGTCCAAGAATCCAAATCCAATAAAGGGTATTGAATTAGATAGTGACACTGCAAAAAAGTAACGAGCCTTCAAAGTTGGCAAAATAAAGACACAGCCACATCGAGGCAATAACATAGCAATTTGTGTTAATGCCTTGATATGGCCAAGCCTTAAATAAGTAATAAATAATAAATGCAAATAAGAAGATACTTACAGTGGAAAAGTTCTTTTGTGGTAGGTTTTAATACTGTAGCAGCTGAAATATACACAAAATCTATTTATAGAAATTCTCAAGGAAAATGTTAAAAAGATGAATTAACTTGTGATGCAGTTGAAATTAAACAACCGCTATGGTTGTGAATAACATGACACATTTTAGACAGAATTAGTTTTATGATCATAGTAGCAAAGCTACAATACTAGAAAATGTAAATAAAACAGCAGAATAAGGCAGAGTCAATGACATCACCTAGTAAACACTGGATCAAACCAGATCCCACCTGTTTGTATGCGAGAATTTCTTACCATATTTTTTCTTGAGCCAATCTTCTGGCACTGGACAGTAGGATCCGGTGGGGTCTACATCTCCTAATGTGGGTACTTTACTGGGTCTCCCAAATTTACTTCTCCAGCGCTGTCCTGCGAGTTTATCTGGACAAATATCATTAAATTAGGTAGATACTTCTTCTTTAGATGAGGTTGTATGTTAAGCACATTGCAGATTTACCTTCAAATTCTTCTTTTATTCTATTAGACTCATATCCTTCTAGCGCATTGTGTAACATTTTCCTCTCGTCATCATTTAGGCGGAGCACCAGCTCTGTTGCATGCACTTTCGTCATTGGTCCTGATATCTGCGTTGGTTCATCGAAGTCTTTGGAGGTGGGCCCAAGCCCTAAATTACGAGTAGGAACTACTGCAGGTGCAATTTTAAATTTCGAACCAAGTACAGTGGCACTATGTCGAACTTGTATTTTCTCAGGAAATGTACGACAACAAATACTGAAAGTTGTCGTAGTTGAACCACTTATTCGTCTTAAGAGCCGTGCTGCTCTCATTATATTTTGTTTCTATCAAATTTGGTTGGAAATATAAAAATAATTACGAGCACCAAAACCACGAACAAATCAAAACATCGGGAGCGGGAGGAGCCGAGGAGAAGAGAGAAGAGAGCTTTCATGCTTTCAAGTCAGCTTACTGCCACTTTCATTTGTCAAAATTGACAATCTCAGCTGATTATTCTGTCATTCAGAAACAATTTCATAATTCATTCATCAGTCAGCTGTATCGTAAAAGATGAATGATGCTCATACAAATGATACGATTTTGATAAATTTGCTTGATTTGTTATTTATTCTGAATTGTCTAACAATAATACGAAATAAATAAATTAGAACCTTGCTAGATGTGTGAGTAAATTACATAATTAACCGGCGGTCAATTACGTTTGCTACGATAACTCAAGTTTAGCTGCTCAATGTTATTGTTTTAGTATAATTTATTTAAAGGCTTGAACACACCGCCAGCGAACTAGTTCGCTAGCGATGGCGAACTAGCCCCCAAATAATTTGAAGTCTCCGAAATGTACATTGCCATCACAATGGCGCTTTTGGCGCTAGGTCTAGCGCAATTTCAAAGCATTTAACTGCTATTATTTTGTAGGCTAATCTTGGATTAACCTTGGATTTTAAATACGTGTCGCAGTTTGTAGTTCATATAAATTGCCAAGTTAAAAAAAAATTACATTTCTATTGAGTTTTCAAAAAAAAAAGATATTTATTGAGCACTGTGACATGCGCACCTATTTTATCGGACAACTTGTGTCTATTCAAAGTATCTAGAAGCATTTAAAGTGTCTAGGTTTATGACTACAATGCTTAATTTAAAAAAAATAAAAATACATTAGTAAAAATAGCCAAACCCTGGAATGGACCTGGCAGCACTGGCCGCAATTTAGACTGTCAAGATATGAAAGATATTTAGCCCAATCAAAACACTTAACTACTGCTAGGCATGGGAAATAATTAGCTGCAGTTAATCGGCTCATTTACAACCTTGAGCTTGTTCAGCTCAAACAACTCAGCGGCTCAAACATCATGTAGTTGTTGTAGAAGTGTGGAAGTGCGAGTGCAGAAGTTAAGCCGCTTACAGACCTTCTGGCTTCACTTCGGAATCATTCAGTTAATATAGTTACCTACTTTAATTTTTTTCACTGAAATACCTAACCTACCTACCAAAGTAGCAAGCAGCAAATAAACTGAATAAATAAAGTCTGTTTAAACTATTATCGCCACTGTTTGTTTTGAGCCGTTATTTATTAAAATTAAACTGCTAGCTATGCTAAAGTATAAAATGCTATGATGTGCGGTTTTGGCCCTTACGTATTTATTGCAGAAGCAAATTTTCAACATAGTTTCTATTATTGGCTATGCATATCGTAAACCTTATATCTCTTTGTGCTTCTTCCAGAACGACTTCCAATTTGATCAGGGCGAGTAACGCCAGGCTCCATAGCTCGTCTTAATCTAGGTCTTTACCTATGAAATTGTACATTTGAATATTTTTTATGCCATTAAAATTAAGATAGGCGTAAGGCTCCAAACCCCACAGCAAGCTCAGCCGTATAATTAGTTGGTCTAACTCCATCACGGCTAAGCTTGCCGCGGGGTTCCAATTCTTCGGTCCAACTTTTTCACCACTTCTACTATCGTCTTCAATTCAAGGCCTGCGCACACCTATGTGCTCTTTACCGTCGTCAGTATTTTCGAAGCATTACAACCTTGGAATTTTCAAGTCAAGAGTGAACAAGTGAATAATAGCTAAGCGTGCTCCACCTTAGGCTGCATTTTCACTTTCCATCAGGTTTGATGGCAGTCAAACGTTTAGCTATCAACAATAAAAAAAAATACCTATATATGTCGCTGGCCATGGCGATCAGTGAAACGCTGTCAAATTTGAAAGCGATATTTGACATCGTTTCATTGATAGCCATTGCCAAACCTAGGTGTACACAGGCCTTCATATCGTTGTTGACAACGGTTGCCAGCCGACCACAAGGCTCGTTTTTCAACTCATAATTTGCAGATTTAAATTTAAGGCTTTGCATGGGTGCAAAATACAAAAGCACATTTTGCCCTCCTTTTTTCTACACACCTGTGCAAAGCTAAGGCGATTGGCTAGTTATGTACATGGAATACATAGTGAGAGAAATGGCATGTCGTAGAACCTACATAAACCGTAAAACATTGTCAAGTGCACGAAAAGAGCCTCATTGAGGTGCGTTTATAATTCTTTCACCACATTACTTTTGAATAAACTTTTGTCACCATAGTATTAAGTATGTTAAGGCTGCAATGCTTTCTAAGTGAGAGCTGAAATAAAAAGTTTTGGTTTGATTCAATTTTGGTGTGAGCTACACTGAGCTGCACAAAACGTAATAATGACTCCTTCTGTCTTCGACCATATCACTTTACCAAACTTTGACACAAGAGGTGGGCGTGGCTACGCCGCCGCCACGACCAAAGAAGTAGGAAATATAAAACTTGTTAAACCCATAGAGCAGCAGCATTGTTTTTGACAAAGTCAAACGGCTTCGTAGGTATTGCTTTTACCCAACATGCTGATGCAAACAGGAATGTTATGATATTGACCACTATGTGTGTGTATAAGTATTTTATGATTGCTCATCTGTTCCCCTATATCAAATAAATATGAAAATAGAACTAGTTTATTTTAATTATATGACAGCTGTCAGTTGAAAGCGATTCTATCTAGGACTGAAAAGTATTTAGGTCGTGGGTTCAATTCCCACCGAGAACAAATATTTCTTTGGTGAATGCAGATGTTTGTTCTCTGTCTGAGTGTTATATTGTATTCTAACTATGTGTTAACAAAATGATGTGCAGTAAAATGTATGTACTATAGGAATGGGATAGTTGATTGTAATACATCAACTATCTGATTCCTATAGTACAAGACAAGCTCGGGGATAGACAGTGTTTTGTGGATTGTCTACATTATTAATTTATTTTATAAAGATCGTGGGTTAAAATTTGGTCGTGCACCACCAATGTATACTATTCTGTCAGTTCATCACCTCTCTTATTATATAAATAGATATACTGTAGCTGTAGGTTTATCGACAAGATAAACCTAGCTCTAAGACTTCTCAAAGTGATCATTGATATTATGTTATTTTAAAGGTACAATGAATAAAATTAAACATTTTTACTTTACTTTGACTTTCACTTTGAATACTGCTACTCTATTGTAATCTCCATTTGATAACTCTTTGAATTGCTCGAAATCAATTGTCAATTTGAAAAAACGTCAAAACTATAGCGCTTGCAAAACAGGAAAGTATTAAAAACCGGATTATCTCCGGCTTCCGGCCAAAAACCGTTTCCAGGTTTGGTCAACGTAATATTTTTTCATATAGTAGAATTTTAACAAGAAAACAATATTCTAAGATACCTACAAAATCAACTATTAAAAAATTGTACGAAATAGGAATTAGTATCTAGTGAAGTTTAATATTACTTACTTTATTATTGAGTAGTTTATTGTTGAGTAGATTAGTAGTAGTAGTGGAGCTTTTTGTGAAGTGCTCATCCAGGGAAGTACTACCACCATACCTGTTTCTGCCGTGAAGCAGCATTGCTGTGTTTCTGTTTGAAGGGTGTGGGTGCCGGTGAAATTACTGGCACTTGAGGCTGAACATCTGTACGCGTGAAGCTGATGGACGCAGGGCAGTGCATCGTAGGGCAAATTCCTGGCGTGTGTGACTTACGAGGCAATGCTTTGTTACAGGCTATAGGTACCACTGTTACCACTTACAGGCCTATACCCGAGTGGGATCCTAGCTAAAGAAAAATAAGAACACAAATGAACAAAAAGTAAAACTGAAAAAAAAACTAATAAAAATAAATCTTACATCAAAATATATGTATTAAAAATAAAGTTTAAAATTAAATTTAAACAAAATAATGACTATAATGTATGAATGTAAATAATAATGATGATATAATAATAATCGAAATAATAAGTAATAATATGCATGAAATGTAACTTAATGTAGTTATGGAATGAATGGGCTTTTTTTTTTTTTTTTTTTATAGTTACCACTTAACATCAGGTGGACCATATACTTGTTCCATCAGCTAGATGTATTAAAAAAAAAGACGCAGTGCAATAATAGAAAAACAAAGTATTGGTTTTATTATGTTTTATCGGTTTTTAGCTATGTATGCTTTTAGACAAAAAAAATCCATTTATAAAAATAATGCATCTTTTTAGTAATGTTTCAATTACCTGGACATATTAGGGCTAAGAATAAAGTGATGGTGAACTGAACGCGCGAACCTTGTGCAAACAACACCCACACCATTGCCTCCATATATTATTGCCACTGTTATGACTTTTGAGGAACAAGATTTAGCGCAGTTTCAAGACAGTATCTAACACTAATACTAGCTCGCTGCGTACAATGACAGTTCGCGGCGCTGTGTGGGGATGAATGCAAAACCCTACGCTTGAAACTGATCGCCATCGCCATCGCAGTTCGAAACTGTTCGCCGCAATCTTTTCTAAGCTTAATTCATTCACCCGCTAGTCCGGGGTACCTAGGTAGTTTTTGTTCACGGGGATTAAAAACAAAACAATATTTTTGAGGCTCAATCAGTAAGATTTATGTTTCTGATACTAAGGAAAATCGGAATACGTAAAACTTCCCTCACTGTATAGGCATACGCCTATCTATCATTGCGTCCTGAAGTGAGGGTAGTTATTATACCTCCACCTCTCAACGACGATAGCACTCATGTCAATGCTCCAGTCTGCCCACGACCACAGTTATTACAACATAGCCGAAGCGTCGGGGAAAATTATACGCGGTAAACACCCATCATCATCATTATCATCATCATCAACCTATATTAGTCCACTGCTGGACGTAGGTCTCTCGCAAGACGCGCCACTGAGCCCGGTCTTCAGCTCTTCTTCTCCAGTGCTTGCCAGCTACATTTCGCAGATCGTCGCCCCACCTTGCCGGAGGGCGTCCTACACTACGCTTACCTAAACGCGGTAAAAATACCCGTGTAACAGTTTAATGTGTGCTATGATCGCAAAAGTTTAAAAAAGTACTATTGATAAATTTTGCTTAGCTGTCCGGCTTTTCGCAAAACCGGAAAACCGGGTTTGCACGCCCTAGTCAGGACGTAATGTCAGATAGGAAACTGATGGGTGGCTGAACTAATTGATGCCCGCGACTTCATCGACTGTCTCCACGGGTGGTGATTATACACTTCCTTGTTTCGATATTATATTTATGCATTCCATCTCTTATAAAAAAGTCCCCAAATATTATAAATACATTCACTTGTTCTGTTTTTTCTCCATCAATCAAAATATTACACGCTGTTAAACATTCATATCGAATACCATAAACTTAGCCTTATGATTGTATTTGTTTTTGTATTTAATGATTTACTTTGATTATGACGGTTCATTCTAGGTATGTAAATGCCCTTATTTTATTTTTTATTGATATTTGATCTTATTCTAAGCTTCTCTCCATCCAAAATTTGATTGGAAAATACTGATTTGCAGCGATATAACCGCCCATTATGCATTACTATATTTTTAAATAGTTTCAAATAAGATTCTATCCTATTATTATCTTACACAACATCTTTTTTTGCTTTTAACGTAGTTAAACAAATATTTTTAGAAGTAATATATTTTTTTTCTATTAAAACTAATAGGAAAAACAAATTCCAGAGTTCAATAATATTAGAACGAATCCTCAATAGTTCTCTTTTTCCAAATTTTAGACTCTACGGGTCGTTTTCACCGATGACTAATCAGTAGATCAAATATTTGACGATTGTTTAATACACAAAATTAAGAAAAATTAAGTAGGGGGTAGTAAAACATTAAATAGGGGATGCTTTGTCTGTCACGATCTGGGAACTTTCGTTTTTATTAGTAGTGATCGCAGCGTGCAACTGTCAAAAGACGCGGCAGTGTGTGCGGATGTATACAATTCCCTATGTTGAAACTGAACGGTTCGCCATCGCGCCCGCCAGCGAACTAGGTGTGTTCGAGCCTTAACTGTAAGTATTTGTTTTAGGCCAGTGTCGTGCCGGGAAGAGTCAACAGTTATAGCGGCAGATCAAGTGCTCTAAGCACCATGCACGATGTTGGAAGGTCTGGTAGCATGGGTTTTGAACAACTATCTGGGGAAATATGTGGAGAACTTGAACACAGATCAGCTCAGTGTGGCGTTGCTCTCAGGTATGATACTTACTGCTGTGGCGCAACAACCCAAAGAGGATCTTGGCTTCCGACTCTAGAGATTTTGGTCTAGTTGAATTGAATGCATGTACGTACTGTACATGCATTCAATTCTACTTAGTTAAAAAGTTTTTAAATTCAGTGAATGCATATGGTTTCCAGGCAAAGTAGAATTAGAGAATCTGCCATTAAAGAAGGATGCCTTGCGGCACCTGGGCCTGCCCGTGGAGGTCAAGGCGGGCTTCATAGGCAAGGTGCAGCTCCAAGTGCCGGTCCGACAGATCCGCTCCGCGCCGTGGCTCATTGCTATAGAGAAACTTTATCTAGTTGCGGCACCTGTCAATTTGGATGAGGTACTGTACCTTTCATAACTATGTTTTTCAATGATATTATCATATCTATAATAATATAATACCTTGATGAGGCAGAATGGGCCTCAAATATTTATATTTTGAATTGATTATGATAAAATATGACAGAAATAGACAAATGTCCAACAAATATTATATTCATTGCAATATATAATCAATTCCTTTTTTATTTAGTGTAGTCTGACCAATGTTTATCCAAATGATTGATGAACCCTTGAACCTACGACTATTGAGGTGTAAACTTTCTGATAAGATTGGTGTTAGATTAAATGGATTGCATTCCATTGCTTCAATGTGATATTCATGCTGTGAATTGTCTATTTACTTTTGCATTGTAAGATTATGTGAACTTGCACAGTTAGAATAGCAAATCATTTATTATTCATATTTATTTATTTGGCCATCTCAGCTGATGAAAATCAACAAGATAAGTACATCGAAATCAAGTGGCATTGCTTGACAGTTCCCAGTATGCAGTTCACTGTAGGATTCGCCTGGAGTCAACGATTTGGGGTGTGAATTAGCTTCTCCATATTTGATGTTGATGCCTATTAGTGATTGTAAATAATTGTCAGTGGGATCCGAGTGTGGAGGCGCACTATGCCCACGAGAGGAAGGTGGCGGTGCTGGACGCGCTGGAGGCGCAGTGGCGCGCCGACATGGAGGCGCACGCCGACGTCGGATACTACGCCACCTCCTACTCCTCTTGGCTCAGCTACGGCACCGGCCTGCTCGCCAACATCGTCGAGAACCTGCAGGTGACACTCACTACTAGCTCACTACTAGCGCCGCTAAGCAGCGCAGCGCAGTGCAGCTCCATCACATTATGCATCTGTCGAAGTGAGATACCGCATGAGATGCATTTTTTGTATGATTTGTAGTTGAAGATAAACGACGTGCACATCCGCTACGAGGACAGCGTGACGTGCGGCAGTGCGTTCGCGTGCGGGCTGACGATCGCGTCGCTGGCCGCCGAGTCGTGCGACAGCGAGTGGCGGCGCGGCTTCACGCTGCTGGCGCCCGACGGCTGCTCCTTCAAGCTGATCGAGCTGCACCAGCTCGCCGTCTACTGGGACCCCATGCCCGTGCCCTCCGGCATGCTCGCCAACTGCACCATCGCCGAGCTCACGGTAAACGACGCCGTCATCATCATCTACCCATACCTACCGACTCCTTGACTCAATAGAGAGTGACAGATATATACTTCCGACTCGATGGATGGAAAAAACCGAACTCATGATATCACTCTAGCAGGAAA
The DNA here is from genome assembly GCA_947578465.1 of Thera obeliscata. Taxonomy (NCBI): domain Eukaryota; kingdom Metazoa; phylum Arthropoda; class Insecta; order Lepidoptera; family Geometridae; genus Thera; species Thera obeliscata. The sequence goes on along the minus strand of OX387921.1, from coordinate 353,443 downwards.
CTGATCATTTATGCAAAAGAAAATAAGTAACGGGCAGCCCCAGGGTGCTACCTTGAAGAACACCATAATTATTTGACCTCCAGTAGGTGATTCCAAGTTGTAATAGTGTGTGTGTGTGCGTGTGTGTGTGTGTGCAGGAGCGCATGTCCCCTGGTGCGGCGCCCCCTTGGCGGTGCTACGTGGTGTCCCCGGCGAGCGCGCGCGCGCGTCTGCGGCGCGAGCGCACGGAGCTGCCGCTGCGCAGCCGCACGCGCCCGCGCCTCGCCGCGCATCTCACGCTCGACACCGTGCTGCTCGACCTTACCTCGGTGAGCCACGCATCGCTTACCATTACCGATAGCATCGATTGCTAACTGGCGCCCTACAAGTGGCGCTCAGAGCTTGCGATCGATGCGATTGACAGTATAGTTGACATAGTGTATGGGTGTGTTGTGCAGCGGCAGTACAACGAGTGCGTGGGCTGCTGGCTGGGGCTGGAGCGCGTGTCGCGGCTGCGCGAGTGGCGCGCGCGGCGCCCCCCCGCGCCCGTGCGGGGCCACGCGCGCCACTGGTGGCTCTACGCGCTCGCCTGCCATCTGCCACGTCATCCATGTATGTATGCACGTGCACGCTCCATGTCTGACCCCCTCCCTCGTCGAGTACTCGTTGCTTTTTAACCACCTCAAAAATGTTCAAGCCCATCTAAGGAAGTTTTCTTGAATAATTGACTTTGTCTTTTGCGTGCGGTCCTTATGTGTAGGGACGCAGCCGAAGCCGACGTGGGAGTCGTGCCTGGCAGCAGGGCGCGCCAGCCGGCAGTACGTGGACATCTGCCTGTCCACGCTGTGCAACCCGGCCGGCACGCTGCCCGCCGACCTGAAGGCCGCCAAGGACGAGTTCGAGTGGCGCACGCCGCTGCATATCCTCAAGCCGCTCAGGGAGGTCCGTCTTTATCAAAAGTCTATAGCCCCCCCATTCATTCATAATGCCTGACACTTTTTAGTGGATCGCTCGAAAGGATCATAAATTCTTGTCACTTTCATGTTAACAAATAGAAACTGCAACAGACTTTGCAGCTTACCCTACTAAATGAGTGCTATTTACCTAAGTAATTTAATGTTTCAGGTGGCAATGCGGAAGGTGCCCAAGTCGACCCCCGTGTCGACCCCCGACAAGCCTTCCTCGGGGCGCAGCATGCTGGTGCACTGGTTCCCGCAGTGGTGGGGCTGGTACGGACAGGACGCAACCGCCCCCGCGCCGGCGCCCCTCCCCCCGTCCGCCCCCGGGGACCTCGAGGAGGAGATCCTCGACGTGATAGCAGACTCCTTGGATAACAACACCCTGTTGAAGAGGGATACCGTGTTCGGCAAGTTCGAGTTCGTACTGAACAAGGGCTCGCTGATATTGAGCATGGAGAAGGAGGAAAATGATACGTGAGTTTACTTCAGTCGACCGAGATCAATGTATTTTTGTACATCGCAAGATTCCAATATCTCCCACGTTTGCAGAGGGGCGAGCGGAGGCGGGGGCGGGGGTGGGAGTGGTGGCGCGGCTGCGGGGGTGGAAGGTGGCAAGGTGGAGCTGCACTTCAGCGCGGTGGCGGCGTGCGTGGAGTCGCGGCCGCGCGGCGGCTCGCACGCGCTGCGCGTGTCGCTGGGCGCGCTCTCCCTGCGCGACCGCGTCACCCGCCACACGCTCTTCCCCATCGTGTGCGCGCCGCAGGTACCTCTAGCGTCCTGCACTCCTTGTGGAGCTGCACTGCAGCGCGGTAATGTTCATGAATGGTTGTTGTGTCCAGGGTGTGATCCGCGAAGGGCTGAGCGCCGCGGGCGGTGGGGGCGCCTGGCGCGGCGCCACGTCCCCGCAGACGCAGCCGTCCGACGAGCCGCTCTTCCAGCTCACGTATGAGAAGAAACCCTTCGGCCTCAACTGTGACTACAAGTTAGTAAAACGTAGGAGTGGCTGTAGAATTGAATGCACGATGAGGGATAACTATAGGTGAGTATCGCTATGATCCCTCACCGTCGCGTCGCCCAAGGTATGTAGCAGGATGCTCAGCATGATCGGTTTGGTGCGTTGCAGGCTGTGGGTGAAGTCGGGCTCCATCGAGGTGGTGTACTGCGCGGCGCTGGCACGCTGGGCGCGGGCGTGGGCGTGCGCGCCGTGGGGCGCGGCGGGGGCGTGGCGCGCCGCGGGGGCGTGGCGTGACTCCACCAAGGCGCGCCTCATCACGCACTGGGAGGACTTGATGCGCGCTACTCCGGTATTTGATATAATCATTCATCCAAAGTGGTGTTCTACAAATTCCTAGTACTAAAATTTTGGCAATTTTGACCATGTTGGACGTTCATTCTTTGCGTGTGAGCAGGGCGAGCGTCGCTCCTGGCACGTGGAGCTGGACATCTCCGCGCCGCAAATCCTGTTCGCGGAGGAGATGTCGTCTCGCGAAGGCGGCGTGCTGCTGATCGACTTCGGGCGGCTGCGGCTGGCCAACACCCCCCCGCGGGGGGCGGCGGGCTCCCCCCCCGCGGAGGAGGAGGAGACCTTCATGACGCCGTGCTCCACGCCGCCCGGCAGCCTGCTGTCCCCCGCCGAGCCGCCCGAGCCGCCGCTGCTGAACAGCGCCGATCACCGCGCGCTTGACGCTGCCGACCTGCATGACAGATTATACGATAGGTGAGGCTTCTCTCCATCACCCTTTTCGATCTCGCCCGGCGCAATAATGATCTGCAACAGGTTCGTATGAGCCTAGTTCCTTCTAACGAGATCAGGTCATTGAAGCAGGCAACTCGTTTCAGATACAACATAGAGTTGAGCGACCTGCAGATCCTGGTAGGGCGCGCGCGTGACAACTGGCAGTACGCGCACACCAAGTCTACCTCCTCGCTGCACCTGCTGGACCGGTTCAGCATTTCATTGCAGGTGTGTTACACTACTGGGATGAATAGTGAGTATTGAGTAGGGACGGTGCGGTGTCGAGTGGAGTACAGTGTTGCATTGTGTTGTGCTGTGCGTCAGGCGGAGCGGCGCGCCGTGCGCACGCTGGACCCCATGTACCCGTGCGCGACGCTGCGCGGCTCGCTGCCGGCGCTGGTGGTGCACCTCAGCGAGCACAAGCTGCGCAGCGTGCGCGCCGTGCTCGACAGCGTCGCCCACCGCACCAGGTAATGCCTTCTGTCAATCATAACCAATTATAAAGGAACGGACCGAGCATGGAGCCCCGTCAAACACCTCAAGATACGGATTCATATAAAGTTTTTCGGTCAGCGTTCGAGAGCCGACAGGTCAGGACGTGACCGACGCGGATGACGACGAGCTCAGCTCCAGCTCGGAGACGGACCGTTCGGAGATGTCGTCGCACCAGCACTCCACGCTGCTGATGCTGCAGTTTGCCATCGACCAGCTCTCACTCGAGGTACCATAAGATCAGCGGTATTGTACGAACGGCATTCAAACATTTGGGGCTCGTATGTCACTGTAGAAAAATAGACTCTATTATAGTGAAATTGATCCGCTTTTTTTTGATAGAAATGTAGTGATGTTGTCATGCGTGGTGTGGTGTGTTCGACGGTGTGGTGCAGGTGCAGTCCCTGGGGCGCAGCATCGCGGAGGTGCAGGTGATGGGCGTGCGCGCGGCGCTGTGCTGGCGCGCGCGCGACGCGTCGCTGGCGCTGTCCGTGCACTCGCTGCTGCTCGTGGACGCGCTGCAGACCTACGGACCTGACTTCGAGCTGCTCGTCGCCAGCCACAAGCATGTCGGGTACCTACTGTCAGCTGTCTTATTGTGAAGTACTGTTCAATTATAAAGTTCTACCACACCGACGAACCTAGTATCTTTTACGGTTTACTTGTTACTCTCCGTGTGTAAACTTTATGAAGCGGCTCCCATTGCTCGTCTATACAATGTTCGCGGGTCGTTTTTCAATGTCATGTTCGTGACGTGTTTGTTTGCAGCATGGACACCGCATCGGGCTCCATCCGCGGCTCGGAGCCCACGTCCCCGCAGTCGCCGACGTCCCCCACGTCGCCCGCCGCGTCCGGCGTGTTCGGCGCCGCGGCCCATCCGCACGCCCTCTCACAAGCCTTGTTCTCACTGCATCGCTCCACCGGTCAGTTCTCCACTCTCCACCAACCACCACCATCACCATCAGTCGACACCTGCCGATTATTGCTTCCAAACTCCGTGCTTATTTTTTCATTTTTGTGTTAGGTGCCGTCGACCCGGACCGAGCCACTAGTCCGATCCCCACCTGGATCTCAGGATCGACTAACAATAACCCGGCGTGGGGGGCGAACACTTTGGGTAACAGCACCTGGAATAACCCCGCCTGGGGTACGGCGTTCGGGGGTAATATGCCCAGTTGGGGAGCGGCGGGGCTCGTGGATTCCGAGGCGCTGATAGCTGTCGAACTGTGCTTAGTGAAGGGAGAAGGGGATTCCGAAGACTTGAGGATAGCCAATATACTGTTCAATAACTTGGATATTATCGGTAAGTCATAATAATATTTTTTTGATGTCCTTTGGATTCCCCTTAGCACCCTCGCTGCTTAGAAAATAATACTATTTTAAATAATAATACCTTTGACAGCGAATCAAGAAACAATAGTGGAACTGATAGGGTTCACGCAACGAGTGTTAGGACCGAGAACGAATAAGCCTACAGAAGCGCCGAAGAACGAGCCGAAAGACGAACAGATGCCGGCTCCGTCCGATGACGATGAAATCAAGGTAACAACATGGAATGGAAATTTTAACGAAACTTGATATAAAAACAAGTTTAAATATGATACTCGTCTTGCAGAAAAAAGTACGAACGGAGATTACGTTTGACTTCCACCGCCTAGGAGTGTTGTTGTTGCGGGCCGCTGTGGAAGATGGCAACGTGGTGGCTAGGAAAATCGCTACAGCTACGATCTGTGAAGCCAAGATACAAGCCACAGTCGGTATGTCATCCATCCTTATGACGTTAGCTTTGTAGAGGTACAGATACCTATACATATGCCGAAGGGCACAGATGAACCTAGAGGTGGTGCGTGCGGTTGTAATGCAATTCAGCGGTCGCTATGGACTGCCCTACGCTGCCTACCTACTACTGATTCCTACCACTTTTCCTAGCTGAGGGTTCCTATTGGGATTCTAAGTAAAAGGCCAAGTTGCTAACTGAACATGATTTATTAAGAAAATTATCCTTATAATATTTACAATATTTTCACTAAGATTAACACCCATTCACGGAGCATCTAATTTTACTAGCTCCAATAAGAATCCGTTTGTGACGTCTCACTCTAGTTAGAGCAGGACGGCGCAACTATAAATATTCCGCGGCGGGTGCCGCTCGTCAGTGGAGCTGCGCGCGCGCACGACGCAGACGTCGGTGGCGGCGCGTACTGTATGTTCCCACAGTACCCCCCATCAAGCGAAGCGTACGGATCTCTTGACGGTCCGGCCGTATCTGGTCACGTACGGAGGTGCTGCAGGCCGTGTCGTTGTAGCCGGAGCTTCGCTGACTGGTGTCGAACTTGCTTCTTCGTTACAGATGTATGCTGGTTTGAGTCTGTCCAACGATACCACTGTAACTCGCCTTGGTAACTGGATCTTGAAGTACTTGCTGTGCTTCTGTAGTACGGGAAATGGTCCGTCGTATGGTGGTGTGAGTGACGCTCGCACTGTGTCGTTCCTGATGAACACATGCGTACATGTCGCCAAATCTTTGTGCACGAACGGTCTTGCAGTCGTTGTCGCAGGGCGTTGTACTGGCGCTAGTGTCGCCATGGCTTCGGTGAGGCGTCGTACAAACTCTGCATCTTCAATCTTCGAGCTTGATGGGGCAATGAAGTCTGAAGGAATGCGTAGAGTCGATCCGTATGTAAGTAGCGCTGGACTGAAGTTGTTGTCTTCACGTAGCGCTGTCCGTAGTCCGAGTAAAACAGTAGGTAGCTCTTCACTCCATTGCGTAGTTACTCCTCTTGCCATAAGTGCTGCCTTTAGCGTGCGGTGTAGTCGCTCTATCTGGCCATTTGACTGCGGATGGAATGGTGTGGTCCGTATTCTAGTGATGCCAAATTTCTTCATCAGTGCGTTGAATAATGACGACTCGAACTGTCTTCCTTGGTCCGTAGATATCCGGAGAGGGCAACCAAATCTTGCGATCCAATTCTCGTAGAGTGCTCGGGCGACGACTTCCGCTGTTATCTCGCGTACTGGTACAGCTTCCGGCCACTTGGTGAAACGGTCGATCATCGTCACGCAATATCTGTAGTCTTGAGATAGCCGGAGTGGTCCCACGATGTCGATGTGAACGTGCTCAAAACGTTCAGAGGCGGGAAACGTTCCCAGTGGTGTGACACTGTGTCGATTGATCTTCGCTCGCTGACAGCCAAGGCAGTTCCGGGTCCACGAAGTCACGTCCTTGTTCATTGAAGGCCAAAAGAATTTTGATGTGACTTGCTTCCTTGTAGTCCGTATGCCTGGATGACACAGCTCGTGTTGCGCTTTGTAAGCTGCTTGACGATGTGCCGTAGGTAGGTACGGTCGTAGTGTTGATGTTGACTGCTCGCACGTGATTGGCTGGTCTATTCCGGGGAGAGTGACGTCAACGAACTTCAAATTCGGTTGTAGCTTGAGTTGCTTCAATTCTTGGTCGCTTCTTTGATCTCTAGATAGAGCGTCGTAGACCAGAAACAACTTTCTATCCGCTCGATAGATTCGAAACAGATCCAGCAAAAGTGCATTTTCTGTTTGAATCCTACCCAAACTGGTCACTAACGCTATCTATAATGTCCTATGGAAGCAGTTCCTCATTAGCCCTGAATGTTCTTCCTCGTTTACTTATAGTGTATTAGCATAGCATTGAGATGTGGGGTGGTATTGCAGACGGGTCCTGTATATCGGCGGGCGGGTCGCTGGGCGGCGTGCAGGTGGTGTCGCTGAGCGAGGGCGGCGCGGGGCACTCGCGCGTGCTGAGCGCCGGCCGCGCCGCGCCCGCCGCGCCCGCCGCGCCCGCCGCGCCCGCCGCGCCCGCCGCGCCCGCCGCCTCCCACGCGCATCTACACCACGCCGACGACGACAAGGCGCTGCACTTCACCATCCAAAGGAACATGCTCACCGATGCCGATGGTAACTCGCCAGCACTACAGTGAAACCTCACCCCGACTCGAGTCTTGGAGCGGGAGGAACAATGCGATGACTTCTTCAGTTCTCTGTAATTACTTCCCAATGGTATGGTAGGGGAGCGCGCCCTCACCTCGTTCATGGTTGTAGAGTCGGTCCGCGTGGAGGCGTCGGTGAGCCTGCGCGTGGCGCGCGTGTGGTACACGCACCAGCCGGCGCTGGTGCTGGAGCTGCGCTCGTGCCTGGCCGAGTTCAAGCAGTACCTCGCCAACCTGGCGCGCTCGCTGCGAGCCGCCGCCGCCGCCGCCGCCGACATGGCGCTCGGACTCGCTCACACCAGGTTACTACTACTATGGCACCACTCTACCAACACTATATGCGTCGGTGAGCCTGACCTTGGCTGGTTACTCTCACGGGGGTGATAAATCACAAAGTCCGTGGATGTAAATTAAGAAGAGAATAGGTCCGAGGACACTCCCCTGAAACTCAGAAATGGATGTATCACCTCACATTGAAAAATGTCTATTTCCACGTACTGGGTACAATTTGTAGAAGAGCTGGGGAACACATCGAGGACAATGCCCCTTATGTCTATCTGTTCCGGTTTGTTGAGCAAACTAGGGACTGACACGATATCAAATGCTTTGGATAAGTCCAGGAAAAAGCCATGGGTTTTTTCGTTCTATCTACTTAATATGTTTTATAATGCAGTTTGTTAAAATAGACGCCATGTGAATATTGTTAGTATTAGATAATTGTAGAGTAATGTAATGTGTCGGCATGCGGCAGAGAGTCGCTGTACATGAACCCGCGGTTGTCGCAGTCGATGGAGGGCGTGTCCCCGCGGCGGCGCACCTTCAGCGTCGGCGCCTCGCTCGACGACCCCGCCGACAGGCATGCTGACAATATCGTGCTCAGGTACATACTCGTACATTTGGTATTGCTATCTTTTATTGAATCTAACCTTTTGAAAACCAAAGTCTTCAATCAGTGCGTCCTACCAGTTAATGATATACGGAGCCGAAACGTGGACACTCACGGCAGGACGGGTCCATAGGTTAAAAGTCGCTCAGCGAGCTATGGAGAGGGCTATGCTCGGAGTCTCTCTTAAGAGACAAAATCCAAAACGAGGTCATTGACAGAGGACCAAAGTTGTCGACATAGCCCAAAGAACTAGCAAGCTGAAGTGGCAGTGGGCCGGTCACGTTTGGCGAAGAAACGATAACCGCTGGGATAAACGGGTTCTGGAGTGGAGACCGCGTTTATGCAAACGTAGTGTAGGACGCCCTCAGACTAGATGGCGCGACGATTTGCGCAGGGTGGCGGCCAGCAACTGGATGATGGATGAGAATGGATGGATGGATGGAAGAGCTGAAGACCGGGCTCAGTGGCGCGCCATGGGAGAGATCTATGTCCAACAGTGGACTGCAATAGGTCGATGATGATGATGATGTTTGACTCTTACATACCCTCTATCATACCTCCCCTCCTCTCTACTAGAGATTATTGCTCAAAAAGATGTAGGCCATCTTTTAAGTTTTCAGTGATACTTTTTCATAGATAGATCAATCCGTCATTGGGATGATTGATTATATTTGTAGTATCGTATCCGTGTTGTGTATGTGGTGGGTTGTGTTGTGTTGTGTTGCATGGGCAGCGTGAGCATCTCGCTGGAGTCCCCCGTGGTGGTGGTGCCCCGCGGCGCGCGCAGCCCGCAGGTGCTGGTGGCGCACCTGGGCCGCATGAGCCTCGCCAACCGGCCCGGCCCCCCCACCGACACCACTTACCAAGTGCACGTCAGGGACATCTCGCTCGTTTCCGTAAGTCCAATTCTAATTATAATTCTTATTGATTTGGGGGAATAGGATCTGCACTGACGTCCCGCGATGGGGTGTAAGTCTATGTCCGTCCGTAAGTCTATATTTACATGTTATTCCGCAAGGAATTCGAACTGACTCTGGGCTGTCGCTGCTGATCGATCATGATCAGCGATTTTAGTTAAGCAGATTTTGTAAGTTTTGTTTGACGCTCGTCAAATCTTTCCCAATTTTCAAGAATGATCATAGATACTCATAGACATAGACACTCATTTATTTGCTTCTTAGCACACTTCTTCTTTCTTTTTTTCAAAAAAAAAACAATTATAAATAAGTTTACATGAGTAATAACAATGACAAAAAAGAGAAGGGCAGAAATTAAAAAAAAACTAACAGAACATGGATTTATGAGTTATGAGAAAGCTAAGACAGTTTCATTTCTACCCGTGGGAACCTCTAGTTGGCTCTCTAAATCTAATTGGTTGTGTATTCTTCTGTTATAAAGCTGTTGGTTCTCCAATAAATATAAATAAAAAATAAAATAAAGAAAAAGAATACATTGGACATTTATAAACTTACAAACATGCTTTAGCTTTGACAATATTATGATGATAAATTTTGCCTAGCTCTATTACTATTCACTCACAAAACACGTAACTATCGGAACAAGCTCCGTCTGCAATAAATATTAGTTGAAGGAGTAAGCCGTGCGGCAGTGTATATGTGTGTGTGTGGGGTGTATGTTGCAGTTGGATGTGTGCGAGCAGCAGCTGGGGGCGCTGGGGGCGCTGGGGGCGCTGGGGGCGCGCAGCATGCGGGAGGTGTACGACGCGTCGCGCGGCACGCCCGTGCTGCACAACACGGCGCTGAGGTTCGACATCCAGCTAGCGGACGCCGACGCCGACGCCGACGCCTGCCAGGTCACTCATCCGCTCTCTAATCTAAACTTTGTCTTTATACAACTACCTGATAGAACAAGCATAATGGCCCACCAGCGGGGTGATCACGTATCTTCTGTTGCAATCAAATCCTTGTTTCAATCGACAGTTTTTACATGTTTTTGAGCTTCGATTGCATTATAAAACGAATATGAATTGCAATCCTTGCTTGTCAGACACAAGACTTTGATCATACTTATTCGTTTTTATTGCAATCGAAGCTAATAATCATATAAAAACTGAGGATTGCAACAAGCATTTGATTGAAACAAAAGACACGTGACCACCCCACTTGAATAAATGTATGTTTGGTTCAGTGCTTGGTGAGCGGCTGCGTGGTGGGCGCGCTGCAGGTGTGCGCGCGGCGCGACCAGTACGAGCAGCTGCTCGACACGCTGCGCTGGGTCAGCGCCGCGCCGCCGCCCCCGCCGCCGCCCCCGCCGCCGCCTGCCGCGTGCCCCCACCCCCACCCGCACCCGTCCTATCCGCACTCCACGACACAGGTAACGGACACTTTATTTATATTGTCTGGGTGATAGATAACACAACAAGGCTGCTTCAAGGCAGAAATACGCATACGCTACTTTGTAAAACCATTTGCCGCGCTCTTTTTGAATTTGGAACATCTTAGTATGTAGCGCCAAAGATATCGAATGCAAATATTGTTTGAATAAAGACTGGCTAGTACGACGGCCCATAGTCGCACCGTCCGCGCCGGCTGAATAAAAAAAAAGCAGCCAAGTGCGAGTCGGACTCGCCCATGAAGGGTTCCGTAGCACGAAGAACTACAAAAACCTTTATATTATGTTACTTGATGTAACATAATAAGGTTCTTGTAGTTCGTCGAATGGTAAAGTCAGTAGTTTTTTTTTATACGTCATAAACGAATTATGACGCATAAAAAAAACTAGATTTCGTTCAAACCAAATATCGTTGAAAGTTTGCATAGTAATGTACAACATATATTTTTTTTGAATTTATCATTCTCTTATTTTAGAAGTTAGAGGGGGGGGGGGACCAACTTTTTTCCACTTTGGAAGTGTCTCTCGCGCAAACTATTCAGTTTAGAAAAAAACAATATTAGAAACCACAACATAATTTTTGAAGACCTATCCATAGATAACCCACACGTATGCGTTCGATGAAAAAAAAATTTTTGAGTTTCAGTTTCAAGTATGGGGACCCCCAAAATTTATAGTTTTTTTTCTATTTTTGTGTAAAAACCTTAATGCGGTTCACAGAATACATCTACTCACCAAGTTTCATCAGTCTAGCTCTTATGGTTTCGGAGAAAAATGGCTGTGACACGGTCGGACAGACAGACAGACAGACAGACAGACATGACGAATCTATAAGGGTTCCGTTTTTGCCATTTGGATACGGAACCCTAAAAAAGAGAAATCAAATTAAAAATATGCGAACTACATTTCGTGTTTTCGTCAATTTCCACCGATTCTTAGAAATTCATGGTTTTGTTTTGAAAACCGAGTTCTTCAGACAGTCGAAGTATAGAAATTTCTTTCTTCTTCTTTCTTTCTAAATAAAACCTCTTAATTTTTCTGTTTTTTTTTAATTTTTATCAACAATCTCTATCGTGCCTTATTTTTGTAAACCTGGCAAAAAATATTGAATGCTTATACCATTGGCATCGCTTCTCGATGGAGAATGTTAGTGTGTTGTTGAGGGCAGTGTAGTGGCGAGCGTGACGTTTCAGTGCTCGCTGCGCCTCACGGACGCGCTGGCGGAGCCGGCCGTGCCCACCCTGCGGCTCGACCCCGCCGTGCGCGCCGCCGTGCTCGCCGTGCCGCCCCCCGCGCGCCCCGCGCCCCCCGCGCCGCCCCCCGCACCGCCCCAACCACAGCGCAACAACAAGCCGCTACTCATAGGTCTGATAACAGATATAGGTAGCGGCACATTACTTTAGCGCTGACCGTTATTGCGCTAGCGGAATGAAGGGCGGGCGTACGTAGCGCTGACTCCGCTCTCTGTACCAATAGGACACTCTGCACACATCCAGTGTGCGCGACATGCGCACACTACGACGCATGCGCAGCGCGTATCGCTCAGCGCTAAAGTTATGTGCCGGTAGTTATACCCTGCTTTGGATATAATTAGACACGTATGAGCTTTCATACTTTACGAACTAGATCTACTTGAAAGTTCACTGTCTTCGAAACGTTTGCTTTTGTATTATTGCACACGTCTCACTAAGTGAAGTGGCACCACCTTGGAACGTCACTGCTATTATTATTATTTTAGATCTGTAGAAGGATCATATAAAAACGGTAGGAACCAATGTTCTTCTAGGCTTGGTCGCGTGGAACTGGCACTTAAACTCACCTAGCTTTAAGGCGATTCAAAGTGCTCCTTGCGATTCTACTGAATAAATACACTTTTGATTTTGTTCTTTTTGACTGTGTGGGGTCCGAGTGGTTGCTTAGAAACAATGCATACCCACAGACCCAGAAAACTGTTGAAGTTCAACCGGGTAAATATTTGGGCCAGTCTGGTTCTCTGCTGTTTTCATTTCATTTCATTTCATTTATTGATTGCTCACATGTACATAAAATAAATAGCATTTGGTCTTAAAAGTAGCTTAGGTCAGTACATGCACCCTGTTGGGCACTGCAATGTCATAGCAGGTTTATAATACAATCGGTTAACAAACTATAGATATGATAGGTCAATCATTCATTATACATTAGTCAAAGGAATGTCAAGACAGTTAGGAATTTTACCAAATTAATAGTATAGGATCCCTAGAAGAAGGACCTTCACCGAACTGGTTATTTAATGAAACGTTTTTTATATTTAATTAAACATGCCAATAAATATATTCTATATGGGTTGCCTATCAAATTTCAGTCCAGGATATGATTAATTAATAATTTAAAAAAAAAAATGTTTTTTTAACTTTCCACCGGTTTGTTTATTAGACAAATTCTATACCAATCGAAAGTATAGACCCCATACAATATGCAAACGTTAGGTTGCCTATTTTTTTCCGGTCACAGCTCTCGGGTAGCCAGGTATAAACAGGAAAATCGATACTAGCATTTTGCACCGGTATGTTTATTGAATAAAAATACTGGTGTCTATACTTTCGATTGGTATAGAATTTGTTTAATAAACAAACCAGTGGAAAGTTTTTTTTTTTTTTTTAATTATTAATTAATCATAATTATCCTGGACTGAAATTTGATAGGCAACCCATATAGAATATATTTATTGGCATGTTTAATTATATATAAAATACGTTTCATTAAATAACCAGCTCGGTGAAGGTCCTTCTTCTAGGGATCTTAGACTATAATAACAAATACCGATCACATGTCAAAGTTAAATAAAAGAAATAAAGTCAATAAAATATAAGGTTAAATGTCAAAATGTTTAAATTTCAAGTATATGTCATTTATTTATTATCTGATTTGAATTCATCAATAGAGTAGTAACATTTCTGCGCAAGATGGGATTTTAGATGTTTATAAAATAAGTGGTTCTCTTGTTCATCCTTGATGTGGTCTGGGATTTTATTATAGATAGATATCAGTCGAAAGTATGGGCTTGTTGCTACTAAATTGACTACCGGCAGTTGTAGCTTATTTTTATTACGTCTATTATAGCCGGGGCAAAGCTCAGACTTTGATTTAAACAAATGCCTATTCTTCCTCACAAACATAGATGCCTTCAGAATATACATACATGGTAGTGTTAGGATCCCTTTATCTATAAAGTGTGGTCTACAACTGTCTCGGGGATTTATATTTACTAATATTCGTATACATTTCTTTTGCATAATAAAAAGGTCAATAAAGTCTACACTTTCACCCCACAAAATAATTCCAAAATTGAGCCACGAAAATGCATAAGCGTAGTAAGCGGAAAGTGCACATTCAAAATTTGTGTTACATTTTAAAATACCTAACGCATAAACAAATCTTGACAGTTTTGTTTTAGTATTTGCAATATGTTTTTTCCAATTCAGGCTAGTGTCTAATGTTAATCCTAAAAGCTTAAATTCGTTAGTTTCTTCAATATTCAATCGGTTAGTCAAGGTACTTCAATCTAATGGATGTCTTTGCTGAGTCCTCAATTGTACTAGTTTGGTTTTACGTGGGTTTATCTCTAAATTATGGTCACCAATTATGGTTTTTACCCTGCTGCCTGATATAGATAGTGCCAATCCACGAAGGCGCGCCCCACTATTCCTCCTAACCGTTTATAGTACATGTGTGCAAGCTTCCGTCAATGTTTGAGTGTTATCGGTACACACTAATTACCTATGAGTGCACACGCACACTACAATGAATAGACTACGGTTCGCGACTGCCGCTCGGAGCAAACTCCCCGCACCCCGCGAGGGGCGCGTCTTCGTGAATTGCACTATCTATAGGAAGGTAATGTTTTTCACGAATGTAAGTATGTCTGTATCTGTGTGAATCAGTGCAGCTACATGGCTTGATGAAATTTTAGATTGGGTTCAAATGGATCATGAGAAACATAGGTTATAAAAAATGTCAAGACGTTCATACTCCATGCACATAATGATAGCAGTGTTCGGTGTATCAAACCATAACCTACTTAGTTACCATGGTGTTGTTGTTGGTAGTGAACTTCGAGCTGGCGGAGTTGAGCGTGGAGCTGCGCGCGGACCTGGGCGCCGGCGAGCGCAGCCTCGTCGACCTCTCCTGCAGGGAGTTCGCGCTCCGCTACACGAGGAACAACGCCTACGAGACCACCCTGCAGGTACCACCAGCACCGTCTGTCCGGCCCTGCGCCATGCGCCATGCGCCATGCGCCATGCGCCATGAGCAGCTCCCGACGCTCAGTGATCCCCGTGCCCCGCAGGTGTCGCTGCACTCCATCACGATGGAGGACCTCACGAAGGAGCCCGACTCGAAGCACCGCATGCTGATGGTATCGCACAGTCCGCAAATGCCGGCCAAGGCCGTGTTCCTCTCCAAGTCCTGCCCCGACTTCCTCACCCACCATCCCGGCGAGGACCTGGCCAGCATCAGCTCGCTGCACTTCGCCAAGAATAATTATAACTCGCTGCCCGGACAGCTGAATGTTATTGCTGAGGTAAATTATTTATGTTTTCATTATCTTTTGGTATTATATAGATGAGATGACGTTAATTTAATATCAATATTGCATTACCTCCGATGCAAGAACTCTCTGTGATGACATAACTTTGAAACATTTCTCTAGAACAAACGTCAAAACAAGAAGCAGGACAGCAAATGTGGTCCCACTCCCCCGTGTTCGCCTGAATGCGGCGCGCCGCCTGCGGCCGGCAAGGGGGAGAGAGACAGAGAGAGAGATCCTGAGGGGGAGGGAGACGGAGAAGAAGAAACGGGAGCCGATGATAACCTCGTGTGGGTGTGGGTGCATACCAGAGACCCCAGGCATCCACGTTTCGAAGATACTTTTAACAAGGTAATCTTAGATGGAATTTATATAGCTAAGCGAGTCGTTAAGCTTTTACCCTCTCTATTTGTTGACATAAAAGTGACCAGAGACTTTTAGCGAGCCGCTAAAAAGTGTCAGGCATCAGGGATGACAGGGTTAAGCTATTTTTGAATTAACTTCCTATTAAGTGATCGTGGTAAACGTTTGTAGGTGTGTAAGCTGACGAAGATAGAGTTCAACAGTCTGAACCTAGTGGTGAACATTGACAGCTGGGTGGCCGTGCTTGACTTCTTCGGCATCGCGGGCGACGACCCGCCGCCGCCGGAGCCGACGGGGGACCAGCCGACCACAGGTATCATTCGCCATTCGCAGCTGTCTTAATTCAGTAGTGGTTAACCTGCGTATTTCACAATAAAATGTATAGGTTGCTACAGAACGCAATGCTATTATAGAGATTGGCGTGAGTGACGACATCCAACGAACAGCCTAAACCGTTGGTCGTAGTGCCTTGACATTTAGAGGGTGTGTTCTTTATGATAAGTATAGGTACAATAAGAAAGGGTTTTTGAAAATTCAATCCCTAAAGAATGGCAGCGGAGGCTGAAGTTGCATGGAAATAGCTTAAGACGAACGAAGTCATCTGGGATTCCTCTCTTAATTTTTACATTTGCTGCCCACGTAACTTACCAGACTGCTGGTTGAGCAATGTTCTATCAAATCTGACATTTGCGGTCAATTTGACGTTCCATATATCAAATTTAACAGTCGCGGGTTGTTCAAAGTTTGAAAAAATCCCAGTAGTTCGGTCAACAGAACTGTTGAATCGCCGTAAGAACATGATAATGTAAACATTCCAGAGGTGGATGGAGGTGCAAGCGGCGGGAGAGGCGCGGAGGAGGAGGCGGGGGCGGGGGGTGTGTCGGTGACGGAGATGGGTATAGTGTCGCTGAGCGCGGTGGTGGTGTCGGGGCGCGGGCGCGGCGAGTGGTGCGGCGCGCACGTGGCGCGCGTGCGCGTGGCGGCGCGGCACGACGCGCGCGCGCGCACGCTCGCCACGCGCGCCACGCTCGGCGCGCTCGCGCTGCGGGACCGCACGCCGCACGCGCCGCTGTGGCGCCACACGCTGCGCACGCACAACCATCCGCACCAACACGCACTCACTCTGCACTATAACAGGTACATTCATTACATACTCAACTCGCATTACGCTCTTACGCCTCTATTCAGAAACAGGGCGTGCAGTCTGTGTCGAGCCTCAAGCATAGATTATTTTTGATATTTTTCAATGGAGAACTGCCAAAAAATCTATGCTTGAGAGTGCTCGAGGCTCTTCTCAGACTCGAGCACTGTTTCTGAATACGAACCGTAGAGGACGTGTATGAATTATATAAAACAAGTAAAAAATGTGTTGTGCTCAGATTGAGTGGTCTGGAAGCGGCGGCGGCGGGCCACGAGACTCGCCTCAGCATCGAGCTGGCGCCTGTGAGCTACGTGCACACGAAGCGGTTCGTGCACGAGCTGCAAGCCTTCACGCGCGACTTCGCCCTGCTGCGCCGCGCCATCATGCAGGCCAGGCTCAAGGTACACCACACCACCATCTCTCTCTACTCTAGCTAAAACTCTCCTATTTCATATTGATTACGGTTATATCATTCCAAGTGGCGGCCTGTCTCGAGATGATGAGTTGGATTATGTGCGCAGGTGTCAGTGGGTGGCGAGGACGCGACGTGCTTGTCGCGCATGCGCATATCGCTTACGTGCGAGCAGCCCGTCATCATAGTCCCCGTGTCGGGGTGCAGTCGCGCCGCGCTCGCCGTGCAGGCCGCACGCCTCACGCTCACCAACCGCTTCCAGCGCGCCGGGGACCCCACCACTGTTAGCACGCTCACTGATCCTGATGCTAGTGAGTACTTTCTGCTGTGCCTGTTGTTTACGATCATTTGTAATGCTTATAATATAGTCGCATCAGTTGTTAAATGGAACGGTATAAACACTCTCTTTGCTCTATTTCCTCTTGTTCTAGGTGTCCGAGAGTTGCTAGATGTGCGTACAGTCCAGCTGGAGTCGTTGACGTTGCACGGCGCCCGAGGCGGTGGGGGCGGGGGCGGCGGCGGGGGCGGGGGCCGGGGGCTGCGGCTCGGGCCCCCGCTGCTCACTGCGCCGGCGCACCTCACGCTGCAGATTGAGCACAACATGAGTCCCACACACAACGGTACGGCTGAAATATAATTCATAAATGACTAGACTGATCTCTCGTATTTTCACTGGTCCTTGATATTTCTTGGATTGTATTTTTTTGTGCAAAGTGCACATTTTTTTTGTTTTATACTACATTCGTGAGCTTTAAAGAGGAATCGCTTTATGGCGGGTTGTTCAAGATTAGTTTTTACACAATTTCTATGCAGTGAACTATGAATTGTGTGTATATAATTTAAAAGTTAATTTTGTTAGCTCTCAAGTGATAATAAGAAGATTTAAATTTAATTTAATTTCCTTCCTACATTTAGGATATTACTGTAATAGGTCAAAGTTGTGAAAGTCTAAATTAAAATAAAATAAAAATGATTTACTTTACATCATTGTTTTTTAAACTTGAAAGTTTGGACCTGAAGCTGTGGCTAGGGAGACATTTTAGGTCACGGGTTTTTTTTGGGGTTATGTTCGCTTGCTTGGGTCTTCATCTAACTGGCCACTAGCTCACAGCCCTCCCTCGAACTCCTCTGAGCTGTTGTCTACGCTGGCCGGCCAGGTTTGATAGTTAACAAAATTACCTTTCAAATGATATACCACAATCCCTAGTTCATTGGACAGAAATTATTAAAATTTGTGATGATGAAGCGATTCCAGTTAGAACTAGCAAGTGTAGTTTCCAAGTGGTGCTTTCAAGAATGAGTGTAGTAGTAAAGTGTGTTATTTGTCAGTTCCGGACATGACGATCCAAGGCGCGCTGACGACGCTGGAGTGCGCGCTGGAGCCGGCGCAGTACCGCCTGCTGCGCGCCGTGCTCGCGCACAACCTCGCCGACGCGCCGCACGAGCCGCACCCGCACCCATCGCCCTCCCCCACCCCCTCCTCCTCCACCACCTCCACCAGCGACCAGCTGCAGGTGAGGGCAGACATCATACTGCGGTCCATGTTCCTTTCCGACGTCGGAGACAGGGCGGTCCATCTCAAATGGAGCAGGTCACCTTGCTAGACGTGCTGATGGTCGGTGGAGTTACGCCTTGACCGAATGGTGGCCGAAGTCGGGCCGAAGAAATCGTCGCAGGAAACACCTGGACAAGAGACGCGCAGAACAGAAATGTCTGGCAAAATATGAAGGAGGCTTATACCCAGCAGTGGGTGATACCGGGCTGGAATGATGATGATTTTCCTTTCCTGGTAAGGATTTAGCAGGATTTGCCGTCTTTTTTTTCTAGTTTTTTCAGGTTTAAGGGTTCCTACTTCCCGAAACCGTTATTAGTTGCATCGGTTTACGTGAGCGAGTTCAAAAATCGTTTCACCTACATGGATGATTCGAAGGCTGGTGCGTATGTGTGGTGTTGCAGGCGTGGACGACGAGCTCCATAAAGCTGGAGCTGCAGGACGTGACGGTGCAGCTGGAGGCGGTGCACGGCGCCGCCTCGCTCGCCTGCATACACTTCATCAAGTCGCGCCTCCACCTCGACACCTACTCCGACATGGGGCAGGATATCGATCTGGTCTCACAGGTCAGTACACTGCACATCCTCACACCTGGCGGAAACCTCTTGGACTCCGTTAATCCCTCAATTTCTGATCATTTAATTATCTGTGTATTAAATATTGAAATTGTGTCACTTTGGCATGGTGCAACGTTCAGGAGATCCTGGTGAGCGACACTCGGTTCGGCAGCGAGCCGGCCAACCGGCGCGGCAACGTGTTCAGCCACATCATCCAGCCCATGGCCGAGCAACGGCACAGCGTGCAGGCGGAAGTGCATGCCAGGTCAGTAGACCACAACCTCTTACCTCTGCCTCTATAATTATCATTATTGGCTGAGTCATAAATGATGTAAGAGTGTTCCCAGTCTACTATAAATGTGGGTGGATGAGTAGTGCGTCGGTTGGTTATAGGCGGCACCTGGACACGTGCTCGTACACGATCCTGATCAACAACATGCGGCTGATGGCCATCCTGGAGTGGTGGCAGCGCGTGCACCACTTCCTCACGCAGCCGCCCTTGCCGCGCTCCGAGCTGCACCTCCACCTCCAGCCGCACAGGTGTCCCATCCTTGCCTACCTACCCTATCTGTCAGGTGATGCACTTCTTGAACACATGACTAACCTCGTGACATTAAGTGACTCACCTGCTTGTTCATTTATATTTTCTCTAAAACAAATAGGTACAGAATTTATTATCAGGCTGAACGAGCAGAATGATAAATCACAATAAGTCAGTCGGAGTAAATGAGTATGGTTCCAGCTACCCGGCGGACGGCGGCGGCGCTGCCAGCGGCGCGGAGGTTGAGCAACAGATCGAGCTGAAGCTGAACGTGACGGACAGCCAGCTCGTGCTGGTGGAGGAACCCTCCGTGTGGGACACCAACGCCGTCATACTCAGGGTGAGACCACTCCACTACACTCGACACTAACCCACCACATAGAGGACGCACCGAACACCTGGACAAGAGACCTATACTTTACCCTGCAGTGGATGCTACCGGGCTAAGATGACGATGATTTGTAATATAAATGATATAAAGGTGTATATCGTACACGCTGCTAACACGAAATACTTCCATGTCCATTCCGCAGAGTACGACAGTGATCACATACCGTCCCGCGGACTCCGAGAAGCCCGTGTCCTGTTCCCTGAACGAGCTGGAAGTGTTCTCCTGTGTCCTCGGCCTGGAGGAAGAGACGGCGCTCTCCATAGTGGAGCCGGCGGCGCTGCACGTCACTATTGATGCTGCTAGAGTGCTGCATGTGAGTGCTTCTACTGCAGATAAACCGCACACATACAGTCGCAAGTCGTTTCATTATCTTCCTGCCCTTATCCCTCTTTATGCGGGGTCGGCACATTCACATTCATTCTGATCAATCTCCAGGTTCCATATCTTGTTCATCTGTCACTCCACACATCCATCACAAAATTCACATTTCTACCGCATGTCTCTTCTTTAGGATGTTTTGGTGTAATTGTTATTGAACTGTGCAGGTGGTGATGAGCACGCTGGACCTGCGACTGTCGTACCACGACATGCGCATGTTCGCCTCCATGCTGCAGTCTCTGCCCCTGCAGGCCAGGGCCGCACTCTCCGGTAAGCTCAACTACTAAACAACACGGGCTCGATCACATTCAACTGAACAAAAAAAATGTGACGGCTGCACTTTGCGTTTGTGTATACGCTGTCGATTCAGTTCATGAAATCGATACATTAGGATACTTTTATCGTCAAATGAACGTAGAATGTAAATGTGGTGATGTGTGTAGGTGAGACGGTCCCGGAGTCAAATGAACGTAGAATGTAAATGTGGTGATGTGTGTAGGTGAGACGGTCCCGGAGTCAAATGAACGTAGAATGTAAATGTGGTGATGTGTGTAGGTGAGACGGTCCCGGAGGCGGAAGAGAAGGCGCCGGCGAACATAACGCACATGCGCAGCGGGCGGGGCGCGGGGCAGGCGGGGCAGGCGGTGGGGGCGGGGGGCCCGGGCGGTGCAGGGGGGCCGGCGTGGATGGCGGCGGGGGGCTGGCTGCGCGCGCGCGCCCCGCCCCCCGCCGCGCACGCCGCGCCCACGCCGCCGCCCGCGCACACCATCTTCCCGCTCAAAGCTGTACAGGTGATGTCGCTTTTCCATTAATATCTCAGCTCCATATCAACCATTGCTAATTATAAAAGGCCTCCTTCATTGTATGCTTCCAATTCGGAAGTTTAAAGCCTATATTAAGAGTAATTTGATAAAGAAAGCGTACTATACTCTAGATAGCAATATGAATGATAAAACTGCGTGGCTCGATGTCCCGGTCACTCTACCCATAGGAAGCTAGCATGTCAATTTGCAATGTCTGTACCTACTATTTAATATCTTGTTTTTATATCTGTGTGGATACTTTATTATAACTTTGAAGCGTAGCGTGTGCTGTCTTTGAAAATTTTGCTTTTGTATAATTACATTGCATACGTCTGACTAAGTGAAGTGGCACCACACTGGAACTTCACTGCTATTATTTTAGACTATTTTTGATTTGTAAAAGGATCATATAAAAAAACGGTAGGAACCGAGACGTAGTTTGTTGCCTGTTCTTCTACGCTTGGTCGCGTGGAACTGGCACCTAGACTCACCTAGCTTTAAGACGTTTCAAAGTGATTCTTGTATCGTATTGAATAAACGCTTATTGAATCTTGAATCTATGCCAGCTTCCTCTGTCCAGGTGGTTGGTTACCTATGACCTTAGGGATATCGTTGAACAAATCAACGAAATTTATTCGCCCCGATTTCGGCCATCAACACGCTGACACCAAAGAAATGATTTTTGATGGGGTAGACTTCCCGAGCCCCTGTACCGTGCTCTTAGTGGCCTCATTTATTATAGCGAGATGTAATTTGCAGGTGAACGCAGAATGCATAACTCTGTGCGTGATCGACGACTGCTTGGACTCCGATGTACCACTACTAGAAGTGTCCCTCAGTGAATTGCAAGTTGAACAAGTGAGTAATTAGTTGCGCTATTCCTAGTCATAGTGCACTTCTTGCTGAAAGAATGTTTCATCTGAAGAATAAGTCTCTGATCCTTTGATAGAATGAGATGTACGTATCAAATTATGTAAAGTTTGATCGTGTCTGACATGAATCTCCCCATGCGCAGGATCTTCGCAAAGTGGAGGAGGCGTTCGAAGACCCGGTACTAGTGTCGACCCCGGCGGGTGCGGCGGGCGCGGTGGGCGTGGCGGGCGCGGGGCGGGGCGCGGCGGGCGCGGGAGGGGGCAGGCTGGCCGCGGGGCTCAGCATCGACTACTATAATAGGACGCTGTCGGGCTGGGAGCCGGCTGTCGAGCCCTGGAGGTAACTAAGCACAACCATCTCTAAGATCCCTTGCTGTTTTTTTAGAAAGACCATTAAGCTCGATAAAACAATACGGTCGGCGTAACTTGGCCGGTCTGAGGTCAACTGTTTGGCCAATCTTTTATTGGCCTGGCAGTTTAAATCGCCAAGTTACAACGGGCGAACTGTAGCTACGTCCGGTCTTACCGTCTAAAAGTGAGTGAATCTGTAGATGGTTCAGTAAGTGTATGTAATGTGTATACGCAGGTTCGCCACGTCCTGGGAGTACACGCTGTCGAGCGCGCTGGCGCTGGGGCGGCTGCAGGTGCAGGTCAGCTCGCATGACGTGCTCAACACCAACGTGACGTCATCACTCATCGAGCTCTGCCAACTGGTGCGGGCCAACTGGGCGGCCGACTACTATGCGCCACAGGTCACCAAAACAACACGTTCTTATTAACTCTGCCCCATGATTGGTCTTTCCTGAATTTCAGTCAGTCACTCTGATCTTGGACCTTTGTTCGTTTCGTGTTCCCTTTCTTAGGCATTGAAAAAAAATAACATTTTCGGTTTAGTTTTGTAAAAGTACGAGTACAACTGACAGGAGAAACAGAGCTCAACACTGTGTTGGATGATAATGTTGCATGTTGTTACTCCAGGGCGGAGGCACGGAGCAGTCTCCTAAGGGCAGTCCGGCGGGACACCGGCGCCGCTCGCCCTTCGTGCCCTATGCGCTCCTCAACCACACCGGACACAGGCTGTGGTTTACCACCCTCATCACTACTTCCGATGTGTAAGGCTCCTCACCATCTGCACTTGATAGATTGGGCCTCTTCATCCATTATACAGCATTAGGCAAACGTAGCGTACGCTGCCCTCAAGATAGATGGAGCGACGAATAGCGCAGGGGAGCGGGTAGCAATTCACTGGGAAGAGCCGAAGACCGAGCTCAGTGGCGCGCCATGGGAGAGACCATTATGTCCAGCTGCAGACTGCAATAGGTCAATGATGATCCAGAATTACGCATTAACTATAATTAATTATTATATAATTATATAATTTTTTGAAAAAGCTGTTTCCTTTTTCAAAAAATTATATCGTTGACGTCATGAGGGTTCCAATTCTTAAATGGTCTGTAACCAGATTGCGTGAAGACAGTACGAGCTGGTCGGGTCCGGACGACTCGTGGGTGGCGGTGCGCGCGGACGACACGGAGCCCTTCTCGTTCGGGGCGCGGCGGGGGCGCGCGCGGGGCACGCGGGGGCGGGGGCGGGGGCGCGCGCCCCACCACACGCTGCACCAGCTGGCGCTGCGGCTCGAGCCCTGGGCGCCGCCCGATCCCGTCTGCGTCGACCGCGTCGGAGTGTTCTTCCGACACCTCACGCATGCGGTACTAAATCATCATCATTTTATAAACTATTTGAAAAGGATGAGACCTAGATGAAACCTTGCGGTACTCTTTTAGAGAAGTATTATTAATTTAGATGTTCGACTGTTTTGAACGTCGTACTTTCTTCATTTAAATTGCATTTTATGTATCTGTTCTTGTTTATTTTAACATTATTAAGTAAGTATTACCATTATCAAAAAGAAATATTTACATCATCAACCAAATATCAAAAGCATCTTCAATGTCCAGAAAACGGGTGCAGAAGCGTGGCTAGTGTTCGAAGTATCGCTGGAAGGTTCAGCTCGCAAGCTGGTGACGGTGCGGTCGGCGTTGCAGCTCGTGAACCAGCTGCCGCATCCCGTGGAGGTGCGGGTGGACCACGCGCCCTCGGCCGGTGAGACCGTCTTCTCTAAATATGGTGTGGGACCGCATTTGATAAACTTCTCAAAACCATAGCTCGTTTTCACGTAATGGTTTGGCAGATAATGTTAAAACTGTGTCGAGTGATTCAAGGATGCGCGTTAGCGCTAGCGTGGAGCATCGGTCATGTCTTCTTCCACCGTCGCCTGGACGAATTATCTTCAGATAAGAACTGTAGGATATTCCATAAAGAAGGGTTCGGAAGTGAGTAA
Organism: Thera obeliscata; assembly: GCA_947578465.1. Lineage (NCBI taxonomy): Eukaryota > Metazoa > Arthropoda > Insecta > Lepidoptera > Geometridae > Thera > Thera obeliscata. Next base: position 329,160 of record OX387921.1, on the reverse strand, counting down.
GTGAGTGAGACACGTAGAGCCGTACAACAGTGGTGCACTAATGGCAGAGGGCAGCTCGTGGCGCGAGTGCGCGGCGCGGCAGAGGCGCGCGGCGTGCGCGGCGCTGCAGCGCGCCCGCGCCATCCGCGCCGCCTGCGCCAGCCGCGCGCCGCCGCCTCGAGACCATCTGCATCCCATGTTTGTCAACTGCGGTACCCGAGCCTTCTCATATTCATTTACTTTACTACCGCACTGAACTGAACGGTAGTCTAGCTCATTCATGTAGCCTATGTAGCTCCAGTAAGTAATGTTGTGATTTCAATTATAGCTTTGAGTCTAAAAAAATATACCCTGAGGTAATTTTAATTGTTTAGCGAAAGGAGTAAAATCCATTTAGCGAATTGGACGTATATTATATCACGGTTCCCGCTGGGTGAACTCGGTAGAATGCTCTCACGATTGAAGAGTAGCCTAGATGGAACGGATGCATCGGTTCGGAGGTGCATGTCTATTGGCAATTCTTTCAGCTCAATGGACCGGCAGCGGGGTCCGGTGCACGCAGGTGGCGGCCGGGGGGCGGTGGGCGGCCCCCCTGGCGGCGCACCCGGGGGCGCTGTGGACGCGCCCCCTGGCGGGCACCGGCGCGCCGCCCGCGCCCGCGGCTATCGACTGGCGAGCCAGTTCCACGCTCGTGCATTACGAGTGCAGGGCACCGCCTGACCAAATCTACAGGTATCTACTTAGATAAAGATGATTAGGATGTGTCGGAGTCACCATATTCGAAATCCATTTGTTCGTTCATGTCTGTGTAACCTTAAGGTTCTGCTGCGTGATAATCCGCGAACGCTTCCCGCTGGACAAGGGCACTCCCATAGCAGGGCACACGCTCACGCTGGTGCCGGCGCTGCGGCTCGAGAACCTGCTGCCGCTGGAGCTGCAGTACCGCGCCGCGGCCGGGGCGCGCGCCACCACCGGCGCCGCGCTCCCGGGGGACACCACGCCCTTCCACCAGGTACCATCATCTCATTGAGGGAAAAGTTCCTTCTATCTGGTATTATAATACCTGTCGGAAAAAAGTAATTACTTTTTTCCGACAGGTACCACCCGCTTCATTGCTTGACCTTACGCCATGCTAAAACTTCGCAGGTGAACGTAGAAGAAGGCGTGGAACTGAGCGTGAAACTCGAGGGCTTCGGCTGGTCCACCCCTCTGATGATAGGGGGCTCCAGTGGGGCGCAGGGTCAAGGGTCGTCATTCAGTGCTAGGCTCAAGCTGAGGGATACCTCGGGAAGGAGGCTCTACCTCAACGCGAGGGTCACAATGAAGAAGACCGACGGAGTCAAGGTACTTCTGACTAATATTAGTGAGGGTGTGGCGCGATCGGCGAAGAGTCCCAGTTCCAGGTTTACTGACAAGGCATGTGAGACGCAGGTGATGGTGAGCGCGGCGTACTGGCTGGTGAACCGCACGGGGCTGCCGGTGGTGTTCCGCGCGGAGGGCAGCGCGCACGAGGCGGCCGGCCAGTTCGCCGAGCACGAGCTGGCGCGCATGGTGGCGCCGCTGCTGTTCGCCTTCGCCGACTCCGACGCCGCGTGCACGCTGCAGGCGCGCCTCGGCCGCGCAACCACCACGCATCCGGAGGTACCGCACCCGCTCACCGCCTCACCTCATCCATCTTTCCTCATGAGCTTTACGTGTCTATACTTAATGATATCTCCAGTGGTGCTCCCCCTTCGGGCTGGGTCCGGGCGTGAGCGTGAAGAAGCTGGAAGTGCGCGGCGAGGGCGCGGGCGCGGGCGGCGAGGAGCGCACGCTGGCGGTAGGCGTGTCGGTGCGCGCGGGCCGCGGCCGCTACCGACACACCAACATCGTCACCTTCACGCCGCGCTACCAGCTGCACAACAACACCAGGCATCATCTCCAGTTCGCGCAGAAGTGCACCGCCACCACCCTCGTGAGTTCACGCAGCCTACTTCGCACTACAGAGTCACTGCAGCTCTGGCATTCGAGTTGAAGCGTGCTATCGTTGCAGAAGGACCCGGGCGCGAGTGCGACGCACGTGTCCGCCGTGGCCGGGTGCTACCTGCCGTGGCACTGGGCGCGCTGGGAGCGGGAGCACCTGCTGTGCGTGCGGCTGCTGCGGCCGGCCAGCGCGGGCGGGGACGCGCCGCGCACCGCCTGGTCGGGGGGGTTCCGGGTCGACTCCGCACGGACGCTCACCATTTCTTGCAGGTTACTAACACAACCTGCGAGCCCCTATCCCTATCGTACCAATTCCATTCATTGCAATGCGTTAATTTTTGGAGTCGACCGAGGCTCCTATCGTACTCGGTCGGCTCGCTTAGCTCCCCGCTAATGTTGTCGTCCGGTTATAGAGAGGCGAGCGGCGCGTATCAGTTCGTCCGCGTGGAGGTGGCGGCGCAGGGCGCGACGCTGTTCGTGGTGCTGACGGACGCGGAGAGCGCGCCGCCGCCCATCGCGCTGCACAACTACTCGCCCGTCTCCATCATGTTCCACCAGGTACATAGTGCACTAGTGTGGAGCACATGTTTGTCCGCAGGGTACTATACATATAGTTGTGTGCGTGCGTGCGCAGGTGGGTTGCGGCGAGGAGTGCGTGGTGGGCGCGCACAGTGCGGCGCGCTGGGCGCTGCCGGAGCCGGAGGGCGCGGGCGCGCTGGCGGTGCGCGCGCCGGGCGGGCCGCGCACCACGCTCGCGCTCGCCGCGCTGCCGGACCACCACCAGCTGCTCTACCAGAACTTCATCTACGTCGTCTTCGTGCACTCGCGACACAGGTACGTTCCCCTAACCTACTCCCTTACACAATATCAATACTTGTGTTCATAAAACGACAATGCTAGTGATCATTTTCTTCAGTTCCAGAGACAACTCCATGTCGGCCGGTAGCAACCTGCAGAGTGGACCTGGAGGCGAAGACTCCATCCTAGTTTTAGAAGTCCCCCTAGGATCCACCAGAGTAGTGCTCGCCAACAAAAGATACGGCGACCGGTAACAAACATATTTTATGTATAGTGAATACAGAGGGTCACAGCGAAAATCCTTTAGGAACACCATCTAAAAACCAACTCAAGAAATAGTGACTGCTTTTATTTTTGTGAATTAAGTTATCGATTTAACCTAATTCACAAATTAATCAATTTATCTATGGCGTCCTGATTTAGTATAATCAGATTTTGGTATTCCCAAATTACTCCAACTGACATTGATCCAGTCAAAGGCTTTTTTAAAGACTGTGAATTCGCGTCCAGGTCGCAACTATGGCGCCGCGGTCCAAACGGGCAGCTGATCCACGAAGGCAGCTCCGTCCCGCAACCCACCGACGTCCTTCTGCCTGACGATGCGCCGCTGTCGCCACACTCCATGGTATGTGCATCTTACTTTAAACCACTTTTAGTAAGTTGGTATGTTTCTGATTGTTGATATGTTGTTTGTATCGCGTAGGTGTTAGACATCGAGGACGCGGCGCCGCGGCCGGGGCGTGCGTCGGCGCTGGTGCTGCGGCGCGCGGACGCACGGCGCGCCTCCACGCAGGCGTGGCGGCTGCACGGCGGCCGCATGGCGTGCGCGCACCGCAACCTGTGCGTGCAGCCCGACGGCACCTCGCGCATGGCGCTGGCGGCGGGCGCGCGCCTCGTGCTGGCGCTGGCCCGCGCCGCGCATCCTCCGCCGCCTGAACAGGTACCTACACACTGATGCTGACCAGAACATTTCGTCTATCATATCAGGAGTGCAAAAAAAACCTGAAACTCGATCCGGTGCAACGAGGGTTGACGTATGAAAATAGCTTCACGTCGACGATGTCTCACGCGATTCCTAGATTTATTGATCGAAATTGAAATGATGAGTTGATAATTCATTTTGCCTGTGCATTTTGCAGGCCGTGGCATGGCACTCGCTGCGGCCGGGCTCGGGTCGGCTCAGCGTGGCGCTGTCGGCGGACGGACCCACGCGGCTCATCACCATCCGTGATCACGCCGCGCCGCAAGCCGGTTGGATCGAGGGCGGCCCCGATGACGACGATGACAATGTAAGCGTTACGCAACTTCGACTTTTTCCAGTGATATATTTGAGTTTAGTTGTGATGGTGAGGTGTATGTGGTGTGGTTGTATTGTAGAGTAGGTCGGGGTCCTGGCGCGAGTGGGGGCTGCGCGTGTCGCTGGCGGGGCTGTCGGTGTCGCTGGTGGCGCGCGCGGAGCTGGTGCACGCGCACAGCACGGGCGTGTGCCTCGAGCTCAGCCAGGCGCCCGCGCACCGCGCCGCCACGCTCCTCGTCACCACCATGCAGTGGGACAACCAGGTACGCCCCACCGAAGGTTTCTCTTTTTTGTATCACCGAGTTTTAAATCTGCGGCACTCCCCAGAGTTTGTCACCATAGCTCAGCCGAGAGTGTAAAAAATCGTTAGCCACCTTTTTCTCTCACACGACACCCGAGTGTGTTTATATTCCACAGCTGCTCGGTACGCCGAGCCCGGTGCTGCTGTACTGCCTGCCCGGCTCGGTGCCGGCGCTGCACGCCGCGGTGGAGCTCCAGCGGGCGCCCTCGAGACGATACAACGCATACTTCTTCAAGCATTTGGTAGTGGCGCTGCGCCCGTTAGCGGTCCGATTGGAAGAAAGGTTGGTGCAATTTGTGCAGCTGTTAAAGGGTCGAGCGGTGCAGAGATAATGAGAATGTATTTTTTGCGTAGATTGATCCTCCAGCTGTGGGAGTGGGCGGGCGCGGAGGAGGGCGCGGGGCGGGAGCAGCCGGACGAGGCGGAGTGGGAGACGCGCCGCATGCTGGACGAGCTGTGCGCGCTGCACGCCACGCGGTACTACTTCGCACGCATCGAGCTCATCCCCAGCCAGGTACTGCAGCGCTGTGGCTCAGCTGTGGGAGTGGGGGGCGCGGTGGACGAGGCGGAGTAGGCGCTGTAGCTCAGCTGTGGGAGTGGGGGGCGCGGAGGACGACGCGGAGGACGACGCGGAGTAGGCGCTGTAGCTCAGCTGTGGGAGTGGGGGGCGCGGAGGACGACGCGGAGTAGGCGCTGTAGCTCAGCTGTGGGAGTGGGGGGCGCGGAGGACGACGCGGAGTAGACGCTGTAGCTCAGCTGTGGGAGTGGGGGGCGCGGAGGACGACGCGGAGTAGGCGCTGTAGCTCAGCTGTGGGAGTGGGGGGCGCGGAGGACGACGCGGAGTAGGCGCTGTAGCTCAGCTGTGGGAGTGGGGGGTGCGGAGGACGACGCGGAGTAGGCGCTGTAGCTCAGCTGTGGGAGTGGGGGGCGCGGAGGACGACGCGGAGTAGGCGCTGTAGCTCAGCTGTGGGAGTGGGGGGCGCGGAGGACGACGCGGAGTAGGCGCTGTAGCTCAGCTGTGGGATTGGGGGTGCGGAGGACGAGGCGTAGTGAGACGCGCCGCATGCTGGACTATATTTATTGACACAAATATCTACAGCGACCACAATTACTTTAAGTACGGTTGTAGGCATAAATATTAAACTTCTGCTTTCGTAGAGCTATCTCTTTCTGACGCACACTATGCTCTATGAAACCGAAATTAGCTGATGTGCAATATTTGTTGCCTACTAATGTATATTATTATTTGATTTTTATTTAAATCATGTTTATTTCTTTTCTTTCAAATGTCTTTATTAAGGCGATAAACAAGCAGGTTAGAAAATCTTCTTGAGTTCTTCCCTTTGAGAAATATTCCACACAATTTAGATTTGTTTCCGTCTGTATATTTTAAATAGTCCCTGTAGCGAATGCTAGAGTGTGATGGTTGAAATGCTTGGTTACTTTCATTACATTCAAGTATAACAATGTCAGTCTCATTCTGATTTGCCTAGATAGATAAATGTACTTCGAAGTCTATCTTCCATTAGGCATTCTTAGATTATTTCACACTAGTAGACATCCCTCATAAGCATCGTTAGAGTCTGGAGTGGATGTCATCGTGTGTGTATGTGTGTAGAAGGGGTAATGAGGAGTGGGGTTGCAGATCCGGCTGTCGATGTGCACGGCGAGCAAGGTGTCGGGCTCGCTGGGCGCGCTGAAGCGGCGGCTGGGGCTCACGCTCATCAAGTTCGAGGACGCGGCCGTGGAGCTGGAGCCCTTCGTGCGCGCGCACGTCTTCGACACCGCCGCCTTCCTCGCGCGCCAGCTGCTCGCGCACTTCAAGGACGTAAGCACACCCACACCCACACCCGCGCACACACACACACACACACTAACCCCCTTTCATCTGCAACGCATCACCTCCGAACCAATGTATACGTGGCAAATTGCGTTAATGCTGTTGGCTCTTCAGTTTTCTTTAAAAACTGTTGATACGAAATTGCAGTCGTTACCGTTCCATTGGGCTTTCATCGATAGATGTGTTGGTATTGTAGGAGTTGAAATGGCAAGCCGCCAAGATCCTTGGCTCGGTGGACTTCCTCGGCAACCCGCTGGGTTTCGTGGCGGATGTGTCGGAGGGCGTGTCGGGCTTGCTGCTGGAGGGGAACGTGGCCGCGCTGCTGCAGAACGTCACGCACGGCATCTCCAACTCCGCCGCCAAGGTCACAGGTATTACACGACCCGCAGGCGTAGCTAAGCTGTGACGCCGATCCCGACTCGCTCGTAATGTATCTGTAATGATCCAGAGTCGCTGGGAGACGGGCTGGAGCGCGTGGTGGGGGACGAGTCGCACGAGGAGACGCGGCGCCGCATCCGCAGCGAGGCGGCCGGCGCGCACCTCTCCGCCGGCCTGCGCTCGCTCGGCCTCGGCATCCTCGGCAAGTACTCCCCTCACTCGCTCCCCTCTAGGGGACAGCTCTCTCGCGGTCGGCTACTCGGCTCTAAGCGGGCGTCGCATGTTGCAGGCGGGATGACGTCCCTCGTGAAGCACAGCTACGAGGGCGCCACGCAGGAGGGGCTCAGCGGGTTCCTGACGGGCGTGGGCAAGGGGCTGGTGGGCACGGTCACCAAGCCGGTGATCGGCGTGCTGGACCTCGCGGCCGAGACCGCCACCGCGCTGCGCGAGTCGTCGCGGCGCGCGGGGCGCGGCGTGCCGGCGCGCGCGCGCGGGCCCCGCGCCGTCTGGGGGGCGGGGGGGCTGCTGCCGCGCTACTGCCCCGCGCACGCACAGGTCACCCGCGCATTACATGCTTCACGGCCGGATTGATTCCTTTTATTGTTACCCCGTTATATTGTGTGTGTATAATGTTGTTATACAGGGCGCGGCGCTCCTGTACGCGCTGAACAACAACGACTACACGGAGCGGTTCCTGGCGTACCGCTGCATCCGCGACACGCCGCACGACATCCGCGCGCTGCTGTCCGACACCTACCTGCGCATCTTCACCTGCAAGCACGCCGCGCCGCACGTCGTCATGGAGACGCATCTCAGGTCCGTACATTACATGTACGCGCATCCGGCCCGGTAAGAGCACGACTCTCAGGGTGCGTTGACTAGTTCCGTTGGATTGTTGCAGTAACTTGGTGTCGTGCACGGTGGTGTGCGCGGAGGGCGCGTGCTACGTGGAGCTGGGCGTGCGCGGGGCGGGGGAGGGCGCGGGGGGCGCGGCGGGCGCGGGGGAGGGCGTGCGGCGGCCGCGCGTGCAGTGCGACTCGGGCGCGCTGGCCGCGTGGGTGGCGCGTCACGCCGCCTACGCGCGCCAGCTGCACCACGAGTGCGTGCACACGCTGCATCCCCACACAGACCTCTAGCGCGCATCACATCAACCCACATCCTAATCACTGCAACCCCAACAAATACCAACAACATTTTGGTTTCACGGTTCCAGGCCTGATCGCCGTATCCCGTGCGTTTGACTTTTGCTCTAACTTGTAATATAATAATAATAATAATAATAATAATATTTCTTTATTGCAGACACGTGGTCCATAGGTTGACACATTTATACAAACACAGTGTAAAACAATATAAAAACAATATAAAAATACAAATTTGGTACACAATACAAAAAAAAAAAAAAATACAGTAAAATAAGTGCAGAATATAAAAATATATTACTGCTAGTCTAGGTGGCAATTTCCACCCATCGTCGGTACATTGCCGTCAGCATTAGTCTGTCTGCCAAACTTTTGATGATAGAGTTGGGACAACTATTAACTCTGTCCATAAAGGACGCAATTCGCTTTCGCTGGATGGCATTAAACGTGTCAACTCTGGCTTCTGCAAACATGCCTGAGGCGCTGCAGTAACGCCTCAGCCCCATAAGGTGCCTAAAGATGTTATTGTAGGCCACCCTTATACCATCATGTGACTTCTTGGTATAATTTATCCAGAGTTGACACGTGTAAAACGTCTGGCAAAAGGAAGCAAACAGTGTCTTTTTTACGTCAGGCGAGGCCTTGTTGAACTTTCGTGCAATCATGTTGCCCACTATACAGAGTGCCCTACGTTGCCGCTCTATATCCGCGTCGTCCTTAAGGCTAGAAGTAACAATATGGCCAAGGTACTTAAACTGATCCACAATTTTTACAGGCTGTCCGTTAAGGCGTACTTCCGGTACGTTTTCTGGTCCCTTTCCTGATCTGAAAATCACCATTTCTGTTTTACCAACATTGTAAGACAAGCCATGTTCATTTGCAAACAACTCACAGATTTTTAACAGTTTCCTCAAGCCTTTGATCGTGGGGCTGAGCAGCACCATGTCGTCAGCATAGCTCAGGTTGTTGACATATCTGTCATCCAGCCTGAGCCCAACTGCGGTGCCGCTCAGCTCCGCGATCAACCCATTTACGTAGATATTAAAAAGATCAGGAGAGGTGAGTCCTCCTTGCCGCACACCACAAGAAAGCTGGTAGCTATCTGATAGCTGAGATCCCCACCTGACGTTGTTGGTTTGATTTCGGTACCAGTACGCGAGAAGATCAACAACATCAGCCGGGACGCTTGCATCTGCACGCAGCTTTTTCCACAGTTTCTCATGGCTTATAGTATCAAAGGCACGGCTCAGATCCAGGAAACAACCATAGACAGTGGTATTACGCTGCTTGTAGTAACTGACAACCTGTTTCAGAGAGAATATTGCCATATCAGTTGAAACCTGAGGTCGGAAACCAAACTGTCCATCATCATTACTCAAGTTACATAGGTGGTAACTAATGACTCGTTCAAGTACCTTGGCCATTATTGTGGCTAATGAAATGGGTCTATAGTTGGCCATGCTCGATATATCACCAGTTTTGTTTTTCGCGATAGGTACAACAAGAGTTCTAATGAGCTCTTCAGGTAGGTAACAATGCCGCACACATATGATCACTAGACTGGTCCCATCCTTATTATAACGAAGGCCTACGTATGAATATCTGACCTTATTTCAATGAGAGGATTTCCAATATAAAGAACTGAAGAAAATTATACAGTTGATTGTTGACTGGTAGGACTTTAGATTATAAGAATTGTTGTGACGTTCGTTTGCTGAACAATTTACAAACTATTTATATAAGTATTACACGCATCCGATCACATTTTTATTGAATATAAGTATTATTCACATGCTATAATAATATCAGTTACAAACTTAAATAAATAACCACTCGGTCTAGTCTCTGTATCAAACTTTTTACATTTTGTATTTAATATGTATATTTAACATGAATATGCATGTTGTAGCAGGTGAGTAAGCGACGTTGTTGTGATAACTGTACCTAACTAGTTATGTAGTATCTATCATGTTTGTGTATTCTTAGACCAACGACAGTGTGTTTCTGCCCTTTACTAGTCTTGGTGATAAGACTTTGTTTTTAGTAACTGCTTGATAGCCAAACAATTCGTTGCGTTTTTGTTTCAATTTGCTAACATTTCAATATTAAGTTAAATGCTAAGTAATGATTTTATGCATGTAAAATTATTCTTATTACCATATCAGTTTAAATTTTTTAAAAATGTACTTATGTATATAAACTGTAAAAAATGTTGGTATGTATGAAATTAATGTCCAAGTTATTTAAAATCATAAGCTGTGATATGTGAGACGAAGCACTGAGTGCGGACGCTATATGTGGCGGTGGAACTAATGATTTCCAGTTAGAAATAAAATAATTTATTTTCATACCAACTTGTGAATGATAAAGTATAATGTGAGGCTGCGGCCCAACTGTGTGAAAGCTGAAGTTACCCGCGCCTTCCGCACATTGGCGAGTGCTTTCCATTCTTTTGGAGGGGTAACTTTAAGACGGGCATATCAGTTTGATGATGTTTAAAAGTCTTGAAGACAGAATCTACTGTTTCGTTAGAGGGGGTGTCGTGTCGAAGTTATACTTCCATGTGCATTGTGAGAGTTAATGTCATCCATCACATACATACTTGATTTACCTACTACCTATATTAATTTTTATTCAAATTGTGAACTTAAAAGTCATTGCCAAAGTAGAGTTTTTATTTAACTAGGTAAGCGTATATTTATGTTCTAATTTATTATAAGTTATATTATTTCGTTGTTTAGTTAACTTTATGATGGTTCATGCCTACTGTTGTAATGAGTGATGACTGAAGCAATAAACTGTACCTCTTTTACATTATTGGTTTTTATTTATATGACGATTTTAATCTATTTATTTATTTATTATAATAACTTAATAATATTAATAGGTTAGAATCTAGTACATAATTATATTTTTGAAACTTAAGCCTAATTTCGTCCTTTAAAATATAATTTATCTAACTACTGGCAAAACTTATCCTTATGTAAATTTTATGTAATAATAATTTAAACAAAACAGAATCGACAAGTTCTTATGTAAATATAACTCTCCAGTGCCACTAAAAATGAAATCCTCTTCAATGAACTTGATAACCTACACATAATCAAACAACCAATAAACAAGAGATAGGTGCCTACACGCCGAGTGTTGGTCGAGTGATCCGACCCCGGCGCGGGGCCTCACTACAGTACCATATAGCACATGAGGCAACAGGCTCCACAATACATTACTATTTAGGAGCTCTAGGGCTCAAGCACATCACTGACCTACCAATACTTTTGAGACTCAGTCTCAGTCCTTCCATCAGCGTACGTATTCAAACATTGAACTCAATAATGATTATAAAACTTTGTGTATTATTAACCGCGTGTGTAGTGGTGGAAGCGGCGACCTTGGGAAAGTAAGTAGTAGGTGAAAGTGTTGCGTCAGTCGGGTGTCGCGATTCACAGTGCCCGGTCGTGTTATGAAGTTGTCTGAGAGACAATAACGAAACCGGCGATCGTGTTTTTGTAAAGAAACCTTGAATAAAATGTAGGTATTTGTTGCTTGGTCGTTTAGTAATTTAGTTCAACAAATTTAGTTATTAAAGCTCAGCTTGAGAAGACTTAATATGCCTAAGCTGTTTGTCTTTTTCTTCAATTTATTTGTATAAGTAATTGATATAAATCTGATCGCCTCTTTCGGGCTTCATGTTTCTTAACTGCTTGCTTCGCGTGGTCAATGATTAAGTGTTGTGTTCACAGCATGGCATCCGTGGACTATTCGAAGGTGTCCATTACGGAGAGCAAGCTGTATGTCCCACCGCTGGACGAGGTGGTCGATGGTGAGTTTATCAAAGCAAAGAATAAGTTTTGAGTATTTTCCTTGTCCCCATGTAACCGTCTATATAAATTTAACTAATGCGCTTTGATAGTAGGCGTTTCTAAATACGTAGGTAGGTAACATCCATGAAGTCATGATTTGCTACACCCACACAATGCTTCCTTGGGAGTAGATGCCTACTCATGTATTGTGTTTAAATTGCAGTCCTCGCCCTTGGCCTGCCTCAGACCTTCGAGACGGTGAGTGTGTCGGTGGTGGACTCACCCGACCTCACGGAAGAACCCTTCGGCCTCACCTCGCCAGGTGCGTTCATATCATTATCATCTAAGATATGACCGAAATGGAAATGAAGGATGAACAATACGACATGAAGAGTAAAAGCATTGAGGTTTATCCTATTCTCTATTGGGTTTAGTCATTACCTACTTTGAAATAGAACACGCTCTATAATATCGTGAGTTTTGTCATTAGGTGTACCTATATACTTTGAAAGATAGAACACGCTCTATATTATCGGTAGCAAGCCATGAGCCAACACAGCAGCTGTGATAAGTGTATTTTAACAGTGTCATTTGTTATCTCACTCATGGGTATTATTTCAGGAGTATGTTATCTTGCTTGCTCTTGAACTTGTCTTGTTTATCTATTTGAATATAAATCAAGTGTTGATGACACTTGATTTCACATAGGTACCTATAGGTAGGTATAGGTATCTTCATTCCACATCCTGCCTCCTCAAATGGTTTTACCAACATTAACAATGGCATGAGAGTGGACGCAGGTTTGTCAGGCGACGTAAAGCTGGTAGAAATCGGAGGGCCGCCCTTCCTGCTGCCCCTCGTGCAGCGAGACAAGATCTACGACCTGAGTCTGCTGCTGCAGCACCTGAAGCGGGACCCTGGCTTCCTGGCGGGCGCGGGCGCCGGGCCCTGGCCCTATCTTGGAGTCAACTGTGAGGTGCGGTATTTGATACCTTCATCGATCGCAATACTAGTCATATTACTAGCTTGGTTTCTTTGGTTGGACCTTGCTTTTAAACGGTTTCAGTCAGAAAGAGCAGAATTATTTTGAAAATCTCGTCTTTTTTCTAACTTCAAGCTAAACTGGTTTATCCTATATTTACCTTGTGTCGAACAAGGTTTAGAGGTCAATCATTAAATGGGATGTTCATCTAATTGGATAAGTTAACTGGGGTTCAATAAATTCCAAAAATAAGCATGTATCGGTTCCAGGGTATAATAAACCTGAGCGTGCGCAACGGCTCCATAGACCAGGGCACTCGCATCGTGTCGGTGTCGCCCGCGGGCGCGGCCAAGGGCTCCAGCGGCTTCCTGCAGCAGCGCCTCCCCGACTCGGAGACGAGGACCGCCCTGCTCGGCAACTACCTGCTCAGCGAGGGGAAACCCGGGAAGGTAATGTTGCGCCGCGTAACACTCAATGAAAAACGGGGGTTATAGATCCATTATTGTATGTTCTCTGTCTGGGTGTTATATTGTATTCTAAGTATGTATTTACAAAAAAAAAATGTATTCAAGTACTTATTATTATTATTATGTTTGTCACGTTTTCAGGTCATCAAAGTGGTCGCCAAGAATAGGATAGGAGAGTCTAACTTCATCACAGCGATCAGGGAAACGCTGAAGAATCATTATGGCCAGAATGTAGTCGGTAGGTGTTCTAAAAGCTCGAAACTGAAACTATCATCAATCTTCTTTCAGAAACCTACAAAATGTGGATATCTTCATGACACTTACTTAGTATCTGACCTCAGGTCTGGGCGGCACGTTCGTGCTGCGCGCCGGTAAAGCCAAGTACCACGTGATGCCCGACTTCTCCGCCGCGCCGCTGTGCTCCGACGACGACGTGGACGCCTGGCTGCACTACTTCCAGATGAACGCGCCTATCGTTAACGTCGGCACACTGGTCACTGGGGATTTGGTGAGTCTCACTACTGTTAACCGGCACTATGCACGTTTCTGTCTTGGGAGAAACTGTATTTGAAGGTGTTTGCTCCGCCCTAGAATTTTATATACCAGCAAATCTATAAGCTAACTGCCCAGGGCCCAAACCTCTATAAAAATTCACAAAGCTGAACATTCACCGACATAGTTCGTAAAATTAGTAAGTTAAAGTGGAAAGGGGCAGGTTATATAGCTCGAAGAACGACAATCTTGGGGGAATAAAGGTTCTCGAATGGCGACCACGAACCGGAATACGAAATGCAGGACCGACGACATTACGATCGCGGAAATTCGGTGGATGGAGAGGGCTCAGAATCGTTTTTCCTGAATAAGTAGTTAGGGAAGCATTAAGTCCAGTTGTTGAGCGTGATATTGTTGTGTCGAGGGCCTGGACCTGCGCGCGCAGCACTTCCACGGGTTCAGCGCGCACGGCTCGGGCGGGCACTACCACTACGACACCACGCCCGCCGCCGCGCACTACGAGGGGTACTTCGCGCTCGCCGGCGCCCTCGTGCGCGTCGACCAGCCGCTGCACACGCATGCCGTGGGGCGGGACTAGCGCACTTCCCGCACTACCCCGCACTCACGCACTCACACATCTCCTCTTCATCCTAATCGCAGGAGATCTCCTTTTGCGCCATAGTTGAGCTGTTTAGGTTCATAGAAATACGTTGAGAATTATAGTCATAAAGATCTTGAATTGATTGAAGCTTGTCATTACCAAGCTTCAATAAGATACAGAGTCATTACCATTTTTCTAGTACAAAAGAAACGTTTGACATAAATTACTGCATAATTTAGGTTTGTCAGGTCGAACAATGGTATAGTTAAGATGTTATTTTTGGTAATAAAAAACCGAACTTAAATATTTGATGTGTTTATTATTTCATCATACGATGTGGCTATTATTATAAAAAAGTACATTTTGTAACGCATTACGCTATGGCATTGTTACTCATAATTGTACATCTAGATTCTGAGCCTAGTGGACAGGATAAGGTATAACTAATGTCACTGAATATAAGTTAACTTCAACCAGTACATATTGTTGCTAAATGACATGAAGAGAACGAATTTACATAAAATACGGATGTGTTGAAATTTGCATCAAACAATAGCATTTGTTGTAATTTACTAAGTATATTGGAGTCGACTTAATAACTTTCAAGTAAACTATGCATTAACATTATGGTCAAAGAATAGCCTTAGAATTTATATAATCCGATTTCATAGTAAAAATTCTTTACGAGCTAATTAACCTCCTACCCAGGGCTAGGTCCCTCGCACAGGCGCGTTAAAGCTCGAACTGGAGACTCGACTGGCCTCTCAGCTCAGTTGATAGTAGCTCTGCCTTCTGCGCTGTAGGTCGTGGGTTCGATCCCCACCGAGAACAAATGTTAGTGTGGTGAAAATAGATGTTTGTCCTTTGTCTGGGTGTTGTATTGTATTCTATAAAAAAGAAGTATTTAAGTATTATATCAGCTATCTGGTTCCCATAGTACAAGCTCTACTTAGTTTGGGGCTAGATAGTGTTGTGTGAATTGTCCGCATTATTATTATTATTATAGCGTGTGTGGTTGCTATATAAGCGCATGCGCTTTACGTTCAGAACATTCAGTGTTAGAGCGCGTAAGAGCAGCTGTGGCAGCGTGTTGCTTTAATTGAACATCAGCAAGCAATAACGCGCCGATGTGGGTGACCCATTAACAACAACATCAATAATAGCATAGTACCTTTTCCCATACATAGATCGTGCAGTATTTTTGGAACTTTTGATACTTCACTATCAATTCATAACAAACTACCCTAGCGATTCGGCGGACAGAACACGTGCCATCGTCAGATAGCTAAAGCCTTTACTTTTGTCGATTAAGGCAACATCACCTGTGCCGCCGAGCCACGCGGCAAACGTTCACAAATGTAAGTATTTAGTTCGCTCGCGGCTCGCTTGGCTTATTGTCGAGTCGAAGCTCGAAGGGCGCTGCAAGGCGAGTTTTGAAGAGGTTGATTAAGTCTGATGCTTACAGTCTGACTGAGCTTATATCCATATAATTTATAGAAATTATTATGAATCAGAGTACGAGTATTCGTCTTAAACACCGTACATTAAGACAAGTGACTTGCTTGCTATGGCGCTGGGCGCACCATTCTATAATGCTCGAACAATTTCATTCAATACTTAAACCTAGCACGACATTTTGATCTGAATTTAGAAGCTAAATCAAGCTGGTATTTCTATATTTCTAGTTTTGTAATTATGTATTTGTTTTTTTTTTGACGTTAAATTAAAACGAACGCAATAGCATAGTATAGAAATAAATTCATAAAATCATTTCACGTTGAGCTAATAATAATAAAAATGCTATCTCTATTTACACCTAATTAAACATTTTGTGAAATCACAATCAATCACTGTAATCAATCTCACAAAAATTTGTATCCTATATGATTGAACAAATTAAATAACCATGCTGGAAAATAAATATTTCCAACATATCCATATACAAATGCCTGCATTATAAAACTATGTACACATCCATTTCTTATTTTTGGCTAAGTTAGTATTGTCCAGTTGCAATCTTCTTTCAAATCCCTATTCCTGTGTGATTCCGAGCGAGTGTATCACATACAGGTGCGTCCGCAGGTGGTTGTTACTGACATTACATTATGGAATATATGGCTGAGAGCAGACTTGAGACACGACAGTCATAAGACATACTACCGCTTTACAATGTATGAAGACGCGCAGACTTCAAACAAAACGTCTCATAGACAAAATTGTCTATAACTACAAGAACTGCACAGCGACGAATCTGACTAAGATTGTCGGTTTCTATGTGGGCGCGCACATCAAAGACAAAACAATCTTCCACCAAACGTACCGCAGTAGACAAAACAGTAATGTTTTAGGTGTGCGATGTGTCGCTGATAAAACAGTTTCGCGCAGACTAGAAAGTCTGTCTCAAGACTGTCGTGACCCAAGTGTGCACTCAGCCTAAGATAAGACAATAATATCAAGTTCTTACCAGTAAAAAAAAACTATCTACAATCTATATTTCTCAGTCCGGCTACCATCTAAAATCTAGCTATTCAGCTGACGCAAAGGAATCGTGCCCTTTGCAAGCTTGTAGGTCAGAAAGTACATCCAGTTTCTTACATTGAATAATAATTGTCAACACAGATGCTAACAATAAAACGTCGAAGCAACCGATCGGTAGCGGACAACACAAGCGGTAATGAATCTGATGCTAGATTTTGGGGTAAAATGAAATATCCTCCAAAAGAGCTCGATAGCCGTGTCCAGCACATAACAAACTATACTACGAGAACGGCAAAATTGAAGTAAGTACATGTATATTTGCAGTATATAATAGCATATAGTGTATTTGCAGTATGTACAAGCAAATACTTCTGAATGATTTTGATCTCGCTTATAAACTATACAAAAAAATGTACTTGATGTTGGAATCTGCCGTCGTCCGAGCGGTCCAGAGTGCGCTAGGGCTTGGGCTTGGGCTTGGGCGTGGCTCGTCAGGAGCGGAAGAAGCGCACGGCGCGCACCACGTACTGCCGGCAGATGGGGCACTCGGCCAGCTGCTTGGAGCACGCCGTGCAGGCCGCGATGTGGCCGCACTCCAGCAGCACGCACTCCAGCGGCGCCGCCATGCAGATCTTGCAGCACTCCTCGATCGGCAAGTTGTCCAACTCTGCACAATCAATCAACCAACATTGCGGACATTCCACCTACCGATATCTATCCCCTAACTAAGCACAGCCTGTCAGATGGGAACAAGATAGCTGATATAATACTTACATTCTTTTTTTTTGTAAATACATCCTTAGAATGTAATATAACATTCAGATAGAGATGAAACATTACCACAGAAATATTTTCTTTTACGTTGGGATCGAACCCAGTCCTTCAGCGCAGAAGGCAGAGCTACTACCAACTGAACTGGCAAAGCTGTCGCAATACAATTTAACCACTATTTAAAGATTCTGTTTAATGAATTTTAGAAGGTCCGATTTAAGTCTGTGCGTCGGGTAATATGGCAACTGCAGGTAGCCTTCCTCCCCTACAAAGAAGTGACTTGAGATTGAGTGAGATTTGTTTGCGGCATGCTTCTACGCTCCCGCTTTCGCTTTCCATTTTAATGAAAATCGACA
The DNA here is from genome assembly GCA_947578465.1 of Thera obeliscata. Lineage (NCBI taxonomy): Eukaryota > Metazoa > Arthropoda > Insecta > Lepidoptera > Geometridae > Thera > Thera obeliscata. The sequence continues at coordinate 311,513 of OX387921.1, read as the reverse complement.
ATATCTATTAAGTTTGATCAAAATCCATAACTATAGGAGCAGTTTCCCCATGACTGGTAGACTACGAGTAGTGTCAACAGATGTATTGAGTGGTTGTACCGTGTCGATAGTGGTCGTGGTCGGCATAGAGCATGCGCGCGCGCGTGAGCAGGTCTGTGCGCTCGAGGCAGCCGCGGAACTCCACGCGGTTCCGCGACAGCAGCTCCTTCAGCTGGCGCACGCTCAGCGCCTCCAGCTGCGCCGCCGAGTGCAGCGTCTCCAGCGTCACGTGCAGAGGCGTCTCTGCAACGAACACGCACCTTTTACGGACTTAATAGGCATGACGATTAATTTCTATTATGTTTAAAATATATCATATTTCTGTAGAAAATTAAGGTTTTTGTGCAATAAAAATACATTTAAATTTAAATTTTCAAATTCACGCCAAAAAGCTCGCTGATGTCATGGCGTCTGTTATTAACTTATTACGTCACGGCACTGTATATCAACAGTGAACATTAGTGCTTTTGTACTAAATCAGAATGACGTCAATATAGCCGTGACGTAATTCCCTCTGACCGGTGTTTAAGTCATCATGGCGGATTGTTGTATTTTGTAGATTTATTTTAACAAATAAATTATTAATCTCGACATTAATAAGAGAATAAATAAATTTTTCAAAATCTTTGAATCCTTTTCCATTAGATCAGATAAATATTTTGGCGATACTTGATTACTGTCTTCATGCCTATTAGAGGCGAACAAATGGATCGTCGAAAATGTTATGTTACCGTGTTGGTCGTGGTCTTCCGCCCCCATGAGCGGCTCGTCCTGCAGGCTGGCGGTGTCGGGCGGCGCGCTGTCCGCCGACGCGGTGCTGCGCAGCTCCAGCTCCGAGGAAGCCGCGCGCATGCCCATGCCCATGCCCATGCCCATGCCCAGCCCCGGACTCGACCCTGCACAAGCACAAGCAACCGACACATTATTACTATACCGCATCATTACACTCCTAGCACATCCATATTTAAATATAACATGTGTGTTGTGTAAGTAATATCCAATCCGAGAAACAATGTATCGGTAGTGATTCAGTACCTGGGTGGATGTGTTCCCTGGAGAGCGAGGCGCGCGGACGTGACGCCGTGGGCTCTGCCGCGGTCAGGAGCACCTCTGAGTCTAAAAACGAGCGGGTTAACCACTGTTGAGGTGCAATTCTTAAGAGCGCATCGTGCGAAAATTTGAGATTTAAAAAAAAAATAATTCATAACTAAATAACTAAGTGACATTTTAAAAATCGCAAAAGGACTAATTGTAGACTATACATTTGAGATTAATTCGAATTTAAGTGTGGTAAAAAAATATACTATTTAACATGACATTTTATTTAACGCTAATGAAAATAGTATGTCAGCGTTAAATAGAATGTCATGTTGAATGTCATGTTAAATGTGGTAAAAAAATATACTATTTAACATGACATTCTATTTAACGCTGACATACGATTTTCATTAGCGTTAAATAAAATGTCATGTTAAATAGTATATTTTTTTACCACACTTAAATTCGAATTAATCTCAAATGTATAGTCTACAATCAGTCCTTTTGCGATTTTTAAAATGTCACTTAGTTATTTAGTTATGATTTTTTTTTTTTAATCTCAAATTTTCGCACGATGCGCTCTTAAATCATTATTACTTTACTTACGTCCATAATAAAAATTCGCTTCCTAATTTTAAGCAGATATATAAGGTTGATAAGGATAGTTTTACCCTGGTAGAGATAGGCTCGAAACCGTCACGAAATAAACGTGGTACCGCACGCGTCATACCATCCTCCTTTACCTCTCGAGATCTTCCGGCGATGAGGTCCTTCGCTATGGTAAAGAGAAGATTCGATTCTGGATTAAGGACTCATCGATACAGCTACATCTGCAGCAGCCAGAGCCATCAGGAATGAGAGACACCGCCTTTAAATCGCATGTGCTTCAGGTGGTTGCCAGAAATCGTCTATCGTCGTCTTAAAGATGCGCTTACGAAAACAGCTTCTAAAGTTCTTTGATTTCATTTATGTTAGTCTCGTAAGGTATTATCAACTAAGAACCTAAGGTGTTTCATTTTTGTAATGTGCATTTTATAATTGTCTAAATTAAATAATTACCAATACTATATTACATTATGATTATAAGAAAATTGATGCCTACATTTTGAACAACGCTATCCTTTAGGATACCGCCGGCGCCGTTCGCCAATAGCACCTGAAGACCGATAAGTAGCCAGGCTGGCCTATGTTTGTTATTCCAATAAGCGAGAACTATACGGCAAGTAGCAGTGGTCGGGTACCGTTGGGCAGTGGGTCGGCGGGGCGCGTCACGAACTCCCAGCCGGCGTCGTCCATGTCCTCGATCTCGAAGCAGTCGGCCGACTCCACGCGCGTGCTCTCGTGCGAGGAGGCGCGCGACACGCCCCCTCCCGTTCCCGCACCCGCCACGCCACCCCCCGCCCCGCCACCGCCACCGCCCGGCTCCGGCGGGACGCGCACGTCGCGCTCGCCACCTGGAGGGTAACATCATCCTATACGTCAAAACTTGAAAACGCGTCACATGTAATCCGTCGCCGTGGGCTTTCATGCCGTAAAAGGCCAGCGGCACGCGCGAATTAAATTATGAGCACAATGTACGAATGTGCCTCTGTTTCCTCTACCTTCTGCAGTAGTAGGTATCATGTTTAGTATATCATAGCCCTTTCCTTTATTGTGATAGATCACGAATTTTTTGAAACTAAGGTCAAGTAGTTTTCCATGTATAATAATTACAATTTGGTAAAATGAGTAGAGTTGGAATAATTACCAGGTGTAACAGAAAATCGCTCCTGTCCTATAGCAGTGTGTGAGCAAGGTTGCGAATTGGGGATCACGATGTGCACATGAGTGGCATTGCAGCATCCTGTACCTGCAACCAACATTTGTTTCAGTACATTTTTTACAATAACTCTTACAAAACAATATTAGGAAGCTCCAGCTTCTGTTTATCAAAATTAAAGATCATAATCAGTAAATTTTAAAAAAACAGGATGATGCAAACAGGCAAAAACCTCAAATAGCATTTGGGTGTAACTTACGTGGCTGGGGATGAGGAGGGTGTGGAGGTGGGGGTGGCGCAGGCTGGGCCGTGGATGAGCGCAGGTCGAAGGCAGAGTTAATGAACTCATTGAAGTTGTTGGTGAAGCCCTTCAGCGTGAAGGTGCCGGAGCCGGCGCGAGAGCCGCGGCGCCGGTAGCCCGCGCTGTTCACGTGCGACACACACAGACTTAGGAGCTCATCCTTTTCTGAAAATTCATGATTTGACATCAGCTGAGAAAATCATTTATAGTGTGTGTTAGTGTTTGTTATTGGATGACTTGTTTATCACTCGCTGTCGCAAAAATATTTAGCATAAGGATCTAAGCATTTCAAATGAGAAAATAAACTAAGGCTACAACAACAAGGTACCTATTATAGTTGATGTAGTAGCTAGATAACATGGTCAACCAATTAGATAAAAATTGATAATCTACCAAAAACCATCAACAAATTACATCAAACTATTGTAAATTTCAACACTAAAATATGTTTGTAAGGATAATGTACCTAATAATCCCAATTAAGATAAGTTTATCTACAAGGAAAAACCAGTGAGGTTTTTCGGTTCTGCGTCACTGTCACTGTCACGTAACCAACACCTCTTTAGCAAAGATCTACAAAGTTGGCCAAAAGTGAGGGTTGTTCCGCTCTCAGGGAGGGACATAAACAAGTAATTGGTTATGTTTTTAACAGAAGTCTGTTGGTATTACATTTGTGTGAATTGTCCACAATATTTATTTATTTATTCCCAGAGTGCCACTGTTTTTTCATGACCTTGACTTTGATACTTGGCAGAAGTTTGGACATGTTTGGGCATTTCCAAATTATATTAAAAGATAGTTGGTATTCCATAATAAGAGAGGTTACAAACCCAACACCCTTGCTATTGGTTTTCTCACAATCTCTGGCATTACATACATACATTTTTCAAATAGTAAAATTCTTTGGTACCATTGGACTTGAACTCACAATCATACAATCAGAAGGCGAGGGGGGATATCATGACCACTAGGGCTACAGCAAGTTTCGAGGCTTTGGTCTCTCCGTCTGTGGCCACCAGCTTCGATTTGAAATGCCGTTTGTTTTTTATTAAGTTATAGATCTTATCTATCTTTAGTAGAACTTCATGCAGCAATTCTAAGGATATCCATCACCTCAGTGGTAAGGTTTTACATTTTTTTGTTTATAAATAAGCTGATTAAGTACAAGGTGTGATGCCACCAACCGACACATCCTCTCGTGGAGACGTTCTGGCGCTGCAGAAAGCACTGCAGGTCGCGCACCTTCAGATGTGCAATGTTCGCGCGCGCCAGCGGCCGCGCCGACAGCACCCGGCAAGGCGCGCACATGGCTCCGCCGCCGCGCCGCAGGCAGCCGCTGCAGTAGTAGCGCTCGCACTCACAGCAAACACGTTTCCTCTTGAACACGCTAAACTGCACTGCACAACTCTCGCACGGCATCTTGCCTCTGTTACGAGCTCCCGATATCATTTATCGCATAACATGCTACGCTACCCGATCTCGATTTATCAGATAAACATTACGCTGCCACGAGATAACAAATTTGTTTATTTTCTGTATGTTAGTGCGATTCATTTCATGTTTTATGACGTATTTGTAAAAAACAAAACATATGAAATTGACATGTCTGCCATTTTGGAATTTAGCTTTTTTTGTCCGTTGTGGCTTCGGCGTTGGATCCTTGTCTGTTTGCCCGTAGTGATGTCATTCATTCAGTCACAGACATCACAGATAAAAAAACTAAAACGAAAGACTTCTGTGCAACAGCGCCACCTAGGAATCGATTCGGTAACATAGAGCACTCTAAAAAGATTTTTTTAACTCAGTAACTCAAAGATGGCGCATTTGTCGCGTAAAGAAAACTAAATTACTCACATTACGTGTGGAAAAGTGGCTTGAATTCAGAATGCTGCTATGCTAGCAATGAGAATCAAAGATCAGTAAAGACCGCCAAGGAAATTTTCATCCCCAATCTCGGAGAGAGTATTTTTGCTCTTCGATATCCGAGTGCAAAAGCCGTTTTTATCCGCTAGACTACGCTAGAGGATGAAGTAAATTGAGTTTTCATCCCACCAGCTCTGAAAGTGTGTTTTTGCTGTTTAATTTCTGACTGGAAAAGCCGTTTTTATCCGCTAGAGGATAAAGTAAATTTGAATTTAGAATATCGTGTTCAATAAGTTTGTGAATACACAACCTATTTACTTCTACCTCCATGGTGCCGAACTTATCATACAACCTTTTTTATTTTTGTTGAAAACTCGCATTCGTAACCTTCTTGGTGTATTTGTGAATTAAAAACACCATTAAACCTATTTACTTCTACCTGCATGGTGCCGAATTTATCATACAATCTTTTTAAATTTGTTAATAACTCATACTCGGAACCTTCTTGGTGTGTCACTTTTAGTCGCGCCATGTTCTTTTTTGCATTTAGTCATTTCCTCGCTGAGGTGGGATGAAAAGTTACGTGTTGCACTCGAGTGCAAAGATTTTTCACCTTGTGCTCTTTTAATTCCTTCGCCAACGCTTAGGATTCTAACTTTTAAACCACTCGCTACGCTCGTGGTTAAACTTTAGAATCCTGCGCTTGCTCAGTCATCAAAATTGAGCACGCGGTTAAAAAGCAGCTTTGCACTCTTGTATAACAAATAACTATTAGAACATCGTGCAAAGATTTTTCACCTCGTACCCCATTCCCTCGCTAACGCTCAGGATTAAAATTTTTGAATCACGCGCTGCGCTCATAAGCCCGTATTCCGAAACAGCGCTTGAGTCTGAGTCGAGCCTCACGCATAGATTTTAGGACAGTTCTCCATTTATTTCGTTCGATTTCAGCCTTTTTTTTTCATAATAACTTTTTTTATTATTTTTTATAAGGATATCATTTTCAAGTTGTTATTTTAATTTTTGTGGTGTCAATAACTTCTTCAAAATATGGCGACCACACATAAACTTCATTTTCTAAAGCCCGACTTCATCCACAATGATTTCTGTACTAGCTATCGTACCTACGGTACCTACCTATGTAGAGAGGGGAAACCGCTCAACTTAAGAAGAACAATCACCACTTTTTCATTATAAGTGTTTATGAGTTTCGTAAAAGGTCTAAGGTTTCGTCTCGAAAGATTTTTTTTTAAAGGCTTACCTACCTAATGCTTTCCTCTTTTGCCTCGTAGAGTCTATATACAGTCTACAGTTTGGCATTCAAAGCTAAAACGTGTAAAATGAAACGTGGCGCATTACCAGAGTGCACCAGAGCTTTGTGCAGTGGGTTAAGTAGCGCTACTATCGAAACTCACACTCACTCCTTCCTTTCTAGTGATGCGAAGCAACGATGAGTGTGTGATTATGTAGAAGCCGTGATTATTATTATTATCGTGGTGGTAACCACGCCACGGTCGGCTAAATACGAAACCCAGTGGGTGTCATAGCACAGGATCCGTCAAGGAAGAGGAGGGTGTTTTTTTACAAAATGAAGGTGCCTTACCTATTACCTAAAGTAAGTAGCTCTTGCATGATTTCCAGGTTATCCAGGGTAGGGGCCAAAAACTCTCAAGCTCGTTTGATTAATGAACGAGCCGTTTTGTCTGAATTTTTGGTGTATAATACGTAGGTATGGTATTTACACACATAATTCGTTAGCTAAGTAACCATAGCTTACCTATTACTAGGTACTACCTCCACTGGTAGGTTACTAGGCTAGTAACATAACAGCGTTATGTAGGTAAGTGTTTATGTCATCATTAGAACCTAGACACCTAAAATTCCTATTTAGGTAACCTATAATAATACACCTACCGCTATAATGTACATAATGTACGTAGGAAAGTACCTAATAAAAACTATTTTTGCTTTGTGAAATTGGGGTCGATAGCACAAGCACAGTAATAAAATAAATAATCATCTATTTCCTCGCAGTAAGTACACAAACGCGATGGATACGATGATATTGTATTGTTTTCTTTGTAAGAAAACTGGCTCACCTATTCACACCCTTTGTTATCACATTATACTTACATACTTACCTACCTAATTTATATCAATAATTAATAATGTAGCGTTGCGTAGCAGTTGTGTAGCTGTGACGTAGCTAATATAGTGTATCGTAAACGTAAAAGTAGCGGTCTATAATTTCAAATTAAAGTCCATCAGCTGAGGTGTCCGAGTGGTTAAGGAGTTGGACTTGAAATCCAATGGGTTCTACCCGCGCAGGTTCGAATCCTGTCCTCAGCGAACTCTTTTTGCAGAATTTGTTTGATATTAGAAACATAATAAGAATTATGATTTCAAAACTATTTATTAGTTTGGGGTAGGTAAATCACGGGTCTATTTTTAAGGAACAAAAATTGGCGGCTTGTTTTTTATCTGGCATTATCTACCTATTATGAAACTTATTCTAGGCACCTAAGCAATTATCCACCACGTGTAGTAAAATGTATAATCACCGAGTAGTCAGTGTAGGTAAGGCACTACTTAACAATACTCACTTACCAATTTACATTCTATGCCATCACATTAAAATGTATCTTCTATGCATTATCATTATGGGGCCGACTACCGTCAATGATGTTCTCACTCGAGGGTCAGCAAAATCATCATTTTGATCCCAGAAAGTTTTCCTATTATCGTGAACTTGTTTTTAGGAAAATTAGCTTGTAACTTGGATTGTTTGAGTGAGAATGTCATTGACGGTAAAAACATGATGTATATTAATGAAGCATGTTGGTACTTATTACATTCACTAATTTAGTACCAAAATTTCAAAATAAGTTATTGACTCAACGTTTTCTGCATGCACAGCTGTTTTATTATATCGATTGCTAACCTCATTTATTCTTGTAGGTATAGGTAGTGCGTACCTGCTAGTAACACACATAGATTGCAAGCTTGCATTCACGGGAAATCCCCGATTTGTGCTTACTATCGTAATATAAAGTGATAGCCTAGTGAGTTTATATTATCAAACTTCTACTAAATACTAAACTACCTGTTGTTGACTGAGTAAATTTTCCTATTAGCCCGCGATGGGAGGAAGAAAATTTAAAAGGCATTAAGGATATGAATGAAAACCTCGTAATTTCTAAAGTCATAAACTTAATTTTGTTGTTTGCGATGACGTAATTATTGTGTTGGGAAAACCTCCTAGGGATTATCCTCTAAATACCAGCTAGTAAGGCAAACAACTTATCAATAACAAAGTTTTTTTATATATTTCGTCCGCCTTTTATGGCCAGTGAGAATATTACGTTACACCCTGTACATAATTATCAGATTGCTATAAAGGAATAAGTTCGCTCTGTGAATATTGCAGTTGATATCATAGAGTGACTTATGCGTACATTGTTAGAGGGTAGGGCGGGCGGGCGCAGCATGGGCGGCGGGAGATCGATAGCGGGCAAACCGCGGAGCCTGCCCCGGCCAATGTTGGACGTGCTGACAGCCTCCACTTTCGTATTACAGCTGGTCCACTCTTGTTATTTTATTGTTTTTTTAACTCTCCGTAGTTTCCTAATACTGCCAGACATGCCGCCCACACAAAGTATTTATTCATATTTAGAAACTGATAATAAAAAGTTGAAACATTCGGTATTTTAATTCTAAACATGAATTTTGATAGATCCACAGTTCTGGGGATCTGCAGGTAATGAGCTAGCTGTGTTATGCGGCGTTCTATCTCGAGATGAACCACTCCAGCATCTCATTGAGGACAATTGAATATTCCGCATTCCGTCAGCGCTCTCCGGAGCACTAGCACGAAGGGCTGACACTCGTGTCTGCCACAATGGAATGCATTAGCGCCTGGGAATCTTGTTACGCTGAACACTGCCATGCACTTCCTATTCCAGAGCTTCAGTTCTACATCTTCCTACCTACGTACACTAAGTACCTATAGTATACTCTGTGCAGGAAGCGCTTTCAACACACAGCTGACAAATTAGAAAAAATCGTTCTACTTATCTATACATATTTTCTATTAGTTCCAACTATCTATGCAGCAAGGAGGTTGGAAACCCATAAGGACAATGGAGAAAAAATGTAATTGGTTAGACTAGGATGCGCGCGTGCCGAATTTATTAGGTGGTTTCGGCAAAAATGTATGGAGATGTTGTCGATTGCTGGACCTTTCTGTCAAATCTCATATGCTTTTGAAACTAAGTTCCAGCATGCGCGAAACGCTCAAAAACACTCTACGCCCCGTCTTTCCTACGGCAGCAAGGAGTTTAAAAAGTCTATGCTATTCAGCCTGCACTCAATTCAAGCGTGATGCAAAATTTAAATAACCTAAAGATGCGAGTATTTATGAAAAATATGTATTTAAATTAAGTTTCAGCCTTTCTTCAAAATAACAAAGGTTTGGTAAAAATATTTACCATTTATTCAATTACCAAAATGAAAAAAATGGCTAAATAGCTGGCCAGTCACAGAAAGAAAAAACAAAATGAGCGAAAAAGCATGAAGGTCGGAGGCAATCCGACCTTCATTTGTTTTATGGAGTTGTAGTGTTTTGTTTATACTTCCGTATAAGATTCATGTTTTTATTGTAACTTTCCTTTTATTATTCTTAATAACTAGTAGTTCGCCCCGAACTGAGATCTCGTGATGCGATCCAAATGCTCAGAAAAGTTAAGTACATAGGTAGATATAGATAGTAATCAGAAACAATGTGCCGCCATCATGCATTGTGTTTTATCTACTTTGACAAAGTATTTGTGTCTAGTTTTGGCCATTTTATTGAAGAGTTTTGTTGGACAGACCTTAGCTCCATCATCAGACCAGGTCGCTTTTACCATTTTATGACAACTAAGTACCTTCTTAATTAATTTTGAAAAAAAAAATAAGAAAAAGTAAACGAATTGACCGACCGACGTTGATGGCAACGAAATTCTTAGAGATGGGAGCTCTTGGATCGTTGGTTATCTTAATTTAAACATTTTTTTGTATAGCAAAAACTAAGTGTCCTAGAAATAAAGTAAAAACTGTTTTGGAATGTCCAAACACAGTTCTTTGATATAACATGTAACTTGATTTTATTGTGTCACTTTTTTAATTTTTGCACCCTTAAAAAACCCCATATCTTAATAACCCCTTATCCGATTTTACTCATATACTTACCAGTAAATTTCTCAAGTACAAGCTATCGACTTATCAAATTTCATGCATGTCCGATCAACCAACGGTTCGAAAGTTATCGTCGGACAAACATACATACATACCTACGCACATAAAATGCCAAATCGCCCAAGTTGTTTGTAAGAATTCGTTCGCTTCGCTCACTCTATCAAAAAGCACAGTTTTTACTTTGGGTGAAAGACTTATTTAGTCCTCGAACTACAAAATAAGTTACTTTCACTCCTTGGATAACAATGTACCTACTATTGTCAGAAACAAAATATTATGATGGCGCCAGCACATCGAGACCAATTTTGCGGTACTTGAGTACCGCTCGGATATTAAACCAAGTTCGATCTCAGTTGTAAATTCCGGCACATAACTGTACCGTGCCCTCGTAACTCTGCGAGGAGTTGGAGATGTTGTATAATCTGTGGCAGGCGGCAGGACATCGGGAGCCGTCCCGCTCAAAATAAACCAATTAAATAATAAAGATTTACGGCCTTACGGGATTATGGCGTGTCATGTTAGGGCGACGATGCACCTCGTCTCTTTATCGTTTATCATATTAGCAAATCATAATCATCATCATCCACGAAAAATAGACTATACATTTCTAGGATGAACGGTTTAAGCCCTCTTTTTCCACCGACTTCTGGTGCGTGGTCAGTTAATGCTTTACATGTTTTACTAATTTATTATAAACGTGTCTGTATTTTTCACTGAGATAGTATTAGTATTGTATAAAATAGGTTTGCTGGGTTTATGTCGAATTAATGTATTTTCTTTCTTTACTTAGCAGAGCATCCCTAATAAATGCTACCTCCAAAACAGACCTACTCAAGCAAATGAGATTAGAGAGCATTGTGCGTTTGCAATCGGTGGTGGCGCGGTGTGGCGCGGTGTGGCGCCACCTTATTTTTTTCATGTTTTTATGAAGATTTGTCTCACCCTGTCGAATCGCACATTCCAGCAATCGGAAACGTATAGAGACAACCCCTTAAAAATATATGTATCATATTTTTTGGTTTTAGAATAGAATAGAATATAACTTTATTGTACACCAAAGTGAAAAACTACGAATAACAATAGTTATTTGTTATACAAGAGTGCAAAGCTGCTTTTTAACCGCGTGCTCAATTTTGAGTGCAACACGTAACTTTTCATCCCACCTCAGCGAGGAAATGACTAAATGCAAAAAAGAACATGGCGTTGGCGCGACTAAAAGTAACACACCAAAAAGGTTACGAGTGCGAATTTTTTAACAAAATAAAAAAGATTGTATGATAAGTTCGGCACCATGGAGGTAGAAGTAAATAGGTTGTGTATTCACAAACTTATTGAACACGATATTCTAAATTCAAATTTACTTTATCCTCTAGCGGATAAAAACGGCTTTTCCAGTCAGAAATTAAACAGCAAAAACACACTTTCAGAGCTGGTGGGATGAAAAATACATTAGTAGAATACTAAAAAAAAATTAGACGTACACAATGTAGGTACTGTGGTAATTTTGTTTACGTACATGGTACATAACATAGGTACCATAATACAATTTTTAAACTATGAAATTGGCTTTTTAATGCATACTTAGTTAGGATTTAAATAAAGAAAAAAAAAATCGGTTGTCTGTAAAGTCGGTTTACTGACGATAGTTGAACGTGATAACGTCATAAGAAAATACTCGCGGACTCGCGGACTCGGACTCGGACTCGGACTCGAACTCTCGGACCCCCTCCGGACCCTCATTTACCCTTACCCTCATTTACCCTTACCCATTACCCGACCCGGGCTCGGGCTCAGGTAAATGGACCGACGAAACGACGTAACGACGCATGAGTCATGTTTTTTCGTGCGTGCAGCCGGCTCCATCGATTTATAAGACGTTATCACGTCAAAAATAAAATAAACTTGTAGAATACCGCAAGTGAGTCTATGAACTTCCATGATATTTCTTTAGAGAAAACTCTACGTCACAGCAGCATCCTCCAATCCACTAAGTATATCCATTCTATTTCTAAGGCCTTATTTTCAATTCTCACCACATTTGATTTGTTAGCATGTTTTATGTAAGTAGGTACAGTGATTGCATACCTGAAGAAATTGAAGTAGGCTAGGCTGGGTGATGCCTGCGTTTGCATGCGCTTGCACATTGCATTGAACATCAGGTGATGCTGGGACATGCAAGTCAGCAATCAACATGTGGGAATGTCGAGTAACAACTACTCGTTGCTTATTTTAAAATCTCGCAACAAAGCAATGCCAATGTAGCGCTCACTGCTAGATTGACATTATTTCTAACTGAGTTATGATTTTACTAAATGTACGCACACGTGCTTTAGTGACGTATTTTAATAGAACAGATATTATCTATTGCTAACCTAATGCTTTCTTGTCATAGAATGGTTACGTTTTCATGATAGTGTGAGGATTTGATACAGAACTGCCGTCTTATAGAGGTAGAGCTTAATGAAAGCTACGATACAAAAGGATCATCTAATAAAAAAACTGATGTCACATAATCTACCAAGTCTACTTGAGCCGAGCCTAAATAATTATAAGAAAAACCATTGTGAATGTCGAACGGTGCGTTTCGACTTATCGAAACACCAGCAGAAAACACAGTATTGTGATCCCCTGGAGAGCAGAAGCCGGTGGATTATGGAAAAGATAAACTAGTCGTCGATGAATCGATGATCATACGTCACATCGTTTTAAATGGTATCGCAGAATTACAACAAAAATGAACTTAGCCGATTAGTTCATTCCTTAAAAAAAGTATCCGAAAAATGACACGTAAGTGCGGTCGAGCGTACCATAAAACTTCTGATGAGTAGAACGCGGTTGACGTTATTGGAGCGCGTCTCGAGGGAGCATTTCCAATAAAAATGTCCTTTCCTTGCTGGGGTCGTCATTTTTCTTCGTTCCCATTTCCACGGTAGGTACCACCGACCCTGTGGGCCGTCTTTATGTAGGTCACCACTTCAGCTGAGGACTGTAATTGTATGTCTATATAGCAATCCTAGAGGTAGAGTTCATCTCCAACATCTTGTGGTGGTTTTCACTGCTATTTTTGTTGGAAATTATTGAACTTACAAAAAGCTAGTGCTGATATTTCGATATTTGAAAGTTTCAGTAATTATTAATATTCAGAAAATGCTTGATCGTTTACATACTATACATTCTTATGGTTCTTTTAAGCCTCCTATTGTAAATAAAGTGTTAAATAAATTAATTATTACGTCTTGTTAGCATGGCAACGGCTACTTGGACGGTAACGTTATGTAATCCTTACATTGCTGCACTCTCGCGCTTACCGCTGATCTATGCTGCGTTTACATGCAACGCGTGCAGCGTTACTTACCTACTTACTATGACCTAAATAGGTACATTTGATCCATAATATTTTTACGAGTAAGGGTGTAAAAAGTCTCAACAGCTTTATGATACTTAAAAAATAGATTGTTTTAAAACTTTTAGTTATCATACATGTAGTTTTGGAAAATCCCGTACTTACTCTGAATGTATTTTCATTATTGGGTCTCCACCAATTTTCTTTCTTGTCCATCCCTGGTCTCACTCGGGGAGTCAGATTTTTGCCAAGATTGCCTGTTTTTGTTTGTCCCCCTAAATTACTTATTTATTCCATACAAAAGACGTCAACGCAAGATATAATAATCATAATCAACTATAAGCAGTCGTTGTAAGTTAGATCGGATATTTTTAGTGCTCTTTTGGGTGCAATGCCAGTCAGTTATAATAAAAGTTTACCGGTTTCGTTATTTTTGTATTCATGTTTTTCGAGCATAGTTCCTATGTAGCCCAAATTCCATTGTATCCTATCCTCAAGCTTGCTAGTTGCATAATTCCTGCTAGCTCAATATTTACAAAAGTGCTCCGCAAAATTGAGCCTGAATATTTGATGGTTGTTCAGCACGCCGACTCTCCGAGACCACCGACAAGTGTTAGAAAGGTGCGGAGGTCGACGCGTTGAACGAACACTAGATAAGCTAACCGAAGCGCCTAATGCCTGAAGTGTATGTATCTACTTACCCGTCAACACTCAAATTCGATAGTGTCATGGGAACCAATCCTGCTAGTTGAACGTGAACAAGCGCTACTCCAGAGTCGGCGAACTTGAGCCGCTCGTCGATTATTTTAGTAGAGTTAAAGAAGTTTCGATCCCCACCGAGAACAAATATTTGTGTGGTGAACATAAATGTTTGTTCTCTGTCTGGGTGTTATATTGTATTCTAAGTATGTAGGTATTTACAAAAAAAAATGTATTCAAGTATTATATCAGCTATCTGGTTCCCATATTACAAGCTCTGCTTAGTTTGGGGCTGGGTAGTGTTGTGTGAATTGTCCACAATATAAAAAAAAAAAAAAAAAAAAAAAAAAAAAAAGTTTAAAAGTGATTCTTGTAATCGAACTGAATAAAGACAATTTTGATTTGATTCTCGCATTCTTCATGTCCCTGCACATTCGCGTGGAAGTCAGCTAAGGAAATATAACGTTATTGGTTGAGGTTTCGCTTTGGTATACCAAAGCGAAACCTCAACCAATAGGCAGTAGGCACTGTAAGCTCACAATTAATATTAGGATGCCTATAGCAATGCAATAAGTTGGCACGACACTTTGTCATAATCTCGAATACGATGAGAGGCTCTACCGATACGAGATGTTTCAAAGTGATTCTTGCAATTTAACTGAATAAAGACAATTCAGTTTGAGTTTGATACGATACGTGGGCTGTTCGAAATATTTGTATATAAAGGAGATATTGTATTATTTAGTTCATTGGTATTGTTGGAAAATTGAACTAGCTGTTCCTTTTCACCAAGCCAGGAATGACTTTGAAAAAGAACATTGGTTCTCTGATACCTAGTTATGGTTTCTAAGCTAATGTTCTTTGTGCTAGGAACGAGATTTGTGTATTACATCACGATGTGCCACTGCCTAACTACCACCTATTACCTTTGAATAAAATAAGACTGGTCTAATTAAACTCAAAAATCAACATTAACTTTTCAACATAAATGTGGCTTTCAGGAATAAATAAACCACACGGAAAGTAGACTGTTACTAAATGCTTGTCTCATAGATTGATCCAATTTATTAGAATTAAAAAAAATCTAGGTTTACTACAGCAAACAAACTGCGCCCTAAGCTCCATTCACGCTCGTTGCGAAAGGCTGTATTAAACACCTCAGCGAATTGCATAAAAACTAGCCAGTTCTTGTCTAGTAGCATTGTATGAAAATTGGCCATTGCTGTAATTACTACGAGGTGTCACGATGATAGATGGTGTGCTGAGTGAGAGCTGAGAGCCTGCCGAGCGCCATGATCATGATATCATTCACTTTGTACATACCTACCATGAGTATTAATATATAACTACGTGAGATATACTAATTATGTACTATACTATGTCTATTTCTTGAAGGATTGAAGCACTTTAGAGCATCCGCGCAACAGTTACTTTAATCTTGCAAATCTTATGGTTTTCTATTGAAATAAAGAAATGAACAGGACATGGTAGGTATATTTTCCTAAGCAACAGTGACATTGACTGACACAAAATGGGTAATCAATCGATTCCCTTACGTAATTCCTTGCCAGCTAATTACAAGTCACAGCCATAAAGATGTTTGCAAGCTTCGTTGACCGCCACCGTCACGGATGAGTGCTTGCGACGCGGCCGGCGCGCGGCGGACGGTCAGACAGTGGCATTGACAGTAATCGACACCATCTCGGAAACTCTCCGTTGGATTTTCACCTGTACTCAATGATACGAAAACTCCTTGCGTGAGACGGTGCTACAGGGATAATACGGTTGACCTACTTTTAGAATCCGAATTGGGGTGGCAATGGGAGTTAATTAACCTTTCTCCTTACCCACTGTTATTCGATGATGATTTTTGGAAAAAATGGTATCGGTTTTGATTAATTTTGTATGAAAAAATACGTGACCCTTGAGAACAAGGAATGCAGACTGGCCGAAAATAAGACTTGTACGACAAGATTGGTCCCAACACTCCCAACTATGATCAGGGGATATGAAAGAGTCATCGTGCAAGCTTGCAGGCAGCGACGGTGGCAGCGGCGGTGGACAGCGGTGGCGGCGGCGGCGGCGGCGGCGGTGCGGTCGGTGGCTGGCAGCAGCGGCGTCGTCGTAGGATTGGGTGGTGGCACTCGCGCAGCGACCCCGGCCTCGCGCGCACGTCCCGGCATGGCATCCGCGCCTCTATAACTACGCGACTGTGCTGTGAAACACGCTCTACTGTCAACCAGTGTAGCCAAGTGTCTTCTATAACAACACGATGAACCGGTAAGTTCTTTTTATATCAAGATAACAAGCCATTGTTGCAAACGATAAGTACATATTTCGTCTGCAACGCGCTCGCTTTTCCCGGCGTTTTCTTCGGTTTCGCTCAGGAAAATGGAAACGTCCTGTGTCCTTCTTTTCGGCACGTTGTTGTTGCGGTGAATATTTGCGTTTGTTAATGACTGCGCACGTTAATTGATATCAGGTGTACGATCGAGGTGTTTGTATTGATGTCGGTCGGTCGGTACATGGCGAGTACAATCAATGATGTGATTCACTATTGACTCACCGTGGATCGAATCTGGATTCAATAATACCCTCAAGCTGTTATTTAAGGTTGTAGTCGATGGTTACACGTTTTTACTCGTGTGTGCTTCTTGCAATAAATCGATTTCATGCGTGTTATTTTTTTAGACGTCATTTGTTATCCTCCGCAATTGCCTAGTCAGGGCACGTCTGATTTTACGAGCATACCTCTCATTTATTTGTTACGGTCATTCATTTCAGTGGACAGGGCCACTCACTGGCTTGCATGCACTAAGAATATTGTCACGAAGGACGAGAAGACTCACAACGAGGTTAACGTGTTGTTAGTGCGTGGTGCGAGATGGATTCATACAAAAGCTTCGGGCCATGGACAATGTGTTGTGGAAGGTAGCCTTCTGCTGGTGGATCAGGAACCATAGGTGCCTACCGTGAAAGAAGATTAGGCTCCCATCACACGTCCATCGTCTGTCGAAGGCTGTACGACACCATACAAGGAATTTTAATTGGTGACGCAATGACCTCTGCTCGGTTTTTTGCATAACGATCAAAAAACAATGCAATAACCTGTTGTATCATCGTTGCAAAAAGACGCAGAAAATACGTGAGTCAGGCCGGTTATCCTTGGAGAGCCGACTGGACAGAAATAGACTCCTACATAGGGCTGGAGCTAGGCGAGGCGAGGCGACGCGGGGCTGATCCCGAGTCGACACCCGCGCCGCGCCGGGCAACCACCCTCCCTCCGGCGCGGCGCGGCGTGCTCGGGAGTTACAGCAACTGTGCTCAATCACGGGTCGCTGCCTTTTCGATTAGAGCTCGTATCTAATAACAAATGTAGGTTACGATTATGACCCGCGTCGATTTGCGCCGCGTCGTTGATCGCGCTCGAGAGGCAGGCAGCGACGCCCGCTTGCAGATAAGCGACGACAAAGACGAAGCATTTGGATTGGACCAAGTTTATAATGAGTTTTTTAAGTCACCCACCCGCAGTGAACCGCAGGTAAATGCCCGTAGCGTAGCTTATGCAATTAAGATCATCGAATTATCGTGGTGCGGCGTGCGCGTAGCGAATTATAAAGTTTGGTATACGAACGCGGATACTTGCGCAACGTAATCGGTGGTGCGCTGCGTGAATCGCGAATACATCGTGGTAGACACGACGCGGTGCGACCCGCACGGTGTCGCAAGCGACGGCGCTTGTCGCGGTCGCGGGTCGCGCAGGGAATCGCAATTAGGGGCGAGATCGTGCACAGGCAGGGGGCGCGGTGACAGGCTGGCACGGCCGCGGCCGGCGCGGGCGCATAGCAACGTGCACCGGACACCGCTCGATAACGAGACCTGCGCTTACTGTACAGTACATGCACTCGAATAGATAATGTGCGTCGCGGCGCGAGCACCACTCGAGACGGCACATCCTGTATGTGGAGAACGGTACGATAACTCGAGAGAATAGCTTTCGGAATCACGTTCTGATGACGCATGCGTTATGCCGATATGATGGGAAACGCAAACGCAATGTGGGGCTTGCACTGCGTTTCAGAACTTAACGCAACCTTCGAAACGATCATATTTAAAAGTTTACAAAATGTTGAAATTTCTCAACTTGGTTATAAAAGCAACCGCAAACACCGATTCTCATTTAGCACCTCAGCTTATTTTGTAGTGCAACTCATATAATGACGTCTATTATCTGTGCTATACATAAAATGACCACTTCATTGTCGTCTGTTGCAAAAGGAAATGAAATAATAACGACAAATAAGGTCTCTTTCACACGAGGGTCTGATACCGGCTCATTTGAACCATTCTCGGTACCAGACAATACATCCTCGACAATCACTTTGTCGGTTGGAGCTTTGTTATAAAATTTGACAGATTTTCAATTGCCTTTTGCTGTTACTTCTGAAATGAAACGTGTTTATTCGCACGAGGTATTGTCAGATAAACATAGATAGATAGATAGAAAATACTTTATCGCTCACAAAAACTTATAAATAGACAATGATACATAAAAAAACTTAAAATCTATTAATTTGTATGAACAATAGGCGGTCTTATCGTTAAACAGTGATCTCTACCAGACAACCGTTGGATGGATAAGTTAATGATGTTACTTACGAGGGGTGAGGCGTGCGGGGAAAAAATAATATAATCACAAGATGATGAAACATAGTTTATTGTCAATGTTTAGTCCGCTTACTTCATCGGAGACCAAACTTCAGTAGCACGAAATACTATCAAGTACTTGTGCACACCGAATTATAATATACCTAGTAATTACCAACGGCATAGATTAGAAAATAGATGAGCTTTTCAGTGCACTCGTCCTTGAAGAAAACTGACACCCTTTACTAGAACATGATCCATTGGAACCTTACGCAAGGCAACGCAAGGCACAATGTCAAGGTATTAAAGAAACAACATTGTTAGAGAACAATGGATGTTCGCCAGAAGAGGAGCATCTGGAGGTAGGTATTGTCCATCGGTAGGAAGTGAAATTGCACCGGAGTTGCGTCATGAAATGCCTAGTTTTTACAGAACTCTTCAGTATCGGCACAACTAGATGGAAATACATTCATCATCATCATCAACCTATATTAGTCCACTGCTGGACGTAGGTCTCTCCCAAGACGCGCCACTGAGCCCGGTCTTCGGCTCTTCTCCTCCAGTGCTTGCCAGCTACATTTCGCAGATCGTCGCCCCACCTTGCCGGAGGGCGTCCTACACTACGCTTACCTAAACGCGGTCTCCACTCTAGTATTCGTTTGCTCCAACGATTGTCCGTTCTACGGCAAACATGACCGGCCCACTGCCACTTCAGCTTACTAATCCTTTGAGCTATGTCGACCACCTTGGTTCTCTGTCGGATAACCTCGTTCCGGATTTTATCCTTCAGAGAGACTCCGAGCATAGCCCTTTCCATAGCTCGCTGAGCTACTTTCAGTTTGTGGACCGACCCTACTGTTAGTGTCCACGTTTCGGCAGCATAGGTCATTACAGGTAGGACGCACTGGTTGAAGACTTTTGTCTTCAGACATTGTGGGATCGGCGACGAGAAAACCTGACGGAGTTTCCCAAACGCAGCCCAGCCCAGCTGTATTCTCCGGTTTAGCTCTCTCTCAAAGTTGTGTCTACCTAACCGCAAGGTTTGCCCGAGGTAGACATACTCCTGCACAACTTCGAGAGGCATTCCGGCGACGGTGATTGGCTCTGGGGTGATACGATCATTGAACATGATCTTAGTTTTATCCAAGTTCATGCCCAGGCCGACCCGTCGGGAGGAAACAGCTAGGCTGTTCAGCATCTGTTGTAGGTCCTGCAACGATTCTGCCAATATGACGATGTCATCAGCAAATCGTAAGTGTGAGATGTATTCGCCATTGATATTGATGCCCATTCCAGTCCAACTCAGCGTCTTAAACAAATCTTCCAGCGCGCTTGTGAACAATTTGGGGGATATAACGTCCCCTTGCCTCACTCCGCGGCGCAACTGGATAGGTTTTGACTGCTGGTTCTGGACCTGAACAGACATGGTGGCGTCATTGTAAAGACATCTCAACACTTCGATATATCGCCAGTCAACCTGACATCGCTGCAGGGACTGTAGAACAGCCCAGGTCTCAACAGAGTCAAAGGCCTTCTCATAGTCCACAAACGCTAAGCACAAGGGCTGATTATACTCTTCAGATTTTTGTATAATCTGCCGCACTGTGTGAATGTGGTCTATGGTGCCATATCCTCCTCGAAACCCGGCCTGCTCCGGTGTTTGAAACTCGTCAAGTCTTCGCGCAAGACGGTTCGAAATAACCCTGGAAAACAGTTTGTAGACATGGCTCAAGAGTGAGATCGGTCTATAGTTCTTCAATAAAGCTTTATTGCCTTTCTTGAAGAACAATACCACGACACTCCTGCTCCATGCCCTTGGAGTTCTCCCATGGTTGAGAACGGAATTGAAGACACGTTGGAGTTCCTTCAGAACAGGAGAACTACCTGCTCTTAGGAGCTCTGAAGTGATTCCGTCTTCCCCTGGGGCTTTTCCATTTTTCAACTGCCTCAAGGCTATCTCAATCTCGTCAAGGCTGATCTCTGGGAGATCTTCTGTGTAGTGGCGGGTCAGTGTGGCTCTAGCATCCTCATTACTGGGTTCGGGACAAGATACTTGCGTGGCGTACAACCGGCTATAGAAGTCCTCAATCTCAGCTAAGACTTCCGGCTTAGAAACGACGGTATTCCCCCTCGGTGTTGTGAGCTGCGTCAGATGGCTTCGGCCGAGTTGCTGCACAAACACTTTGGACCCCCGGTTTTGCTCGATTGTTCGCTCAATGCGAAGAGTGTTGGAGCGTCGGAGGTCATAGCGTATGTGCTTCGCGATGGCTTTGTTAAGAGCCTGGTATTCTGGCAGCGTCGCGGGAGAAAGTGGTGTAAGTCGCCGTTTTTCCATAAGCCGAAGAGTCTCGTCCGAGTACTTGGACTGTTTGGTCGTACGTCTTACTTGGCAGAACCTTGTGCCTTCTTCCCTGAGGATGTCCACAATGTTGTCTAGGTCCTGATCCACGTCTTCAGTAGTTTCCAAGGTAGCGAATCGGTTCTCAAGCTGAAGTTGGAACTTTTCAGAGCCTAAAGCGGTTTGGAGTAGGTTTGGTCGGAGTGTAGACTTTACCAAGCGAACGCGTTCAAGCTTAAAGTCGATATTCAGAGTGCCTCTGAGCATTCGGTGATCGCTACCGGTATTAAACCTGTTGATCACTGAGACATCTCTGAATATATGCTTTTTATCCGCAATGATAAAGTCTATCTCGTTTTTCGTCACAGCATCGGGGCTTCGCCAGGTCCACTTCCGCTGGGGACTCTTCTTGAAAAAGGAATTCATCAAGAAAAGTCTCTCCTTCTCTAAAAAGTTGACCAGCATTTGCCCCCTGTGGTTCCTACAACCAAAGCCGTGTGGCCCTACCGATGATTCGCTACAAGTCTGTACTCCTACTTTGGCGTTAAAGTCCCCCATGACAATATTAAAGTGCGCCTTTGTGGTGGTGTGCAAGGCCTTAGAAATGTCATCCAGGACGAACTCCACTTCGTCATCCGAGTGTGACGAGGTCGGTGCATACACTTGAACAACTTTGAGGGAATACCTCTCGGTTAGTTTAAGTACTAGGTATGCAACCCTGTTCGACACACTGGATATTTCAGTGACGTTATCGGCGAGGGACTTATGGACCAGGAACCCTATACCGCCTTGGGAGGTGAGGTCACCTTCGCGGTAGTACATGAGATGGCCAGATTCCAGGGTTACGGTGTCCTCTCCCTCTCGACGGACTTCACATAATCCCAGAATGTGCCATTTCACCTTCTCAAGTTCTACCTCGAGCTGCGCCAGGTGTTCGTCAAGCCGTAGAGTGCGTCCATTATACGTAGCCAGGGTCAGTTGGGATGGGGTTGGGCGGCCTTTCATAACCCGGAGATTCTTCGCACCCCCTGCCCCGCCGTTACCATGACCGCCGCCTTGGCCAGGAATAGCAGGGCGACCGGGAACTGGGGGCCGTTTTTGTGTTGTGCCTATCATTTTGGGAGGGTTTGCCCTAATCGCCACGCTGGGCTTGCGGGTTGGCGATCGCAGGACACAGCTGATTGCACCGTTGACGCTGCTGCCCGTCAACGGCCAGAGGGATTTAGCTGAGTCAGAGTTAGGAGGTGCTATACCGCATTCGACCGGTCGCCAGAGCCTCGTCAGTTGCTGCAGGATGTACCACGTGCAGGTGAGGTTGACAGTTGGAGCTCAAGATCTTGTGTAGCTCCCTTACATCCCTTGGTTCCTTGCTTCATCTACCCGACAAACCGACACACCATTGATTTTAACATCAGTAGAAGCACCTATTTTTCTTATTTGAGTCTCAGTACCCAGCACCATATATTTGGACTTCGCGGGATTTAATACGAGGGCATTACGTAAGGACCAGTCAGCGATCGCATCAAGATCCTTATTATGCTGCAAAATTACTTGTGAAAGCTTGTGAAATACATTGTCATTGGTTTATTCTCGGTTAGAAGTGGTATCTGTGATTCTCAAAAGCCTGAATTGAAGATTTGTCTTAGGTAAGGTTTTGGTGATGATAGCAAAAGCCTAATTCTCCATTGCACTGTCTTGTTTCCGAAATGAAGAAGATAGTTTGACACGGTAACACGCCGGTCTGGATACGCAATACAACACTATCATCAACTTGTAAAAGTTCTCTAATAGACAAAGATGTCAAACAAATCAGTAAGCCTACCATGAGCTCTGTCTCGCTCTGTCTCTGGTTCTGCTTTTGAGTCTGTGTGAGTGCTCACCAGTGCATTACACTGTGTGTGTGACGTATTGACGTAGGATTTATTTAGTCAACACTCACACAGACACAAAACCAGGACCAGAGACAGCCAGACAGAGCTCATGGTAGGCCTACAGTTTTCAGAAAGAACGCTTTCAATCTTCGCTCCATCCACCTAGTGGCCATGTGATCTGCACACTGCACAGTGGTCGGCCATTCTTCCGTTCTATGTTCTATCTCACCATCTGAGGCCTTGTATACCCTTGACTATTGACACGTCTACTCCTGGATTCTAAGCAATGTTTTTCTAGACCTTTCGAGAACAAGGTGATAGTTGATTGTTACTTCTACATATAGAATTGATAGTATGTATAGAATACAGAATGTACCGTTGCTAGTCCGTTAGTCCACGAGGTGGTGCTACAACTGTCAAAAGTAAGCGTAGGAAGCGTGTAATCGATATAATGGTATTCGTAATTTTCATACTACATTCCTGTGTCCCGGAGAACTAGAAAAAGTAGATGAATTGAATGAAAATGATGAGGTAATGGATGATAGAAATGGATCATGAGGTTTTGCCAATGCCCCAGGTAATAAGAATGTGAGTATTTATGACCATGGCATAAGTAGCTTAGTGAAAGAACACATCAGTGTATGTTTTAGGTATTATAATAATATTTCAAGTAGACTCGATTTAATAAACTCAGTAAATTGCATGAATGATTAATAAATTAATCAGGAAACACACACACAAATGAATCTCTAGTCAGGGACTGCACGTATTTATCGATCAAACTTTACCTGAAATGCTGCGAGTTTCCAATCTTGTAAAACGTATAGGGCCAAGTAAAACCTCCATTAAAATTGTACCTATTTGGTTTCAGTTCGTATAGAACACAGCTT
The DNA here is from genome assembly GCA_947578465.1 of Thera obeliscata. Classification (NCBI taxonomy): domain Eukaryota; kingdom Metazoa; phylum Arthropoda; class Insecta; order Lepidoptera; family Geometridae; genus Thera; species Thera obeliscata. The sequence continues at coordinate 287,490 of OX387921.1, read as the reverse complement.
AGACACTTGTCTTCATATGTGTTGTTGCCAGCGTGCATTTCTGGTGTTCTCATTTAGTTCCCGGCAACAGCAATAACAGTAACTTCCCCAATCACCATGACTGGCACTTTTTGGAGCGATAAAAGTGTTTTTCTTCTGGCTGTGTCTACATTGATTGGGACTAAGTTTCATTTAACAGTTGAAGCGTGTTTTTCTATTCAAGCAAAACGGTATTCAGTGGGCGTCAGATCATTTCATAAAGGCTTTCTTTCGACGTCCGGATTAGAATAACGAAACGGCATACAATGCCGATCACCACCACCCGCCCTGATGAATGCTGGGCCACGCGCGCTCTCTATTCGCATCGTACTCTACATAGGTACTATATCCCAATCAATAGATTCAAACATTGTTGTTGCAAAAAAATCTAATCAAATTTGAGCCAGAATAAAAACTTTTTTCCTGTCAGTTTATATTCGAATTATGTTTTTTTATTATTTACAGCAGAACCGTGTGTTGAGACGACTGACTGTCCCTCTCATTTAGTATGAGGCAGACCGAGACGGGGCACACGCGCGGTCTGCATTAGTGTACTCCTCCTAATCGTTCCCATACAAAATGTATGGGACCGTTTAGCCTTCAACGCGCCGCAACACACGGGGCGTCAAAAGTGAAAATGTGGCTTTAGACGTGGTTAACACGGCATTGTCCTGCTTGTCTTATTGCAGTATACGTCTTGACGTATAAATAAGTGGATCGTACATTGTACATTACTACTTATCTATACTTATTATAATAATATGTTACCTTGTTCATTTTAAAATGTAACCTAGTTAAATGATTTTTGCATTTATAGTTAATTAATATCTCAGCTCTAGGAAGGAGGAACTATTAGAAATAAATAGTTCATTGAGGAACTAGAGATGAATAGTTTGTTACCGAAACGCAGAAGAATTAGCTTTCAAGAACACATTTACTTCTAATATTTTTTCATTCGATCGTTTACGCTACGACATGATGTAATATGGCAGATAAAGTTTCCGTAGAACAGCAAAAGCCAGAGACGCCCCAGAGCCAGGCGATATTGACGTGCCAGGGAGGAAAGTCCAGCCATTTGTGTCTTCACTCCAATCTGCGTCATCGTTTAGAAAAAAACCGAAGCTTTATTATCATAAATTATGGACATTAGTCATGCTCGTGTGAGATTTTAGGATAAGGATAAAAGTTATGAAATACTTGAGCAGTGAGTATGTCAGCGTAACTTAACTACCTACGCGTTAGCTCCTTTCGTATGAAATAGTTTTTGCAGCTAGTAGCTATGCTTAACTGCTGGCCTACCATGAGCTTCATTTGGTTATGGTTATGGTTGTCAAAATTGTGTCAACAGTGTCAACATATTCAAACCCAAGAAGAAAACGAATGTGTAGCTCAGCCTATCTATACACAATTTGACAGCCATAGCCATAACCATATGGAGCTCGTGGTAGCCCTGCTGGAAGAGAATATCCGATCCGCGGATCGTAACGATACAATTTTTGTTTGCACACGTTTTTAGGAAACCAGACCTTTAAAGACGGAAGAAAGACTACTCAAACTAGTTGTGCAATACAGATATTATGTAGATCTTGATGTAGACTTGTCTGCTTGTAGGACCTAAGTGTTGATATGCATAAAGAGGACGTTCATATGGAAAGCTCCACAAAGCTCTGATTTTTAGGGTTCCTTAACCAAATGGCAAAAACGAAACCCTTATAGATTCGTCATGTCTGTCTGTCTGTCCGTCCATATGTCACAGCCACTATTCTCCGAAACTATAAAAGCTACACTGATTAAACTTGGTAAGTAGATGTATTTTGTAAATCGCATTATGATTTTTACACAAAATGAGAAATAAACAATAAATTTAGGGGGTACCCATGCTTAGAACTGGGGGCCAATTCTAGACTTTTAAAGATTTACGCTCGAAATAGAGATTTGAAATGTCGCGAAAGCAGTGTCATATCACCAAATTTGTCGAAGATAATATCGAACCGCGCTAAAATGCGTATTCTAGCCACCGTTAGACTTTTACGTTAGACTTTTACTTTAGAGATGTCAGAAAGAAGGTTCATTCTTAGAACTTCCACAGACTATCCCGTTGTTGTTCATGTTTATCTACGTTCCGTTTCTATCGATAGAATAGTTCGATAGCACTAACTTTATTATTGTCTTCAAATAAACACATTTCCTATTAAACGGCGTTTATAATGCGTTCTTGTTGTTGTTTATAATAGATTCATTTTCATTAGATAGTAATCAATGGACTTTTCGCACAAAATGTTAGTTACAATAATTAATTCCGGAAACACACGGAACGTTATGTTCCATAAAACTGTAAACTTTGTTGTTTGTAATCTATGGTCAGTTGTCTATGAAGTGTTGTAGATATGTCATTGTCAGGATCATTACACTCAAGAGAAGGACTCCGATGACTTGAATTTTTAATTCAAAGGTTATCAACTAGATGGCCATTCAATGCAAAAATAATATTTCTCTCGAAGCTTGAACCCCGGATACAAGTATAGACGTTGACTGTCTGATTGACTGCTCTTCTAAATGCGCCATTGAATAATTACTAAGTACGAGCTAAATTCAATCACTCCTCACTTATTGTAGGTTTATGAGAAAGCATTATTCGCGTTCTCGCTCCCAACTTGTATCCCCTACAAACAAGTAAACATCATTGACTTTTTATCAAGAAGTAAGACTAGGTGGTATGGTCTTGGTACTCCAGCCTGCTCCAAGGACCGAAAGAAAAAAAAAGCCCAAAGTCACCCAAAGTATATTAGAGATGTCAATGTCGACTACTACTCACCACTCGACACATATCTAACGGCCTTCGCTCGATAAATGTCTATAGTGATATTGCTGGAATACGATATCTATTGAAAATGTTATGTCTATTTAAATTTGACAGTTCTTGTGATATATATCTACCGTGACAAAAAAGTCACTGGTCTAGAATTGCCCCCCTGAAGTTCAATTTTTTTTTTCTTCAAACCCATACGTGTAGGGGATACGGTTATGCATTGGTCTTCAAAAATGATGTTGAGGTTTCTAATATCGTTTTTTTCTGAACTTTTGCGCGAGAGACACTTCCAACGTGGTAAAATGTGTGTCCCCCACTGTTACTTCTAAAATAATAGAATGTTATAACTAAAAAAATATGTGATGTACATTACCATCCAAACTTCCACCAAAATTTGGTTCGAACGAGATCTAGTAAGTAGTTTTTTTTAATAGGTCATAAATCGTAAACCGCAATTTACCTTTCGACGAACTACAAGAACTTTAATATTATGTTACTTGCTGCTGGTACCCTTCATGAGCGAGTCCGACTCGCACTTGGCCGCTTTTTTTGTCCTACTACGGGTAGGTCGGTATGTATGTTATGTATTACGAAGAAACGCAATACGCATATTGCAGTAGTACTTCTCCGGGCAAGCCCTTCACAAACAACCATTATCGAATTCCAATACATTAAATTCTTGCTGTAAAGTCACAACCACGTTAAAACCCCCATTGTTTTCCCGCGAGCCACTAAGAATACATATCATAACATCTTTTGCTGAAACAGCAAAAGATGTTATGATATGTATTCAGTAAAGTGTTTATTACTCATCCCACTACCCGGAAGCAAGTACTGAGTACGAACAGGCACGCAGTGCTGAAGCATACTGTATATGTAGTTGAACCGCAACACGTGCTTAACACAATGCCAAGACGTTTTAAAACAATTATTGCAATTATTATACAATGCGAGTGACGACAGAAGACACGAGATGAACGGAGACCTTTTAATTGCCTATTATTTAGCTACTTTTAACATCTTTTACTCAACTTATTATTTTTAACTTTGCCTTTTTTTTTGGGTTCTGTTATGAAAAATACATATATGAACTTGTTAAAGATAAAGTATATTCAAAGTGATCCTTGCGATTCTACTGAATAAATACACTTTTGATTTGATTATTTATTTGCCTAGGCATTTGTAGAAATGAGTGGTGACAAACATGCTTACCGAAGTCGGTGTACAAATATGGAGATGCTCGCTTATAATAGTTTTGTTGTCCTTCTATCTGTTTGTCGAAAATATTTCCAAATAGCAATCCAAATTACCATAAATCACTGAAAAAATCATATCTTACAATCGTTAAAAATAATGGTGCCTAATTGTTGTAATAAAATGGCAGTTTTTGATTACATTTAAAATCTCGTAGCAGTCGTAGCAGCGTGCTACGCGCTGGTATGATTACTACTTTACTTATTTGATTACTAAAAAGATGCAAATTTAGGTTTTTGTGAAACGGACGTTTTGCTAGGATGGATCTAATCTCACAGAGTGCATTCCTTCCACACGGTCGGAATCCGTAAAGCCGGCCTAACACAATAGGTGGACGTGTCCACTTCCCATGGACTTTAGTCAGTCCATCTTCCTTTTGTTCCGTGCGCTACGTAGGTATACAAAATATACTCGTAGGTACAGACGGATATTGCACAGTATCAGATTTAAGCGATCAAGGAGAAAAATACGTCAATTATGGATTGTTAACATCGAACCAGAACCTCTCAAAATAGTAACAACCGGTAAGTAAACCTCCACTCCAGCTGTTCAGGCGCACAGAGTTGGAGTGGTCATGATCCGAAGACAAGCACCCCATCTACTCAACGTAACAGTTTTGGAGGTCTTCATTGAACGAATGCTGAATCAGAATGAAGAATTCGATCCCTTTGTTTGGATTTTGTCGCCTCATCTTTCTTAGCTCAGTGTTTTTTTTTAACAGCGTGCTGTAGATATGAACCGAGCTCTGAAACTAACCACGTATTGAAGTATAATTCTTTGTGGTACGATTGCTATTGACGTATTTACTTCATTCATAAAATGCAGAATATTACAACAATAAGCCGTCCAGTCTGTTCCGTTAGCCAACGAGGCAGTGACTCGCCACTCGCCAGTGAGTCAGCCGCTAGCGCCAGTGATTCACACTGGCATACCTTTGCAACGCAACGCAAACTAATGTCAACAATCTGTGTTATTGACAATAGTTATAAGATAAGATTTATTATTAAAATCAGTGGAAATGTCAAGTTATACAGACGTACTTACGGTCCAATTTTCGAGAGGAGGGTACAACACAGGCGACTCTCCATACAAACGTAGTCCCCTATTTCCTCCCTGGATAATGCCTCTAGAGTAACCATTTTGTCTCATAAAATCCAAATCTGCTATACATATACGTGCTCGTATGTTTTCCTTTTTTTCAGAAACTTATTGAAAAAAAATATATAAAAAAAAAGAAATAGGGGACTACGTTTGTATGGAGAGTCGCCTGTGTGATTCCCTCTTAGGTAGTTTGATATTTTTTAATTAATTCATGAATGTTATTTTGTTTCATAAATTATAGCCGGTGTTTATAAATTAAAGAGTATTTGCTGCGCGAAATCTCTCTTCGCTAATTAGGTCGCTCGGTCCTTTGATGTTAATATTCTGCAATGAAGGCTCGCATCCCCTCGAACGACTCTTTTGAACGATATTAGTCCAGCGTCCACCCACGCTTCGGTGATTAAAGCTTAGCGGACATTATATCACGGGCTCGGTAAAAATACGGATTCACTCGGCCATCTTTTTAATTAAGGGTGCCTTAGAGGTGTAACGGGACCCTTTAGTACCTAAACCTACGTTTTGTAATACGCCACCGTTGCCCGCCCATTTAGCTTTGCCACGGAAAGTTATAAACATGTAAAAATAAATAGATTTTTAAAATAATGATTTTTATTTACAACAGAATATGCATTATTTACAAAAACTATTATTATGCAACATGAAATAATTAAAAAGAAAATATAAAAATTACATTTTATAAGAAACTAGAAAATTTTATAATGAACTCTGTTTTCCACCTGAAAGTATTACAGGTAGAAAACAGAGTATTAAGATTATAGATTTTTTATTTAAATATGTATTAAGCACCTTCTTGCTACTTTAGCTTCTTTCCGTTTGAAGTGGTCTAGAGAAATAGTAAAATCTGTTAGCTGACGTAGTTATTGTGGTGGTGTGTGAAGAAACTGGGTGCATGCTAACTATGAAATAATATTAACAAAAGGATATAAGTAAAATTGTTATTTTATTTTATATGTATATTTATAATGATCAAAACTAATATAAATAAAGAGAGTGATCACTTTCACGTGCAATTGTTAATGAATGATTACAATACGGAGACTAGTAGCCACCTGTGACCCACTGAGCTACTGCGCTCACTAATGTAATGGGTACGTGCTAATGTACATTAGGGTTACAGTATTCATACTTATCACTTATAATACCACAAGAGCTTCAAAATTATCGGATATTTCCCGATAGGTTCGTTGCAAACAAATGAAGGAGCGAGAAGAACTTGACGACTTGGGAACCTTGAGGGAAATATCCAGATAATTTTGAAGCTCGTGTGGTATTCGGGGGATTATTTTTCCGTCCCAAATATCGACCAATTGCACCATTCGACGTCACGTGGTACAACCTAGAAAATTTTCAAAAAATTATCAGTATAATATGTGGTGGGCCATGTAGGTTGTACCACGTGACGTCGAATGGTGCAATTCTATTGGTCGATATTTGGGTCGGAAAAATAATCAAGTAAATTATTTTTGTAGAACTTAATAATATGTTTTGTATCCGTGAAAACCTTTAATTGGCTCTCTCGTTTCTATACTATGAATGTAACTAGTTATTTCTTGCTGTTAGTTTTCCAATAAATAAATAAATAAATATGGCACGTGAAAATAAATGCGCATTGTTGCTGCGGTTTTCGTAATATATAGAGGCCTATCACATGACATAGCGCGTCGTAGGTCAGCTGACTTTGGGAAATAGCCTAAACTTTCGTTGGCGTGAGTCACGAGCATTGTCTCCATCAGGCACAGGCACTGACACAGAATCCTCACGAGAAAGCACCAGAGACGGAGCGGAAGGCTCTAACTGACAGATGGGGGTCACTGCATCGAACTAACTGTATCAGATCAGATATTAGTTATAATGACTAAACGAATGCATCTGAAGGCCCGTTACGTGCTCGGAGTGGTCAGTGCGGGAGTTTAAGTTGTATAGTGCTGGAGTTATGATATGTTTTGTATAGTGGTCTCTGCAAGGAGGCCGCGCTGATTGACGCTCGTAGCCGGCGGCGGCGGTGGCGGCGGCGGCGGCGGCGGCGGGTGAAAGTGTACGGGACTTTAGCCTGCTCTCTGCCGCTCTGTTTGACGTTGAGCAGAGGTCACTCATTTTACTAAAATATGGACCAGTTTTGCAAGTCATAGCCATTCTAAATAGAAACTCATTATATTCTTCTAAAATAGGTAGGTACCCACATATTTATTTATTTAATTCTTGAATGTCTTGATTAGATCAATAGTTCAACAGCTAAGCTGCTGCGTGCCCTCCCGGTCGAGGAAACTTTGCAAAGGTCTTAAGCCTTGTGGACATCTAAGCGTTCTGCAATGGCGATTAGTGAAACGCTGTCAAATATGAGAGCAATATTTGAAAGCTCTCATTGATCGCCTAGATGTGCGCAGGCCTTTATAAAGCTAAGCTAAAAGATAAACAAATTCATACCAGCTATTTTGCACTATTATAGAAGCGTGCGTGCCTAATTTGATTCACTATATACACTCATAATAGCTTGTAATTAGCATTTAAAAGTCGTTACGGGTTCAGTTGACCTAATTTTGTGAGACGGAAGCAATAGGAACCGAAACAAATTCAATCAGTCAGTCTAAATTGATTGCTTAGCATAAGTTTGCCAAACTAGATGTATGACCGTCTACGTAGTTGGTCCTCCCAAAGTATTTGGTGCAACTATTAGTTGGAACACACTGCAGCATTGCAATGGTCCTGCTGTTTGTCTACCAGCTGTGTATATACTACCTACAGGAAGGCAAAGTAAAAGTGGCAAAGGGCGAAGGAAAATAATAGTGGACCCATCCTGTCACGCATGGAAAAAAATCAAGACACATGTCATGTTTTGATAAATTGTGATGGCCAAGGACAATAATCCTTTATTATTGTCCTTGGCCATCACATTTATACTAGCCTATGTCCGTCTTTAGAACGCAAGCTATCTCTAATAATTCGAATTTCAACTTGATCGTTTCTATTTGAAATCATCATTAAACGGCTAAAAGAAGTGACGAGCTCATTGGTTTTTTTCCACCTCAAAATTGCTCACTTCCGTCTAAAGAAGTTTCACCTAAAAAACCAGCATACATATATATATATATATATGTATGCTGTATATATATATGCTCGCTTTTAAAAATGGGAATCAGTTTCAAGATTTACAGAAACCTATTTTTTGAATACAAACTGAAATATATTATTTTATTGTGTTGGTGTTGACGTCACCACGGTCATTCGAAGGTAGATGCTGTCGAAATGAGATGTAGGTCACGTGCGTCGTCGCTAGGAAACTGAATAACCAGGGTTTACCTCACATTGTTCGCCTTTGTTTATGAGGATACCACTCGTACCTTATCTATTCTACCAATACAATCACGTCTATCGTTTAATACAGACAGTACAGTAATACTATAGGCTCTACAGTGTAGAGTCTATACAAAATTATAGAGCGACAAATTAGCATTGTAATACGAGATCCTCGGCCGCGTATTCGTAGACGGGTTTGACGGTTTCATCATATAAAAGTGACTGGATAATTTCGAAAAGTTTATCTGGCTTAAAAAGTTTTTGACGCTGTAGTTTTTATGTTTCGTTTCTAAAATGTTATTTTATCCTTGAGTTCATAATTTTGATCCTTGAAAGCGGTTTGTTTCTTTTTATGATTCATCTCGCTAAGAAATCACTCACTGAAAAAAAATGTTTTTTTTAATTTATTTTTATCTTAATTCTTTTGAATAGTGAAGGATACACACACTAAATAATTAACTCTGTAGGGCTCCCTATAATCCTGAGTCATTAAAAATGTTTGCGTACCTATGTATCAGTTTCGCTAGCATGCGTTTATAATTCTTGGGGTACTCAACAGTCTGATCTAGGACTTATGTAAGCGCGCGTAACACGCATTTAGCGTGAGAATTAGGATGTCTGAATTCAAGTCATGTCGAGATCGAGATGCTCACAGACATCATTAATTACTTACCAAATAGCTATGCAGTATAGCCACTTTCATTGATAGCCTTTATCAGTCTTATGTAAATATCTCGTTCCTATCTGAAGTTATAGAATTGGCAATGCTTCAAACTTTAATAAAGGAGGCGAATAACGGATTCCCGTAGTTAGAACCGAAATAATAGATAAAACTTTATGTGGGTAGATACAATTTTACTTTAACACTTACTGACTTTTTAAACTCATTAAATGGTAATAAATTGGTAAGTTTACGTTTGACATAGAAATAGTAGCATAATTATACTTTCAGCAAAGAATCGTTTGGTCATTTTTATAAGCTAACAAACTATTGTCATATATCTGGCAAACATTGTGCCTTGTGTATACTTTCAGCAAAGAATCGTTTGGTCATTTTTATAAGCTAACAAACTATTGTCATATATCTGGCAAACATTGTGCCTTGGTACCGGTAGGGATGCGTGACCCACGACTATTTCACGACTAATGACGTAATTCATCGATTCAATGCAAATGCCTGCGATCCTTTATTCCCACAGTAAGCATAAATCATAGTATATTAAGTATTAAGTATCATATATTAATATTTTAGTTTGAGCAATAATAAGGACGTTATTCACGACAGGATCCTCCGAAGGTTTAACTTCTTGTGACACGTGAAGTACTTGGTGTGAGTGAATAAATTCCTTAGGTTTTCCTTTTTCAAAAAATTGTGTATATGTAGAAACAAATTAAAAAGAAAATTCAAAAAACTATGACTAATTTTGTTTTATTTTCCTAGGAAGAATATGGTTTTAAAGGTTAATTTAGGCCAATGTTGTGTGCAGTTTACTCGACAAAGTTAACACATTGCTAAATAGCCGCTTCTTGGTTCGTGGAAGCCGTTATGTCAATTGACGCAGGATTCACGGAATGGGTTTGTCATCTCTCAAATAGCTTGTTGGAAACTGGACAAAGTACCTACTAGATTTGATTGTGGAATAAAAATGGCCTAAATTTTACATTTCATCCATCAAATTTTTTAATTTCACTCAGTATTTGCTTAATTGAATTTATAAGTCTATAACAGCTGTGATATCACTATGTTTTCCTGTCATTTTTGATTTATAAAAAGTACAAAAGTTACAATAGTCTAACCTATTATGAATTATCTACTTATATTACAATAAAAAATACATCTCTTTTCTTTCAACACCCTTGATATTTCATAATAAGCGAATCTAACGCACTGCAGTCTTTTTAAAACAATGAAGACATCAGTTACTACAATAAAAGTTTCTTCAGAGACTTCGAAATTCCATTGTCCAACTGAATAGTGTCCACCTGCTATGTGCTTGAAAACGAAAGTGTTCAGTTATTTACAAGACGACATTCAGTTGGCATATTCAGATGGGTTGTAGAGAAACGTGACCTCTCTCCTCTCTGCAGACAGATTGGGCACACTAGCCCCGGGCGACCTGGGGACTTTTCTGGGTAAGGGTGGACTTGAAATAAGAAATGTTTTCTTTGTTTTGATGTTAAATATTAAATTGTATGCAAACACGGTTGCAAAATAGGGTTTCTTAGTTTAGGCTGCAAAGTTTACTTACTTCAAAAGTTTTTGGAGATGTAATCTGGTTCTGCAAACCACAGTCCTGCAGGTAGGACAGGTCACCAGTAGCATGTTGCCAGCAGACATTGACACATCACCCTTTCAGCAATTCTCGCTTTGAGCTCTATCTTTGCAAGTTTGCAAAGTATTTCTTGTAAATATAATGGTTTAAGTTATCAAGAGCCACTAGCTGTAGAGTTGCATGTTTTATTCAAATAGTTTGAGTTCAGAAAAACGTGGATCTTTGTTTTCATTTGGAACGGATGACGAATTCATCAGGGTTGAGCAACGCTGACGAGCTGAGTGTTAACAAAGCAATGAAAAGGCATAGATGATCACAATAAGCTCAGTTTGCAGCAGACATGTCAGTTGGCAGCCCTGTCTGCTAGACATTGAATCGTACATTTCCGGTCGCGAGTGCCCCTATTGTCTCCGTCTCATGAAATCCAACATTTCCGTGTCTTCCTTCCTTTGTGCGCCGCAGCTCTGTACACACCGTTTCTAGAAAATAAGCCTGTCGTCGGTCACGAAATGACTTCACTCGACCGAGTACTATACTTACAATATGAATGAACCTGCCATGTGATGATTTCACTTTCTATACCTACCCGCTGATGATGGGAGACGCAAGGACATGAACTGTTTAGTTGGTTCATTCGTAACGGTTCCATACATCCTGTTCGTGATAATTGATATCGAAGACATTCAGTTCATCAGTTTTTATGGGAAGCCGTGAGAAAAAAAACTAGCGAAACTACTACTAACTATAAAGCGATGTTTTTGTTAGACATTACATTAGGCAATAAAACGAATTTGATTTCTTGAGGCTCAGCAAAAAAGCTTCGTACAAAAAGCTCACATTTTTAAAGAGTAGATGAGCAAGCCACCGTGGAATCTTAACTGCTAAGTTGATCACGTCACGACCCTGGCTCGTAGAAATGCGATTGCCAATTTTACGGCAAAACGGATTGCACGGACCATCTTTATTACGTAACGTCGGCACACAGCCGCCGGTACACTAGGAGCAGACATAGCATGCTTTGGATAAGCTTAGGTCAAGGACTATTTTTTATATATCATAGCGATATTTTACAACGTTTCACTGATCGCCACCGTAGAACGTTTAGATGTGCGCAAGGCTTAAGAAAAGTGGCATGCGTTTGAACAATTTTTCATTTACTGTGCTAAATATTCAAATGTATGTACTTCGAGTCTTCGCCGGTAAAATTACTGACACGTGAGGCTGAACATCTGTGAGCCTCAAGTTGATGGACGCAGGGAAGGCAGTGCAAGGAAGGGCATGTTCCTGACGTGCGGGATCTGTGAGGCGATGCCTTGTTATAGGCGATGGTTACCACTTAACATGAGGTGGGCCATATGCTTGTTCCTATAAAATCATACCTAAATACCTAACCACACTGACCTTTCTCCAAAGCAAACAAAGTTTCTTCCTCAATAAAAAATACGACAATGTAATTAGCATCCAAATTTCAATTAGCACGTAATAACACACTTGATCCAAGCCAAAAAAACACACAATAGTGAGAATTCAAATCTTCCGCGTTTAGCGTTCTACTTGATCCTAATCAGGGGAATATCTCAGCAAATAGTGAGCAATAACTGTGCAATTGTTCAAATAAAATCATGATTTTATACGATTCAGAAGCGAATGATGATAATTATGATGATCCCAGCAAAAGTAATAAATACCTAGCTACTCTAGCTTCTTACTGATTATTCGTATTTCGTAACCAACTTTACTTAGTTCGGTACTGTAACTTTGTTGCAATAATACTCTTTTTCCAAAATAAATAAATAGTAAAATACTATCCGAAAAAGATAAACAATTTACAGTTTCAAATTAAGGCGCTTATTCCATCTGACAGGAAGTTTGAAATCATTTAACTTGATAATGAAGACACCGAAGAAGCATATACCCACTTAGCCCTATGAGCTAAGTTTAGAACGCGTCGCCCATGCAGTTACCATATAGCGATAACATTCTTGTATCCCTTACGATGCAGCTTTGTAATATAATGACGATGCATTACGGAGGCTCTACCACCCGTCGTACAACGACTTTCAGTGTAGAACCTTTATCACGTACGAATATAATTCAATTTAAGAATGCCGGCGAGCCAACTCGCTGAATAATTAATGGAGTTATTATTACATAATTGATTTACAGTAAAAAGCTAATATAGTGAGATAAGTAGTAATTCAATTTTATGTAAAATAAACAGTAATAAATTATGCCATGAGTATGAGTAGCTTAGTAGAGCATAGCGACAGAAAGTCAGCCATCGTACTACGACTACATCATATTCCAATGTCTAAAAAAGCGGCCAAGTGCGAGTCGGACTCGCCCATGAAGGGTTCCGTAGCAGTAAGTAATATAACATAGAGTTCTAGTAGTTCGTCGAAAGGTAAATTGCGGTTTACGATTTATGACGTATAAAAAAAAAAACTACTGACTAGATCTCGTTCAAACCAAATATCGTTGGAAGTTTCTATAGTTATGTACAACATATATTTTTTTTAGCTTTATCAGTCACTTATTTTAGAAGTTAGAGGGGGGGGGGGGGGGACCAACTTTTTTCCACTTTGGAAGTGTCTCTCGCGCAAACAATTTAGTTTAGAAAAAAACAATATTAGAAACCTCAGCATCATTTTTGAAGACCTATTCATAGATACATCCCACACGTATGGGTTTGATGAAAAAAAAATTTTTGAGGTTCAGTTTCAAGTATGGCGAATATTATACAAACGTAATACCAAAATGATTACTAGTTTAGACAGATTTTCATTATATTATTGTAATAATTGTAATTGTATAGTATTTATCTAGGTTCCTGAACAATTTTTATTTTAAATTACTTACTTCAAATGTAATTAACGCCAATCGCATTTTACAATTTTTATTCATTGCAAAATGTGAATGGCGTTAATTCATCTACTTGCTAAGTTTCATCAGTCTAGCTTTTACGGTTTCGGAGAAAAATGGCTGTGACATACGGACGGACAGACAGACAGACATGACGAATCTATAAGGGTTCCGTTTTTGCCATTTGGCTACGGAACCCTAAAAAGAGGCTTCAACTAGCGCTGTTGTATTCGGCATAATTATTTTTCAAGACCTCTAGTCAGAAAAAAATAAAAGTGTTGATGTCCAAATTGTAAGGTTCATTATAGTTAGCGTGCGTGACGCGCTATATATTCGTACGTGTTGCTATCACTGATATGATAATAGTCAGTGTCGAAGTGAAACTTCTGTAATCGATTTTCTAATGTGCCTTGCTTGGCTCCTATCAATGTGAGCAGGCACACGTATGCAATACTAAACTATAACCACGGGCTCACAATTTGTTTCCTTTATAATACATACGGCGCAGAAATAGGTACATATGCCATTTTTATGCCAATTCAGTACGCTTCGGAGTTTGTTATATAATGTGCTATTTTTAAGTCCATCGATAATTACTAAAGCATGCTCAAAATAACAATAGTATGTAACGTACAGTCGGCTGCACTGGAATGTATACAATTACTATTTTTTAACCCACGGCGGCGCCGGCGCACGCAAAAACGTGTGTCATCGTAGCTCTCGAACAAGGTCGGGAAAGTAAAGTTCCTATCTTTTAAAAAAAAAACAGGTCAAGATAGCCGCCAAAAAATTGCTAATAACTTTGGCAGCAATTTTCGTAAAATTAACTTGCTAAGGTACGATACACAGGTTTGTTTGGTCGTTTCGCCGTCTGTAGTATCTGTGAGTATCACCTCATACATATCTCACACGTATTTATTGTATAAAATATCGAGAAATCCTTATAGATACACTCAACACGAGGAATTTCCCACCACGTAATTGAGGCTAGTTTTCAAAGGAAAAAGTTTGTTTTAATATCTTCCTCTAACATTAAATTATTTTTAGTCCTAAAGCTTTGCGCACAATATAACTGACAGCATTTCAGTGATCGCCATCGCAGAAAGTTTTAAATAGCAAGGCTTTAAATGACAAAGGTTAGGTACTATGGACAGATTATGAATACGAAAATTGAAGGTGTTTCTTGCAGCACAAGTTTATTTAGACATACTAAAAAAAGGAATTTTGAATTTAGTTTTGATGGGGTTCAACATTCATGATCTAGTGACAAAGCCCTGAGTAATAATAGCTAGCAATAATATTATGTGCTGTATTTTGTCCTTGTTACAATGTTTCTAACAAGTAGCAGCTCTGAAAATACAAAGTTGTGGTACTGTATAAGCTGCGACACCTGCCATTACGAGTATGTGGGTCATTGACAATGCGCGCCGCGGCCATTAAACCTGCGCATCACACATGACACATCCCGCCAATCTCCCGCCATGCCCTGAACCTGAAAAATGAAGGTCCTGTCTATGCTTATGAGGATCTGAGCGTTGTCCAAACGTATTACCCTACGAGTTTTGTGAGAGCAAGACGAGCATTATTTTCGAGAACAGTCTACAGCTTTCGTAAAAAATGTTGTGAGAATTTCTCTCCATCTAATTTGAAAGGTCTGTTTATGATATCGCGAAGGTACTTCACGTAGCACAGCGCTAGTCTGAAGCGTCTGTAGGGTCGAGTCCCGATGATCGCATCGTTTTTTATTTTTTCCAGTACGGCATGGACTATTATATGTACAGCCAGCCACAGATGAGCGCACAGCAACCAGGCACAACTAGTCCCGAGGTATTCGCACGTAATCCTTTCTGGGCACAATGCTGAGATAATGACCAGGAATGTACTTAGGGCCATAAGTACCAGGGATGGGAAAAAACTTGCTGTTTAAATACAGACATCAGGCTGTCGATAACTATTGGTTTTTATGGGGCTGAACAACTGGTATTAGTGGTTACCATGATGAAAGTTCAAGTGGTATTGCATACAGACAGACACCATTTTATTTATCTCTTTGTGTAACAGTTAACATGACCAGAGACTAGAATTGAAAATTGTCGGCATTGAATAGGAACTAATAATAACTAAAAAGTCCAAGTGGCTCAGGTGATACTCATTATTTCTACGATATTTCCATGGTCTTTGTAAACTAAAATGAACTTATCTGACGCGTGCCTTGTAGAACTATAGGGCCTAACCTTCACAAGCACGATGTAGTTATACTTGAACCTATCCATTGTCTGTCGTGGAATTTGCACAGAAAGGTCGTTAACCCGCCCTCGCTCGACCCGATCTAGATAAAAAGAATTGAGTCAGTTAATAGAACGAGCGAGATTACCTTGCAGTACCTTCGTAGCTTATAGGCTGTGTCTTTGTGATAAGGCTCTAAAAATATGCGAGTGGCGACATCCGCTAAGGCTTGCTGTTTCTGCCCACCCGTTATGTTGCCAAATTAGATAGTAATTCGGTAACAGTACCGCAGTTGTAGTAATCCTAACGAGTTCTGTTACTTTCTTTGGTTCGTTAGTATTTCTGACAATTGCAAAAAATGCTTTTCTTAACAATTTTCCTTAGACCCACACAAACTTAGACTTAGAATCTATGTCAGGACAAATATTTCAGTATTAAAAGATGGATTACATAATATGGATAAAGTTATAACAACATGAATGCTATAAGTAGAGTTATTCAATCAACCAGCATAATGCTATTGATACGGCTCGTCGCAGAGATAGCCACCCGTCACAATGCACTGACGTAATGTGTGTGCTGCTGTTGTGACGTCAAATACTACATATTCTTGGGTCGATTTCTCAATATTTGGATTACAACGTCGTCATCCTTATTATTTAAATATTTGCGATACAATATTTCACACCACGTTTATTTGTAAAATTTCGGAGTATCCCAAAATTCCAACCACATCACATCATCGTAATCATTATTGCTCTTTCACTGCTCTTTGAAACAAGTTACTGAAACACTTTCTTGAAAAGTAGAGCAAAAGAGTTTTCGCGTTCGGATTAACTTGAAGGGAAAATTGTTAAAAGCTCATAAACGTCTCGAATATTCTGAGTTTTGCGCATCGGTAAACATTGATCTTCCTCCTAAGCCTCAATATTGACGAAATCGTATTTACAATCAGCAAATATAGCGATCCTACTTCTTGTTATAAAGTGTTGTAACCAAGCGACACCTAAGGATTGTAAACCAACAGTGTGCTTAATATAATATGAGTTATTTACAAAATAATAATATAGCTGTAGTAAATGTACTCGTACCTATTTGGTTGATACTGTCATAATATTTGCGAAAATGATAGATCTAACAAAAGATACGCAGAGATTTTTACCGTGCCTAAGTTGTAAGAGCGAATTTTTGTTGGTAACAAATCATTGGTCATTATAATATCGATTTCAATCAAATTAGGCACAAAAATCATTTGCATTCCGGGTCGGATATAATAATGCTCTTTTTATAATGCAATAGACGTCGCAGGCACGAGCCAATCTGAAATTACATTTGAAGGCGCCGTTAACCGGTGTGGTGGCTATCGGGTGACTACGGTAAATCCGCAAGACAAGACAGCACGGCCTCGGTGTGGTAGTCGTGCCAAAAATTGTCCGGGTGTCGGCTTAGAGATTGCCAAACTGGCCACCAACCCCGATGCGTCGTACATTGACCCAATAATGGCACGAGGTATCACAACACAACAGCCTAGCAAACATAACAAACCAACACGCCGGCGCCGAGTTGACAAATCTATTTTTCATTGCTCATACTCTGAAAGTAGGTCTGAAGTTGCCTGAGGGGCCTAATTGAAAGTAAAACTTTCAGCCCTAGGGAGAATCGCTTTCTACTGACAGCTGTCAAATTATAAAAAAAAACAAGTTCTATTTTATTCAACCATGTTCCAACTTTCTAAAGTCTTTCTAACTGCAAGGAGGTTGTTCAACCAAATTCCAACTTTTTATTCAGCAAGTAGGTTGGAAACCCATTACAACGGTATGAAGTTTAAAAAGTCTAATTAGAGCGCAATGTAAAATTTAAATTTAAATAACATAAAGATAGTATTAAATAAATAATATATCTTCTAAATTACTTTATTAATATATCATCCATGTCAACAATATTTATAAAAAATATGATAAAAATTAGCACTGCCTACTACCCTCGTGTGTTGATTCCTTATACGGCTTAATTATTATATTCGAACTCGTACGTTCAACTATTTCTTTAAAATAAAATAGATTTGAGCAAACAATTTACCATTTTTTAAATTATGAAAATGATAATTTTGGCTGAATAATGCTGGCGAACTGAAGCCGAAGGCCCGCCAGAGAAAAATAAAAAAAAAACACATTTTCACAAATTTTTCTTTCATGTTTTTATTTTTACTTTCCTTGTATTCGTAATGAAAAGCACAGTGTTTACCTCGGATGAAAGTCTTTTAAGTCCCTCAAGCTCCATTGGCGCCCTCACTACGCTCTGGCGCCAAACCCGTCTCGGGACTCAAAAAACGTGACTTTCAACACTCGGGTAACAATGTACTATTGATGCTTTATGCTCCATAGCTATAGAATTTCAGTAATTGAAATTTTGTACACATAAAACAAATTAGATTGTTTCGATTTTTTGATTCGCAAGCCATTTAGATTTGCAAGAAGCCGTTTTTTAAATAATAATCGGTAACCTACGAACAAAATTCGCATTGAGTTGCAAAACCGACATTATCTTAAAAACAGTTGACATTATTTTAATTGACTTTGACATGTGATCGGTATTAGTTATTAATTTTGTGAAAATCTTATCTCTTGACTTTACTTTTGACTACTTTTGACTAATGTATAATGATTAAGTATCTGATTCTGTCCATAATTATGTAAATTGTATTGTAAAAATGATGACATTGCAGTGCCCAACAGGGTGCATGTACTGACTATGCTAATTTAAGAACAAGTGCTATATATTTTGTGTACATGCAAGCAATAAATAAATGAAATGAAAACCGAGGAATTAGTTTTGCTACAAATTGTGTTTTTGCGCCGTGATGATGATGGGTCATCTGATAGGTGATGTAATATGTTTCAATATTTGCAGTTTAGTCATTTGATAGCTCAAGAAGTATTATGCATATAGCACCTTCTAATTATTCGCCTGCAAAACTATAATCACATCAACATGAAGAAGTCGACTGTTGGACATCAGCATTTAAAGCTAAGATCGAAGATTTAGTTGGGGTGGTGTTACTCATCCACGGGATTCACAGGAAAGGTGAGGAGGTCCAATACTACGGCGGGATCTTACGGTTACCTACAAAATAAAGTAGCCATACTTACGTCATGTAAATTTAATTCTTTGAACGGATCGAGGAGACATTTCACACGCGGCTTGAAACCGCCACAAAGGGTGCTTTCACACGGATCCGATGAGTGATGAGCTGATAGCCACCATTACCCATTATTCTATTGAGAGCGGCCGATTGGTAAATGACCGGCGCGGTCGTGCACCCGATACCCTGGTGAGACGCGGACGCACTCCAACACCATTACAAGAATTTCGTATTACTAAAGAACATTATTGTTACTTGAAGTAGCTTATCTTCAAGTTTACTAATGGTTATGAATTGGATTAGGTTCATCATAAAATCTTTAAATTACGCACCCCTTGCTTTCTATAAGCATATTGCTTGAATTGCCTTGAAATAGTTTGAATTTGGCTTATAAAGCATCCAAAAAGTAGAGTTCCAACATTGTGACATTATTATGTCCGTGGCTACGTCGTCACGTGTATTTGTGTGACATACATCCTCAACAAGTTTTTTTTATTTTATATTATATATTATCACAACAACGATCTACGAGTAATTGACTACCTTCTGTGATTGGTCGTGTACACATCTTCACGATGAAATGGTTGTGATTCGTGACAATACCTCTGGTCCTGTCTCCAGTGAAGATGATAATATTATCTGAAACAACTGGAGCATTTATTATCCTAGAAAGGTCGTTGATAACCCCTTACCACCCGAGTAGGTAGAGTACCCGCCGCTTATTTACCCCTCATTCCACGCGATAGAGGTTCAACCCTTTCCATTCAATTATTTTTCTGATTGAACTTCGAATTGAATTGTTGAAATAAAATATTTGTATTAAGTATTTCTTTGTTCTTCTTTCCGCTTCGGTTATTATAATGGTTGTTGTATAACTCGACCGGTATTTTGTTTACCTATGTTCGATTTAACTAATGCAGGTACGATTTAATAAATTTCAAAGCCGTGGTCACCGACCTCGCATCTTGCACTAATACTCTGCACTTTTGTCTGCGACCGGCTGAGTTCGCTCTAATTTGAATTATTATTCTCATTTGCAAGCATTTTTAGCAAAGACTAGGTATACTTACTTTATCGTTTTGAATGTATCACGTGTCATTAACCTACTTCCTACACTACACAGCGCTGCGGCTGTCAGCTTGTACACAGTCTTCAGGAAGTACTTAACGAACTAACTGCAATATTTATTTAGCTAGTTAAAAGTTAAGTCATAATAATGAAACTAATAAAATTTTAAAACGGTTTTACTTTTGTTTCAGGTCAAAATACGACATGGCGTCGCCCAAGAGTTACGCAGCGCTGATGGCATTATTACATTTCTTGGCATTCACTGATGCAGGTACGTGCTTACATTAACAGGCTCCTTTAAAGAAGACTATATTTTTCTTCAAAGAACTTTCAGTACAATCTGATACTTCACGTTTGGTAGAGTCAGACGTGATACTACTAACTTCTGATGCAAAAAAAAATTGAAAAATGTGATTTGTAAATTATCTTAGTCCACTGCTTCATTACGGCTTCATTAGAGCCTGACAGAATGAACTGTCAAATGACTAGTCATTTTCCTCATTTTCCTGAATTGACCTTAGATTCTTGAGATGGAATGTGGCCTATTGGATTTATACGAAATAAATTTTTATACAATATATTTGAGCACTCGGACTAAAAAATACAGTGAAGCGTAACAGTTTTATTTGAGATACAGTTTTACTAGATTTAGTATCTAGGTATTCTTAAAACAATAAACATGCTAAAAGCCGATGGTGTAGTGGTGAACGGACTTCTGCGTCAAACCTCAGTCGCAGGCTAATTTATTAAAATCAATAAATTGAAAGGAATGTGATATTGGTTCGGTTCTCATAAAACCAGCAACGTCTCGTCTTGTTTGTTGTTCGATTATGTTTTTGTTGATTGTCGAGTGACTCACATGGATGGGAACCGAAGGTCAAAACGATTAGTTTCGTGTGCAGGTGTTTGCTTTTTTTGACTCGCGAATATAGGCATTGCGGTTTATAGATTTATCTATAAAATATTTAATCAACGGCAAATATGATACGAGTACCTATTCATAAAGATGGAATGTATGAAAATTTGTTTCAATAAAATATAATAGGTTTTCAACTTATACAATGTTTAAGTACATATACAATACCTTATAAAAACCTTCTTTATCATTATCTAATTCGGCAGTTTTAGCTCAAAGCAAATGACGTTTGCAATTTTTTACTGGTAGGCAAGGCGGAACTTTTTCTCCAATTCAGACTAGGCGTCTGATTGTGGAATATTATGAATATACATACATATAATAAACTCGTACTTATTGATACTATGCTTCAGGGAAACCTATTGTGGATTTGTTTAGTATTTATTTAAACGTAGATTGCTTCACCGAAGGCACACAATTCAATTCGTCTTCTAATAAATTGTCCTGCAACTATCCATGAATCAAGGCTGCGTCGCAATAAATTATAAGTAAATAAGGCCGTGACAGATGAGATCTCGGCTGATGAGGCGCTTCGGAGGCGACGCACGCTCTGCTGAGGTGACTGGGTCTTCCCGCCGGTACTCCTCACAAGGCTACTCATTTGCATACCGACGTCATTCACTGTACTTACCTACATCTTAGAATCTAATAAGTTAAATGGGTATTAGGATGCATGAACCATCCTCATCTTGCTTCATCAGGCATATTATTGTTTTGTAACAACAATCTTATAAGTAGAATAATGTAGCATCGAAGGCGTTTTTTTAACTTGTTTTGCTTCTAAGCATAGCAGTAACACCGAGATTCACCTAGTATATCTGTGGTTTTTCAGTAATATAAATTAAAACTTATCGCGACACGTAGAAGAATGAATGACAATATTAAAGTCACGTATGTTAACGGTGTTTTAATAATGAAAGAAAGGAAAAATTCTCAATTTACTACAAATGCTAAACATTTACTATTCGTAAATGGATATTTTAAACCAAAATTCCTAAATGTAAAACACACGGTACGGTAAGGCAGCCGATGCCGATGTATAGATGCGTATGCGTATGCGTATATGGCGCGTGTGAACTTGTGTCGATAACATTCCGAGAGATAGCGATGTGCGGTCATTACCTACAGCTCGCCAGGACGCGCTGAGGTATGTAACCCTGTCCTCTTAGATACCGATCGAGATAAATGCCAAAGATACTTCAATCTGGTTCTTTTCGTCCCTGATAACCATATATTCCATATCCTTACATTTCTTTTTAGACCGTAAGTTAAGCTGCAGTCATAAAAACATGATGATCGCAGAGAGTTCTTCAAGAGTAACAATATGGAATATTTTCGCATAACAGTCAAAGGTATAAATAAGGGAAAAAATACATCGTGTGAGACTGTTTAGCAGGATTGTGTGATTAGAAAGTAGGTTTTGACTTAATATCGAATATGTTTATAGAATAGATAAGTACCGAAGTGTTTCAAAAATCGGATTAATAGCTGACATAAAATAGCCTACCTCAACGTTTGTTACTCCACGTCTACGAGCTCTACTCACTATTGTCATTGAGATTTGCATTAATAATTATGCTGGTCGGCAACCCGAATCGCCGTGCGTGTGTGCCCAAGGCTACCTATTAATAATAGTAGAAGTGACTACTTATTCTTAGAAGTATGTGAAATGTATGCAATTATTGTCACCATTCAATGATGCCATCGGCCCTTGACCCTGCACAGCTGAGCTGGTTTATCTTTGGATTATAATAGCAGCTCTAACAATAGGTTTTTATGTCCTAAAGTAAAACCGTTATCCTAAAATAAACGGGTGTTCTAAATGCTACAGCAGCTAAATTAATAAACTAAGAGCTTGAGTAAATGTTTGTTTAACGAAATACGCAAAACTACAAACAATAAAGTGGGAAATAAAGTGACGATAGTGAACTCGAAAATAACAATAAACAAAGTGAAATTGTCTATGTAAGGTGCAAAAACTAAAAGCTGTGTTCAATAAATAATACATGCATAAACTTTCAGTGCAGTGTAAAGTGATTAAATCTGGACAAAAAGACCAAAACAACAGTGCCTTTCGCTAAAAATAATAGTTGACGGTGGCAAAATATTATTAAAACGCAGTTAAAACAGAACTACCTGGCACCTAAAAATAATACGAGCGACCAAATCACTAAATTCGACCATTGTCATAACGACTGCTTAGTCGTGCGTTAGCATACGCCGACTGGCAAGTAAAACACCTGAGTTCGCGTCTGGCCGACATATTTATACTTTTTGCATTCAAGTTTTTGATTCTTGGACCAATATTTTATTTTGAACACACCTGGTTTGAAATAGCTCTTTTGTTAACAACATAGAACAACAAAATAAGTGACAATGGACGAGCTAATGCAGGCAATCATGGCAATCGGGAAACAACTCCAAGAAACCGACGCTAAACTCTCATCAAAAATGGATGTGTTAGATGGAAAACTAATAAATTTCCAAAAACAAATTGAAGTAATAAAAACAAAACAAGAAAAACAAGAAGAACGTTTAGATTATCTTGAAAAAGAAATACGGGTTCGAAATTTAGTCATATTTGGCGTGCCTGAACAAGAACAGTCTTACTCGGACCTAGAAAAAATTATCCTAAATATTTTCTCGGAAGACCTGCAAGTAGAATGCTTTTCGAACGAACTTCAGCACGTAAGACGCATCGGGAAAAAAGGAGAAAACCCTAGACCCATCAACGTGGGTCTTACTACTTATGGCAAAAAAGTTCTAGCAATGAAAAGTAAACACAATCTTGATAACACTGATTATTATATAAAAGAAGATTTCCCCCCAAAAGTCCTTCAGGAACGTAAGGACCTACAGGAGCAACTAAAGATAGAAACAGAAAAGGGAAATCAGGCCTTCATTAAATACAACAAATTAATCGTTCGAGAGTCAAATAACACACAATATGATAAAGCCAGCTATGGAAAAGCCACAAAAAAGAGAGCTCCACCTAGAGAACCAAGCCCAAGCACGAGTATAACTGAAAGCAGTAGAGCAGCGAAAAAGAGCAGAATATATACCGAAAACAGAAATATAACGCACTACCTTTCGCTTCACAAAAAAGAGCCAATTACCAAAACTAAGAACAACTTAAATGATCTCTAGCAATCAGCACCGCCTTCTCCAAATTACCCCAATTAAAATTACCACACAAAAAAAAAAGCATCCCAATACGGCTGGTCACCGCGGGAGAGCTAGACCAAAACCCTTCAGTTCAAGAAAAGAAAATACCTAAACAGGGACACAGGAAAACTTTATTTCCATATGTACCTACAATGCAAGACCACTGTCCAGTCCACAGAGCACCAAACACGCTTTTGCTTACGCAAAGGTCCAGTCCACAGAAGAAAGAATGTTAATATTAAAATTTGGTATATAAAACATGACAAACCGCTGAAAAGAACTGGAGGAGGCCTTTACCCGAGAGGGGTCCTAACAAAGAAATACTGTAAACTAATAAATAAACTATAAAATATGTATGAAATAAATGAATATTATATAATTTATAAACAATAAGATTACAAATAAAAAATGTGAATATACAATTTTTAGAAATGCATGTGAAAATGAACTATAATTAAGTATGTGAATATTGTAAAATTGGAATAAATAGGCTTTTTTATTTTTATTTTTATTTTTTTATTTTTATTTTTATTTTTATTTATTTATTTATTTAAAGTAAAACCGTTACGTTACGTTCGCTACGAGAGTATTAAGACGGTGTTTTGTAAGGCAGCATCATACCATGTCGCGTCCGCATGAGTCACGGCTGGAATGTTGTCGGGCCAGCCCCAGCCCCCAGCCTGAGTCCGCACGGTCTAGCATTAACATTGGCCCTAAGCACACCTTTAACATGTTTTGCATTTGGTAATATCATTATTTCAATCGCAAAAGCTCATAAGACTAAGCGTTAAGTATTTGAAGTCACTCGGTTAGTGTACATTTAATTTTGCAACGGTTTTTTGAACTCGTCGGAAACTGGTGCTAAAACCTCTGAAATGATATTCTGCCAATGTATTAGCAGATTCTGTATGTTTTTATGTGCATTTGCAATACCTATTATTACGTGTATCAATAGTCCCTACTATGAGTATGGTGATTATTATATTATAATGTTATGATTAAAATAATTAACCCATAATATGTAGGTACTTGTTGGTGCAAATGCTGAAACTTGCAATAATATATTATAATACCTACTTACTAGCTCGGCGTTTAGAAGTCCGTGTTATGAAGCGATTTATGTAAACAATTCCGCGTTTACGAGTCGATTGGGGTACGCGTATCCAAGGCTTTTATTATTTCTTCGAGCGAAATGTATGGCCGATAAAACCGAAGAATATGATCTTATTTTACTTGTAACATTAATTTACAGAAACTCTCGAGAAAGTCATAGTAGCTTGTCATTATTTCAAACAGTTTATTGTTGTAAATACACTTTCTAATAGCAACCGCATTTATATTTGTCATAATAATAATCGGTGAACGTACCTACATACATCGTATGCTAATAGTACATTATGAATTTCATTTCAGACAACTAATGCAATTCAAATTTCCTATACACGTTTCAAATAACAACATTTTAGGTACGACGTACACAAAGAGCTTGACTCTTTCTTCACAAGCGGTACTTTATAGATTGACGATAGAGTGATTGAAAGCGCTTTACCATTCTTTGGTCTGACTTCTTGGCTTCCTTGAATATAGGGTGACCTCCTGGGAGCCAGTCGAGTCAACCACTACAAACATAAAAGTTTAGTAGCGCACATCGAGATATAAGTACTACGTACTAGAGAAGACACCGTAAATTCCTACTTTGTCCCGTTCAACTGCGGCGATCGCGCCGCACCTCACTCAGTCGCCTCAGTCGCTCTCTCTCGAAAACGCGTAAGTGCCGTGATTTACATGGCGCTTAAGACCTTTTTGCCGAGAACAAATTACGAAGAATAGGACAATTCAGTTATTCGACGTGGCTTCTCTAGTACGTAGTACTTATATCTCGATGGTAGCGCAAACGTTGCAGAGTTACTCCGAGTCCGGGGGCGTGGCTATCGATCGCAGTCGTGACACGCCGTACTATCCCGGCTGTCCCGCGGGATACCTCTACCCACTGTTAATACATCGATGCTTTTGTACTGGAC
Source organism: Thera obeliscata (assembly GCA_947578465.1). NCBI lineage: Eukaryota > Metazoa > Arthropoda > Insecta > Lepidoptera > Geometridae > Thera > Thera obeliscata. Next base: position 261,320 of record OX387921.1, on the reverse strand, counting down.
GCACAAACATGGATCGTGGAAAGGCGGCATTGGTTCCATGGAAAGAGATAGAGTCGACCTAAAATAAAGGTAGTCGCAGAGACGTAGTAAACGATAGGTCTAGTTAGAGTATACTCTAGTTACTATAAATGTTGGCCTGTAAAACGTTTCAAGGTGAAGTAATAACACGTTTATTGAATAATTGAGTTTGTTGCACTCAAGTAACATTATTATCCAAAAACCAAACGAATTTGACTAAATTAATAAATGCAAATAAAAATTCCCGAAAAAAGCACTTTTATCATCATAAAATTGGGCACAGACTATTTGTCACCGGGCTGAAAGCTTTGTATCCAGAATATTCCGCGAAACCCGACGAAGGGGTGGAAGGGGATGAAATGAAAAACGAGGCAGCTTTTTTGCACAAATTGAATACAAACGAGAACAAAGTAGGGTGTCGGTTCAACTGTATTATGTAGTATAGTATAAAGGCAAATTTTGTTCTGTTATTTGTCGATGTGCTATTCCAGTGTTTTTATACTAGTAAGTAAACAAATAGGCGTACGGCCCACCCGATGGAAAGCGATTACCGTGGCCTATGGACACTTGCAACACAAGAGGCATCACAGGCACGTTGCAAAATTCTCAGTTGGCGAATTATCTTTTCTAGCCTCTGTTTTACTTAATTATCAGTATATCATATGACAATATCCAAGTAATCGTTGTGATTTGCTATAAAAACAGAGAATAGCACTTCTATCATTAATTATAATGAAGAGGGCGCATGCACTATAGTAGTAGCGAGGTAGGTCATCATTATTTTATAGTGATTGTATATTCAACGTGACCTCAAATAAATAGCTATTCATGCAAATCATGTGACAATCTCGTTTAGTTTTTCCAGAACCAATTGATCACGACGAATGGTTTCCAATGCAGTTTTGATAACACAACATAAATATTGGATCACGTGCTTGGCCTTGTACAAGTAGGTTAGGTACCTACTTTATGGCTTTACATATCTAGTATAAATAAATTAATGCTTACTTTTTGACTTTTTGACAATAGGTGAATGATAGTAACGAAGTATGTAGATTCATGGTAGGATCATCAAAAAATTCTCGAATAAATTCTCTTCTTCTGCTTTATTTAATGGCATCTGTCCATTTCGGATCACTTCTGGCGGAATTGTCGAGTGAGGATATATTACATAAATATAACACTTTTTCGTCAAGTCAAGTCAATCAAAAACAAGTCGGCCCTACTTGGCTTTGAAAACAAAATGATGGTCGTTTGTTTTCAAAACCATCAGAAACCATTTAAATCAAATCAGAATATCACTTATTACACTTTCATTCCAACTGCTAACACTTCGAGCTGGTTGAACTTTGAGTTGGTTAAAATACCACCGAAATTACACAACAAAACCCAAAATAACACTAGAAAAACAATTAAAATGAAAAAGCTATGCGACTTCCCAAAATGACAAAAAACGAATTCCGAATAAAATCTCAAAGACCATTTTCAATCTTACAAACTAGGCTATTCTATGTCAACTACGCGCATGTTTATAGTGTTATCTAGATCAATTGGTTAAAGATGGTTACGGTAACTATCCGTTATGTGTTGGCAACAATAGGCCGGTTCATCGATAATGATCGGCAGAAGGAGTGAATCACGTCTTATTTTCATTCCGTAGGCGAAGATGGGTTAATCAAAGGAGTGGAGGTGTGGTGCAAATGATGAGCGATTAGATATTTGACCTCGTAAAAATAAACTAGTCTTAGTTCAGTTTGTCGCTTGTTAAAAGTTTGGTCAACGATTTTGCCTCAACAATCCTTGTAATTTATTGAGCCTTTAAGATAACCTTTTCATCCCATCTATTCAAAAAGAGGCGATTGGTTCCCTAAATAGTGCGCCTAAAGTAACTACTTTAGGCGCACTATTGGTACAGTGACACAATGACTTTTAAATTTGGAATACTATTAAATTGAAAAGTTTGAACGCAATTCGCTACGATAAAATACTGGCTGGTAGTGGTAGTATGAAAAAGCGAGCCTGTAGCCGCGGTATTGGTTAATAAAAAAAAAATACGCGGGAATTTCTTATGTATTTTTATTACTTTCTAACAAACTATACTACAAGCAATTTAAATATAATACACAAAAAAACAATTAAATATGAGTTCTAGCAGTGAAAGTGATATATTAACGCCAGAAAATGTTAAATTAAGCGCAGAAGCTTTGATAAGCAATTTGCCTCCAAACAAATCGCGGGAAATATATATCTAAAAGCCTATGAAAATTTTATTAAATGGAAGAATGAAAAAGAAGCAAAGTCATTTTCAGAAACTGTGTTTTTAGCATATTTTCAACATTTAGCGCAGACAAAACAACCTTCTACTCTATGGAGCATATTTCGATGTTAAAAACCACGGTTAATACAAAAAACAACGTTCAGATTGAGAAATATTCCAAATTGATTGCATATCTAAAGAGACTTTCTGAAGGGCACAAATCAAATAAATCTAAAGTGTTTACCAGCCAAAATGTGGAGATTTTTTTGAATGAGGCGCCTGATAAAGATTTTCTCGCTATAAAAGTAAGTATGTAGGTACAGTCGCGGTATGAACACCATTGCCTCAACATGATCATCAACTAGAGTCTGAAGTTATTACGAATACCCAAGTGATATATAAGTCAACTACATTTTCTGTTCCCAACAAAACAGTTACAATAAACTTCAAAAATTGCGGAAATGTATCTAATAATTTGTAATTTAGTTATGTAAATATAAATGATTCTCTACTAAAAGCTTCTCTTATTTAATTTTCTCATAGAGGGGGATGAAAAGCAGAGTGTGCCACACGGTACCAAAATTATTTAACCTTGAGCGACGTACTTTGAATCCTTCGTTACGTTCAGGATTCTACTCTAGGACCCCTCGTTTCACTCGGGATCCTACTCTAGAATCCTTCACTTCACTCTGGATTCAAAAAATCGCTCTCGCCCTAAATACTTTATTTTGGCCCCTTATGACACAATCTACTATTTCATACGTATTTAAAACGGGTCTTAAAATGATATGATTTAATAAGTCGTATTTACCCAGGATTCACCGATGTGAAAAACTCGGTACCAGGCTAGGTATTATCTACATTAGGTCTTTAGACCACGTTTTGTAATAAGGGGTTTGATTTTAACTAAAGTCCTAATTATTATTCAGCCGTTTTTGTCCCACTGTAGGGCAAAAGCCTCCCTTCCCTCTTTCCTCTTTTTTTTAAAGTCCTAAAGTCAAATAAAAACATTTTGCTCAATAACATCGACACTAGGTGTGTCTAGGGGCCAGTATAACATTTATATACATAGGTAGCTAGCTTAACTTCATCAGCTCATATGTTGTACGAGCTCGCTGTAGTCACGTCCGCGTCCGTAGCGCAGTCCTCATGTTGGATAGAAGCGCATACAGCGCAGCGATGCTTACATTCCTCGCGATGAGTAACGAACGATCCACTGTTTGAGCTATTCATTAGCTATTGAGCTGTAAGTGCAATGTACCTTTGCTTTTTAGAAATAAGCGAGGAACGGGATAAATCCACAGTAAAAGGATGTTGAAAAAACTAAAAGATTAATATGTTTTTGATTAACGGAGGGGTTCGGAGTCAGTGCTATTTAAGTAGACGCCCCGTCGTATATTTATGTTTACCAATTCAGTCGTATCATAGAGTGTTGGATTCCATGTCGTTTCAGGGGTTATATTAAGTTTTATTATAATTCTGGGACATTCATAGATAAAAATCTAAGCATTATCTTGACCTGGATCTTCTTTCAGAGCGGACACAACACCCACACAGCGACCCGACCCTATTTCATTACTCCGCAAGCAGCCAGTAACGAAATAAGAAGCGCCACATGCTCTCCAGCTTTAATTAAAGGTCTACCCTCTCGACCTTAATGACTCCGGAGACACTCGAGCCGGCTTGAGCCAGAGAGATCTTGAGGCTGCGGGTCCACCGTAGCCATGCGAGGCACGCGAGGGAAAACTCCAATAAAGTTACAACATTTTCTTTGCCTTCACGACAATAAAGTTTTTTGATCGCGCACCGCTCACCTGCCTCGCATAGCTCTAGTGGGAACGCAGCCTTAGGGTTGACGTATAATGTATTTTTTGCTGAATAACTGAATCTTAAAATAAGGAAACCCTATTATAATAAGGCACACGGATATACGGATATTTTATTTCAAGAACTTGCCCCTGTAATGCGGCTGAAATATCTAACCCAACCAATGCGTTTATACCATTATTGTAATAACATTGTTCATTGCGTATTCGACAAAGAAGGCAATAATATTTCTCACTAAGTTCAGTTAATAAGTTGGAGGAATCAGGGCGTCTTGAATGAGGGTGGCGTAAAATGAGATTGGTGGCGATTGGATTTTGTCATCACCGAAAATTATTTTCGGTGATGACAAATTGTCGCCGAGGATTTAGTTATATTATAAGGAAAATCGGGCATACCTACTGACAGCCAGTTCTAATATAGTAGGACATCACTACGAACGAAGAGCATCACTAATCGTAATGCGTAGATTACCGCGTAATGTCAACAGAGTTCTAACTGTATTCAATAGATGGATTTCGTTCTATCATTACTTGTTCATGATAGAAAATGAGACAAAAACTCATACTTTCAGCATATTGCAGCTTCAGAGAGAGAAAAAGCGAACAGCGCTTTTTCTCTCTCTGGAGCTCTATTGTCATCTAGAAAAAATATGCAACAAAAATATAGTGAAAATTTTCACACGCCCAAAGAAAACTCACTGAGGAAATATTGGAAAACTTTGCCCCGCTTCAGAAACTTATTATGAAAGGTGCCTGTGGGTATCCCCGGGGTGAGTGCCTCCAGCTCGAGATCTGGATCCTGCCGCCCTAGATAGAGGTCGCCGCCCGCCCTCGAGCACGCAGCCGCGAAGGGCGAGGTCGCGCCCGCATGTGGGTACCTACTTCTACACAACCGGTTTACTGGTGCTGTCTACATACTAAACTAACAGTGACCATGTTATTTGTAGTGTATTATCCTACTTAACAAATATAGGTACGTGCGAAAGTTTCGATCTATGTACCTACTTATATTTTGATGTTGGAGACACGATCACGCCACACCGACCGATTTAGATAAAACTTGGAGTAGAAATAGTTCACAACCTATAACAGCATGTCTATTATTTTACCACGTGAGCAATTTGACTAATATTTATAATGATGCAAATTCATTAATTCGTAAATTAATATTTTCAATTGATTGCTTCCGATTGTAATTTTTACGCAATTTACGCATTCGGTACGGTTGAATAACTAACGTGGGCAATTAACATGATCATGAAAATTTGCAAAACACTTGACCAATCAAGAGCAATGCAAGCAACACTTTCTTACGAAATCTTTCAGAAAAACTTGTGTCAATATTTTATTTTTCCTCCGCGTCACTTAATTGCGCGCGAGGCACCGTCAGGCGCTCTGCTACCTACCGAAACTAATTAGCCGTACTACCTAATTAAGAGTACTAAGTACCTACTGGCTCTGTCGGTTTAGAGAATTTTTATTGTCTTAAGAAATAATTACATTTCACTTAAAAGACAACTTAAGATAACTTATAAATAATGTTATACAGTGAGCAGGCTAAATATAGGTTACAGAATAAAAGTACATTTAACAACACAAGATTACATTTCTACCTGCAAACTAATATAGGAATATTATATCGGAACGTTTTCAATCACATGTGAAGCGACTTTCTTTTTAAAACTATTTGTACATTCTATTTTTTTAATGGCTTTAGGTAAATTGTTATAAAGTTTAGCTCCTTCAAACATAATATTTTTAGTGCCATATTTAGATCTCGGAAAGGGTAGATTTATATCTTCAGCATTTCTTAATGTTTTTTTGTTTAGTTGATCGTTTTTTGTAAAAGTTATTTCTGATTGTATTTCATTGTTTAGTAATTTACGTATTAGGATAAGGGTTTTGTATGTATATATTTGTTTTAGGTTCATTAGTTTAGTTTCTGCGTATATTTTTTTCGTTGATGTTAAAAAATCATAGTGGAATAACACTTTAATGAGTTTATTTTGTGCTGTTTGCAGGGTTTTAAGGTTAGAGGTTGCAGCATTACCCCATACTTCTACTAGGTAGTCTAGATGTGGTTTAGCTAAAGAGTTGTATATATTAACACGAACTTGTTTTGGTAAGCAGCTGACAACACTTCGTAGTGCTCCGGTTAACGAGGTAATTTTTGGTTTTATTTGTGATATGTGTTCCTGCCATGTAAGTTGGCTATCAAGAATTAGTCCTAGGTATTTTTCGTAGTTTTTCTTTAGTATAGTCTCACCATTGATGTGCAAACCCGCCGTTGTATCTAGATTTTTATTTTTTGCCGCGAATACTACATAGGAAGTTTTGGAGGCATTCATTGTTAGTAAATTATATTGGAACCAATTGAAAAGAACATCTAAATCATGTTGAGCCCGCTGCATGATTTCAGTAAGTGAAGTTCCAAAATAAAAAAGACACGTATCATCTGCATAGAGTGTTAAGTGGCCGTGGAATTTCACTTTGTGCAGGTTGTTAATATAAATAAGAAAAAGCAGCGGGCCTAAGATGGATCCCTGTGGCACACCGCAATTTATAGGTTTGGGGGAACTCTCCTGATTATTGATTTTAACTATCTGGTACCTATTTTGTAGATATGATTTTAGGATGTTGTATGCTGCTCCTGTTATACCGATATCTTTCAGTTTATGCAAAAGTAAGGAGTGGCTGACCGTATCGAAGGCCTTTTTTAAATCAATAAATATACCAAGTGCTATATTTTTTGAATCTATGTTGTTTTTAATTTTGGTAATTAGATCAATGGTAGCTGAAAGGGTGTTCGATTTTTCACGAAAGCCGTATTGGCGTTCAAATAAAAAGTTAATTGAATTTAGATATGTCGTAAGTCGAGTGTAAATGATTTTTTCAAAGATTTTTGATATTACAGGCAGCACCGATATGGGTCTGTAGTTTCCAGGTTCTGATTTACAACCAGATTTGTATATAGGTGTAACTTTGGCTAATTTTAAGGAATCCGGAAACAAACCTTTTTCTAGACAGCTATTTATACAATTTTTTAGTTCTTCGGCAATAAGAGTCTTTACACATTTTATGCTCTTAGTGTTAATTTCATCTAATCCTGAACTTACATTAGAGTCCAAATTTGTTATGACTTTTAAGACTTCGGTTGTGGTAGTTGGTTCTAGGTGCGGTAATGTATCCGCTGAGTCGTTTTCACTAGAGGTAAAACTACTTGGTAGGTGATATTGTGCTGGTATGCTATTACACAGCGTAATGCCTATAGTAGTAAAAAAATTGTTAAAGTATTCACAAATCATTTTCAGGTCGGTTAGCGTTCCAGAGTCACTTTCAAGTTTAGTAGGTACACTATTAGTCTTTATTTTGTTTTTTGCTAATGAGTTAATAAGGTCTGGTCTGTCTGGAAGGTATTCCGAGTTCAAGCACGTTCTTTGTTCAATTATATTCCAGTCGTTGTAATGTGTTTTAGAATATCAAAACTACAATTTGGAATTTAAACAGTAGGTAGAAAAAGGTATAGTTAGTAGCTTACGGTTTTAATCCCAAGGCACGGTAGATGTCTCGTCAGAAATTAATAATAACTAATATTATAGACAATCCACACAACACTATCTAGGCCCAAATTAAGGAGAGCTTGTACTATGGGAACCAGATAGCTGATATAATACTTATTTAGGTACATTTTTGTTCTAAATACTCCCCAGACAGAGATCAAACATTCACCCTCACAAATATTTGTTCTTGGCATGCTTTCTTCGTAACCGTCTATTGAAAAATACCTAAGACATTTCGAACTTTCATTTTACGCACAAGAAGTGCGTGCTCATTTCAACCAAAAAAATAAGCTATTTTTTTTATATCTCTAACATTCATTGCTTCATGAAAGAGCTCCGGAAACAAAAAATAAAAACGCGGAGAGCATTCAGGGAGATTCGGCACATAAATCAAAGGAAGGGTAATGGCGAGGGATGTAAGGATTTATTCCCACTGGTCGGGAATGAGTCCAAACATGACGCGTTGTTTTGTTTGTTTTCTGTGAAAAGGTGAACTTATCTCACCAGCTACATTGACGATTTGGTGTTAGACGAACCGTGGTGGTAGCATTGAGATGATCCAGAAGAAAATGGAAGCACTTTTAATATCCCCAAAAGGTTCAAACCATAATCTATCCCCAACGGGTTTAGGGCAGGTGTTTTATTTTACACGTACATTGTAGTATTACAAGTAATATTACAATGTACGTGTAAAATAAAACACCTGCAGCTGAACACTGAGGATCTCTTCTTTTCTTGAAATGAAATGTGCAAATCAAAAGGTGAACACAGCACACAGGCTCTTCTCTTTATCGTGTTACTGAATCTTTCAAATCAGTGTAATAAAAGGACATTTGGCAACAAAGATTTTAATTTTTTTAGTGAGAAAAGTTTGGCAAGTGTTGAGAAGGTAGTGTGTGCATGAGGCCTTACAAGCGTGGATGCGAAATGGGCTCGAATCCATCACAGCCCGCACAATATAAGGAAGCATTAAAACCAGCATTCACTCGCTGTTTCCGTTGCGAGAGCAATTACCAATATTTACGGTGCTTTTTATTGAAGTCTGACGGATTCAGCGAGGGAGGGCTCGAATCAGACACGACGAGAGTTAAGGCCTTTAAAAAATAATTTACACTATACAAAATGTTTGATCACTAACCTCATTGAGAATCAAATAATGTATTTGGCTGAGTAAAGGCTGTTACCGCAATAAAGCCTGATTCCGGGACATTAGCTCGGCCTTTGTTCAATTTATGTAAAGGTTTGATGAGTTGTATCCTTCATGGCTCATATTATTGTTTCAGGTCCTCTGGGCCCGTTGCCGATGCAGAACATCACCAGCGCGGACTTGGGACTCAAAGAAGGTAGGCTTTTCAAAACGTTTTGCTTATTATACCTATTCTGTAAACTGCTAGTTAGGTTAATTACAAGCGGTATACGTCCTCTTTCATATTTGGTTACTCATAATGGATGGAAAAGTCTGAGGACTCGTTCAGACGCAAATCATTGCAATTGACACACGATGCCCACTTTTCTATACGTGACAAGCTGCAAGTCTATCGCCACAAAATTAAGTAATGTATTGTAACTGCAGTGCAACTATAACCAGCTCTACCTTCTGTTAGTTATCTAATAGCACGCATTGTATTTCCAGGGAGTTGCGCTCTCGGCGACGTGGTGTACATGTCGGGCGACGAGTTCCCGGGTTCGAGTCCGTGCGAGCGCTGCGCGTGCCAGCAGGGCGGCGTGCGCTGCGCCCAGCAGCAGTGCGAGCCGCGCCCCGGCTGCAAGGCGCTGCACCGCCCCGACCACTGCTGCCCTACCTACCAGTGCGGTGAGTCGCCGTCAACTATCAACATTATTTGAATAATGCACTAAATGGAGCGTAAATGGGCTTCAATGTGTTCGTGGTCACTTTGCTGTTGTGTGCTGGCGCAGAAAGCCGAATTCGAGAATGTCAAAAATGTAATAACGTCCTTAACACTTACCGAAATACAGAGAGCAACCACGGGCAAGTCAGTACGTGATTGCTCTTTACCGTAAACAGGCTGCTTGGGGTTATGCTGTATGAGAGAAAGGATGAAACACGTGACATGTACTTGAATTATAAGACAGAAAACTCAACTTCATGATCATTTAATGCAAATAAGGTGCATCGCTTTACGCGGTGGACCATAGCGGAATCTTTTGGTAGACCCAATTGAAAAGAATTATTTACTAAGGGCTTGTTTCACGGATTGTTTATCGACAAATTAAACACTGACAACTAATTTAAAAAAACTAAATTAGTAATCCGAGAAACCAGCCCTTAGTACTGTCAATACCTGGTACCTACCTACTAATTATCAATCCCGAAAAAGGAATAACCCTGATAGTGTCCGAATGAGCTTTGAAACTTTTTACTGACCCTTTTTATTGTCACTCATTTAAATAATAAATTGCAGAATGCGAGCAAGAAGGGCGAGTGTACGGCAACGGCGAGAAGCTGGTGGACCCTTGGGACCCGTGCCGCGTGTGCTACTGCCAGGGCGGCGAGGTGGTGTGCCGCCGCATCGCCTGCTTCGTCAGGGATGACTGCAGCCCGCGCCTGGTGCCGGGCCGCTGCTGCCCGGAGTACGACAACTGCCCGCTGCGAGGTGACGACCCTTACTACGAACCATTCGCCCTTACTTGGCCTTCTGATAAATCCAATAGCTTTGCAAAAATATTATAGGTAAAACGATATCGTATAGATAGAGCAATGTATGAATTGGTTAGCCACATGCAGTTTCTATTTCCAGGAATGATGTGTACACTTAATGTGTGTTTATTTTGCACTTTCAGGTGTAACAGCATTACCTGGAATGACGTCATCGCTCCCTACCATCACTGCGTCAAGCCCGGAGTCCAGCGCCATTCCAGTTGTGCCTAAAGAAATAGTCAAACAGGAAATTACCATCAAGGAAATTACACCTGTGTCCGAGATCCCCATCATCACTGACGTGAAGATTAAGGAGATCCTTCCATCACCAAGTATCGAAGTAGCTGAATACTCATCATCGAAATCCCCTCTGATTCCAAGAGAAGCAACCTCTGAAAAGAGCACTATCATGGAAAACGAAACATCAAAGCCCGAAAAAGAGATGCCCTCAGTTGTAGAAGTTCATACATCTCCTGAAACGGTTTCTTCAGAAGAGATTAAGATTCCAACCGAGGACAAAGATATTGGTGCTCGAGCTCCGTCTAAGATAAGTTTATCGACTCATGACTCTATTAACAGTGAGATTTACTCATCTCCAATTGTACCTATAATTGCTACTATGGGAGCTCCTTTCGTGACGCCTGATATTCAACCGGTTGCCAGCACTACCAAAGCCCCTGTTTTAGAAGAGGAAGATCAGTCATTATTTGATCATAACCCAGCTTTCCCACCTCTACCCGATGATTTGTCAGTGCTAAGTAACCACGGAGATGAAATTGTCCCAGAACCATCCGCAGACTCTGATCATATGCTGGTGGAACTTCCTCCAACCCCTGATGTTATCATCGCTAGTATTACTACTTCTACTGAAGCAGAAATAAGAGAGTCCTTGACAACTACTTCTAAGTACGCACTCAATACATCTGAACCATTGACAGAAAAATCATCAGAAGCAACAACAGAGTCGTGTACAATTCTAGAACCAGCAAGCACGAGTTCCCCGTTTTTCAGAGAAAATCCGACCATCAAACTTAGATCAGCTATTCCTACTGAAATTCTATCTGAAGAAGTGTCTGAAAGCAAAGTTACTATCACTGACGCCAAAGTAACGGCAAGTGAGGAGACACAAACTGAACAATATTATCATGATGGGGCCACTCAGACATCAACGGCTATAGATACATCTAATACCCTTTATAGCGCAACCACTGACGCTTCAGATAAGTCTAAAGAAACTACTAAGTCTGATGATATGACTACACATAAACCAGCTCCGTTTCAAAGAGTAAGTTTCATCACCACAACCGCTGAGCCAGAGCCAGAGTTTCAATCAACGACTCAAAAAGATATTAATATTTCAGCACAAAAGGAAATAGAACCCTCGTTGTCAACCGAAACAAACTCCAACACCCCTCAAGATAAGACCACTATTTCTATTGTGAAGTCTAACGTTGCTACCGAAGTAACTTCTCAAACTGAGTTAAGTTCTTTACCGATCGAGACTAGCGATCAGAATCCTCACGAATCTTTAGCTTCTGAAAATGCATCTAAAGATACTCTTGATATTTCCACCTCTGATCCTCTTACTGACCTAAGCGACACCACTGATAAACCAGCGTTCAGCTCGGAAGCCATACCTGTCCCTAAAGGAGATAGCAGAGCGATAGAAAATGTAGAAACTACGGAGTTTATTTTTACATCTTTTGGTTCATCAGAGAGCTCGACTGATGCCATTGAGCTGATTAAAATTCCTGGTGATTCTGATAAAAATGCAGCCATCATTGACAGTACTGATGGAAATAAAAACGCTCTTACTGATCTCATCAAGCTGGTAAGCGATGTAGCATCAATGAGCGACCATACTGTAGCTCCGGTGTCAGTACATCAAGTAGGCTCAACCAGTTTCTCCGATTCTGAGGAACTGATTCCAGTAAACGCGGGTTACAAGAGCAAAAATAGTAACTTCAACCAAAATTCTATTACTGAAATTCCGACAAAGAGTAAGGGTGTTCCGATAACCAAACAAAAAGTGGTCGAAATCGAAGATGATGACTCGGCAGGAATCACTGATTCGCTGATTCCGAACGACAAAGTTGAGCCTACCACTCGACGTCCCATCATCGACAATGTGTCCGACGATATGCCTGAGACCAAGACCGACAAAAAGGATATTGAAATAATCACCCAATCGTACGTGCCGACTTTCAGGCGACCCACGAAAGTAATATTGCAGGACCATAAGTCGGGGCTTTCAGATGAGATCCCTCAAGATGACGCACCGGCTTCCGCGTCCTCGGAAATGGTGACAGAGGGAATAACGTCACACGACTCTATCGAGTCCGTGACTGGCAGCTCCGTGGAGCTGACTAGCGGGACCACGGCTGCCGGAGCTACTGCCGCGGAGTCTGCCAACGCCACGCTCAGCGCGGAGCAGTGAGACCCTTCCCGTCGCCATTCGAAGGAACCTCAGCTATCAGCATTTTCTAGTAAATATGTTTCGTTCTCGAAACTGTAAGTTAACGTAGAGACTATTAGGTTATAGTTAACGGCCCTGTCGTATATTCCCCGTCGAGTCGGGACCCCTTTATGATGAAACCGTCGAAGTAAGACGACCGGTCGAAATGATATGTATGTGTTAGCCGGACAAATTATTTATAACTAGCCATAGGGACGGGTGACGCGCCATGCGTCGCTCGCAATGTGTCAAATTATGCGAAATAGTACGTAGCCCTACATGTTAGGTTAAGTATTTATTTGTTTAGTGAGAGAATCGCGATGAGTGATCGATAAGTAAGCAACAAAGCTAGTCACCATGTGACGGTGGGCGTCCCTGGGCCCGCGCCACGTTGCCATCCGCTCTAGCTGCACCTATCTTAAATAGTTACGAACATGACAACAGACATGAACACCCCTAGCTTTAGTTCGTTGTTCGCTCGTGAACCAACCCATCCCGTCGCTGATCCGAGGAAGTGAGCGGCTAAATTCGTACAAAAATGGATATTACCGACTAGGAATTGTATTAGAGTAGATTTAGTATTGAATGTGATCGCACTTACGTTTATGAATGCACCTAGTATTGCGATGGTTGAGTTGGAGGAGGCTCAAGCGTAGAGTAAGTTCTATTTATTGTGTCGGTGAGTTGCGTTGCGTTGTTCTGTTCTGTCGTTCAGTTGACCGCGTGCGGCTTGTTGCTCCGGAAGACGGTCCTTTTCCGCAGCAATAAGCGCATTGCTCGCTCTATTATTTAATTCTATTGTTTTTTTTACAAATAAAAGAAACCTAGACTGAAAGAGGTGTTTTATTTGATTCCTGTTTCACGGCCTTGTCATATTTTTTGGTAGGTATTTGTGTAGTTTTCGACATTAAATTCTACGCAATAGCTAACAGTAGGTGACAATGGGGTGGTCCTCATTAATTTTTGTATCTTCCAAATCAAAATGTGAAAAACTAGTACATGCTTAACTATTGCGTCCAAAGTTACAGAGTACAAGATCTCAGTTGACTGTGACAGGTTATGCAAACAGCTAAGCGTTCTGTGATGGCGAACGCTTAGATCGATTTCGATACTTTTTGTCAGCGTTTCATTTATTGCCACCGCAGGCCGTTTAGATGTATGCAAGGTTATACTTACCCATGTTATGCAAATACAAACCAACATGCTTTAAATGGAGCAGTAGAAGGTCGAGAGAGTTGTGGTGGCCATTTTGGGGCCTGTGACCCAGTGGTGAGCAGTAAGGCGAAGAAGTGTGTAGTGTTCATTAGTCCGTCCTGTTGTAACTTGGCTGTGGCTGTGGCCGGATTCTAAAAAGTACGCAAGCATAAATCCAGAATGAATGGTTGATTTTGTGCTGCTTCTTAAAAATTCTGGCCATATTCCACTGATAGTTTAAGTTTTGTTCTAGAACAGCAACACCGGATCTACTTAAAGTACTACCCATGCCAGACACTTTTACTTACCGGTCTGCTAAACTAAATGACTATTGTACGACCATTCAATATGAGTCTCAGACTACTGTACCTCCACCAGTATTGGTAGGTACTGTACTGTACCTACCAATACTGTACTTACTGTATTTATACTGTACTTACTGTCAGTTTAGTAAGTACAGTATTGGTAGAAATGGTCCCAGTTTGGAAAACTTAGCGTGTGGTTGTCAGTAACCAACCCACTGCCTAAGAATGGTCTTTACCTGATGAGTAATCGATAAGTATCGACTAGCAATATATACTTGAAACCTATAGGTACCTCCACCACAACTTATTATCATTGTCTTAGGTACGTTTTCTAATAAATCTTCACGCATCATGCAATGCGCTAGGCACCTTAATCCGTACTCGCAGACGCCTTTAGTATCCTTTTCAAAAATAATCTTTAACTCTTTGCAATAACGACTGTATTTCCATGCTTCATTTAATGAACTACCAGCCCCCACGGCTTCGCTCGCGCGGTGGTTCATTCCTTTAGTTTTTTTGGTGTAAAAACTGGCCGAATTTTAATCCAAATTACAAAGTATATCTACTAGGTATTCTGACTAAAGAAAATATCAACTCCAATTCATATTTCATAATAAATCATATGAGGGTCATATTTTCTTTATCAATAAGTTTCTGAAAAAAAGGAAAACATACGAGCACGTATATAGCAGATCTGGATTTTATGAGAAAAAATGGTTACTCTAGAGGCATTATCCAGGGAGGAAATAGGGGACTACGTTTGTATGGAGAGTCGCCTGTGTGATGCCCTCTTATGCATCCAACATAGTAACATTGTAATAGTCGATAGGATAGACGTAGAGTATTATTATGAGGGGTTGCCTCACGCGACCGTGGCATGAGGCAAGTGTTCATTATCTGTGGTCGACCCATGCGTTGCCGTTGCGCCAGCGCACACCTCTGACCTGCTACGTCATAATACCATCTATAGCAGGGGTGCTCAAACGGTCGATCGCTAAAGCTTTTCGAGTCGATCGCCAGCAATATGCTTAATATTTGGAAATACGCGGAAATAGAAGTAGAATTTTTGGAAATACGCGGATGTAGTGACATGCGTGACCTAGAATAGCTCAACTGATCCAAATCAGTGCCAGGCGGAAGCGTCCCCAAGATGCTGGCGGCATTGCCACGCTGAATAGCATTGCTGATGAGTGATGACCTACCTATTAGTTTAGTCGATCCCTTGCTTTTAAAATACTATCTGGCCGATCGCCGACACTAAGTTTGAGCACCCCTGATCTATAGTCTATGCACGGTAAAGAATTGCATAGTTATGTAGTAAAGAACTGGGCTCTGAAGTTTAATGATGATGATGATATAATCATGATGCTGGTAATTGGTGCTTTTTTTAATACAACGAACTGATGGAACACGCATATGGCCCACCTGATGTTAAGTGGTACCCATCGCCTATAACAAAGTCACGCACGGGAACGTGCGCTACGATGGACTTCTGCGTCCATCAACTTGAGGCATACAGGACTTTGCCCAGCAGTGGGACGACACATGCTAGGTAAAAAGACAATAATAATTATGCAGAAGGCCCACTCAAAGAATCAAAGATAATCGAAACAACTGGATTTAATCCCTTCGATTTGCTTCGATAGCGTCAATACTTTGTTTGCTTCCCTACACTTCAAAAATTAATAAGTATCTACCAAAGATAAGCAATGTACCAACTCAGATCAGTAGGTTTACCATGAGCTTTATCTGGCTCTGTCTCTGGTTCTGGTTTTGAGTCTGTGTGAGTGTTGACTAAATCAATCGTACGTCAAAACGTCACACACAGTATAATGCACTGGTGAGCACTGACACAGACTCAAAACCAGAGCCAGAGACAGAGCCAGACAAAGTTCATGGTAGGCCTACAGGCTATCATCCGTACCTTGGAAGAAAGGTCTGTCATCTAACATAGTGCAATTACTTCTCAACACTTTCTAAAACTAGGAAACTGTTTTAATGCACCGTGTACACTTATATAGGCCAATTTGGTAGTTCGACAATCGACTGCTACCAGCTAGCTACTCCTAATTCTAATTCTAATTGAGTCGGGGGAATACGATCTGCACTGACGTCCCGCGATGGGGTGTATTGTGCATTGTCCCCCTGCCAAACCTCACCCCAGCCAGCCCAACTCCTTAAAATAACGGAGAAGGACTTTGGGTTGGTGGCAGCAGTGCTCCAGTGAACCTGATGGTGACACGGATGTGGATGTGGAGGGACAAGACTCAATAAGTTCCCTGAGCCCTGTCTTGGACCTCGCCTCTTCTGTTGCGAAGCAGTGCAGTACCACATGCTCCACTGTTTCCTTATCCTGTAGGCAGCCCCGACACAGGTCGCTGTCTGTAGCTCCAGTCTTCATGAGGTGGTAGTTGAGGTCGCAATGGCCCGTGATGATTCCTACCATCAGTTTTAAGTCTTCTCTTTTCATCTTGAGTAGGTTTGTTGAGATGTGCTTATCCATCGCTGGCAGCATCGTTTTTGTGTGTTTGCAGTCTGATCTGCGCTCCCATTGCTTTTGATGCTCCTTGTGGGAGTACATCTTCAGTCTATTCCTTATTTCAGCCGATGGGGGCTTGCAGAGACCTAAGTCGTCTCCTACATATGAGTAGCTCTGTCTGGCTCTGTCTCTGGTTCTGGTTTTAAGTCTGTGTGATAGCTCAGCAGTGCATTATACTGTGTGTGTGACGTTTTGACGTAGGATTTATTTAGTCAACACTCACACAGACTCAAAACCAGAACCAGAGACAGAGCCAGGCAGAGCTCATGGTAAGCCTACTGGTGTCAGGTATCTGGTAAGACCTTTGGTTGATTATATAGGCCGAAAACGAAAAGTTGGAAAGTTATTTGCTATTCAATTTGGTCACTAAGCAACGTTTTAAACAGTGGTCAAAAGCGTTCTCGACCTAATTTGTAAATCTTACTATAGCACATGGCTTATTGGCTTGCGCACATTTAAGTGATGGCGATGGCGACCAGTGAAACACTGTCAAATATTGCTGTCATATTTGACAGCGTCTCACTGATCGCCATCGCAGATCGCTAGATTTGCGATATAAAACCGTCTAAATAGTGCAGCGCTGGACGTTCATAACTCAAGATGAACTACATCAAGCTAAGCATCTTGCTAATGAGCACTCACATTCACTCTGTGTTTACAAAAGCCGTTGCAAAATGAACGATGAGAAATACTGCATTTATAATTTTATGTAGCTCTTTGCTTTGAGCAATTACTTACCTAATACCTAAGATTGTTATAATCATCAAAAACGTACCACTCTTGGATATTTGGTTTCTTGCAACACGCACCACTGAGCTTCGTCTTCGGCTCTTCTCTACAGTCTTCTTCTTATCGTGTCACTGATTCTTTCGAACCAAGTGTGGTGAAAGGATTATAAGTGCGCCTCAAAGACGCTCCTTTCGTGCAATTGGCACATATTTTTAAACTTTTAAGGTTTCGTGAGGAAACCGGCATATTGATGCCGGTTTCCTCACGATGTTTGCCTTTACCGTTTGAGAGCACTGGCATAGTGTACGTAAATTGGGCAGAAAAACTCATTGGTACACGACTGGATTCGAACCCACGACCTTATATAGGATCGAAAGGCGGGGCCGCTACCACTAGGCCACCAGCGCTCTCAGCGCTCTCTACAGTTAAAGCACAGCAAGATGATGAACACCTTCTGCCAAATTTTCAAAGATGCCACTTGTGATGCCGTCATGATCATTTGAAACATTTCTGTGGCTTTTACAACAAAAAAACTGACGCAACAACGTGATTGCCTACTCTTGAGAGGCTGAAGATTTCTCGGAATATTACATTTATGATAACTAGTAGGTATTGTTTTGCGCACTTATTCATATAAGCGTTCTCCGGTCAATGCAGTCAAATATCGCTGTCATATTCGGCAGCGGTTCAAGCGTTTTCCGGTGGCGATCAGTGAAACGCAGTCAAATATCGCTATCATATTGGGCAGCGTTTCTCTGATCGCCACCGCAGAACGCTTTGATGTGCGCAAGGTTTTAGTAAGATATGAAGACCTTGTCTTCTCATAGATCCGCGCTGTTCCCGTTCCGGTTCCGCCTGCTGAGGGACTGTGTGGGGCCGTTGGAATATTAGACATTCAGAAGTTGTCACGTGGTCAAATTTCTGTTCCTTTTCAGCTGCAATTGTTATCCTGGATTTCAGAAGATGAGTATCTACACCGTTCTACTTGTCACCACCAAAGGTTGATTTTCTTGGTTGACTGGTTCGGCCTAAATGAGTCAATAAAAATTAGAAAATAATGAATCAATTTTGGTTCCGACCATTCAATACGTGAGTATTATATTCCAAATAACCTCATTATTAATCATTTCTGTTTTTTCACAGTAGTAGGTATTACTGTCAATTATCATCTAACTCTTAAAATGGCTTCTGTTTTCTTTGTATGTAATAAGAAGTGACAACAGTTACTTTGTCCTCTTCCGCGTACCCTAGCTCTACTCTAGCTACCTTTCTATTCCTTCTAGATCTTTCCATTTTTTATTTATGTAAATAATAATACTCGTGTCGTAATCCGGATGTGGATCGATCACATTATCGATACGATGTAGCTTTTGCAAAGTGATTCCAGTGCGTGTCGTTTTAATCCTCTTCCAATTTTGTCAGGCTATGAAGGTAGCGTAGAGCGACCATCGGAACTATGACCTTTGTCTAAATTCCTACCATTTAAAAGTCCAGCTTAGGTTTGAACTAGATAGTGCACATTAAATTCTATAGCTTCATTTCTCGTAAGATGCCATTTATGATGAGAAGCAACATCTCCTGGGTACATTGCAGTATCGGAACCATTCTCAGAACCGGGAATTTTCGCCCGATACTGGGCTCGGAACCGGGAATTCCCGGGAATTTCGATACTTTCGATACTGACTTAATTTTTTTAATAAAAGTGACCGTAAGATGTACAATGAAAAAAAAACTACTGAAAAAAACACTTTGTATTATTGAGATATATTTTTTTATTCAGAACCGTAAACTAACCCTCACACAACCACAAAATACACGTTTATTTTTTACAATTTATAGGTTTGCGTTTGACCGCTATCTCACCTGCTGTTAAGTGATGATGCGGTCGACGATGTAGCACGCTTACCTAGAAGATACCTATTCACTCTTCTCTTGAAAACGTCCAATTTGTAGGTACTCGGAAAGACAGACGCCGGCATGGAATCCATTCCTTGGCTGTCCGCAACATAAAAGTTGAAGCAAAGCGCTTGGTACGAACAGTTGGAACATCAACCAGGTATGGATGCCGCATTTCCGTGCGTCTAGTTGTCCGATGGTAGAATGGGGATGGGGGAACTAAATTGTGAAGTTCCGTAGCATACTCTCCGAAATGTATCCTGTAAAATACCGATAGACTGGCTTTTTACGGTGATGTTCGAGACTTAGGAGCTTGGACTCGACTAGAGTGTCGCTACCAATGAGCCTTTTGGCTCGTCTCTCAATAGCTTCCAATGCCTAAAGCTGGTATTTGGCAGAGCCATCCCAGAGATAAGAACAGTACTCCATACACGACCGGACTTGTGCTTGGTACAGGTTAAGAAGCTGTCCCGGTGTGAAGTACTGTCTCACCTTCGATAGAATGCCTAGCTTCTTCGCAGCTGTCTTGGCTTTGGATTCTATGAACGAGCCAAAACTCAATTTACTGGTTAGCGTAAACCCTAGAAGCTCTAGTTGGTCTGAAATCGGAAGGGATACATCTCGGAAAGTAGGAGTTAGGTGAAATTGACTCCTCTTAACGGAAAATAGACACGCCTGTGTTTTTGAAGCATTGAACTTCACCAAATTGGCATCGCCCCACTCTGCGACTACCTTCAGCGTTAAGTTCATGCGTTCAATCATTGCCTTTCTATGAGACTGGATCTGAGATCCACTGGAACGTGCTTCAGGTATGTATCTCTCTACAACGGTGCTGTCGTCTACATACCCAATGATACCGGGCCTAAGCAGATCGTTGATGTGCAGCAGGAAAAGTGTTGCAGAGAGAACTTACCCCTGAGGAACTCCAGCATTAATTGCCATTTGATCAGACGAGCAGCCGTCAACGACTACTCGAATTGATCGGTCCCTCAGAAAGTCTGATACCCAAACACATAAGCCAGTGGGTAATCCATACGTAGGAAGCTTGCTTAATAGGCTGTCATGCCAAACCCGGTCAAAAGCCTTCGAGATATCCAGAGTAACTGCTAAAGCTTCTCCGTTTCTCTCGATGGCTTCACTCCATAAGTGAGTGACATACGCTAGTAGAAGGTCTTCTGTTGACCGATTTCGGCAAAATCCGTATCCGTATACTCAGGAAGACGGTCACTCAGGATATTCTCATTTATTTTGTGTATATCTTCATTATTATAATGCTAAAACTCTCTGTGCGTGCACGCAACAATCAAAGCTAGGTTATATCAAAGTTATATCGAATATCCATCAAATAAATCAACAGTTAGAACTGACAGTAAACTATGTACGTTATCTAACTAAATCAGCTCAGCAAAGATATAGCGAAATATCAGCAAGGCGTAAGTTGAATGTAAAAGCATTTCCATCTTTCGTAAAGAAAGCCGTTCATGTTATTTTGGTTCTTTTTCTAACAGATTTTATCATAAATAGTAACGAACATCTAACTAAGATTTTGTCATAAATAGTAACGAACATCTAACTAAATATGAAGATTGTATAGGTCATTTTCGTTTTGTCTTGTCCGAAATTCTTGAGATATTATCTGAATGATATAAATTATAGGTTTGTAATTTGTCAAAATATCTAGTAATGTATACAGAAAAGAGAAACTGAACGCATAGCTAGTGTTTTTTATCGACATTTATTTATATCGTACTAGAAAACACCAATAATTGATCATTGTCATCAGTATCGAAAGTATCGAAAGTATCGGGAATTCCTTCGTCGAGAACCGGTACTGGAAAAGTTCTAAATCAGCGATAATTCCCGGTACTTTCGATACTGATACTTCCCGGGAGCATGCCCTAGTACATACACCAAACACGAGTCGCGGTGAGAAATCCGCCGGCCGAAGGGGGTTCCTAACTGGTGGCTTGCACTGAACGGGAGTAATGTTAAGATTCCCATATTTCTTAGTTTACGATTGTCAACAACTTGCACATAAATTAGTTTTTAGCTTTACGGAATCCAAAGAGTCCAAAGAGTCCAAAGCGTCTCCATAAACGCCGATACAAAAGACATCGACGCGCTCCAGCTAAAACTGACACAATCATGATCTTTGAAGTACCACTGGTTCTTTTTAGGGTTCCGTAGCCAAATGACAAAAACGGAACCCTTATAGATTCGTCATGTCTGTCTGTCTGTCTGTCCGTCCGTATGTCACAGCCATTTTTCTCCGAAACCGTAAGAGCTAGACTGATGAAACTTGGCGAGTAGATGTATTCTGTGAATCGCATTAAGATTTTGACACAAAAATAGAAAAAAAACTATAAATACTTAAAACTGAAACTCAAAAAAAATTTTCATCGTGTGGGGTATCTATGAATGAGTCTTCAAAAATGATGTTGAGGTTTCTAATATAGTTTTTTTTCTAACTGAATAGTTTGCGCAAGAGACACTTGCAAAGTGGAAAAAAGTTGGTCCCCCCCCTCTAACTTCTATAATAAGAGAATGATAAAACTAAAAAAAATATATGTTGTACATTATATGCAAACTTTCAACGATATTTGGTTTGAACGAGATCTAGTCAGTAGTTTTTTTTTATACGTCATAAACCGTAAACCGCAATTTACCTTTCGACGAACTACAAAAACCTTTATATTATGTTACTTGATGCTACGGAACCCTTCATGGGCGAGTCCGACTCGCACTTGGCTGCTTTTTTTTGGTTAATCTGTCTTATGTGACATAAGTTATGTCAGTGATAGAAAAAAAATTAAGTGTGAAGAAAAGTTTCATAGCTTGAGGCTTTTATGCTGCAGTTCATTTTGATAAGCTCGGGCAACGGGACACAAGCACATATTTGTTTTATAAATGTGTGAGAGTGGTCCTCGCTGGTTCCATGGCCTCATCAGATCGTCAGGACAGTTGCGCAGGCACCTCCTCGCAGTGAAAGTTCCCGCGGGGAGGGGGCGGCTATATGAAGCACGTCGCAACGCCCGCGGGCCACTCCCGCCCAACCTTACAGGTGAGACCTAACTAAATACTACACCTAAATAGGGCGCACTATCGAAACATTCAAATAACGCATCGGATTCAAGTTTCCAACTAATTTCATACAGTCACAGTGAGTAGAGAATTGGTAGATGTACCTCGTGTTTATCAACCACGGCTCAACATCCAGTGCCAAGTGCATCCCTAGCGTGAAGTCATAAGTGTTTAAGTGCAAATGTGTGTAATTGCTATTAACTTTGTAATTGTTGGGTGACTCGAGCGTTTATAGTCGAATAAAAGTATGATTGAATAGGTGTTTGAGAAAAGATAGTAAATCTTTCAGGATCATTTATGTACCACTTACAAATCAGGTAGCTCATATCTTAAACCTTAATACCAACATCCTGTCTGTATGTGTGACGTGGTGTATGTAAAAGTGGAAGTGTGTGTGCAACTGATTAGAGTGCTTTCATATGGCATCGGCTCGTATCTGGTTTGTTTATGTAACACTATTGAGACGTCGTCATCGATATGAGTTTTGTAATGTATTATAGATGTTATGTAAATGCGTTTGAAGATTCCTTTCCATCAGATAAGTTTTAAATATGCTCATCACTATTACTATGTTATGTGTTTTAGCCGTGTCTACCGTTAGCGAAGGTAAACATTCTATGATTTTTGAACTAGGAACCTGTACCTTTCTTATAACTCCTCAGACTTTGAGTCCAGCATCATGCAGTCGTACGTATTCTGCCTTTTGGTGGTGGTGGCCGCAGCAGCTGCTCTGCCGCAGCGCGAGGGTGCTGCCTACACCAAGGAAGCCATCAAGCAAGCGCAGAACACCCACCTCATTCCTCATGATGCTGTTATCCAGAAGGTGAGATATTCATAGACATAAATCGCTACGTATTTTTAGGCAGGGTTCCTGTAGCTAGTTTTGTATAGTGTCTTTTTTAAGGCTATGTAAGCATATAATGTTAGGACACATTAGTCCTGAGATGTGCTACTAAAGTGATAAGAACAAAACATTTTAATTACTGCTAATAAGCCTATCGCACATAGAAACGTTCTGCGGGGGTGAAACGTTGTCAAATATCACTGTCATATTTGACAGCGTTCCACTGATCGCTACAGCAAAACGCCAAGATGTGCGCAAGGCTTTAAGATTTCGAGATGCTATCAAGTTTGTCAAATTGCAAGAGCCAAAGGGAAACAAAACAGTTTCACACTAACTGCATGAAGAAAAGTGCAGCTGACGGTTCCTAATGCAGTAATTGCTATCTGCATTTACATCTATCTAAGTGCTGCCAGTCACCACACATCGTTACTTAACTAACTCTTAAGATCACAATCCGTTGAGGAATTCTTCCAACTCCTTTCTAATCATAAGTCACGACTTAAGTCACATGCGTTAACCAACATACTCTTCATTTTCTTGAAGTCAAGCTTCTAATTATTGTGAAAGGGCGCAATGAACTTGTGTTCTTATTGGCTTGGAAATGGCGCCTAGATTCACCTGGGTTTAAATTTTGTCTTAAGAAATTTCGTCCAAGTAGTCGTGAGTTCCGAAAACAATCAAATCTCATGGATTTATTTAATCAAGGATTAAATGATTATCCAAATGTCCTCAGGTCCAGGAAGGTATTGAGCTAGCAGCTTACGAGTCCATCCCCGGCAACCAGAGGATCAGTCTGCGCGAGATCCTCGGCGACCAGGTCCCCAACGAAGTGATCAACAACCTCCAGGGTCAGATCGACCAGATCGGCCGTCATTAGGATAGCCTCTAGAGTCTAGAGTCTAAGAGCTAATTATACATAGACGCCTGCTCCAGTAATGGAGCAGTGATCACAGTGACTGGAAGTATCGAAGCTGTTACTTTAGTATTTATCACCGTTTGTTTAAAAGATTGATTTATTATTTATTAGTGATGCAAGTCCAGGCCGGGAATGTGATATTGTGAAACATCTTTTTATACCTTTGTTCGTAAGTAATGTAATAAATTTGGTCGTGATGTCCACCAGCTGGTTTTATTTACGTAACTTATAGGGCGACATGATGATAGAAGCGAATGTGATCCGTGATCCGATTGCATAAGGTCGGTTATTGTGTGGTAACGAGCTCAGTGACATAATAGTTAATCTGTTGGATATGCATCGTGTTTCATCTTGGGCTATAATTGATGTCACTTCCAATAATTTACCATGTTGTTCAAACACTTGGTCATTGAGAGTACATGCCTTATATATAACTTGTGATAGATACCTATTGAATTTTTAAATTCATGATCATAACAAAACTAATGCAAATAGGTAAATATCTTGTTTCTGGCACATACCTTATGTCATCATCTTGTGCTCTATCAAGTAATAATATTCGGCCTAAATTTCACACCTATAACGGTCACTAAATTAAAATACACAAAACAATCAGCGAATACACATGACATTCATATGTTTTGTTTTAATGATTTGACGAACCAATTTTTCAAGCGATAAAAGCACAAAAGTTTATTCATTATTAACCTTTAAATAAGTACTTTCTGATTTAGAACTGAATATTGTAAATGTAAAGAAGAAGCAAGTTCCTCAAGTTCCTGAACAGTAGTCATTTGAAGAGTTTGTTACCGACGCAATGGAAATGGAAGGTCGACGCTCGCGCGGACACGTTTCTAATAAAATTAATGTAAATAGTTGTTGGCAATTTAACTGCCTACTTAATATATGTAAATGTACATGTTACGTATCATTGTGTACAGTTATATTATGGACACGGCATAGACGTCAGTACTTTTTGATTACTTAATGGTACGTAGTGGTTTATAGACTCCATATCATAAAATCGTAAATTTTTACCCAAATGACTTTAGTCTAAATCATTCCTAATATCAGCCTAATGTAATAATGTATATTAATGATCTAGATCTCATTCAAAGCAGCATCAGTACAATCTCCAAGTGCGAGTCGGACTCGCCCATGAAAGGTTCCGTAGGTAATATAATATAGAAGTTCTTGTAGTTCGTCGAAAGGTACGTTGCGGTTTACGATTAATGACGTATTAAAAAAAACTACTTACTAGATTTCGTTTAAACCAAATATCGTTGGAAGTGTACATAGTAATGTACATCATATATATTGTTTAGTTTTATCATTCTCTTATGGTAGAAGTTAGAAGGGGGGGACCATCATTTTACCACTTTGGAAGTGTCTCTCGCAAAAACTTTAGTTTAGAAAAAAACGATCTAAGAAACCTCAACATCATTTTTGAAGACCTATTCATAATTACCCCACACGTATGGGTTTGATGAAAAAAAGTTTTTTGAATTTCAGTTCTAAGTATGGGGACCCCCAAAATTTATTGTTTTTTTTTCTATGTTTGTGAGAAAATCTTAATGCGGTACACAGAATACATCTACTTACCAAGTTTCATCAGTGTAGCGATTATAGTTTCGGAGAAAAGTGGCTGTGACATACGGACGGACAGACAGACATGACGAATCTATAAGGGTTCCGTTTTTGCCATTTGGCTACGGAACCCTAAAAAGAAGATGGGGTCACAATTCGGCTGTATTTTTTTATTTTTATAATGTGCAATATATTAGTTTATTTTTTTTATAATTCATAGAAGTCCTTCGACGACTAGATCTTTTGAAAACATTCATTCAAAAACATTCTATTGAAAATAGTAATTTTATGTTAAAGACCTACTCACAGTTTCTTTTGGCAGTGTATTAAACCATTGCGAAAGCTGAACAAACAAACCAAACGTGTCGGAGGAATATCAATCAATTGATGAATAATCAAATGTAAACAACACTAAACTACGAAGCCTTTGCACCCGCTGTTTCAACACCTCTTTCACTTTCAATGCGTTTCTTTGTTTTTTTTGTTTCATCATTCTCCTTTCCTCATTCCCCTATATAGGCAGAATTGGCTCTTTCTTGGTTACCCTGGTTTCAATCAGTAAATTATAGTAAGTGCGATGGCAGGTACTCTATGCTCCATAACAAATAAGTCACAAAACCAGTTATGGTAAAGTTCTGTTTGCCCTAGCTAGGGGCCCATACAAAATATGTCTATAATCATTAATATTCAAACTATACTGAGGGCTGTTTCACGGAATGCTAATCAACCAATTAAATATTTAGACAGATTGTTTATCCCAAATTTGGGAAGCAATAATTTCAGATACATAGCTGTCAAATAAATAATTGACCGTTTAAAAGCGATCCTAGTAGTAACTAAATAAATATTTTGTTGAATTTGAATTTGTTGATATGATAAGCATTCCGTGAAACCTTTTCCCTTAGTAATTCTTACACAGTGGCCAAACGTCTATCTGTGAGTTTGTTTTGCCAATTTTGTCAATGATTGTTATACAGGAACTACAAAATAATATATTTGGAATCTTTGTTGAAATTGTGAATTTATTTAAGAATGTAAAGATTCCAAATACTTATATTATTTTGTAGTTTTTGTAGTCTCTTTACGTAGGAAAATATAGTACTAGAAAGTACTATATTTTCGTACGTAAAGCGGCTTAGTTCCCGCTTTTGTCGTAAGAGTTGAGTCGTGGCGCGGACTCTAGAGACGCTACAATATGAGCCTCGCAGTGGCGATATCTTGTAGCCAACTCGAAGACTTCATTGTAACTCATTCCTAGTGAGTGAAGTCAAACATCACTACTTGCGTGCTCTTGTCACCAGATGGCGTTACTAACAATTATATGAAAGCTAGAAATGAAGGATTTGATAACTCGATAGAGAGAACCTCTATCTACCCCTTGCATGCAATTGTTGTGCTTGGGAGAGTTAAATATTTGCTACAGGTACTTACTCATATTTTCTTCATTTAATAAACCTAAGGACAACGTAACTCGAGATTTGAGAGGATGTGTACCATTCTACCCTTCTACATTCATAAACCGTATTTTTTTAAATACATTATTTCAATTGAAAACCTAGGTCTCTAATTGCAGTAAAACCCCATTCACGTACCCGCAGGTATATAGGTCCCTATCCGCTTACTTATACGGCTCAAAGAGCATATTGCCGAGTCGCGCAGTTTTATTTCCTCCAATTATGAAATATGGGCCCGAGAGAAGTTCTACCCACAATTATCCCCTAATCAGACGCTTATCAGTGGCGAAGGTGTGTGGAGAATGCACGTTAGGCCGACTGCACACGGCGCGGTTCAAACGCGCCGCGGCACGTAATTGCCGGCGCGGCATGACATCCGCGCACCTCGGTAATTATTGTGATACATTGTAGTACAAACTCCGCTGGAACTATCACAGCACAGGGCTGCACTGGACATGGTTTGGGAAATAAGGGGAAACATGAACCCAGCACGTGGACATGGAGGAGTATAACGATCTGGTGAAAGGACTTGGGTTGGTTGTGAAATGTTTATTTATTTCATTTTTTTTTCTATGCTCTATTGTAACAACTTTTGTATTTTGTTTTGAATGAATTACTTAAAACAGTAGCTGAGGTATCAATTAAATAAATGCAACATTTTTTAAATTTATATATTAAAATAATTATAGTGACTCAATCTATCTAATCTGATGGTAGAGTCGGCAATTGGACGCTGTTTAACTAAAACGTTTTGTTAAAGACAAAAGAAGTCACTATTTACCGGATATCACTCCATAATACGAAAATACTGATTTACAGACATAAAAATCTGACAGTTTCTAAGGGCGAGAGCCGGGTTTTTTTGTAAAAAGCGTTCTTATATAGGTTTCTTCAATTAAAATGTTACGCACATTGCATCCATTACTTAGAAAACAGTCCTTTAATTAAAGTTACCATGTTACACATATAGCTACATTATTGTGATTATGTTTAGCATTTCAACGTCTTACAATGTAACAGTAAGTCCAGCTAATAGAATTAACACGGTTTTATCCTTCACTTAGAGAATTAACGCAGCTATTTCTATTAGGTATAATTACAGCGAAAAAAAACGCGCGTTTCATCGTCACGTACTCCGCGTAGAGCAAACGCACGTTTTTTGCGTAGTCGTTCATTTTAATGGGTGGCGGTGAGTGTCAGTTGTCGTGTCTTGTCTCGGAACTAACGGTCGCACGGTGTGAGGCCGCCCTTAATTACCGTGATGGGCTTTTAATTAAAACAAAAACTATTGTTCGATATGCGGCTGTTTGATGTCCATCCAGTGCAACCAGCAACGCCAGCGGACGGACTAAAGGGGCGACGGATCTAAGATTGAGAAACTCTTCCTTTGAAGTAGCTAGCATATCGGTCTTTTAGAGAATACATTTTGGGAAGTGTGCCCAGGAACGTTACTACTTGGTTCCTCTATCCCTATTCCATCATCCGACCACCAGGCGTACGGAGACGAGGCATGGTATTCATGGTCCATTCATGATTTCTTTCTTCCCCGTCAGTTTTTCGCGAATACCTACCTATAATTGTGACGTTTTAGAAAAAAGAGTGACTATTTAGTATAGCGTGCTCACATAAAATATACAGATAAAAGACACACACAGCAGATAAAAGAGACAGAGTCAGGCGGAATTCATGGTACTGGAAAATTCCAGTCATAATTATATTAGTTGCCTAGCTCAGTTTGCGTAATGCCCGCATGGTGTCGACATTTACAGATTTTAAAAACTGAAAAGCAGTACCTACTACAGTAAGTGAAAAGTAAATGAAAATGCATTACTGACCGGTAAAAAAATGTTCAAAAGCACAGCGAGTAGCAGGAGTGCAGCACTGACGTCCTGTGCTGCTGTCGGAAGCTGTGCCAGTCCTGCCGCATGCCGCCTCTCCTAACCCCTATCAAACCTAACCCCTGACCAAATGGCGCATTCATATTATAAGTTCCTTTTATCGTATGCGTTTTTATTTTATTTTGCACATTTGGCCTATTATAATTTCTTTAGCATTACTTCTCTGAACACGGAGGTGCTTCCGGACTTTTGTACTATTTTTTAACAACGCAGGTCCAGCAGCATTCCATCTCAGATAAACGACTACCCTACGGTCATCCAAGCGATGGCGATCAGCTGAAACGCTGTCAAATATGACAGCAATATTCGTGTTTCAGCTGATCACCATCGCCATCGCTGGGATGATCGCAGGTCTTTACAAAGCAAGGTTTCATTGTAATTTTACAGCATTTTAGCGAATCTGAGATATATGCATTCATGTGTATTTTATATTGCTGCATTCAAAAGGACAATTAATTATTATATTATGACCCTTAAAATACAATTCCAGCCGTTATTGTGCATTTCTTATTCTGTAGGCAGAGGATTTCCCGAAAAAACGTATATACTAAACTGGTAAGCTGTTGGTTGTGTGATTTCCAAGAAAACTCAAAATACCATTAAAGTAACGTAACGTAACCTACGTACGTAACCTACTAATGATGACGCATAATACCATACCTATACTATACCTATGCCTTGAGCAGTCCCTTTGCTTAGGACAAAAAATTTAAGACATCGTCCATAATGCGCAGTTAGATAAGAGGCAATTCCAGTTTGATAAATCAGTCATAGTAGGTCGGTCGTTGGTAAGTACATCATGTTAGTTTTTTGCAAAAAGCTTCAGTCCGATTCTAAGAATTGGCAGAGCTTGCGTGGAGGTGGGAGCGAGGACGCCGCGGCCGCCGCCAAGCCTGCTGCCTGCCGGCGAGGCTTCAGTGCAGCGTGGACCGTCGCCGGCGCCGCTCGCTCGCCATGCCCGCCTCCGCTCCGCTCGCCGCGCCGCTCGTCGCTGTGTTCGCCGCGATCGCGCTCTCAGGTTCGCCATGCAAATCGCCGGTCACCGACCCCAGTGATATATGCGAAGGATATATACCGCCCATTTTTTTATTGCCTTTTACGTTCGAACAAGTCTAATTTATTGACTCATTGAGAAGATTTCATTCAGCGTCCTTTTGAGTTTCTTACAATGATTACAATCAACTAAAAGTTCAATGTCCTTACGATTGAAATGATCTTCATTTCTAGTCATTCCAAATGTTGTTTTTAGCAAAGATCAAATCAAGTTCCATTTCTTTCAATGTTTTTGTGCCTATCACAAAAGTAGCATCTAGTTTCGTGATAATTCGCCAAGTTTAAATACTTTATTAGTGAGATATCTGATAACCAACCAAAGGAGCTTTGGTATGTCAACTTATTAATCAATGTAATCGTTATCATCAGAGCTCAAACATAGTTGCTTAAAATGTTTCAGCGTTTCATACTTTGCATAAAAAGTAATGTGGTTTTCAAGTAGAGAGAGAACTTGGAGAAAGTAACAGTTCGTGAGGCGTGCTTCAAATGAGTCAATCTATTTAACACACCGCGCCATTTCCAAGTAAATAGTAAATTCAAACAATGGATGATGATAGCGCCCGCCGCCCATCGCGCGTCGTCCGTCGCCCGTCGCCCGTCGTCCGTCGTCCGTTGCCGCGCCATGCATAGCGCCCATACAAAAGAGTTGAACGCGTGCGCGCGCGCCGCCGCTCTCGACCGGCGCGGCGTGGCGTGGCGTGGCGTGGCGTGGCGTGGCGTGGCGCGGCCGTGTCATTGTGCTTTGACAACTTTGATAAACTCTTCAACGGTTTCATTATTACCTAGTTAGCGGTTTCTGTATGGATCGATGACTATATTAACAGTTTCATTACTATGGAAAGACAGTCATGCGTTACCACTTTTCAGATTAAAAATGTGTGTCTGAATGAATTCAGGCTTAACAGAGCCTGTTATTTGGGTGCACTAATTCTAATTGCTTAACCAACTGTACTCACTTTGTGCTCACTGCAGTGAACTTTACTTGTGAAATTCAAAACAATAAATAACTTATAAAAAAGCATAAAGTGCTTTTAAGCAAATTTGAATGGTTGAATTTACAAAAAATTACTCACATAATCACATAATGAGATTAAATTAGTATCAGGAGGTAAAAAAGAACGGAATTAAATAAACCATTTATTAATAAAAACACTGCATCATTACAAACCCACACGCGGAAAAAATCCAAGTGCATCTACTTACTAATTGATGTTCATATTGTATTCGCACAATTATAGTTTTTCGTAAAGTTGCTCTTATGTACTTAGAGTACCTACTACAAGAGATAAATAATGGTGTACTAATGAGAGTTAAAAACAAAATATTATTTTTCAAACAAAGATATTAATAAAACATTTATATTTAGTCAAAATAGTTGGTTGTTCGTGCCGAAGAGTTATTTGGTAAGGTAAAGGTCATGAGTGTGACCCTGGCCGGAAGTGTCCGTCTGCAGTTCCCATGGTGCCCTCTATGGGAAACCCTATTGTCTAGTCACAGTTAGGATGCCACTGGACGATGGTAATTATAGCATTCGTTCCCATAGGGTTGCTACTTTGTGTATTTATATATATACTCTATATAAGTGAGCTATAGAAGTTGATTATTGCAGGCTCAAACCTCAAATCTATTCAAGTCTTGTCTCATATTTTTGTATGTTTATGTTACTACAAGATCTGCTCATCTCGGTTCTTTTTCAATTTTATTTTATTGCTTCTTTTCGAAGAGAGAATGAATGATTTCCTTGAGTTAATTTAATTTAATTTCATCGTAGAAGCCTCGACAGCTACGATATACGGAAAACGTAGAAAAAGTGCGGGGTTGTGCCATGCCAATGTGTATTTAAAATCTTGGCCGGCCCGAGAATTAGGCTCCTGACCATATTTCGTGAGGATAAAACATTTAATTTCATGTCAGATTAGTGTGTCAATAATAAAACAGGCTGCAGATGATGATAATTAATTGTTTTCAGTCAGAAGACCCTTCGGTCATGTGTTCTCGACGTATTCAGTATTATTGTTCGTTAATTATTTTGTCCCTCAAATATTTCCCCCGTTTTATTTTTATTTGTTTAGTTTGTATATGCAAGTTATTTAGTAATAACAAAGGTGCATTGAGTCTACTAGCATCTTATAGCAAAAGCAAAACTGCCAACCCTAGGTGTAACTGGAACAGCACCAAAGTAGAATAACTTAATTTACATTGTCTTTATGATAATTTATTCAGTCTTTTTAAGAAAATCTATGTAAATATGGTTGCTCTTCATAAAACATTCATATATCCATCTCAAATTTTATTTTTTTGTATAATAATTTAGCCTGCATAAAATAATCTTTGGCAATGATTTTCTTTGTTTCAAGCGAAACTATTGGAAGGCACACTGTCTATGATTTTTTTATCTCCTAATAACTTTAGGGAATAGTTTTGATTGTACAATTAATTTGTCTGATTTCTGTATCACAAGTATAAACATTTCTTGCACATCGATCGGCAACCATAATTGTTTAAAACTTCTCTAAAATGTGGGAAAGTGAGCATTAATGGAAGATTTTGATCATTTATTTGCATTTGCGAGAGGCCATACGTTCCGCCAGCTACTTTCTTTGCTTACTACATGAACTACAGTTGGCTATTCCGGTCAACTTTGAGTGCGTTTTTGGGTTATTCTAATGACAGGCTTTGTTTTCTAAAAGACTGACACTGTTACACCTCGGATCACTCATGGTGTACCTAGGTATATACGCACTCGTTTACTTACATAATTTTAACAGTTTTTTCTTATTTATAATTGAGTCAAATTATAGACTAGCAGATATTGTCATTGACATGTATTTTAAAATATCAGGGCGTAGAAATAAGGAAAAATATAAACTAGAATTTTAAAACGACTTTTGTTAAAATGTGGTCGGTTGGGTTGTTTCAATCCTAATTAACATAATTCATAATTACATAATAAGGAAACTCTAAAGTTATGCATATCCTGGAGGGTTCGGAAATGACGCCATAAAGGGCTAGCGTCAGTATGACGATCAGCAATACAATATAATATTACGAGAGCGGAGAGCTCACAGGGATTCTTGGTAAGACTAAATTTTACAACAGTTACGGCCAAATAATAAACCTCCTTTGTAAAAGTATAGTAGCCTCAAAGCTCAAAGTTTATATTTTATCAACTTCACTCCAGTACTTAAAAGCAACTAAAAAGAAAGGTTAGGTACCTACATCTTTGTCACATGCATGGATTTGAGATCTACCTATGTATAAATAGTTTTTAGGTAGGTTTTAATCGTTTAATTGTTTAGTGTAGTTTATTTTCAATCTTGCTGAAGGTATTTTTTTTCGGAAACTGCTTGTAGGTATATCGCATTGAAATTTCGTAATAGTAGGTATTTATTTTTGTCTATTTATTTTCCAACGCTACGAGTATGTCAACGCCCCCGCAAGTGGTCAATGAATTCACACAAACATAAAATGTGAGCAAAATATATATTTGCTGGGCGTGGGTGGCTCATTCATGTTCCCACGCGGTGAACCCGTCTTAGAATAGCTTATCAACCGCAGCCTATCGTATGATGACATCGCTTACTATTCACACCATTGCTGGATCAACACTGGCTTTCACACGGTGTTATTTTCAAATTAACGAAACTTTAACCGAAAATCGTTTAATTAGTAATGTATGTATAAACCATGATCACTTAATTCTGTCACTGACCTATCGCTGTATTAATAAGAGGTGTCTGTTTAGCGTGTTATCAAGATCAAGCGATATAATACGAGCGTGATGTAACTCACGATCGCATAGTCCTCTAAGTTTACGAGCTTTATCGGAGGAAATCATGATGAATAAAAGCATAAAAGCTGTTTTGTGAATCTCGATATTTGAACAGATTTTTTTAGAATATTTTTGTACTCAATAAGTACACTTGAGTCAAGTATTTGCAAGCAGATAAGAATGACCGTATGTATAAAATAAATGAGGCACTTGAACAATCTCCAGAAAGGTACAGCACATTGCAATTTGGCGAACCGGTCCGTGGCCGCAGTGTTGTGGTCGGCGTCCATTTGTTCGCTGTATACAGGAATCTAGAATGGACGGGAGCGGGTTTTTATGGCCAGTTTGCACACGAGTACCTCCGATATCTACACGGTGTTATGATGACTTCTTGCACGAGGTGCTCTGCTGAAATGTAGGAAGGGTTTCTATAAAGTGGAGATAGATTTACCGATTTTTAAAAAGTAAGAAATTATTTTTTTTACACAACGATAGCGTAGGGCGATGAACAACTTAGAAATTATCAGTTACAAAAGCGATAGAACATCTATTTTTTCAATAATAACATGGGTACTTACTAGCAATTACTATTTTTCTTACCGTCCACTGTAAAAACTAACTCAGTATAACCTGAGCATCTGGTCGGTAGAGCTAAGTAAAGCTTAAATCAATTATATATTGTGGATTTGGTTCGATGGCGCAAGTTCGTGGTGGTTATATTTTATGTAAATCCTTACAGGATTCCCCGGAGCCGAGACAGCCTTGAACGAGAGCAGACGAGTCGTCAGGTCACGCGGTACGTTTTTATAAGATCACTGTAATTTGCTGTCATTTAGCGATGAAGACATTCTGCAATCTTGACTATTCGACTCGTACCTTGTCATTTCGAGATCTCGTGTTTATTTCATATAATCATCATCTTGAAATGTTATGATTTTGTCACTATATAATTTTATTTTTGACTAAAGTCAGTAATCACTTTTTATTCTACTCGTTTTTTTGCATAACCAAAGTGCTGATTATCTTAATTTTATCTACTATTCCAGGATCAGTAGGCCTAGCACCGGGCTGCCTGTACTCGGGTCGTTGGTTCAAGGAGGGCGCCGCGGTGCCGACGGGCGAGGCGTGCCTGCAGTGCGCGTGCTACCACGGCGCGCTGTCGTGCCGCCGCCGCGCCTGCGCCGCGCTGCCGGAGCCGCCGCCGCATCGCTGCCATGTGCTGCATCGCCGGGGCTCCTGCTGTCCTGAACTACACTGTCCAGGTGATAATTATGTGCCAGATGATAACGGTGTTCCTCTTGAGTGTTACTTATGCAAAATATCACCTTCGTTAGAAACAATATGGTACACTGCTCAACCCGATTAAACTTTTTTTTTATTCTACTAGCTGATAGAACAAGCATGTGGACTTCCTGATGTTATGTGCTAACCATCGCCTATAACAAAGCATTGCCTCGTAGGTCACGCACGTCAGGAACGTGCCCTACGATGCACTGCCCTGCGTCCATCAACTTGAGGCACACAGATGTTCAGCCTCACGTGCCAGTAATTTCACCGGCACCTACATACACCCTTCAAACCGAAGCACAGCAATGCTGCTTCACGGAAGAAATAGGCATGGTGGTAGTATTTCCCCCGACGAGCCCTTCACAAAGAGCTCTACTACTCTTAAAACTATAGGAACCCAAATGTTTGTCAAAAGATAGTCTCTTCTCCAACAATAATAGCATGCATTTGTTTCTTATTTCAGATGAAATTGTTATGATGGAGCATGGTGCATCAGCAAGATTCGAAAACGAAGATGAGATCCACGCACCGGTTTCAATGGCCCACGGTGAGAGTCTCCCCTGGTAGGGTCTGGTAGCTTCTACCAGACTCAGCGTTTGTTCTAAATGGCTTCATAGCTCACGACTCATGGCGTCAGTGTTTCCAGCGTGCGTGGAGGGAGGCACCGTGTACGCGGCGGGCTCTGCCATGCGGTCGAGCGTGGCATGCGAGCAGTGCTTCTGCCTCGGGGCAGCCCGGCGCTGCGTGCGGCCGCGCTGTCTGCCGCCGCCCGCGGGCTGCAAGCCGCGCCCGGCGGCCGGCGCCTGCTGTCCCCAGCGGTACTACTGCGAGCATCAGACCACGAAACCGCCGGAAGATAAACACCCTCACGGTAATACACACGTTTATTTTTGAAAGTTCATTATTTTGAAAGAAGAATGCGTCCACGTCAGTAACCACGAACACAATGGTTTCAGATTGTAAGGTTGATGGAAAATGGATATCGGAAGGGGAGAAAGTGACTTCTTCGAAGACGAGTTCGAACTGCACGCAATGCTTTTGCCTGCGCGGCGGCGTGCAGTGCCAGCCGCTGTGGTGCGCGCCGCCGCTGCTGGGCTGCCAGCCCTTGCGGCGCGAGGGGGAGTGCTGCGCACACCAGTACCACTGTGAACGACCACATCAAGGTGAGCTTCATTTTTGCTAAACAGATAACACTTTACAGATTGTGGTCGTTATTCTGTTGCATGATTTTTAATAATAGAAAAACAAAGCATTTCTCTATGGTCAACAAATTTACCTCTAAATTTTCAGAACACTCGGTGCCTCACTTCCTTGCTCTTACGAGTAATGCACTGACTTCAGCTAGAAAACACCAGCAGGCATTTCAAAATCCTTTGCCAAGTAAGAAAGAGACTTCCACCAAAACGACGCTGGCCAGTATTTATTTAATAAAGAATACACGGATCACTTCCGCAACCAATAACCTTGTGAGTACAACTAAAGTCAAGAGGAAGACAAGTGATCCACCGCCTTCTGCTGATACGTCGAGCCTTCCAAGTAAAAATATAACAGAAGTTTCTACAACAAAACCAACAGAAATGCCAACTACAATAGAAAACTTTACTGCTACAACAGAATCTAAGACCACGACAGAACTGACCACTGAGAGCATATCAACTGAGCAGCCAGAAGGATCGGTCAGGATCATGATTAACGGAACTATCAACTGTACTGCGGAATTGTCATCAACTTCCCTCCCATTAAATGTAACTTTTAATGATACTGATAATCTAAACAAAATAACCATGGAATCTCATCCTAGAATACCTCTTATTGATGTCAGCAATCTTGAAGATCACACTTTTTCTCCAAATGACATTATTACCGAAAGAAATATTAATGATGAATTCGATGAGAATGAATCATTTGTCATCAATGTGACTAGCTCTCTTTGGGCCAATACGAGCCAAACTTCTACCATAAAGCCTGCCACTATTAAACCTACCCCAATAGTCACAAAAGAGCATATACCAACAGATATTGTAGAAGCATTGAATAGTTCTAAGAAAACTAAGGGAGATTACGATTATGACTACGCGGATCCTACTTTACCACCGTCCTTGCCAAACTTAAAGTAAGTTTTCTTGCATGCAATTGTTTTTTTTATTAATTCTATGAAAATAGAGGTATGACTAAAATATTAACACGCCTTACAGAATCATTCCCTTCGTAGCAGCCGATGCAGTTGTTGAAAACGAACATCCAAAAAAGAATTATCCGATGCATGAAAGAGAAGACAAATTCCCCGTTTACTACCCGAGCATCGATACTAAAGATACATCTTTTACAAGAAGAGAGGATTTGTACCATTCTACTCAGTATCCCGTGTTTATAACAGACAAAGGAGAAGAACATTATCCTTCATTGATCCAAGATCCAACCAGCACAGGATATTCTAATGCTCACAGCGATTTGAGTACTTCAGGAAATGAATATACAATGTCGGCAAGTCTTGGAAGCCGAATCTCTGATTTGAAAAAACCAGTTACTCCACAGCCTGTATCAAGCACAACATATAAACTAGAGACTCCCGCTGTAAATCTGTTTTCGGCACCAGTTGAGACTGAAGGTATGTTCTACTCATATACACAGTAAAATGTTTCCCGTTTAGAGAAAGCCCAATAGATACAAGCCTTACAAAATAAAAATAGTTGCACTTGAACAACTTTAGTACGTGTGTATGTACCTCCTTGCCTGCGGGCGGACAGACCTCGACTTTTGGCGAAGTTTGTCGAAGAACAATCTTTGAAGACGTCGGTTACGTGACAAGTGATGCGGTAAAGGTGATGCGTGTTCATTAGCCCGCCTAAATAAGTTTTCACTTCAAACATAAAGAAAATGTTTAAAATATTTGCTCTGATACTTTTTCAGGAGGGTTTGTACCAAAAGGATCATCGGGCCTCATAGATGAATACTACGCGGTTTTTCCTAGTACACCTTCGGGACAGGCTGTGAATCATCTCACGACATCGATGCAACTGGATATTGCAAAAGGTACTTCGATTTCCGAAAGTCGACCGTTATTCATGCGAGTTTCAAAGTACCAAGAGCCTAATTCTCGGGCCGCCTGAGATCATTTTGCAATTTTATTTTATAGCTTCTTTTCGAAGAGAGAATGCATGATTTCCTTGAGTAATTCATTGACGACTTCATCGTAGAAGCCTCGACAGCTACGATATACGGAAAACGTAGAAAAAGTGCGGGGTTGTGCAATGCCAATGTGTATAATATATAAGGGATATTGAAAATCTCGGGCAGGTATTGAAAATTAGGCTCCAACTTACCATGGTTACTGAGAGAGCACTGGTGGTCTAGTGGTAGTGGCCCCGCCTTCCGATCCAAAGGTCGTGGGTTCGAATCCACTCGTGTACCAATGAGTTTTTCTGTCGAAAAATGTATGTGCACTATGCCAGTACTCTCAAAACGGTGAAGGAAAACATCGTGAGGAAACCGGCGTGTTGTAGAACCTAAAAAAGTTCGAGCAACACGTGTCAAGGGTCACGCAAAAAGGGCCCACCAGCGGTCTACTTGCGGAAAAACCTGCCCTAAACCATGGTTACTGAATATTTTCCAGGAGAATGCATCTCTAGCGACGGGCGCCACATCCCCGACGGCGAGTCCATCAGCGTGGCGTGCGCGGAGTGCAGGTGCGCGTGGCGCGAGCTGCACTGCTCCCCGCGCGCCTGCCCCTCCCCGCCGGGCTGCGGGAGGCGACCTGCCACCACCCACTCCGCCGATCTATGCTGCGGACTACTCATTTGTGATGAAGGTTATCATTCATTTTTGACGGTCAATATTTTAGTCAAAATACAAAATTATTTATTAACCAAAGAACATACAGTCCTATTTAAATGACTGGTGGTCCCCGCACTAGGACAAGCCTGTATCGCGGGAGGCCAAAGTACTAGAATTAAGATTTCTATTAATATGTGAAACAAAAGCAGATAACACAGAAACAAGGCAAGACACGAGAGAAAGAAAACTAATATAACTAAGAAACAAAAAGTAAAAACAATTTAGTAATATTTAGGTAAGCAAACTAAAGAACACGACATGATAAACACCAGTTTTGAGTCAAGTAAATAAATTTAAATATTGAACGTATTTTTTTTTACAGATTATAGTAAACCAACAACTATTCCTGATGTGAATATCGTGAAACAAACTACTACCACTCACTACGATGAAATACAAAATAAGACTGATATCTTGAAGAATTTAACAGTTTACAATCCAAAAGTTGAGAATAACACCAGCGTTAACATCGAATCAATTCATTACATGGATCATGAAATACAGAATGTTTCTGAAAATGCGAATGTGAACAAAGTTCGTGTTACAACTGACCACAACTTCACTGATGTTACCACTGAAAATTTAAAAATGTTTACTCAACTAATACCAATCACTACCACACTAAGCGCTACTAAAGAATCCGAACAAGAAGAGCAACC
Source organism: Thera obeliscata (assembly GCA_947578465.1). Taxonomy (NCBI): domain Eukaryota; kingdom Metazoa; phylum Arthropoda; class Insecta; order Lepidoptera; family Geometridae; genus Thera; species Thera obeliscata. The sequence goes on along the minus strand of OX387921.1, from coordinate 221,497 downwards.
GCTGGAGTATGAAGAAGAAGAAGAAGATGATGACGGAAGTTTCTCTTTTGGAAATGTTTTAAAACTTTTGTTGAGTGGTGATAGTTACGACACAACAACAACAGCTCCTAAAAAACTGCCTCCAACAACAACGTCTAAATTAGCACCAGTGAAATTGACAACGACGACAAGAAGACCACGGCCAACGCTACCTCCTGCTCCAAGAACCACATCAGCTCCGTTTGTACCGATGCCTGTTCATCCATTCATCCCTCCGAAGGTCCCTCAGAACCCTATCAACCGAATAGATCATCTAGTTCTCGGTGAAGCGACTGCTATCAAAAGAACTACTCTTCGGCCTGTAGTCACTTCGCCTCGACCAACTCCTACGAGACCAGTAACACGACAGACTACCCAAAGGATAATGACGAATCCGATAGACGTGACGAGAAAGGAAGAATATACCACCACAGAGAGTGCACGGCCTCCAGGAGGGTTACCTGGGCTAGGACCTGGTCTTGGGCCTGGTCTTCTTAAGCTGGCTGGTTGTAACATCTACGGCCAGATGTATAGGGTAGGTAGAATCATTGCGGAGCTGTCGACACCGTGTCAGGAATGCTGGTGCACAGAATTTGGGGTCCAATGTAAGCAGTTGAAGTGTTGAGAGACTTGTTAGGTTATGACTTAACAGATGACAAGTTATATTAGTACAGTTGTACAGTGATTAGAACAATCTTTTAGAAATCGAAATGAGATTCGTCGAAAGACTGCGAAGTATTAAAGTATTATATTGTATATTATGGGTAGGCTTAGCATAAATATGATTAATGAAAGTAAATAGTATGATCTCAACACATGCACCAGTGCCTGCGCAAATCTAGGCGATGGCAATGGCGATCACGTGATCGCCATCCCCTAGATGTGCGCAGGCCTTAAGTAGTACTTACATTTTGTTTATCGCACACACTGTAAGAACAATAATATTAAAATCGAATTTAATAGAAGTGTTCATTAATAGGCCTGACGACTAATTTTCAAAATCTCTTCTTTCACATTCAGAAGTATCTATTATGTCTAAAATATATCATATTTCTGTAGAAAATTAAGGTTTTTGTGTAATAAAAGTACATTTAAATTGAAATTTTCAAATTCTCGCCAAAACGCTCGCTGGTGTCATGGCGTCTGTTATTACGTCACGGTGTTAGTATATCAACAGTAAACATTGGTGCTTTTGTACTAAATCAGAATGACGTTTACGTAAACGTGACGTAATTCGCTCTGACCGGTGTTTTAGCTATCATGGCGGATTGTTGTATTTTGTAGATTTATATTATCAAATAAATTGTCAATCTCGACATTAATCTATATATATATAACTCAAAGGTGACTGACTGACTGACTGACTGACTGACATAGTGATATATCAACGCACAGCCCAAACCACTGGACGGATCGGGCTAAAATTTGGCATGCAGGTAGATGTTATGACGTAGGCATCCGCTAAGAAAGGAAAATGGAAAATTATTTTCCAAAGAGGAGAAAAAGGGGAAAAATGGTTATAAGAAAAATCAACGCACAGCCTAAACCGTTAGCCCTAGAAGCATGAAACTTAGAAGATGTATTCCTCTAATAGAGCAGAGGTGCACTAAGAAAGAAAATAGGAAAATTCTTTCCCTAAAAGAAGAAAAAACGGAAAATGATTTTAATAAAAATCACAATAAATAGCTTTACAAAATACGCAAAAAAAAACATTAAAAATTTTCAGCTACCGCAGCATCTGGCACCAGGTTCGATTACACACAAAGGTTCACAAACAAACCGATGATAACCACTACGACAAAATCGCGGGAAACATCTATCATACTTAAACTAAACACTGTTGAAAAAAATCGGCTCCAACAGCACTCACCTTAAAATTCAAATACACTCTAAAGTACAAGCTCAAATCTATGGTAACTAGCAGTTGGTCATGTCAAATTAAAAAAATCTGATACGATTATACACCAACACGCATACGAAACCCCAAATTAGCCACAAATATAACATAAAATCACAAAAAATAGCTTTACAAAATACAAAAAAAAACACTAAAAAAATTTCAGCTACCGCAGCATTTGTCACCAGGTTTTAATACACACAAATGTTTACAAAAAAACCAATGATAACCACTAAGACAAAATCGCGGAAAACATCTATCATACTTAAACTAAACACTGCTGAAAAAAATCGGCTCCAACAGCACTCGCCTTCAAATTCAAATACACTCTAAAGTACAAGCTCAAAACTATAGTAACCAGCAATTAGTCATGTCAAATAAAAAAAATCTGATTCGATTATACACCAACACGCATACGAAACCCCAAATTAGCCACTAATATAACATAAAATCACAAAAAATAGCTTTACAAAATACAAAAAAAAAACATTAAACAATTTTCAGCTACCGCAGCATTTGTCACCAGGTTTTAATAAACACAAATGTTTACAAAAAAAACGATGATAACTACTAAGACAAAATCACGGGAAACATATATCATACTTAAACTAAACACTGCTGAAAAAAATCAGCTCCAACAGCACTCGCCTTCAAATTCAAATACACTCTAAAGTACAAGCTCAAAACTATAGTAAACAGCAGTTGGTCATGTCAAATTAAAAATCTGATTCGATTTTACACCAACACCCATACGACACCCCAAATTAGCCACTAATATAACATGAAATCACAAAAAATAGCTTTAAAAATTTTCAGCTACCGCAGCATCTGGCACCAGGTTCGATTACACACAAAGGTTCACAAACAAACCGATGATAACCACTACGACAAAATCGCGGGAAACATCTATCATACTTAAACTAAACACTGTTGAAAAAAATCGGCTCCAACAGCACTCACCTTAAAATTCAAATACACTCTAAAGTACAAGCTCAAATCTATGGTAACTAGCAGTTGGTCATGTCAAATTAAAAAAATCTGATACGATTATACACCAACACGCATACGAAACCCCAAATTAGCCACAAATATAACATAAAATCACAAAAAATAGCTTTACAAAATACAAAAAAAAAACACTAAAAAAATTTCAGCTACCGCAGCATTTGTCACCAGGTTTTAATACACACAAATGTTTACAAAAAAACCAATGATAACCACTAAGACAAAATCGCGGAAAACATCTATCATACTTAAACTAAACACTGCTGAAAAAAATCGGCTCCAACAGCACTCGCCTTCAAATTCAAATACACTCTAAAGTACAAGCTCAAAACTATAGTAACCAGCAATTAGTCATGTCAAATAAAAAAAATCTGATTCGATTATACACCAACACGCATACGAAACCCCAAATTAGCCACTAATATAACATAAAATCACAAAAAATAGCTTTACAAAATACAAAAAAAAAACATTAAACAATTTTCAGCTACCGCAGCATTTGTCACCAGGTTTTAATAAACACAAATGTTTACAAAAAAAACGATGATAACTACTAAGACAAAATCACGGGAAACATATATCATACTTAAACTAAACACTGCTGAAAAAAATCAGCTCCAACAGCACTCGCCTTCAAATTCAAATACACTCTAAAGTACAAGCTCAAAACTATAGTAAACAGCAGTTGGTCATGTCAAATTAAAAATCTGATTCGATTATACACCAACACCCATACGACACCCCAAATTAGCCACTAATATAACATGAAATCACAAAAAATAGCTTTAAAAATTTTCAGCTACCGCAGCATCTGGCACCAGGTTCGATTACACACAAAGGTTCACAAACAAACCGATGATAACCACTACGACAAAATCGCGGGAAACATCTATCATACTTAAACTAAACACTGTTGAAAAAAATCGGCTCCAACAGCACTCACCTTAAAATTCAAATACACTCTAAAGTACAAGCTCAAATCTATGGTAACTAGCAGTTGGTCATGTCAAATTAAAAAAATCTGATACGATTATACACCAACACGCATACGAAACCCCAAATTAGCCACAAATATAACATAAAATCACAAAAAATAGCTTTACAAAATAAAAAAAAAAAAACACTAAAAAAATTTCAGCTACCGCAGCATTTGTCACCAGGTTTTAATACACACAAATGTTTACAAAAAAACCAATGATAACCACTAAGACAAAATCGCGGAAAACATCTATCATACTTAAACTAAACACTGCTGAAAAAAATCGGCTCCAACAGCACTCGCCTTCAAATTCAAATACACTCTAAAGTACAAGCTCAAAACTATAGTAACCAGCAATTAGTCATGTCAAATAAAAAAAATCTGATTCGATTATACACCATAACGCATACGAAACCCCAAATTAGCCACTAATATAACATAAAATCACAAAAAATAGCTTTACAAAATACAAAAAAAAACATTAAAAAATTTTCAGCTACCGCAGCATTTGTCACCAGGTTTTAATACACACAAATGTTTACAAAAAAAACGATGATAACCACTAAGACAAAATCACGGGAAACATCCATCATACTTAAACTAAACACTGCTGAAAAAAATCAGCTCCAACAGCACTCGCCTTCAAATTCAAATACACTCTAAAGTACAAGCTCAAAACTATAGTAAACAGCAGTTGGTCATGTCAAATTAAAAATCTGATTCGATTATACACCAACACCCATACGACACCCCAAATTAGCCACTAATATAACATAAAATCACAAAAAATAGCTTTACAAAATACGAAAAAAAAACATTAAAAAAATTTCAACTACCGCAGCATCTGGCACCAGGTTTTAATACACACAAATGTTTACAAAAAAACCGATGATAACCACTAAGACAAAATCGTGGGAAACATCTATAATACTTAAACTAAACACTGCTGAAAAAAATCGGCTACAACAGCACTCACTTTCAAATTCAAATACACTGAAAATTACAAGCTCAAAACAATGGTAACTAGCAGTTGGTCATATCAAACTAAAAAAAACGAACTCAAATATCCACGCGGACGAAGTCGCGGGTATCAGCTAGTAAGAGTATAAATACATTTTTCAAAATCTTTGAATCCTTTTTCATTAGATCAGATAAATATTTTGGCGATATTTGATTACTGTCTTCATGCCTATTGTGACGAGTTTAACAAAGAATCCAGCAATCATTCCGCACCTACCAAAATGCGTTGAATACTACGCGAAAAAATCAGCTGTCCCATACACAAGTTGAATACTAAATGCTAAATGTATGAAACAGCTGTTTTATTTTTCGCGTTCAGTGTTGGTTCCTTAGAGAAAGATATTCACAACGATGGGTACTTTAAGCCCTTGAAGTATTTGGGAGTGATCTTTTTACACCCTGTATAAAAAAAATACACTAAAATGAATCTAATTCTACATATTTTTGTGAATAAGTTTATATTATTGTTCTCATATTGTAATTGACTGTTGTTTGTCTTATAACTTATGTAATTAATTAAATGTAGTGTTGCTAACTAAACTCAATGAACTGAATTGCATTTATCTAATCTCATCTTTTTATTAAAACCTCAGTAATTTTGTTTATTTAATCATCAGTAATTTATAATATTATACGTTTTAGGTAGTTTAATAATTATTTAAATAGGTATACGAGTAATTCATGATATATAAATTATTAAAAACCTTGGTGTCTTTGACTTTGCTGATATTTTCCTAAAATATAAAGATAGATTAAAATCTATAAAGGTAGGTATAAAAATCAAAAGATATAACTTTATACTACGATAAAAATTTATTCAAAATCACAGTTGTACAAAAGCGAGCATAATTTTTTCACATCACATTTACACTTTTCTTAGTATTTATTACTAAATTTACAAGCACTTTATTCTTACATAGTTTACAAACAAGGAGCATTTTGAATATTTCTTACAGGTAATATTTTGCTTTGATATGTTAATATTAAGATGATGGCACAAAACGAAGCATGTCACAATGAACAACACAGCATCCTTCTCACTCGACTAGTCTTTTGGTACATTACACCAAAGTTATGGGAAACAGATTTTTACACAAAAGCTTAAAATTAATGTTTTGATACAAAACAATCCACTGTGATTTCATTGAAATCAATCATACAAAATAATGATGATAATAACTTTTTTTCAAATTAAATCATCGTCAACCAAATGTTTTTAAGAAGTATATAAGTAGTAATTTTCTATAAATAAAATTAGGGATAGAATAGGGGTTTATACAGATTTCAATGCAAATTAATTTGTTATAATAAAACATTGAAGTGAATTATGTATTCATTCTCAAATTTGAATTCGTTCCTACAATTTTCTATAACATGCAAGCCCTATGTATTTATAAATATCACTTGTTTTCAATCTCCTACAACAACAGAACCTTTTAATTATAGGCATCATCATTTAACTAAATCTTATCCAATGACTTATTTACAATAGTTTATCAAAGTCAGTCTAGTACCCGTGCATACCGCACTGTACCTAATGCAGTGTAAAATGCTGTCGAAAGCTATCCTTCATTCGGATAGCGGACGGATATGATAATTGCACTTTATTCGATGAACCGTGCCCTAGGTCTAGGTCCCTAGGTCTACCTAATTCGTGAGGTCAGAAACACCCCTGGTTAAGGCTTTCACAAAGAAGTACGTCGTCGTATACTTCAAACAATCAAAGAGATTATGTACTGAATTATCATACTTGTTCAACAACTCATTCGTCTGTCTTCACCTCTGTTCGTTCCCGAACGGTTCAGAAACTTCATGACTTCATGTCCTGGTTCAGGGCTCTTGTAGTTCAGTGGTCGACGTCCGCCCGCAGCGAGTAGTACAGGGCAGCTACCAGCGCGCCCGAGAGGAGCACCAGCACTGACACCACGCGCAAGGCTATTATGTGAGCTTTTTTCTCGTTTTCCCCTGAAACAAAACAATTTAGATCATTCATATCATACTCAGATATTTCAATTTCATAAGATAAAAACAAGCCAATGACTACTGAGACGGTATTTATGCGGCTCGCATGGGATTAAATGAAATATAACATTTATAGCGCAATACTTAAAGGGTGGGATCGCCTACTACGCTGCTTAGACCGTATAGTAAACGTACCAGTAAAGACGACAAACGCCAGCGGTAGTCCGACAGCGGCGCCTAGCACGTGTGCGGCCCACGCCACGTGCTCGTACCGCCCGCCCTCCGGAGCCGCGCGGACGAGCGCCCAGCAGCCTTCCGACGCGCCCAGCACCACCACGCTCAGCGGACGGAACCACCACAGGGGAATGTGCCCGAATCTGATCAACGAAATCACATTGTTATTGAAATGTCCACACAATACTGCCGCACTAACAGTGACAGTTCACTGTTCGCTGTCATTCTTATTCAGTGCCATGAAGCACTCAGCTGTTTCTTTCTCTTTGATCCCCGATCAAAAGACGCTGAAGTCGTGTCCTCAGATTTTATTGCATGTATTTCAAACCACTTGTAATCCTTTGTATTGACCTCAAGCATTATTAGGCTCTTTGTTCTAAGTAATAAAGAAATCAATCTTATACTGCCTGGTTTTCATCTCCGCTCGACGTATCTGCATTACCTATCCTTCAAACCACATGCTGTGGACTCTAGGCACGCCGATCCTCATCATCGAAATACCTCTTAGCAAATTGCAAGTCGTAAACGGCTACAGCTTTTAAATCAACTTCGGCAAGGTAAAGGAAAACAGCGCTGCCACCGAAGGTGATCCAAGATCAGTTGCAACTAGAGAGCATATAATATAGCAGGAACCTGAGACAGACGTTGGGTAGATGCGCGGTGAGCAGCGCGTACACGGCGGCGGAGGCTCCCACCACGTGCACGCGCGGCTGCAGCGCGCCCGCGCCCAGCGCGCCCGCCGCCACGCCGCCCGCCCACACGCACAGCGCGCGCCACCAGCCCTGCTCGCGCTCCAGCCGCCAGCCCACCTGCCAACACAACATCACAACATTAACACCATTCAACATACTCTATACTTCACTCACATCTAACATCTCAAAGGACAATACCAATAGTCAGAGCTAATCTAAATAATTCATACAAAATGTTTGAATGCATCCGAAAATAATGAATTCACAAAATGGTTTTACGTCTCTGGAAATGGCTGAAATGGGGGACTGATAGATCTCTGTAATATAATAGTTTACTTACAGCTAGAGCTACGAGCGCGTTCAGAGCCAGATGAGTAGCATGGGCATGCACCAGGCCATAGGTGAGCAGCCGCCAGGGCTCCTGCCGCCATTGCGTCGGAGACCATTCCAGAGTAGCACGCAAGTCTTCCGAGCCCAACAAGTGAATGCAGATCTAAAAATAACTTTAATTAAATATTTATGTTTCAAAATCATGATACAAATTCAAAATCACGAGCGTGAAGTGATATGTAGAAAGTAGGTGAATACTTACAATCAAAACTATCATAGTCAATATAAAATAAGGCGGTTTGAGAACTTCTATCAACTTTTCCTTCCGTTTCTGAAACTTTGTCTTCTGAGCTACTTTCGAGCTCAGCTGCTTTTCCGGGTATTTGGAGTGAACTCCAAGAGTGAGGCCACATTGGAGGCGGGATTTCGGTTTCTCTGATTGGGAGGGAAGCAAGCGCTTGTTTTCTCCAGGGCTCCTCTCACCGCTGTCCTCGTTGAGGGTCCATGCTCGAGCCGGCGGCGCGTGCTCCGGCAGCACTCTCCTGCCGTGGTGGATGGGGACCTCGTAGTCTGCATTCAGGCGCGCTGTCTCACAGTCTTCTGCATCGGGAGCCATTATATTCCATATTCTTTCCTCACGACTTCATGTTACGTATTCTGCTCTGTAAGACCAAAAGAGATATGACTTAAATCCACCGAGCATCCTCAATTTATACGTGAACCTACAGGATAATTCGGATTAGGAAATTCTGAATTGGAAATAGGACATAATTATATTTATTATATTAGTTTTGCGGTTTCAGTCCAGATGTTCATTAAACTCGTGTGCGGTTCTCAGTATAATATTTATATATCTTATGGGTTTTATTAATAGCACCCGGAAAACCCTCTTATGCAACTAAGAGCATCCTAGATAAATACCTACAATGTGGTGGATTACGTGACACCGGAGTGGTGTGCCGGGGAGCATGAGAGTAACATGGCACGTGCGATACTTAGTGCACCGCGGTCACCTAGCATTGTTTTTCAAAATGTGTGGTTTATTAGGGAGCTATGACTTCTTGGTTTTCACTGTAGGCATTCTAGATGTGGTCTATTCACCGCAAAAACCACAACGCACAATTAAGTTTCTATATCCAGGCCTACATCACCTGTATTCATTACATCATCGTGAGAATTATATTTATATTTAGTAGCTTTAAACGACGCCACGGTATAACCCTAATTAGATGATAATGGATTAACAGGAGAGTAAAATCCTCAGAATATTAAATAAACATTATTTCGAGGTAAACTCCGTTCGGTTAGTTACGCAGTACGTCATTTGAAGTTTCCAAGCGGTAACCGATGACAAATCGACGTGTATCTTTTTTCGTTACTATGAAATGCTAAAATTAACAGTAGCAAAGAGGTTTTTTTAATGGGAGCTATCGAGTATTTAGCCTTGCGCACATCTCAGTACCACCTTAGACGCGAGCGGGGAAAAAATAAGGGTTGCGACATTGCGTGGTACTGCTTAGACATATTGGTCTAAGCAGTACCGCGCAATGTCGCAACCCTTCTTTTTTACCGAGGAGCGAGGTAGAGAAGTAGTTTTTTAAAACCATCTATCAGCATTCAAGCTCCGTATCCCTAATAAGAGCCGTACTTCGCGTACTCTACCCTCCCTGTATGGACGCGCCGGCGTCGTCACTCGTCACTCGTCTGTCAGAGATGCAACGATAGCTGTCTGCCAACTCATTGAGGAAGTGCGAACTTGACATGGTAGCCTTTATGAGACTGAAGAGCGCGCAATCAGCATGAGCTTTAGGATGGATGCCAATGAAGGTGACATATTGTTTAGGGCTATATAATACGAGTATACATGCTTGACACGCTCGCTTTGTTTGTGTAACTAAAAGCCTGCGCACACCTAGGTCGCTGGCGATGGCGATCAATGAAACGTTGACAGCGTTTCACTGATCGCCATCGCCAGCGACCTAGGTGTGCGCAGGCCTTACATGTGTAACACAAAGTGAAGGTCAACCAACGCGTTCAGTGTGTCCACAGGGGCGATCGGCGTGCATAGTGGCGATCACTCTTATTAAGGTATACCTGTTGATCACCACTATGCATGTGACCAGGGCCGCAAGTTGTGCATATGTGCATGCCAACGTCATTAGGATTTACTTTTTTTATATATAAATAGCTGTTGGAACCATAAAGCATATGGCCCACTTGATGTTAAATGTACTGTAATTTATTATACAGGGTGTCCCATAAGTCAACGTCCAGCCGAAAACGGACGATAGGCCAAGTCATGACAGTTATCAAAAAAATAAAAAATAAAATATTTGTCATGTAATTTTCGAGTAATGAGTGTTTAAAAAAATCAAGAAAAACTGACATCCTGTGGTGATCTTTTAAGTCCTGTGACTACAAATATTAATTTTTCATGAAACTTTTTTTTGCAACGTAAGCATGAATAACCCTTCTGTAAATTACAATTCAAAATTAAGCCATAATTGCCTCAGTTTTCAATGAAATCGTGGAGTTTTGACCAACATTTCATTTCAGATAATTACATCACCCAACTTTAACCGTCTGTACCGCAAAAAAAATGTACTACACTATCATGGCAAGTAACTTTAAAAAATGGCGCGTGTACCCAGGATTCTAAAATGGTATAATACTTGCTAGTATACTCCTTAGTTTTGGAAATAAAAAATGCTTTTTCAACTAAACCGGATGTCCAAACAATTTTATTTCATTAGATAAAATGTTTGTACCCTTTAAATCATGGGTTTAGAATGCCTACGCTGCGTTTTTAAGTGACTCACAATTCACAGGTACAAGTAAATACCATTTCGACGATGTAAATAAACAGTTAGAGCCACCATCTTGTCGAAAGAGTAATAACCATGGGTTTTCAAATAATTTGTTAGTTTTAGGTAAAAGTTTGAAATAAAATTAAATCATAGGATCACTTCAATCGTGATTTTAATCTAAAGATTGCCTGCGCCTGTCGCCGGTCTTATTACATGGTTATTGACGTGACAACACCTTATAATTCGATGGAGCCGGCTGCACGCACGAAAAAACATGACTCATGTTGCGTTACCTCGCTCTGAGACGTTCCATTTAATACTTGAAGTGAAGTCCTACATGAATCTAATAATCCTATTGAATTTTATTTCAAACTTTCACCTAAAACTAACAAATTACTTGAACACCCATTGTTATTACTCTTTCGACAAGATGGTGGCTCTATCTGTTTACTTGCATTGTCGAAATGGTATTTACTTGTACCTGTTAATTGTGAGTGACTTAAAAACGCAGCGTAGGCATTTTAAGTGCATAATTTAAAGGGTACAAACAATTTATCTCATGAAATAAAATTGATTGAAAATCCGGTTTAGTTGAAGAAACATTTTTTATTTCCAAAACTAAGGAATACTCTAGCAAGTATTATACCATTTTGGAATCCTGGATAAATGCGCCATTTTTTACAGTTACTTGCCATGATAGTGTAGTACATTTTATTTGCGGTACAGACGGTTAAAGTTGGGTGATGTAATTATCTGAAATGAAATGTTGGACAAAACTCCACGATTTCATTAAAAATTGAGGCATTTATGGCTTAATTTTGAATTGTAATTTACAGAAGGGTTATTCATGCTTACGTTGCAGAAAAAAGTTTCATGAAAAGTTAATATTTGTAGTCACAGGACTTAAAAGATCATCACAGGGTGTCAGTTTTTCCTGTTTTTTTAAAATACTCATAACTCGAAAGTTACATAACAAATATTTTTTTTATATTTTTTTGATAACTGTCATGACTTGGCGCATCACCCGTTTTCGGGTGGACGTTGACTTATGGGACACCCTGTATACTAAATCATATTCATGTCAATTATGATAATAATTTGGCTTGTGATAATACTAGCAATAAATGTTAGCAGAAAGGCTTTATGCCCAGCAGTGGGCTAGTACAAGCTGTCCATGATGATTCTTATATTGTAGGTGCATGTTAACATGTCTTAAAAGTCTTATGTTCAGGGGACTTAATTTGATAATAAGGCCAACTAGATGCCTGATAAATAAAATCACCATTAAGGTAGGCCACATCTAGGCGATAAGTTGCAATATTTGGCAGTGATACAGGTACCGCTAGATGTGGCCGTACCTTAATATTTGGCAATTCATTTGTATTATAAAAAATTAGAAATTAAAAAGTAGACAATAAGTTACCTTACCTGCAAGACTTTTCGTGAATCTTGCAGGTAATGTTACCTGCAAGTAACATTACCTGCAAGATTCACGAAACAGCACCACCCGCAGTTACTAAAAACTTACACTACGTTTAAATCAATTTATGTAGAGAAATATGAAATGTGATTGAGTTCAGACATCGCGTCTGTTCGGGAGCGAGCTATGTAATAATGACCGGCCGTGGGGGCCGCTCTGCCGGTGCTCGGAGCAGGTACTAGTTACTACGGATTTCGGTCTCAGGTTCGGCGCCTGCGCACCCTATCGACAGCACCATACAAACGAGCTCTGCGCGCTAACGATGTGCGTACACTGTACATTAAATCCCCACCTACCTACAGGATATTGATAAAAAACGGCTTTCCCCCTAATTAGTTTTAAAGTATAATTATAATTAATCAGCGGGAAAACTGAATTACTAAAAAACATTCGACTTTTAGACAATTTAAAATATTTTGTGTCGTATGTTTCCTGTACCTACATAGTTGATAAAAAACCCATAATTGTTTATTACTTACTCACACGATGGTTTAGTCTATGTACATAAATAATTAACATTTTAGCTCTAAGCTAATCTGAATCAAAAAACTCCCTCTACGGTTAGTTAATATATAATTTTGACCTGACTCAAGTTTAACTTTGGTCTCTACGACATGATTACATCTTCTTATTCTTATCGTGTCACTGATTCTTTCGAACCAAGTGTGGTGAAAGTATTTAAGTGCGCCTCAAAGAGGCTCCTTTCGTGCACTTGACACAAATGATTACGCACATATAATCGTTATATATAATCATTACACACGGACATAATAAATATTTTCTTTTCCGACAGTTCGTGAGCACGCCGTCTTATAACCACCAATAATATTTTTAAGCGCACCTGTGCCTCGTCCCGAACAGACCAGCTGTGCTTTAACAACACATCTGGTGGATTCCTTCCACGGACACGGTGTAATAAGCCCCAAGGCATGAGCTTAAAGCCATCTACCTAGCGGAGAACAATGCACACAGATAACTAAAGCTCTCTCTTTCCTTCAAAGTTGGTATTGTCTCCTTTAAAACAAAAACCTTTTGTGTTATTCTGCACATAATCCACTCTATCTGAGAAGGGAGATAATTTACCTGCTGGCATTTATTGATGGTTGTATTGTGTTCTATTCCCTAGTTTGAAAATTATTGGCTCTTGCATTTCTTAAAAACCATCTCATCTTGCGTTACGAAAAAATCAATAAGTTTTGTTTATTTAAGCTATCTAGTTCATAATACATAATATGCTCGAGTTCTGTGATTTCCAACAATTGCTCTCATTATAGCTCTAATAAATTAAGAATTCCTAATATTGCGTTATCCTTAAATTAAACACGCACGCGTCTCAGATATATTATACGCACGTCGACGCACGCAATTCATGTAAAAAGATAGGCCACTGTGTTAGGTTGGCTATATTATTTCCTTATAGGTATGTATTTCATTGTAAATTTGGATTCCTGTTATAACATCAATGAATTCACGACTCAATAACACATAGTTATTAGATAATAAACAACTGATGGAGTTTCCTAGAAGTAAGCCCCAGTTGAGGAAAACCATGATGTGGGGATTCACATGAATCGGTACTTAGGTACACACTAGGTAGGTTCTCTTGTCATTATAATGAGCTCTTAAAAATGTGCCATTTATAGTTTACTCAGAATTATTTACTTGTTTGAAACTAAGAATGTGTCTGCTAAGTGTTTGTTTATATTATTGCTGAAAATGGCTTTATATGGTTTCTGGGTGTGCATGTTTATTTAGCGTCGCACTTCTTCAAACCTAAGAAAGAGGCAAGCGATACCGTGTGAAAAGTACTTGCACGACACGTCACAATCCTCAGCAGTGAGGGACTGATGGAGGAGGAGGATGCCTGTTCATGTTTTTTACTGGACTAACGTTTGCATAAGCATAAGTTATTTACTTTTACTATAGGCGTTCGGATCGCGCGATATCTCTTACTTGAAACCTAAATTACCTCAAATAGACTTCATTCCCGAAGAGAAGAAATACTTAATCCGTTTTTCAGACAAAAGCGCGGTAATTTATCAGCAATATTCGCAGTACGAGTAATAAATAATAATGAATTTGACCTAGATAAGAAGTGAATGTCTCTAATCTATTGTAATACAAAAGATGGAGATACCGTCTTGTATTGTGATTTGTCTCCTCAGTATACGGTCGTCATACACGACTTTACGATGTTTTGTCTACATCGTCCGATAAATCGCGGTCGACGTCAGTTTATAGGAGAATTAGTACAGATTAAAATACTGCACGTATCAGAAATGATGAGTTTTCTTTCGGCCAAGCTCACGGCCAGAATAGCCCGTCCTAAATAACGACAAGACAAAATCAAAACACGCCTATAATAATAATCATAATGTTTATTGTGCAAGAAGTAAATGGTACCAATGTCGTAACATCAGTCTTATTCTTCTTTCTTCCTATACAGTCAGACGATATCTACATTAGAAACTATAGACGCAGTGTTTTGGTACTCTGAGAATCAGACAAGAAATTTTGTCTCCAGATCCTCAGCGCCCATGATTTTTTAGGCCTATCAGATGATTGAAAACCTCAATAATATTAGGATTTCAGTCAGTTAAAGCCTCCATCCTTTATATACATGTGCACTTGTGCACTAGGTTATTTTTGATTTGTAAAAGGGTCATATAAAAAAACGGCAGGACCCAGCCGTAGTTTGCTGCCTGTTCTTCTAGGGTTTGTCACGTGGAACTAGCATCTAGACTCACCTAGCTTTGATTTAGCCTTAAAATCTTACTTCGGGGCAGGACACCACGAATTTTAGAAGAGGCATGTACCATTTTCTGCTCTTCTTGAGCGGTCTTGGTTTGATGGCCCATTGGTATTATGAATGACCCAATTTCTGCACCGCTCTTAGACTAGACTGTAAATATTTACATTTACATTAAACGAGTTATTACCGATTTCCAAGTCGCCTTTAGACAGTTACCAAGGATACAGTAACCTATCACGCATGATTTTATACTATTAGCGTCTTTGGCGTCCACTTCGTTGTGGCCCGGCTTCGCCCGCGTGGGAGCTATTTCCCGTTCCTGATATTTTCGGGATAATATACGAGTATCTTATGGTAATCAAAGGCTTATCTGGGTTTCGATCCATTTTCATCCAAATTGGTTCAGTATTGAGTCCCAAACATCCGACTAAACATCGTAACTTTCGTGATTTTATTATTAGTAGGAAGTAGGAGGCTGTGGTGGGGATGATGTTTCTCACATCATAGAGCGCCTGTCTATTGGGGATGTGCAAAGATAGATAGATAGATTAATACTTTATTGTACACAAAAGAATACATTTAAAAGAAACATTACAAATAAAGGTATAATGGGCGGCCTTATCGCTAAGAGCGATCTCTTCCAGACAACCTTTGGATGGAGAGGATTAACAAAAATTAGAAGAACGGCGGTGTACAAAAGTAAAACCTGATGTACCTAAAATTTAACTACCTATTATAGCATAATTATAGTTATAATAAATACCTACTTATGACACATATTAACACAAATACTGAAGAATATTAGACAAATTTACATAGACAACAAGGAAAAGTAATGATTGCTGACATTAGTTTTAAAGAAAAAAAAAGGCTTATTTTTCTCTTTGAACTTTGAATTATCTTCAGCAGGAGTACTGAAATCTGTGGCCTCTGCCTAATTCGTGTACAGGAAAAAATACGTGGTTTATGTTAACACCTAAGTTACTTGTTTGTATTAATAATTTATTTATTTTGCCCTTATGCTAGCTCTCTCTGACGCACTCGCCATAAATACCAAAATTAAATATTTAAAAACAACAACAGATTCTAAATATAGTAAGAGGTAAAACTTGCATGTGTTTATAATATTAGGTAGGTATGGATTAACAGGGAGAGTGTTTGTTTCGTTTAGTTTTTCAACACATCACAGGAGATGAGAATTCAAGCAAAATATTTCAAATAATTAAATTTTTCATCCCACCAGCTCAGAAAGTGGGTTTTTGCCGTTCAATATCTGACTCGAAAAGCCGTTTTTATCCGCTAGAGGAGATAAAGTAAAATTGAATTTAGAATATCATGTTCACTAAGTTTGTGAATACACAACCTATTTACTTCTACCTCCATGGTGCCGAATTTACCATTACAACCTTTTTTAATTTGTTAAAAACTCGCACTCGTAACCTTCTTGGTGTATTTGTGAATTAAAAACATCATTTAACCTATTTTCTTCTATATGCATGGTGCCGAATATATCATACAACCTTTTTAAACTTGTTAAAAACTCATACTCGGAACCTTCTTGGTATGTTACTTTTAGTCGCGCCATGTTCTTTAATGAAAAAAGCATTTAGTCATTTCCTCGCTGAGGTGGGATGAAAAGTTACGTGTTGCACTCGAGTGCAAAGATTTTTCACCTTGTGCTCTTTTGATTCCTTCGCCAACGCTTAGGATTCTAACTTTTAAACCACTCGCTCCGCTCGTGGTTAAATTTTAGAATCCTGCGCTTGCTCGGTCATCAAAATTGAGCACGCGGTTAAAAAGCAGCTTTGCACTCTTGTATAACAAATAACTATTGCTACACTTTTCTTCAATTAATACACAAAAGTCGTGGAAAATGTATGTTCCCGTGGGTGTCGAGAATCACCCCGTCTCGGGATATGATACAGGAGCCTAATTCTCGGGCCGACCGAGATTTTCAATGTCCCTTAAATACACATTGGCATTGCACAACCCCGCACTTTTTCTACGTTTTCCGTATATCGTAGCTGTCGAGGCTTCTACGATGAGGTCTTAACTGTAGAGTCAAGACCTCAATAATGGCAAATGGCAATCTGCCATTCTCTCTTCGAAAAAAAACAATAAAATAAAATTGCAAAATCATCCGAGATGAGCCGAGAATTAGGCTCCAGGGGCATCATTCTCGCGCCGACCGGGATTATTTTTCGGTGGAGATGTCGTCATAGGTCGGTCAAAAAGTCGTGACAACCATCTTGGCGTATTCTCACGATTTCTTCCTTCAATTTTCTCGGTCGAAGTTCATGCGAGACGCAACGTCTAGTCCGGACTAGCCGAGACAGAACGCAGTATTCGAGATCTCTTGAATTTGATAGTGGTTTGACAAAACACAATATTATTTTCAGCAAAATTTTATTTTATTGCTTCTTTTCGAAGAGAGAATGGATTAAATCCTTGAGCAATTTATAGACGACCTCATTGTAGAAGCCTCGACAGCTATACGATATTTGGAAAACGCAGAAAAAGTGCGGGGTTGTGCAATGCCTTTGAGCTCTCCGTTTATGCTTATAAAAATCACTATAAGCTAAGTAAAGCATTGGCCTGGGAACTCATCGAAGATATTGTGCGGTCCCTACTTGCAGCAGAGAAAGATTTCCACTAAATCAAAGGTATAATGTGGTAACCTAACCTCTTACCAACCAAATATAATTCAATGGTGAGGAACCTTTGGTGGATATGATATGCCTCATAACAGCATAATAAGACAAGTCCCTACCTATAAGGCCTTACCGAAAATAATAAGTTAAATTAGTACACTGTTCTGCCATTGTGGATTGCAAACTAAGTATTATTTTATGTCAATTACATTATTTTTCTAGGTCTTCATCACATTATACTTCTTGGCACAGGGAGCTAGTCGGTACCGGCTATGGCTGAGCATCCTAATGGATCTGTCATATCTTCAGTATCAAGAGAATTCAAAAAATGGGTACACTTCCCAACGACCCCCGTTGAGGCAGTATCTAAAGATTGGGGAAGGTTTTTCAAGAGTTACCGGCACAACAGTCAACTCATAATATGATGAATAAAAGTGCAGTAATATATTAAATCAATGCTCTGATAAAAGCTTGTCTTTTTAATCATTATCATTTAAATACAAGAGATTTCATTACAATTCTTACCATACTGTTACCATAATTGGACTAGAGAACTTACATACAATCAAAATCAAAAATTACCTACATTATTAGAAAAACATCATAAGACTGATGGTTTCCAAACAGTCTCTACCTAAAAGAGAAATAAATAATATTTGTATACCTACTAAACTTTATATACCTACTATAGGAAAAAAATTAATAGACTGAATAAAAACCACATCTTTATTTACAAACATATAATTACAAAATTCACATGAAACCGTTGGGCTATTCGCAGACTGATTGCAAATAATGCTTCAAGCTCGATGGTTTGTACAGATAGACGAAGCAAAGTAAGTAAATAAGTCCTGCGTGCAGTGGTAGACGGTCAATATTGTTGCCTGATAGTACTTATATAATTTCCAGCACTATTTTTAGTCAACCATGACAGTGCTTTGCAGTAAATTCTCTTTTGGCTTCGCCAACCTTTCCATAATCAGATGTTCCTGCAACAAAATAAATAAATACAAATATGAATAAAAGCATTTATATATAGGCCTTTGCATCTATTGTAGATGATATAAATAGGCGTCAGGGGCAACTGATGATTACTCAAGCCCTACTCGAGGAACACTATAGTGCCTGGAACAGGATTTCAAAGTGATTCTTGCAATTTAACTGAATAAAGACAATTTTGATTTGATTTTAGATGGAATAGGCTTGCCCAGCACCTATACCAAGTAAATAGGTCTGTAATGCATCAAAACATCAAAACTAAAGATTTGGACAATTAAATAATAGTATTCAATGAGACAATGAATAATTATTATGATTGACAGGGATTTACACGAGTCTTTTAGTAAAATTTAACAGTGTACGTCTACTGCTGTTTGTTTATACTAGTCTCATCTGCTGTTTGAGTAGAAAAACCTCTATTCAGTTTTATTCGGTAATTTTCCAGCTTGGTAGGTAGGTACAGTTCCAAACATCTCATTAACACTTTGTAAATAACCCATTGAGCCCTACTGCTTATAGTTTTGTCCTTAATGCTAATATTTAAGGGATAAAATCATTTATTTACTTTACAAAAAACACAAACAAATTTTTCTTCTTCTTCTGAGATTCTGGTTTGAGTGTTGCCCGCTAGTGAAATGTATTTCAGTTAGTTCAATCAAAAAAATAGAAAATTATTAACCGCGTTTGTTTTTTCTGTTCTGTAAAAGCTGTTGTAAGTTTATCAGTAGACAAATAGATATAAAATAGTTGCTACACATATTATTTTTCATTGGGTGGATGAAAATTTATCATCATGATTTTCTTGTCCTTGTCCCATTATTATGGCCAAGGTTTTAAAAAAAAACAAAAAGACTAGCTTTTTGACCCTTAAGTCTTTGCAGCTCATTTTTGTGTTTGGCATTGAATATTATATCGATCTTTCTTCTCTTATTTCCTTCAAATAACATATTATTGAATAAAGCTTTTTTTTACACAAAGAAACTTACAAATAAACAAATATTTACAAAATGTACAAAATACACAAGAAACAGTTGAGCTATCTGCAGATCGTTACAAACGATCTAGAGAACATATTATTGTATTTGTGATATGATGATTTATTACGCTTTATGTACATAGACCGAAGAGTATAGTATGTGCACGTCTGTATAATAATGCCGTGTCCGTTTCCCTTCCGATGCAAAGTGTGTTGAATTTTGCGCCTGAGTATACAGACATTTTGAGAACCTGACGTTTTGCTACCTAGACGTTCTGCTATACAGACCATCTGATAGTTGGACGTTTTGCTACTTGGTCATTTTGCTAATTAGTCTTACTGCTCATTAGACCTTTTGCTCTGTTGGACATTTTGCTACTTGGACCTTTTGATCAGGAGGCAAAAAATACACCACTACTTACCACTTTGGAAGTGTCTCTCGCACAAACTATTCTGTTTAGAAAAAATGATATTACAAACCTCAACATAATTTTTGAAGACCTATTCACCCTTAAATGCCACACGTATGGGGACGATAACGAACACTATTTTCTATTCTACACTTCGACTGAAAAAAATTGTCGGTGAGAGTAAGTAATCCAACCGCTAGATCTAACGCCAAGACATAAGAATCAAATGCAAACACTACTACGTTGAAATGCCCGCTTACGTTCCGTTATTGGTCAGTTTGATACAATAAACTTGAATTTTGACATAAAAACTCAATTTTTCCCAACATTTTAGCTTTACTTATACGTAATTCACTTGAAGTAACAAATTGAAATATCATTTGATAGATAATTGAACAAAACACTAGAATAGTAGTAAATAATCGATCGATTAATCGTTCGATTATTGGATAAGCGTGTAACGTAACGCATCTCGGTTGAAAAATATGCCATCAACCGGGATAAAATGTCCTATTTCAGTGAGAATTGGCTTTTTGAGTATAGACAGACATTTTTCACTCGGGATAGCTTATGTTTGTCAGAGATCAATAGGCCGAGATCTTTTAGGGACATTGAAAATCCCGGTCGGCCCGAGAATCATGCCCCTGGTCGCGTGGAATTGGCACTTAGACTACCCTAGCTGTAAGACGTTTTAAAGTGATCCTTGGTTGGATGGTACTTTTGAATAAATACATCTTTGACTTGACTTTGACTATCAGGAACAGCCGGTAGATGTCTACTAGTGTTCGGTTGACACGTTGCTAGTTAATGGGGTGATTGGGGTGAGTGTGTTGACCCGCGTGCGTCACCACTCGACCTGTGTATACCGTGAGGACCACACGTCTGGACATATTTTGTTAGACTTTTTAAGGAGCTTAGTACATATTTATTAGTGTGTTTGATTACTACGTCATTCATCTTGTTGTCATTTTGCATTAGATTAACGACAACTGATGTTTAAAACTTAATAGAATAAGTCCTCTGGACTGCTGAAAGAGGATAATAACAACAATTTAAGCAATCGTTGTTTGTCCATGTCCAGCCAGGACTTCTTCGGGCTGATGATGATGATGATGATTTTAGGGACTCCATGTCGTTTCGTCATATTAAATGGTCACTCTAGTTACATCGGACGAATGCGTCCTATATCATTTAACTTGAGTAGAACCTGAGCACCTAGTTCACTTGGGGTTCCGGAGTTTATCGTAATTAAATCAAATATGTTTATCTATAGTTGTAACTTCCGCGAGGTGGAAATAGGTCATTGGGCTTGTAGGTCAACTGTTATAGTTGCAAACAAAGAGAACCGACATATTTTTATGGGTGGGGGTGTGTATTTACTTTCGGAGTAATGCTTTGCTAGATTAAAAAAAATCACCATTTGTTTTTAAGAAATTTAGAGTAGAGGCGGAAATATTTCTATATGAGATGTTAAAAACAATGAAGATCCAAAATGTGATATCGAAGTCTTAAGTTTCTCTATCCAAAAACCAACAAACCCGATCTAATAAATTAGTACATAACTAATTATCCAGCTTAGATATTTACAATTTATGTACTAAATACAATGAAGTCCTTATCATAGGTTAAGTTATCGTTGGTACCTATAGAGGTCCGCGTGCTGATTCAATCTTCAGCCTTCAGGCAGCGATCGCTGTCGACTTCGTCAACAACTACCAAGATATTGTTTTTATCTGTCCGATATAGTCGTACCTAGATACCTACTTTATAATGTCTAAGACCTACAATTGATAAGCATGTAATTGAATTAGTAGTAATTGTGCTTATGTGTTTTGCTAAGACACTCGGGGCAGACCTCCGATATTAACACACTTTGATGTTTTGAAAGATATCAAATCATTAAATTACTCATCGAAAAAGCAAGCAACTATATTGTGTGCAATCGAAACCTTAGCAAAAAAAATATTTTTCTTACTAAAAAGTTAAGAAAGTACGAAAACTAACTTTTTAGCAAGATAAATTTGATCCAGATAAAAAAATATATTTTAAAATTGGCTCATCAATGATGAAGTAATGCGATAAAAAACATTAAAAATAAGAATAATAATAAAAATAATAATACAAAAAAAAAGAGAAACTCTTCCTTTTTTTTTAATTGAAACGGTTAAAAAATCAAATTGTGCGAACGAGAAGGTGTTTCATGGTTTATAATTATATTATGCAACGATCTGTGCACTCACCACTTTAGATAGATAGATAAAAACTTTATTTGTCTAAGTAGGTATAACACACACAAAATAAAAATTAAAAAATTACAAAGCTAAATACAACACAAAAATCTTAATTAACAACAAAATAAAAACTAGCAATGAAAATTATGGTGGTGTGTGTGTTGCTGGTATGGTAGCGGTCACCATGCACACATCCGGATCACAATCAGAGTGTTTCCGAGCTCCGGAGGTCACACTCTGTACTGGCTCTCATGACTTACTAAATGATTTTTCTTTCTTTCTTTCTTTACTGATCGAGCTGCGAAAAAAATAGTTGCTAACTCTAATTTAGTAAGAAATATTATGTGCTCTGTGTTTGTGAACAAATAATGTTAACTGGTATTTATGAGTTAATTAAGACTGGTTTTGATAAGAGTCTTGAGCCACTTAAATGGAATAGAAAACGTTGATAACCAGATCTGAGAAATGAATTGTCATTTGTCTAAGTTTTTAAATGTGGAAAGATTTTGAAAAATAATGTAGTTAAGACTAACTTAATATAGCCAACAATATCGTTACTATAGCTTATTCTAATAAACTTTAAGTAAAAAACTATCAAGGTAGTTGACCATGTGGTTCATTGTGGAATGCTCGCTCCCCAGCTATTTAAAGACGTTCAACTTTATGTTCCACTCCAGGAAACTCGAATGTTTTCTCAGACTTGATATTATTGTCTCAAATCGTCGGGTAATATTATTGTCTTCAACGAAAACCTGCCTTCGACTAACCTATCACCATAGATATAGGGAAAACCACATTTATAAAAGCATTTTGTATTAAATAAATCGATTTATTTACCTCGTGAGATCGACCATGAGGAAACACCATACGCCACTATTTTTAGAACACGTCTGAAAAAAAAACTTTTCGCAAACTTCACCAATTTTTTTAATTTGAATTTAGAATTTTGGAATAACTGTCACATTTTAAAAGATTATTTTTGTATTTGGAACGTCGCGTCGCGTCGCGCGCGTCGCCAGCTAGACTAGAGAGATAGCGCGCCTGAACAGCTGAGAGCGTGTGGCGCGCAAGAGACGCGCACTCATCCAATGATAGCTATCAACAATACAACTGGATAGCTGTTGCGCCGATTAGGGATCCTTCATTATTTTTTGCGATTATACCAGAGGCTAAATGTAAATAAAGTAGAGTTCGGCAGGTAGAGTTTTATTTCGTGATAAAAATATGCTTAGACAATACAATTTTATTGACTAAAAACCACGATTGCAGTTCTTTGATTGCATATTAAAAAACATCTACTCGGCTTGATTTTGATTAAAAAAATAAAATGTGAATGAATCTCTTTTTTCAGTTATTCCCGTTTTAAATTAATAACCGATAGTAATTTAGACAGAAAACTGCCAAAGTACCTTTATGCCCACAAAATCAAAGTCAAATACATATTTATTCAATAGTATCACAAGGATCACTTTGAAACATCTTAAAGCTAGGTGAGTCTATGTGCCAGTTCCACGCGACCAAGCCTTGAAGAACAGGCAACAAACTACGGCTTGGTTCTTATTCTCTGTATGTTCCTTGTACAAAGCATAAATAATAATAACAGCAGTGAAGTTCCAGTTACAATATCAGACAGAACCCTAGCAATGATAATAATAATTGTATTTAATCTTGTCCACATCGCTATCGTACATAGTAGGGTGGGTTATCTTCGTCGATAATTAGAACGTGGATTACAAGATAAACAAACAATAGGGTTTACTTTATAGACCAAGTCTCACTCCAAGTTTAATAGTCATACATAGATATTATAAGATTTATATACGCGTTTTAAGAAACATAAACTTATACCATAACTGGTAAAACAAGCAATGTTGTTAAATTTTATAAATAAGAAGTTTGTTACCTAGGTTTACCTAAGTTAATTTAATTAGCCGTAATAAGACCATTGTAATGCCCCAGCGGGGCTCATGTTCTGGACGTTATAACCCCCTAAGACTATAAAACACATGAAGCAATTAATAAATGAATATGAATATAACTAGACATACATTGAGCTACTAGCGGACTAGACTAGACTAGGCCACTAGATAGAGTCCTTAGTCTGGCCTATAAACTTCGCCACCGGAGTAGGTCATTAGCTCACGAATTTATCGCCTGCTACTTCTAAAAGGTATGTCACTAGTTCTTACTTATCACTGACATACATAATCTACTACTACTTGCGTGTCCTACGCTTCTTTTTCTTATCGAGTCAAGACCCTTAACCCTATGGTGTCCTACGCTATGTACCTATCTCACTCACGTGACCTACGAGGCAATGCTATGTTATAGGCGATAGTTACCACTTAACAAGTACATAAAAAATATACACATAGATAATACCATATATTACCATATAATACATAGATAATATATTATAATATAGAACATAGTAAACTTAGGGCGGATCTACCACCCCAGAGTAACAGGATCCACCAGATAAAAATGTTTACTTTTTGTTTGAGATAAGTCTAAATTATTTTTCTACGTGGTTCAGATGGGAAAATCGCCCTTATTAGTAAGTGTTTCGAAAATACGGATAACGGAAGCGAACCTGCTAGTAGTCGCTACTCTCACTCGGCTACAGCTGTCGACAAATCTATTTGTGGCATCCCATCCTTGTATCTGCGCCTTAAATAGGGAGAGTGTTCCCGACAGCCAAACCAACGATTTATAACCTACTTATTTATGTGTAGGAGTAACAAAATTATAGCGTCACGTAGTTTTCTATTTGTAAGAAAGAAAAAGAACACGTGAATATCCAGCTGTCGAATTCTGGTGATTAATGTTAAATTTATATACGGACACTTTTGGTTTGGTTTTCTTTCAAAGTTTTCCCTAGTGATTAAATTACGGAATTTCGCCATTACACGACACGAGAACGAGGATAATGTTTTAATGATATGCCTGATTAAATATACGATACGAGAACCTAAAAAAAAAGTTTGAAAATATGTGTCAAGTGCACGAAAGGAGCCTCTTCGAGGCGCACTTAAAATCCTTTCACCACACTTGGTTTGAAAAAATCAGTGACACGATAAGAAGAAGAAGAAGAATATACGTTATTGATATTATAAATGATGCTTATCATGTATGTACCTAATAATTTAAGGAGAAATATGCCTTAGTTTAAATTTAATTTGTTTTAGTTAATGAGTTTTGCCATTCAAATCACAAGGCAGTGAAGGTGGTAGTGCATCCTTGTACCAGTGGCTCGATCGTTCAAATGCACATTGTAAAAAATGATGTGCCAAAATATTTTTTAATTTATGTGTGTATTTTACATCATGTGAAACAAAGGCTAAGCTAGTCTTATGTAGGGTTTATGATTTTACAGGTGATTTACAAGTGAGAGTCACGGAAAGTGTCGTGTAACTCGCGACTAATACTCAGGGTAGGCAACGCAACGACAGCACCCTTGGTGTTGTTGGTGTCTATGGGCGACGGTGACCGCTTACCATCAGGTGGGCCGTAAGCTCGTTTGTCTATCTTTTACATAAAAAAAAAAAGACTACCTTCACCATGTTCACCTTGAGGTGGCGTGATTTTAATAATAATATGTATTTTGTAATAGTTATAGTTTAGTCGAATATTTTATGATTTATCCCCAAAGCTGAAAACCAAGTGGGATACAAACCCACGACCCTCCTTTTTATGGGGATAAGCTTACCAACTGCGATATCTGTATGAGATTTGGAATTCATAAAATTTTCATAGGAAAATAGCTGTATTTAAATAAAAGTAAGGAGTTTTCAGTTTTTGTGTTTTGGCGCCTGAATTACCTACATAATTCAGCACTTCAGTAAATACAATATTAAAGACTAATAAGACTCATTTTACCACTAATAATCAAAAAGTTCTTATCGTCTTATGGGAATCTACATATTTCAGGAGTAGATTTTCGCACCGCGAATGCTTGAGAAACTACAGCTAGCTATTGAGTTGATCTGCCATTATCGTTTAGAGAGGCTACGTCAGTTCATTTGTTGCCAACGACGTATTCTAGTAACAATAAACTCTACGAATAGAATAATGTCTGTTCGGTGGTCCAAAGGCAGTGCGTGAGATAAGAACTGCCGTTCTCCACCTCGGCCATGAAATTGTTTATTTCAAGAACTATTATTAGATTTAATATTACATAATCTCTGCTACATATTTTTGATTCTGTGTGGTTATAACGAACACTTCGTTTACATCATATTCTAAACTGTATTTAAAGTAATCATGATATGTAATAATATTGGTAGTTACATAAATAATTAATGAATTAAAATATTAGCTTATGAAACCCACATTTATTGTAGTACCTATTACGGTTATACTTTCGGCTTATTTCAAGTTTAGTACACGAAAGGAGCCTCTTTGAGGCGCACTTAAAATCCTTTCACCACACTTGGTTTAAAAGAATCAGTGACACGATAAGAAGAAGAAGAATTTCAAGTTTCATTTAAATACATAGTTACATTAGTTGTAATAAACATACATCACAATCTATCAAAATAGAAATGTTCGCGATTATAATGGACGATGGTCGAAAATTTTGATTTTTTAACAGTAATGACAAAACTGTAATAATAAAGTATTAGATACCTGCGTGAAGTGTGCCCGCAGGTGACACGGCACGCTCCGCTCAGCGCCACGAGGCCGCCGCATCGCGCCAACAATCCAATCAGCCTATCTGATCGGAACCGCCCTCCGCCACAAACAAACACTTGTTAAACCATCATCATAAACACACCCTGCCCGTATCCTATCGAACCGCACCCTCAATGGTCACACATTTCACTTAATAAGCTTAAATAATAGTTTATAAACAGGGTTTGGGCGCGTGTTTGGGCGGGCGGCGCGTAGGGCGGCGGCGCGCGGAAGACGCGGGGTCATCGCCCGCTGCGGAGCCACGCGTTGTCATGACGACAATGCAGTTTACACAGAGTAGGTAGCCGACTGCAAACTAGATGAGGCACACCGCTTTATCTCAATGGACAGTGTCATTAAACAGATGATAATGGGTGTAGACAAAGTGGAGATGTGGTCAAAGTTGTTACTTTATTAAACCTCGTTAGCTTCTATGAAAACATAAGAAATAGCTTAAAAAGTGGAGATACGGTTGTTGCTATGGTATTGACAATCACAAAAAAATAACAATGAAAAAAATTAACGGTGTAAATGGTCTATTTAGTGAAAATACAGTGATAACAATATGATATCAATAACACTTTGTATCTTTTGACCTGAACTTGTTCACAATCTGCAAGTAAATAAAGATAGGCAAATGAAAGTACTGTTTTTTTATACAACAAGCGGATGTAACAAGAATATGGCCAACCTCTTGTTAAGGTGTAACAATTGCCTATAACAGAGCATTGTCTCGTAGGCCACACATGTCAGGAACGTGCCCTTCGATGCACTGCCCTGCGATCATCAACTTGAGGCATACAGATGTTCCGCCTCATTTGCCAGTTATTTCACCAGCACGTGAAATGTCGTATCTGTAAAGATGAGGAGTCTATGAGCAGTGGGATGCTGAGGAGTCGGTCAAGGCTGGCGGCACAGAGCGCTCACCTCTTTTCTACCTCCTTACAACTTTACTATTCTCGATGTGGGGGGAGGTAAACAACAGCCCCTAGGTAAAGGCTGAGTTTTCACGAATATTTGAACTTTACCTTCAGACCATGTTCTTTGACTGATAAATTACCACAGAAAAAGTAAAAAATAAAATATTAATCATGTATTTTATTTTATGATATTATGCTAACTTTATACTTTTAATTATGATTTCTGAATGTAGGTATTAGTTATCTAATAGTAACTTTATTTACACAAAGAAACTTACAGTTAAACAAATATTTACAAAATGTACAAAATACACAAGAAACAGTATCTAATTGATTTTGTTATTAGTTTTGTAATTATAATCTGACATTGGTTGGGATGGATGGGATCGACGAAAAAAAATATTGGGAGCTTTGAAACTGATTCTAATAATGTTTTAACAGTTTGTACTCAGTGTATCGATAAACAAATTTAAAAGTTTAATTTATAATACAACACGTTAACACAAACGTGCAAAACTTCTGAGACCGCCATCTCTTATTGGATTCTAGTATTAAATCACCTGATGGTACGAGTAGCGTCCCTTCGTAGCACCGTAGCACCGTAGCGCGCGTAGACACTGTAGTGTTCAAATGATTCATTATGATTTGGCTAGATGGCGTTAGTAGTTCTTCTTTATGAGTTGTAGGCTATCTAAAGGTTGTCTGGAAGAGATCACTCTTGACGATAAGACCACCCATTTTAGCTCTAGTTCTTTATAAGTAATATTGTGTGTTTGTAACCTTTCACTTTGGTGCACAACAAAGTTATGTTCTGTTCTAATATTTCTATAACCAGTGCTTTATATTTTGTGCATGCAAAATAGAAGGTTGTGATTCTTGGGTTTCTCTAGAAATGTGTAACTTAAAAAGTAGAAAATATAGCATACATCGGTAGGTAAGGTACCGTGGAATGGGGTGTCATTGATCAATTTAAAAATTCAAATGGCCGTATTTTCAAAAATACAAACGTACCGAAGACGAAAAAAAAATTGGAATATCGGTTTTTACTATACAATCGATACAATGAATTAGATTCTTTATTAAATAAATAATATGTCGATGAAAAATA
The DNA here is from genome assembly GCA_947578465.1 of Thera obeliscata. NCBI lineage: Eukaryota > Metazoa > Arthropoda > Insecta > Lepidoptera > Geometridae > Thera > Thera obeliscata. Next base: position 192,352 of record OX387921.1, on the reverse strand, counting down.
TAAATGTGAGTGGTCAATGTTAAACCGTACGTGGGGTTACTTTGATACCCCCTAATATTTTCACGGCAAATGAAAGTAACCCCTTTAAACGTTATTATTTCGAAAGAACAAAAAAAATCGGTTAAGTGCAAAAATAGATATTAATTTTTTTAAAGTTTAGGGGTGACATTGATCAAGGCAATAAAAATACTTTAAGAAAAATCACCTTTATTTTAACGTTTCATTGAGATATTTATTAATTGTAAAAACATAATTAGGAACATTAATCAGTCAACATCTTAAATGTTAAATAAAAATAGAAAAATAATCAAAAAAGTTTCCTTGAGATCAGAAATATTACCAAGAAATTTAAAAAACCATACGGTATTTTAAATTTCTCTGAAGCCCCACGTAAGGTCATACGACCTTCTACAACTGCAGCTACTGCTCGTTCTAACACGTCTTCATTATAATTTCGTTTCGTTCTAACACGTCTTCATTATAATTGCGTTTAGGCGCGAGCGCCTAAACGCTTCATGTATGTTCTTGGCATAGCGCTGAAAGTAAAAAAAAGCATATAAAGCAGCCATTATTGCAAATATATTGATAATTTATGTTAAAAAAGCACAAACAGCAAAATTGCTAGGTGAGGGTGAGATTGATCAATGACCAAAGTAACCCCATGCCTATGATCAATGACACCCCTTATAGAAAATTAACCGCCACTGAATGAAATTTTTGAGTTTAGAATACAAAAACAACTTCTTTCTCAAGCTAATTAAACACATAACAACATAAACTATTATTTTTTCTAGCAACTTTCATATCCAATCTGCTACCCTGGAAGTTATTTTAACCCCTAAAATACTTTAAACACAATACTCACCGTTTTTTATGAAAATCTCCGTTAGCGATCTGTTTGTACGTGCAGCGCTTGGGCAATGTCAAAGAGTGACATTCAGTGCTGCCAACGCAAAAGACGAAATTTTTCGGTTGCGTTCAGAAATTAAACAATTCCTAGTTTAAAAAAATATAAAGTTTTTATCAATGTTACCCCGTGAATCAAACTAACCCCATTCCACGGTACTTAGAACGACTACCTGTATGTCCTCACTTCGGAGAACAAGACTCTCCATGCCGGCCGCTGCCCGCTCCAAAGCGAAGGAATTAAACTTTTGGGTAGGTTCGAACAATAATGCCTCTTCAATATAACAACTACTCAGCTAGGTAGTTGGTATAAGGCAATAACTCTATGGCAACAGGTCTTTTGTAGGCAAGCTCTCTCTGGAGACCGCTACGCCAACAATAATTTCCCCGAAGCTTGTTGTTACCTACCTATTGTTACCCGGTTTTGGGAATAGGACATCTCTAATCGGATCAAGCAACAGAAGTTAACAGGACACATCCCTAGAGTAGAAGAAGCAGAGGAAGGATAAGATGGCGTCTCTGCGAGATTGTATTGTTTGCCGTGTAATTAAAGTAAAACTATTAATTACTGAAGAGTTTTCGCCGTAACACTATGAATTAGTGTAAGTACATTAGACAAGTTTGTGATCGGCCGACAGATATTGTGATGGATGCGCACAGTTTTAACTTTTGTAGCCGCCGCAGCTGATGTTCCGAATAATCAGGAAAAGTGTGGAGTTGCTGAAGTCAGGAAGCTTCGTCAAACATGGCTGTCAAAGTTTTAACATTATTATTATTTATTAAGGACTTTAAGCACAGAACAATTATTAGTACACTGTATAACGATCATTGAACGCTTACATCAGTCTCAGAAACAAAGCAACCGTATTGAAAGCAGCTCTAATATGTATAATATATCTTGTATCTACGTACTCAAGAGTGATCACCTACTGATGTATCTTAATTTAATTTTGCGTGCGTCTTCCATCTTTGTCATCCATCATCAATGGTACGTCGCGAGACTCAGGACCGACAAAACCGAACCGAGAGATTTAACAAAATTCGGTTGGATGTAGCTTTATCGTATTTCAAAGGGTTGGTGGGATAGGGAGCTTTTATGAGGTTATTTAAATAATATGCTTGGTGTTTATTTCACAATCGTCGGGTACTTTTATGATTTGGTTCCTTCTAGGTCAGTACCCTTATGATGAGCTGACCATGGAAGAGACATCAAATGAATTGATGCGAGTTTTTACGACGGATGGAATATAAAACTAGAAGTTTTAACCACGAATGGGTAAACGTTATAACCCAAACCAAACGAACGAATATGTTATACCTACTTAGGTCTCATTTTGTCGGAAAACTGCTTTTGCCAGATAATGTGCCAACGACGTTACTATTCCTGTATCGTACTAACTAATCATTATAAAGATTTGCATTTTTTTATGTTCGAAAACTCCGACCGATTTCAGAAGTTCTTATACTATTAGAATGCTCCATTATCCCTGAGTAACATAGGTGCATTGCCGGTGGTGAACCGCGAAGTATCCTGTTTTGATGTAAACGTATTATCTAATAGGGCTCATTTTCATCATAAGCCTTTTTATTTTAATAGTTGTAACTCTTCTGCGTAACTGCTATTAAAATACGAACGTAGAGATCTGTGCAGAGTTTATTTATTCATCTCCAGTTAACCTCATGAATGCAGGTTCAGCAAATAAATATCCGGGACCATGAATGTGGTGAGCCGATGTTTATGTTAGCATTTAAAATTTCTTATTGCGGATAGTACTGCTAACAGATCTCCGAGAAATAGCTAGAGTGAACTATTTGTTTTGATCTTCGGAACATCTGCGAAATCTTCAAATTATCTCACGAACAGGTACCCTACCCACTAGAGTCTATTTTCCCTCTGTTTCGTCGAACTGCACATGTTAAATAGCCATTTGGATATAAACATTGCGGTTTTTTAAATATTTTGATCACGTAATGGTGGTTATTGATGTCTACGTAAACTTCAATCAGTTACCTCATACTTTAATGCACCCAACAATTCGTATTCGTTTGCATCAACGTACTTCATAGATACTCGTAGTATCTGACTACTGTAAAATGTGGGCTCGTGCCAAATGTAATGTTTGGATTAACCCCTTTAGCCATGCCCAAATGCTCAAGAGTAAATACTAGATTATACATACCAAGAGATCAAAGCGTATATCCACCAAACCCATGATTCCGAGCTCATTATTTCAAAGTCAGTTGTTTCATATTCATAATACTGTTGTATGCGTGTACGTTTTCACTAAAAGCGCATTAGTTAGCGTGCTAGTCGTAAGCGGCGCTTAGCATTCGTTAGGCGCCCGTAAACAGGAAGCTGCTGGGGCTCATGAGTACTGATCTCAGCCGATGTGCTGGGAATCAACAATAACGATGAAAGTCATTCCTAAGCCTTTACTGTGAAAACATAGCCCTCCTTATGGGTAAAATATCATATGGTGGCTCTCTGTGGACACCGTTTGTATAACAGTATAATGTAATGCCACACACACCAAGTTCACATAAAAAGCTTTTTGGCAATTCGTTTTCCCATTCTCGATTTAGTTGTTGTTCCCTCAATCTATTTTAAACAACCTATCAGTTACGTACTTAGTGTGTAGATAGAGAGATAAACTTCTTTTTCGTCCCACCAGCTCTGAAAGTGTGTTTTTACTGTTTAATTTCTGACTGGAAAAGCCGTTTTTATCCGCTAGAGGATAAAGTAAATTTGTATTTAGAATATCGTGTTCAATAAGTTTGTGAATACACAACCTATTTACTTCTACCTCCATGGTGCCGAACTTATCATACAACCTTTTTAAATTTGTTAATAACTCATTCTCGGAACCTTCTTGGTGTGTTACTTTTAGTCGCACCATGTTCTTTTTTGCATTAGTCATTTCCTCGCTGAGGTGGGATGAAAAGTTACGTGTTGCACTCGAGTGCAAAGATTTTTCACCTTGTGCTCTTTTGATTCCTTCGCCAACGCTTAGGATTCTAACTTTTAAACCACTCGCTACGCTCGTGGTTAAACTTTAGAATCCTGCGCTTGCTCGGTCATCAAAATTGAGCACGCGGTTAAAAAGCAGCTTTGCACTCTTGTATAACAAATAACTATTGTCTAAACATTACACACACATAAAAATTAAAAGTAATAATTAAAAAGAAAAATAAAAACGAATTTTAAATAAAAACAAAATAAAAACTACCAACCAAAAAAAGATGGTGTACTAATTTATTTTTTGGTACTTTAATTTTATGACTAATACACCTTCCTCATAAATGATGTGGTTCAACAGTTCTTCCTAAAGCTATCAAAACTTGATATTCTTTAGGTGGAACACTTCACAACAACCAATAACGAGGTACCACTTCCCGTTCCGAATGAACTATTAATGCCAGCTGCTTTCAGAAGTGCACTACGAACACGGATGTTTGGTATACAGCTATACATACATACTTAGCCCCTTCGTTCACAGCGCTACACAAATCTTTGCATCAGTAGGCCTACCACAAGCTCTATCTGGCTCTGGTTTTGAGTCTTTGGGAGTGTTGACTAAATAAATACTACGTCGAAACGTCACGCAGGCAGTGAGCATACACACAGACTCAAAACCAGAGCTAGAGACAGAGCCAGACAGAGGTTTTGGTAGGCCTACTGGTATTGAGGATTTGCGTAGCACTGTGTACCTACAACCTGTACTTACAGTCTTACAGTACACACTATTCATGTACTGACATAGTAGAACTGGCACCTAGACTCACTAAAGTCATCCTTGCGTTACAGATTAGCCTTTTGACTTTAACCAACTTTGATTATTCTAAATATTCTGCGTCAAAGTAACCCCTACCTCGTGTGTATATTAACGTATACATTTCAGTTGTTTACAGGCGGGCCCTTGCGTGACTCCGACTGTTCCTCGTCTACATTAGCACAAGTACGAACTAGCCAAATGCTCTAGAGTAAATACTAGCTACAATGGGGGCAATTGCCTCTTGCAGACCGCTGATGACGTCAGAACTTATTTGCTACCTAGGACTTTCAACCCTGGACTCGTGCCGTGCTCCAAAACTCTTGGCAGATAAAATTTGAACTTGAAAATTTGGTCTAGCCCGCAATGGCGGCAACAATTGAAGGTTTCCTTTACGTTCCTATATTCTGAAATTCTCTTAATTTTGACGGCAAACTTAATTATTATTCATGAGTACCTTTCGCGATTGACTTTCATTTCTGAAAATGATGATACAAAAACCACAATATTCAAAATGATGAGTAGGCGATTGATCTATGCGATGCGTGACCCAAGGGCTGCTGCGCATGCTCAAAACAGCAACATTCATCAAACATGTAATAAGACGCTGAAAACCGTCAAATAACTTTTCGCTTGTGCCCTGCACTTTTGAAAGATATGAAACTTATATAGTGAAAATCGCGAGCACTTATCCTGTGTAGATTTCACACATACACATTTTCTTTTATCCTAACGCGTTTTTCTACTATAGAGTTGGCCTACTGGTTGTCACACTTAGGTAAGCTTATAAGGAGAAACATGTGCTAGGATCAAAATAATTTATTGCTAAACTGCGGATTGCTTATAAGGTTGCGATTTTCGTTATACATAATTATAAGTTCAGGGATTTATGTGTTTCAAAGAGTCAAAAGTTCGAGCGGGAAGTACTACATCGACGGTTGCCTTCGCCTTAACCTAGAGGCAGTGAGCGTGACAGTGCGCATGTGACAGAGGCATTGTGCACTAGTTAGCGGTGCGCTCTCATTGGCAAGCGTCACGGCGCGGCGCGGCGCGGGTCAGCGGGCACCGTACCGTTGTCTCGCGACCTGTATCCAGGATACCACCATCTAGGTACCATGTTCACCATCATTTTCATATTTTGTGATACTTAGATAACATCACTGTCAAGTGCGGCTTGGTGAAAGAATCCATAAAAAAAAATAGTATATCTACGGTAGCTACTTGATTGATTGTGATATTGTATCTGTTTGTTTGTTTCCACTTTATATATTTTGATTCATGTCATTTCTCCTTAACATTTCAGTGACCCTTGCTTCTTTTTGACCTCTTTTTTATAATTAGTACGTTATTGCCTCGTAGCTCATGCTTTTGTTAGAACAAGCACGAGAAAGGCGCAGAAAAAATAATGAACAGGCATTATGTCAGTGTACAGCTTAAGTTATTCAGTCATGCCCCCATTCACAGGACGCTGAAGCGCCTGGTGCAGGCTTTGATAGAGGAGGCTTGCCCTGCACCTATATCATTGATCGTTCAAACAGTTTGTTCTACCCATTCCACAGTTTCTGTTTTCAGTTTTTGTTTACATAAAACATCTTTTATCTTCTTACCAATGAATATTCATGTTAGTTTACATTTGAGTTCGCACTCGTTCACATTACACATCCTATTTAAAGTGTGCAAATGTTTAGTTTCAAATATGTAGTAGGTAACTATCAAGTACTTTACATACACTAGAGTGCTATTATCTGAGGCCTTGGTAAGTTAAGTTTTATTAGGATTGGTCGCTTCGAATTGATGTCAAAATTTTTGAATCTAGTGATACCGGTGTTTTTTTTCATTTTACCAGGGTAAACAAACAGTATCATAATCATCATCATCATCATCATTATCAGCCTGAAGAAGTCCACTGCTGGACATAGGCCTCCCCTACTCATAATATGTATGGCTAAAGTAAAGGCCTGCGCACACCTAGTTCGCTGGCAGTAGCGATCAGTGAAACGCCGTCAAATATCGCTGTCAGATTTGAGATTTGACAGCGTTTCACTGATCGCTACCGCCAGCGAACTAGGTGTGCGCAGGCTTTAAATGTTTAAATCAAAATTGTATTAATTGTGGTACCAACACCGTTATTGATTAACTTCAAAGGCGTTAGGGTGACTTTGAATTTATTGAATTGATCTGCTCAGTGTGATAGTTACAATGCTCTCAAGTGTATTACTATACAGTTTGTAGTTTAAACTTGTATTTTTGTAGAGCACACAGGAAACGCTTTCATCGCTTCCATTCGGTATCATTTCCGATACAAAATTTGTTTCAAACCAGGTCAAAACAACAGATTGCCCATAGTATACATAGTTTTAATGAACCATAAACACACTGTATACGCGTATATTGCCAACCTATACTTACTAGTTTGTTGGTTTTAGAAATTAACAAAAAAAAAACAAAACCTCATTTTAGCGTTCATTTCGTCGCAATGAACGCTTTCAGAGTCGTAGTCGACTTCAAAGTGCTCCAAATAAACATACTTCAGTGGTAATTGGTAACGAAAGAAGTTATAAACGACGCAGAAATACGCTTTTGTCGTGTGCTATTATTGTATCGAGAAGTTTTTAATAAATTGGCCGATCGACTGTCGGATCACGCACGAGGCCTTCGAAGTTCAGAGGCCAAGTCATAAATTTGTAATTTATGGTACGTGTTATCTTATGAATGTCCTTAAATGCCTATTTAAGCATCTACTACTGGCACGTGAGGCTGAACATCTGGGCGTGCACGCAGAGCAGTGCATCGTAGGGCACGTTCCTGACGTGCGGTACCTATTAGAGGATGCTTTTTTGTTCCATCAGGTAGTTGCAAAAAAAAAACTTAAAGTGTTCACGTTTTATGAAATTAATTATTTAGGCCTGCGCCAAATAATTAATTTCATAAAACTTAAAAACCCGACATCAATACCATACTGCTGAACCTATTTTGATGATTTCTTTGGGACTAATCTGTAAAACTTTCTGATAGTAATAAGAATTTCACAGATATTGTTCTTTAAAGGCCTGCGCACACCTAGGTCGCTGGCGATAGCGATCAGTGGAAACGCTGTCAAATATCGCTGTCAAATTTGACAGCGTTTCACTGATCGCCGACGCCAGCGACCTAGTTGTGCGCCAGGCCTTAATTAAGGTCAAATATATATAATATTAATATGATATAGATTTATAGATGATGAAGTTATGCGGGAGTAGATTCCTCCGAGATTAGCGCCATCTTCAAAGAAAACTAAGCAGTTGTACATCACTTCGGGGCGTTTTGATGTGTTCTTGTTTAGTGGCGCGAGGCATACTGACGAGATAGGAGAACATTATACGACTTATGTACTTAACGACGTCAAAACAAGATATTTGTATTTTCAACAGTAAAGCCTCGCGCACATCTAAGCGTTCTGCGGTGGCGACCAGAAACGCTGTCAAATATAATAGCTGTCGTATTTGACAGCGTTTCACTGATCACTGTTAAAGACCAGCCAATTGCGATATCACACACTTGGGTGCGTTTCCATTTAATTTATTTCTACCTAACTATACCTATTTATAGTACCTATGTCTGCAAAAATAACTACCAAAGGGTTATAATAACTAAGCTTTTCTTGAGTTATGATTTTTTGACTTGGACCCATGAACCTCTAAAAGAAATTGAGTCAACGGACTGACCGTTGTCTCCTACTCTACATTTTATATCTTATTTATTTCTACAACCACTTCATTAGCACGTAAACGAATTATTTATTTGTAACATCGTTCCGTCGGACGAAAGTGGCCTTGTGTTTCTATTGCGACGCAAGATCCTTCCTAACGATACCTTTTTTAACAAGCTTATTTAGTAAGTTAGTGAGAGTTTCTGTTAAAAAAGCTCATAAAATCAAGGTAAATAAACAGTAGTAAAACTGTGAGACCACTTATAATTGTAGCAAAAATGTCGGTATCTAACCTTCTCAATACGCATGAATGAGAGACACGGACACAGTATACCTACTGACACATTGTTCTCATTGCTCGATGATCCGTGAACGGTGAACACTCAGCCGGTAGGTACACACAATGACAGTGAAAGTGTACAATATAGGTAGGTGCTGCACCAAACATGGAACTAATAGTACTATACGTAACATTTAAACTCCTTGTGAAGTTGGAAGCCAATGTCTAAGCGTTGAACTCTTTTCCCGGTATTAGTGTTTTTAGTAGGTAAGTAAGAGCGCGGCTGGTGGCCTAGTGGTAGCGGCCCCGCCTCCGATCCTAAGGTCGTGGGTTCGAATCCAGTCGTGTACCAATGAGTTTTTCTGCCCAAAAATTTATGTACACTATGCCAGTGCTCTCAAACGGTGAAGGAAAACATCGTGAGGAAACCGGCATATCGTAGAACCTAAAAAGTTCGAAAATATGTGTCAAGTGCACGAAAGGAGCCTCTTCGAGGCGCACTTAAAATCCTTTCACCACACTTGGTTCGAAAGAATCAGTGACACGATAAGAGAGAAGAGTAGGTAAGTTAGTAAGCGAAGCTTTTAGGCCGCTCGGACCTCTGTCATGGCGGCGTTGTATATGAATATTTTTCTCACCCCTTTCCGTTACTAACCAACTGCTCACACTTTGTGTTAGACCTCAAGTAATGTCAAAATACCAGCGAAATTACACAGCAGAACTCAAAATAACACCAGAAAAACAATGATAAAAGTAAGACTTCTCAAAGTGACAGAAAACGAATTCCCCTGTTATTAATTAATTGGTAACGGGTATGATGTTGCTGAAAACTAACGTAATAACAAAATTGAGGTAGAATGTAAGTGTTGCTCCAAACCCACACTTAGAACCAAAATCGGAAGACAGCGGCATCCGATCGCGGGAAGTCGGTGGATGTAGAAGGCTCGAATTCATTTATTTAATTTATTCAGGGCTTTCAGTATATTAATTCAGATAATACGCGACTCATAGAGAATAAATTAGCAGTGATATTATCTTATCTTCCCTCTTTGTTTCTGGAAATATATGGGGAAGGTCAGTGTTCAGCAGTGAGCGCCTGTTGATGCTGATGATGATGAAAACTAATATTTGCATATGAAACAGTGTTGATCTACTAATAAATTCCGGACTTTGAGTTGGTTTCAGAAAATTACCTAAATCCGCCTTTAGATTGAAATGGTGTGAAAATTCTACGGTTTTGTTGATGCGAATTTGATCCGCCATCATTGTAAGTATCCGCTGAACTAAATCCCGTCTGACGTAGTTGGTGCATCAACTGTTGCGCAGTAGGTATTGCACTTCGCACGCGTGCTAAAGGAGTTAACCGACTCCAAAAAACTTGCAATTGCTTAAAACTACGCAATTGTACTCGTCTGCGAGGACTATTTTCAGAATTGCTTTGTGCTCACGTAGTAGATTTGCTTTTACTTTTGACGTCAATATTACTAATAGGAACTTTTGTCAGGCGAGTGTACGGCTCTAGGAAAAACGATAAGTAAGTCAGGTCAGGCCTGTGGTATGAGAGTGTGCGTCGTCTTCAAATAAATCATTATTCCCCAGCCTGCGCCACATCGTCCCCCAGCATGTGCTAAAACTAATATCAAGATGCCGTGCAGTTCATCGCGAAGGTATTTTCAATTAGTTCGTGTGCTGGAGCCGCGGCCGGCATGCCGCTCGACGTGGCTCGACCATTATATATCTACTCATCTGTGGCTGTCTGTGGCCCACTGCCACATTGCACTACTTTTGACCTATCTTATTTATATAAAACACCTAGACTCTAAGGGCGAGGCCCCATTAGTGCGTTGCGCTGCGTTGCGTCGCGTCGTCTCAACGGAACAGCGCATTGTATGCCACACCTGCGTTGCGACGACGCACGATGTCGCAGCGCAAGAGCGTCGCAGCAACATTGGCTGCGTCTCAGTTCAGCCTTCGCAATAAATAGATGTCGCAGCAGAGTTCCGTCAACGCAGCGCATCCCCTCCCCCTCGCTTCGTCTGTCGTCCGTCGATCCGTTGAATTGTCGCGCGCGACGACGCTACGGTCTAATGGGTCATGTCGTAAAAAATATATGGAAACCGACGCAGCGACGACGCTGCGACGACGCAACGCAGCGCAACGCGCTAATGGGGCCTCGCTCTAAGCTGTAGGTCAACGCCATTATACTAGAGCAACCATGAAAAGCTCTCCTACACATTATTCATGAACAGAGTAGGTATCCAAGGACCTTTAATATCAATTTCATCATCATTAATTAAGGCCACTACTACATAGGCCTCGCTCATATTATATTGAAAGGGGTTTGTCGTAGTCAGTCACCAGGTGAATTGGTCATCGTAAAGAGATGCTACTGCCCATCCCCTGTTGCGTTCATTAATCGCTTCTTATGACATTGACGGGAGGTCATAGAGAGTCATTCTATTCAGGGGGCCAATTCTAGACTTTTAGAGATTAACGCTCGAAATAGAGATTTGAAATGTCGCGAAAGCAGTGTCATATCACCAAATTTGTCGAAGATAATATCGAACCGTGCTAAAATGCGTATTCTAGCCACCGTTAGACTTTTACGTTAGACTTTTACTATAGAGATGTCAGAAAGAAGGTTTATTCTTAGAACTTCCACAGACTATCCCGTTGTTGTTCATGTTTATCTACGTTCCGTTTCTATCGATAGAATAGTTCGATAGCACTAACTTTATTATTGTCTTCAAATAAACATATTTCCTATTAAACGGAGTTTATAATGCGTTCTTGTTGTTGTTTATAATAGATTCATTTTCATTAGATAGTAATCAATGGACTTTTCGCACAAAATGTTAGTTACAATAATTAATTCCGGAAACACACGGAACGTTATGTTCCATAAAACTGTAAACTTTGTTGTTTGTAATCTATGGTCAGTTGTCTATGAAGTGTTGTAGATATGTCATTGTCAGGATCATTACACTCAAGAGAAGGACTCCGATGACTTGAATTTTTAATTCAAAGGTTATCAACTAGATGGCCATTCAATGCAAAAAGAATATTTCTCTCGAAGCTTGAACCCCGGATACAAGTATAGACGTTGACTGTCTGATTGACTGCTCTTCTAACTGCGCCATTGAATAATTACTAAGTACGAGCTAAATTCAATCACTCCTCACTTATTGTAGGTTTATGAGAAAGCATTATTCGCGTTCTCGCTCCCAACTTGTATCCCCTACAAACAAGTAAACATCATTGACTTTTTATCAAAAAGTAAGACTAGGTGGTATGGTCTTGGTACTCTAGCCTGCTCCAAGGACCGAAAGAAAAAAAAAGCCCAAAGTCACCCAAAGTATATTAGAGATGTCAATGTCGACTACTACTCACCACTCGACACATATCTAACGGCCTTCGCTCGATAAATGTCTATAGTGATATTGCTGGAATACGATATCTATTGAAAATGTCATGTCTATTTAAATTTGACAGTTCTTGTGATATTTCATTTCATTTCATAATTATTTATTTCGGTCAACATGGATCATTTTGTTAGTAAAACTTAAATCTATTGTTAGTAGTACTTAATTAACCTATACACATACATTTATATGGAGAGAACCCCGCAGCGTGTACCCTTTCTAATTGTAGTTTTGCTTGTCATTAAATGAACCATATCGCAATGGTTCATGTAATGACAATCAAACCTACTGGCAAACACGCTCAGGATGGTGTTGGAGCTGGCCCGCACTCTGCGCACCAGGGACGTGCTGCGCTTGCGCATGGTAGCGTAGAAACAGTCTACTCGCGCTTCTGCAAACATCCCGGATGCGCTGCAGAAGCGAGGCAGCCCCACCAGCACTCTGAACGCGTTATTATATTGTACGCGAAGGGCACTGTACTGCTTTTGAGTATAGTTCGCCCACAGGCTGCTCGTGTAGAAACTAGTACAGTAGGCTCGGAAAAGTGTAATTTTTACATCAGTGGAGCAACGAGCAAACCTGCGGGCGATCATGTTCGCTCTAACAGACAGCGCCCTCCGTTCTCTCTCTATATCCACATCGTCTTTCAGGTCGGAGGTTACTAAATGTCCGAGATATCTAAATTGTTCCACTCTATTTAGCGGCGTTCCATACAATTTTATCGGTGGTATGTACGACGGACATTTTCCTCTGGCCTGAAAGACCATGCACTCACTCTTCTTCACATTATATTTAAGGCCATGGCTATGGGCGTAGCCCTCACAGATGCCTAAAAGCCTCCTCAGTCCACAGGCTGATGCACTCAGCAACACCATGTCATCTGCGTAGCTAATGTTATTGACACAGGTATCGTCAATGTGGCAGCCAACATAAGTGCTGCTGAGCTCATCTATCAGTGCATTAACGTACAGGTTAAAGAGCTTGGGAGAGGTCAACCCCCCCTGCCTCACCCCACACTCCAACCTGTACGGCTCAGAATAAGCTCCCGACCATCTCACTACATTGACCTGGTTTTTATACCAAAACTTAAAGATGTTATTTAATTCTGGTGGCAGATCAATATCTTTTAGCTTCTGCCATAAGATGTCATAATTAACCAGGTCAAATGCCTTTGAGAGGTCGAGAAAACAGGCATAAACGGGCGTCCGCCGGTCTGTGTAGTACTTGACAGTCTGCTTTAAACTCAAAATAGCCATATCTGTAGAAAGCCCAGGCCTAAAACCGAATTGATTGTCATGTATTTCAAGATAACGGTCTAATTGAGTATTAAGCAAACTGTCCAGCACTTTCACAACAATAGTGGCCAGCGAGATAGGCCTATAATTAGACTTATCACTTATGTCACCGGTTTTGTTTTTCACAATTGGTACCACCACAGTCTTCATCATCTCGACAGGTAGGTATGAGTGCCCTAAGCATAGGGTATAGAACATCGCGAGTACTCTCGGTAAGTGAGGGCCTGCGTTCTTCAGATGTTCGATACTGAGTCCGTCGTGGCCAGGAGATTTGCCGCGTGACATAGATTTTATAGCTCTTTTGACATCTGCAGCTATAAATCTAGTACCCAACTCCTGAGCACTGGACCCATCATCGATTACGGACTGTGATGGACCCAATGGTGAACATACAGTAAAGTGTTCTTTGAACATGTCAGCTATATGCTTGTGGTCATTGATGCCAGCTACACTCACAGGAAGGCTAGGCTTGCTATTTAGCTTATTTGTAGACTTCCAGAAGTTTTTAAAGTCCTGTTGAGCATGTTGTGACGTTAAGATGTCCATTTTAAGTTGATCGCTATGATTTTGACACCATCTTAAGCGTGACTTAAAAATCCGTCTGCTCTCATACATCTCGTTATAGAGACGTCCTGAAGTAGGCTTTCCATAATCTACCCATAACTTGTACTTATACCTAGCCTCCCTGTGCGCATCGCCCACATGCCTATTCCAACCTACTATTGGTTTTCTCTTCGTCTTTCGACTTACACTTAAAACACGACTATCAGCGGCGGCACTGCTCAAAGCACTTATAATTGAAAAATACATCCTGTCAATAACATGTCTATGGTCAAAATTATTACATCTAAAGTCAGCACAGTATCTTAATTCACTAGGAAAATGTATGTTTCTAAATTTTTCATGACATATTTTATTAAAGTGGGATATTTGTTCTGGGGTTCTCTCTCTCCATAATACATTATTAATTACATTATTTTGGTCAAGTATTACTGATTTAGGTTTAATTATGTCAAAGTTACATTCTAAAATTAATGGGTAGTGATCCGACCACATGACGTCATATTTAATTGAAATGTTCGAAATAGACTGAACAGCTGATTCAGTGAGGACACAGTGGTCTAGCCATCGTCTAGACCCGCTAGCTTCGCTTATAAAACTATACGTGTCGGAGTTCAGTCCCAATAACTCCACATCCGCACATAACCAGTTCTCCTCACAACAAAAACTTTTTAGTTCGTCAAAGAATTGTGTATTGGGGTGGGCATTAAAGTCACCAAGTATATAAACGCACTCAGTATTGTCATTTCTTATTATAGCACTCACCAAGCCGAGACAATCCGTAAACTCCGCCAGGTTAACCGCTTTATCCGTAGGCATATAAATGCTGAACACTAAGAACGACCTCTGGCCCAAAGTTATTTTTATAGCACAAATTCGCGGGTTATCGCACTGCACAATAGACACATTTTGGAAAATGCTTTTGTTCCAAAGCAACGCCACTCCACCAAAAGGGCGGCCAATAAGCATACCAGCTGACGTATCCACCGCTGACGTACCCGTAGAACCGAACCCGTGATCAATGGTGCTCAGGAACTGGATATCATCTGGTAACAGCCACGTCTCTTGTAGGGCTATTATGTCCGATATCCGGCAGAGACTTCTTATATGGTCAGCGGAGCGTTTTACACTCTTACAATTGAAGCTAACTAATCTGCATAATGAGCTACTATACATTATGTTTAGATAGCGGGCCACCCACAGTATCAGCACTATTCGCAATCTTTGGCTTGAAGTGCACAAAGCGCCTGAAAATTATGCCCTGGGGCCATAATTGTTCATTCAAAAACAACGATAACTTTTGTTCAGACACAAAAAACTTAAAAGCTTGATGGCCTTTTTCTCTCCTCAGTGCGACTTTTTCCAACACTATATTTTCCTGCGTTTTTCTATAAACATATTGAGTTATGTCGGATTCAGTTGTTTCCTTGTGCACTTTGGTAATAAAAATTGGCACTTTCATATCGGCTGCTTTAAACTTTTCCTGGCTGTCTTGAGAAACACCCGTAGTACCAAGATAACGATAAGGCATCGGTTTTTTACGTCGCTGAACAACTTTCCATTCTCCGTCATTATTCATGATCTCCGCAAAGGATTTCGCTGTTGGTTGGGTTCCAGCCGCTTGGCCTTTACTTGTCGTACGCTTAACCGTCGTAGCTTGGTGCACGACGACCGACCCGCCCTCAGATAGCAAACCGGTTGGAGCGGCCGACACCAGTGGAGCGCCTCCCGCCGACCCCTTCACCGTCCGCAGCAACGTCGCTGACGCAGACTCAACGTCTTGTGTACCGCTCAGCGGCTGTGGCGTTTGAGGGTAGTTATCAGAAACACGAACACTATCTTCCTTAGGTGAAATCGATGCACTACTAATGCAGCCGGCTAGCGTCATATCAAGATGTGAAAGGCTGATGGGGTCATCATCCCGACACGCACCTCTTCGTGTATTTATTCGTATATTCCGATATTTATTTGGCGTTGACTGGTATGGTTTAGAGACTGCCTCCTTCATCTCCATTCGTAACTCCTCCAGCTGTTTTGTCGTGACGTATTTTGATTTTACTTCTTTTAATTCAGCTTGTAAAACCATCATATCCTTGAGCATTTTTGTGCAGTCAAAGTGCTCGAAAAGAACCGGTGGAAGTTTTTCCAGGCTTCGTGCAACAAAGACTGGTATCAACTCAGGATCTGTTGCCTTCATAAGAGATATGATATCTTCAACATCACGACTTTCTTTTCCTTTATTTTTACGTGTAACTTTACGCTTGTCCGTAGGTAAAGATTCAAAAAGCAACGTCTTAGATTGCTTGATTTCGTCACTTTTGAACGACGACACACAAATTCTTGTCAAACTATCTTCATCCACGATCGATATTTTGTTTTGCACATATGCTAACAACTCGTCTATTACTATATTACACGCAATACACTTCACAGTGGAGGCCATTTTTAAACGGTAAAAACGAGCCTTCGTGATCGATACGATATATATCTACCGTCTTCGTGATATATATCTACCGTGACAATCAAGTCACTGGTCTAGAATTGCCCCCCTGTGCCGGGACCAGCACAGCCCAGTCTTGACGAAGACATTTTTGATATGGACCACATCATAGAACACAGATTAATGATGTGCAGCACTGTCTTTGCATGAGCGTTGACTGCGTTTGTCGCACGCGTGTGCGTTACACGGAGCGTGTGCCACTAATAGTTACGGTTACCACGAACGACGTGTTTCGAAACGGCGCCTTGTAATACATAACGCAGTGTGTATTTTCCTTTATTACTTAGTGCTATGCTATTTTCACGGTTTGCTCAGTTTAACGACCGATCCTTGGAACTGTGTTTGACTGCATTGCGTTTACAAACAACGGGCTTGTAATTATATGATGTACTAATTGGATACAGTTATGCATAAGGAGTCCAAGCGCCAAATTTCATTTTTTGATTTTTTCGCATTTTCGTAATCACTAGGGCATAATTAAGCCATAGAAAAAACACTCTTGCAGCCAGCTTCACTCTAAGTGGTATTTTTTGATACCCAGTCCAAGCGCCTTCTATAGCAAACTAAGTATTTTGAAATGCAATACAAGTCCAACAACCAATTTAAAACTAACAACCAAATTTTATGATGAAAAAGCACATTTCCATTATACATTACTAGTCCAAACGACGTAGTGTTACGCATCAGTAGTCTACGCGACAGTTGTTTGTAACTTCTGAACGTAATCTTTGTTTGGGTGGAAGGAGAGGCTGGCAGAAGAACCCAAGTCATGTTTAAGGAAGCACATATTATACTAGTTTACCAAAGTCAAAAACTTAATTCTTTGGTCAACTTAATTGTTGCGGAGAACAGAATAAAAAAAATAAAGGCCAGAATACACGTATAAAGATAAAGATAAAAATATTTTATTGTAAAACTGTGCTAGCTTACCTATTTCGGGCGTACAATATAGCAAAAAAGTATAAAAATAGACCTGATGATGTCTCCTCGAAAAGCACCCTATATTTCTGAAACTGCAATTAATACTTTATACTCCACAAGACTACAAGAAAGTTATGGCAAGCTGCAGAACAAAGAATCACAAATACTGAAAAAAAGGAAAAAGCTATTGTCAACAGAAAAAAGATAACAGTGGGCGAGAAGGTCAATAATAATTGGTTAAGAATAAACCAGATAAAGGAAACCTAAAATCATCCATTGCCTCATTATGTCAAGGCAGGAGCAGTAGAAGAGGAAGAAAGCTTAGAAATTGATGTAAAGAAAAGAAAGGGTAGGAAAGGACAAAATGTTTCAGAGAAAAAACTAAAAGATTTAAAATCACTGTTTCATAATATCCCAAACGACGCTATAGCATTTGACAAAGATTTGATTTTTGATGACACGATTGAAGATGATATTGTTGTTGAAGGTGTTGATGGCCATTTAGGTTTTTGATCCGGAACATATTGAAGAAGAGTAGATTTATATATTATTTACCTACTCCATCCTACATCCTACCCGATATGTTCTGGGTTTGGGGTTGGTGTTTACCAATAATATCATCAATCATTATTCTGTTTGTCTGAAAGCTGAAGATAATATCTGAGATAGTCCTTATCTTGTTTTAAATTATTATTGTTTATTAAATTATGATAATTACATTGTTTTATTTTCTGGACATATACTATCAGTGCCATTTTAATAGTTTTTTATTTATTTTTATCAATCCTCTGTAACATCTATTAAAAGATGCTGAGTAAATACGGAAATTCAAGGGGTTTTTATTAAACGATAGGAAAATAGTCCAGGAAACATTTTTATGTTATACTTATACTCATTTTGCAAAATGAGTACATCATATTAATTCGTTTCCACGTGCACATAAAGCTAATCTTCCAGAATAAATAATTATTTTGTCTCTTGGACTCGTTTTGCAAAATGAGAACATCATATTTATTAGGAGTCCAAGTGCATTTTTAACAATATATTCCAAAATAAAACCTTTTTTTGTGTTTTTTTTTTGTAACATGTTAAATTACAAATATAAGCTTCGATGTACATAGATTTACTTTCTGACGATGCAAATGCAAATCTTCTACCAATAAAAACGCGTTTATGTAATTTCCCAAAAAACTGAAAATGGCGCTTGGACTCACTATGCATAACTGTATCCATTATTCTTACAATACCGACGTAACAAGCATTTAAATTACAATAAGTCAAAAATAAAACCATTTAGGTCCACAAGGTTTACCTACTACATTTTCATATTTTAGGAAAAAAATACGCTACCTTTAAAATAAAACCTCACCATAGCTTTGAAATTATTTATCTCGGCTTTGGATTGGGACATTAACGCCCGGCTCGGGAATAATCCAGCCACGGATTTGAATAAATAAATTATGATTTTTATTGCGACGCAGACCATTCGCTACATAGCACATAGCACCTTCAGTGATCTAGGTATAGGGGTGCTATTCCTTTGGATGGTGTTTGAATAATATATTGATGAGTTATGGTATGTAGATGAAAAGCTAAGCGATTATCACATGGCAAGGACCCGGTCATTCACTCGTAAACTTTCATTAATCGTTTTTGATCATTAAATAAGCATAGATACCTGCTATGTCGAAGTAAACTGTAATCTCAGCATGCATAATTAATTCATTTATTTCCCAGGAAGAGACGCGTTATAAATAACTTAATCAGCTCGTTTATAAATAATGAAGTATAATGTGCGCGATGTATTATTGAGTTCCTGATTGAGTATGTATCTCCCAGATAATAATGCTATTATTGTCAGTTGAAGGCAGAGTCGGACCCAGTGCCAGTGCTTCAGCGGTACACTGGATATTCATTACGACTACGGCAAAGCATAAAGGAGGGTTATGATTATAACAGAAAATATGAAATGCCAAATTAAAATTCAAAATGTATTTATTCAGTTGGATCACAAGGATCACTTTGAAACGTCTTGAAGCTAGATGAGTCTAGGTGCTAGATCCACGCGACCAAGCCACGAGAAATGGAATTGTTCGTGACAGCAGGCGCGAGGAGCAGGCCCATGAGCCCATGAGCCGGCCCGGAGCCAGCCCGCCTCACGAGGAACAGGCCCATGCAGCCCCGGCCCGGAGCCAGCCCGGCCTCCACCCCCAGGGACGCGCGCCGCATTCTAACTTAAATAGGCTTTGGAAAGTAATCATTGGATTTGCATTGGTTTGTTTCTGCATGCATTTAATAGAAACTTAAAAATCGATAGTATACCTTTAGGAACTGTATATAGCGTGCTAGGTTGCAAGACAAAGCGTCGCCTATGGACATTGAAATCGAGCTGATAGTAAGAGAGTCACCTATAATAAAAGCTCTGCATAGAATGGACTTGGACAATGGAAAACTAAGCTAGGTCACGATATTTATTGACAGGATATATTCTTTCTGCAATTTTTTTTACATAATTTAGGCAATCCTTTGTGTGGTATGCTAACCAGTTATGGATGGTACTGAGCCATGCGTCTGCTAGTCCTATGATGGAAAAAAGATGATGTAAATCCTGACTACACTCCCCAAAATGCAACCTATAGAATATCGAACGGCAAGCAACTTTGCAACGCTTTGCTAGACCCTGGATCTTATAGTCAGCGCGATTTGTTGCCTTGCAAGACCTACGCTCGATTATGTCTAAGGCAACAAGCTGGTGTTCAGCAGAGCCGTCCCCCAGATGACAGCAGTGTATCACTGATTCTTTCTCGCTTCTTCTCCATCTATATCATGTGAATTCCAGTGGACTTTGATAACTTTTAACACTTTAGAGCAAAACCACCAAAACATAATGCCCAAAGCTATTAAATCCAGGTGTAGTTTCTGGACGACAGATAAATGGACAGCTGGAGAATGGAGGTGGTCAGCTCCGTGCTGGATGACGAGCTCGATCCAGTGGAGCAGTTCCTGGGCTGGTGGGACAAGGGACCGGCGGAAAATGGCTGATGCTTTTTGGGAGTTGCTGAGAAAGCTGAAAATAAATAAAAGTTAAAAGGAGAGAAAACCAGTCTATACCAACAATCTCTAAATGAGACAGAAAGTATGAAACTGGCCTCCTGATGCCCGCACAGTTTATTCAATACATAGAAGATTTTTCATAAGTTTAGCAAATTATTTGCAAAAAAGATAACGAAGATATTTATACCACAAACCTGCTGTTCCCAAGTACTTTATGAATAGCATCATAAATTCTGTACGGAAGATCTTTAGTGAAGTCAACTTTGATACCGCGGCCCCTCGCTGCTGACAGCTCCATGGTGAGGAACTGGTCTTCAAAGAGTGGTATCCCTATAATAGGCACCCCAAAGTAAGTTGCTTCCATATTGGACATAAAACCTCCATGAGTGATAAAGAGAACTGTATTTGTGTGGTCTGAAACAAATAGGTTTTTATTGAGATCAGATTTTTTTTAATAGATCCTCAAAAATAATTTCATCGAACTGAATTACTTACTCAATATACTAGTTTGTGGTGCCCACTTAAGAATATGGACGTTTCTGGGTAGCCCCATTAGGCTTTCCTCAAACTTCCAGATCACCGTCTGTTCCAGGTGTCCAAACAATTCAAGAATCTTCCTCTGCGTGCGCTCGGGCAGTTCTTTGCTCTTGATGTTGGATCCCAGACTGAAGAAGATTACACCTTTTGTGGATCTATCAAGCAACTGTTGCAAATTCTGTACAAAAAATAACTTATTTCCGATTTTGGCTTCGGTTATTTATTACTTCCTAATAATACCCATTTTGGCAGAGACTGACCTTTGAAAGAGCTTTAGTTGGCTCATCAATATGATGTCCTCCAATATACTTGGTGTTCTGAGGTAATGTTAAAGTCTGCCCCAACAATGGCTGCGAGTTTACCAGGAGCATAGATCCATTGTACACGAGGGCTTCGTAGTCGGAGAGAGAGCGACCACGCAAGCCGATAGGAACTCTGTATACCTCATAGTAGATTGGTGCCTCTACGTAGTAGGTCATGTAACTGTAAAATGTGGTAAATAAAGAATGACAAGAAAAGAATTGCTGGTGGGGACATGGGTCAATAAAAAAATTAGTTACATTCAAGGTATATCTGAACGGGTGCATCAGCGGTAGTAGGACGGTAGGTGACCTCAATGCCGATAGGCACCGTTTTTGCACCCCTCCAGAAACACCCTGTATATTTGCGGACCACTTAAGGCTACATAAAGATACCTACTTGACCCATCCAGTGAGATACATCTGCTTCCAGAGCCGCATTGCCCTCTCTACAGTGCTGTACTCCACGGCCGCACTCCTGGCGTGAGGGTCAGTGGTGTAGGCAGGGTTGGTGTGTCCATGCATCAGCTGCAGACTCACCCAGGAGGCGTCCATAGCGCTGTACCAGATTAGCGGGCAGCTGTACACGGATGCCAGTCTGGAAATACACAATTTTATGCTATAGTTTTTATGCAACCATCAAATAGCATACATCTGTCATCTAAGCTATCGAAGTTGAACTCCACGAGTGACATTTACTTCAAATTATCATATGTGCTACGGTGAAGATATAATACAAACTTACGGAGCGAGCAGACCAGTAAAGAACCACTCGGCGACTACCAAGTCGAAGGTTTGTGCCGTGTCTGCCAGAAGCTGCACAGTGGCGTTGTGTTCGAGGGCGCGGCGGGCTAATGTCGTGCCCACTTCTAGAACTTTCTGTGGAGGCCGCGGATTACGGACCAGTTCTATGAGGCTGAGGCGTTCCTTGTCTACAAAATAATAAAAAAAAATAGATTAATGTGTCTCGGTTATGTCAAGTAGGCGACAAAGCGAAGGTGGGGTGGACTGACATGAGTATTAGCAAGGAAGAACCGTCTTCCGCCGAGACGGCAAAATCCGTGGGGGGGCGGCTGAAACTAATTCTGTTTCATGTATCACCATGGACAATGTACGTTACCGGTGATGGAGACTGCGACTGAGCTGATGTTGACGTTGGTGAGCCGTTCTCTTGCTGGCAGCGAGCTCGATGGACTCACGTACGTTACCTGCAAAAACACCATTCACTTATTAAAAAACACTTTTATACTTCATATTAACTTCTTTGTTTCTCTAGTCTTAGCTTGAGCGCAAGCTAAGAAAAAAATTCCACTTGCATCCTTCAGAAAGAGACAGAAACAGGACACTTTTGAACATATATATGAATGAGCTATAATAATGTACACGTAACCTCATGTCCAGCCCGTAACAAAGTCTTCACAATAGAATCGCCCAGCACAGTATGGCTCCTACTCGGAACTGGGAACACCACTAGGACCCTGCTACCCACACATAGATGCAACATGCATAGTTGCAACACACACACCACAACACGACTCATTGTTCCTATAACTAGTTTACAAGTGGCTCGGATCAGCGTCCGCGCTTCATGTAATCTGATAAGGGTTGGGCGAGCTGAATGTGTCACCTTATCTTGCTCTCGGGAAAGATAAAGTAGCTCTTGAAGATGATTTCAATGTATTAGATGTGAAATGCAGGCTCGTGTACCGACAACAAGAAATATCAGTGGTCAAGGTAGAACGTGAATTAGGGAGAGCCAAAGATCGATCCGTTATCTAATTAAATAAAGCTCAGTTTAGCTATCTCTAGATCATTTGTAAGAGGTCTATTATAGGTCGTGTGTATTTTGTACATTTTGTAAACACTTGTAAGTTGTTTTGTGCAAATAAAGGTTTTAAATAAATAAATTAAAAATTAATTGGATCGAGGTGGTGAAGAAAGGATCCATAAAACCAAGTCTTATAATAACTTCGGATGAGATTAGAGATTATTTGACGGACTTATAGAACTTAATAGAGATAAACTTTTATTTAAAACAGAATATACATTATTTACAAAAACTATTATTATTTATAAAAACATAGAGATTAGAGATTATTTGACGGACTTAATATTGTCTATAGTTATTAGTTAGATACGCTTGTCGCAGATCCGTCGCGAGTTACATAATAGATCCGTCAAAAGCATCGATGTTACGCCGCAGTTGCTATTGTCATCTACAGCCGCGGCGGTGTGGTTGAGCTGAAGCTTTACAACCGGAACAACAATAACATTTACATCGCGCGGTAAGCGAACCATTCAGTCTCAGAACTTTACTAATTGGTTTCAGTAGAATAAAGGCACTTGCTGTTGGTTACAGCTCATCTGCAGCTGTTTTACTATATACGGAGCTCACTAAGTGTTTACACTGCAAGTCACTGGCCAGAAGAGCACTAGCATTCAGTAGGCCCACCATGAACTCTGTCTGGCTCTGGCTCGGGCTCTGGTTTTGAGTCTGTGCGAGTGCATTATACTGTGTGTGTGACGTTTTGACGTTGGATTTATTTAGTGATCTAAATCTACCGTGACAATAAAGTCACTGGTCTAGAATTGAGCTGTCCACGCTCCGTCTGGCCGCTGCCTAGCGCTGCGGCGACGCGGCTCCCGTGACGGCTACTCCTCCACACACAATTGGAGATGCACTACAAACTGGAACGCAATTAACCTATTTAATGGGGGGTAATCGTGTGGAAAATTAGCTGTTGACATCAAATAGAAAATGAAATGTAGTTGGCTTCGTCTGAGGACAGTCGATGAGTAAGCTTTCCTTCATCGACTGTCCTCGACGTCTAAACTGATCTAGACTCGTCTAGACTGGACGAACATCAAATAATTTATTTAATCTCAACACAATTTTAGATATCTACCGCTTCTCCTTGAACACGACAAATGAATCGTCTCATAGAAAGACATACATGTGGCGATGTTTCCCTCAACACCACTTGATCGCATCTTGCACGTCAGCAGCCAGTTCATCTTAAGGCCTGCGCACATCTAGGCAATGGCGATGACGATTAGCTGAAACGCTGTCAAATATCGCTGTCATATTTGACAGCGTTTCACATGATCACCATCGCTATCGCCTAGATCTGCGCAGGCCTTTACGAGCCCAAAGGCGCGGCACGTGGAACACCCAACACTTTAGTATGTATATAGGTAATAGTTTCAGAATTTTGCAGTTATGTTGTTCTGTTTGAAAGGTGTCGGTAAAATTACTGACACGTGAGGTTAAACATCTGTATGCCTCAAGTTGATAGACGCAAGGCATCGTAGGGCACGTTCCTGATGTGCGTGACCTACGAGACAATGCTTTGTTATAGGCGATGGTCACCACTTAACACCAGGTGGGTCATATGCTTGTTCCATCAGCAAGATGTATAAAAATGTACTTAGATGTTTTGTTGATACATTTAGTAAACAGAGAGAAATAATATTGATACTAAATCTTTCAAATTTAATACCAGCTAAGGAGCTAAGGACGGATGCTACTACCTACTACTACTAAGGATGCTAGTGAAAAATATATTAGCGAACTGCGAAATCACAAAGAAACATACGCTATTCCAAGAGATCATTTAATACATTCCCGAAGAAGATCCCGTTTGCGTCATCTAGCGTACCTATACGTAATAAATGTTCAGGTATTTTATTGGATCTGGAAAATTATTGAACAGTTATTAGATTTTCGATACAAATAGCAAATTCCCACGTTTGGTACACAAACACGCCCGTGCCCTTGGAACGACGTGCTACCAGCTTCGGGAACAGTTATATATATTATGAAGTTTAATGGCTTTCATTCCGTTTCCGAGTGATTTACTGAACACAATATAAGACGGACACCGTGAGCTTACTTTATTTCCATAAGCGAGCCAGTAAGTATTTGCAGACTGGTTCTACACCGCTGGTGAAGATTTTGTACACAAAAATATATCTGCGGAGTATTTATTTAGGTCTAATAGAAAAGTATGTTGACATGTTTGCATTGCTTTGAGGGAAGACCTGTAGTACCACAAGCTCTGTCTGGCTCTAATTTTGAGTCTGTGTGAGTGCTCACCAGGAGAGCACTGGTGGTCTAGTGGTAGTGGCCCCGCCTTCCGATCCGAAGGTCGTGGGTTCAAATCCACTCGTGTACCAATAAGTTTTTCTGTCGAAAAATTTATATGCACTATGCCAGTACTCTCAAAACGGTGAAGAAAAACATCATGAGGAAACTGGCATGTTGTAGAACCAAAAAAAGTTCGAGCAACACGTGTCAAGGGTCACGCAAAAAGGGCCCGCCAGCGGTCTACTTGCGGAAAAACCTGCCGCACATCAAGTGCGGATGATAAACTTGAGGAGTGCTCACCAGTTTAATAGATTGTGTGTGTGACGTTTCGACGTAGGATTATTTAGACATCACTCACACAGACCCAAAACCAGAGCCAGAGACCGAGCCAGACAGAGTTTGTGCTAGGCCTACTGCTCCCCACATTTTTTCTATACATACTTACTTACTCTTCTATAAGCAATAACCATCATGAAATTAATTACACGAGTAGAGGGTACCTTTCACGTGAACCGTAACCATCTGAAAGGTTTACCACATAAACATAAAAAAGGTATTTTCGCTAAAATAAACAGTAAGTATTCGTTTATTTTTAATTACAGGCAAAATCTGTTATAACGACATCAAAGGGACTTCTCATATTTAGTCTTAAAACCGATAGCCGTAACAACCGGTGATGTTTTCAAGATGATCAAAAGTAGTATTTTAAGTGTTTTGTGAAAGTACAAACAAATCCATAGGTTATTGGAAAATATTTATAAATATAAAAAAAGTTTTTAAGAATTACAAAAGACTCTACACTAAACTAAACCCTATTGTTTCTTTTCCTGATTATAATAGCCATTGAACACAGATGTGGATACCTATTCAAATTGCTTACAATACAGCTTAGCCGGTCGTTCCAACAGATCTAATTCTCCGAAATATTGGTGTGATACTTTCCAGCCGCGCCACAAGCTCTAATTTCAATGCAAATTATACCAATGGAAGGTACTAGAATTGTTCGTTTTTGTACGTTGATTAAAAAAAATTGTACTACGAAGGTTCAAGAGAAATTTGGCGAAGTTGGTGGCGCGGCCAGAAAGTGCTACTCCCCAGCCGCGCCACGCTGTACGCAATGTTAGACTGGTTCTTACTAGTGACTTTAACTGATTGCTAAGATAATGTACGAGGTTAAATTTAAGGTTAAATTTGGTCGTTTAATGCGTATGTCGTAGTAAGCGATGTCGTAAAAAGCAATTTTTTGATAAAGCGGTCCTATACCATTCAGCCAAGACGTTTGTTATAGATTAATATAACCGATATGTTGTTCTAAACGATGTCACCATTATATGAATTGATAAGTAATACCATTGAGTTTAAAATAATTATCATTGTTAGAAAACTTAGTTATATCCCGGCAGCGCGCACGAACACTATCCCTACAGTAAGCCCATAGCCCATCTGATCTCTGCCAACATTGTTGCATACCCTTATAAAGCATCTATTCTTGAACTCTATTTACATAAATATCATGCATTATGTGAATTAACATAATTATATTTCTACACACGCGCGGGCCTTGCATGTTGTGAGATATTGTGATAGGTGGCCGGATTCTGAGCGATTAGGAGGGGGGAGGGGCATACTTCGCAGTTACTCATAAACCAACGACATCCATAACTGAAGCAAGCAGTTATTAAATAATTATGCTGATTTCAAACTTCTGGTTCGATAAATATTAGCAACATGCACACTATTTTCTAAGTACACAATCCCCCCATTACCAAGCGTCTGTGGTTTTAGCTTGCTACTGTCGTTCGAGATAAGCGCGATAGCCCCTGCTTTTTTTTCTACGGTGGATGTTTCGAATGCCTCCTACTCGGGAAGATTAGGAGGAGAATTTAGGTCTTAGCACCTACTGATGTTCCGTCAATCATCGTAGTGCCAGTACATCATCGAACGAATGGCGAGAGCAAATGCAGAGCACTTGCGGTGATAATAAATATGCATTAAAAACAAACATCCTAAATTGTACGCGTCCTAAATAGCCAAAGTTACCTTGGAGCCTCAAAACAAAGCGTCCCTCGGTCCGTCCCGGTGCGGCATGGCATGGCATGGCATGGCATGGCATGGCATGGGGGCTCGTGTGAGAATGCGTCGGAGTGGTCGCGCATGCTAACTTTCTTGCAGTTGGCTGCTCAATGCGGAAGTCGGCAATGTTCTTCCCGTGATGATGTTTACTAAGTTTGAAATTATGGAAACAGATGTTAATAAGTACCTACGAAGGTTTTGTTTAGCGAGATGGATTCAGTTTAGTGTGGCCTGAACCACAAGTCAAGTAATTGATTAGCATACCACCGTACTTATGGTTTTTATCTAATACTTTTATTTACTTTTGGTTTTATTTTTAAAAATAGTGCGATTTCACTGAGCATTAAGATTATGTAAAATGGAAGTCACGCACCGAGACGACGACGTGACGTTGCAATGTAAAGGCTTGCGCACATCTAGGCGATGGCGATGGCGATCAGCTGAAACGCTGTCAAATTTGAAAGGCGATCAGTGACACGCTATCAAATATTGCTGTCATATTTAACAGCGTTTCACTGATCGCCAGTGAAACGAGATGTGCGCAAGGCTTTAGTCGGTGATTTTTTGCAAGAAATTTACCAAATGAAGAAAAAATAATAATTGGTGGTTCCAGGAATAAAACCCGCGCATTCGACTATTATACGCACAAACTCATTCTACGAAACAAGCTACGCGTTCATTATTATTTTAAACAGGCTTTGCGTGAAATGCTGCTAATAAATTCATAGCTCGCCTTTATTTCCACCTTGACCCTTCGACCCTTCGTATATTATTCATTTTAAAACAGAAAGTGTTTTATTTAAACATCAAAGTAGATAAACAAGTAATGCTGCCAAATGTATGTAACTGTAGACCTAGCATTACTTTAATTATAAGTTGCCTGATTACTTGTTTGTTATTTGTTTTCAAGCGCGTCGAGCCAAAGGTGCCAAAGACAACGTACCTAATTACTATTATACTCATCTTTCTTCATCTACCACACTCCTTTAGAATAATGATCCATCCACCAGAACAAACAACTCGAATTAAATAGAACCTATTTTTTTTCCAAGTTAAGAAAGCATTCATACAACTATTTAAATGTTCATTTTATATTTTTCTCGCATATCTTAAATCGGGTTCTTATTTTTTTCATTCAACAACAAACAAACGAAGCAATATAACAAGCTCCTCTGGATGGCTGCAATCAATCGCACATCTCGCTCACAGCTGCTGAATAATGCAGCGCACGCGCACAGCCGGATATTATTGCACGTACTTCCGCGACTATTACTGGCCGCTGGCTTTCGATGATTTCAACTAACTACTCACACTGTGTGCTGACTGTTTCTAAAATAACTTTTTCTGGCGTTCAACAAATGATACGAAAAAAGTTTGTCAATAAAGTTTGAGACGCTTTATGGCCGTAGGCGCGGTATCTAGGAGTCTGAGTCACGAACAACTTGAGAATGTAGATAGCACAGTGCCGGAGGATAGGTTTGTAATGAACTTTCCAATTGGCGGAGGAGAGGTTTGGAAGTCGATCCTATTCTAAGTATAGTCTGGCAGAGGAACTTGGTACTTACCGAAGACAGTGTACAAAAATACAGTATGTCTTTAGAAAAGCATAGTACATACCTAAAACAAAATTATTTTATTGCTAAATATAATTAAGAAGAAGTATAGTGTAGGTGTTATTGAAGTTTTCGCGTTTGTACTACTTTTCTCAACAGTTTCGTTGTTGACACTCTCACGCAGATTCTTGGGAATTGGACGGCCGCGGGGTTCCTATAAATATCACACATTGGGTATTGTTTATTGTTTTTAGGTGCCCTTGGATTTATATTTTTGAGTTCCGTGTTCCACAGCACAAAGAAAAATTAAAAAAAGTATGTGGTCAGAAGTTACAAAATTCTAACATGATTGTGTGTACTTTTGTTTATTATGAAATGTATTTTCCCGCTAAGGATAGCTGAGCTTGATACATACATAGCAGAAGATCGGGGTTCCAATGAACGCTACAGTTAGTTTGCTTCCTCGTTGTAAACTAGGAACCTTTAACGAGTTACTAATAGATCAAGTTGCGGCTGCCATAGAGTTGAGGCGGGTAGAGGTGGCAGAGACTATGCAATGCTCGCAAGGAGCTGACAAAATTCAATCGCGCTATTTGTTTTCGCAGCACAGGGCTTGGGCGATTTTACATTAATACGTTATGCACGTTCCTAGTTTCTTATTACTAACGACTACAAAGTAGTGGGCATTTACATAAGAATTACAATCTTGAATCGATTTCATTGGTTCATATTAGCTTTTGTAGGAGCTTCTGTTAGCATTGCTCCTTCGACCGGGTCCTCCACCGTTACTCAAACGATATAATTGAGGATGCACTCAAGCGGCTCCATTAAAACCATTAACAGTATGGAGAGACGAAGCGAAGTGCTAACTCACACAGAACTCGTAAGTGACGCTTCAACTTTACTGAAAATCAATACGGGGCACATCAATGTCTGATATTTTTAGTTGAGACTTCGTCCTTTTGCGTATTTTTCTCTGTGTTTTATTGAAGATAGATACAAAAGCAAATTTTTAAATATTGTGTCAGGCTAATTGATCTATTTTTATTTATTATTTTATTTATTTTATAATCAAAGACCTGCTAATCCTTTGTTAACTACCATCGTCCTGAGCTTCCAGTGCTCATCGTCATCGCACGAGATCAATCTTACGGACAGACTGGTCATTTCAACTTGGTCTTGGTCAACCATTTGTTTATCTCTTATCCCGGTAGCCATCTTGTTTGTTATCTTTACCTGTCAACCGACGAGTACAAGTATCCAATTATAGTGGAAGCTGTAGGTCGTTCGA
Organism: Thera obeliscata; assembly: GCA_947578465.1. Classification (NCBI taxonomy): domain Eukaryota; kingdom Metazoa; phylum Arthropoda; class Insecta; order Lepidoptera; family Geometridae; genus Thera; species Thera obeliscata. The sequence continues at coordinate 162,115 of OX387921.1, read as the reverse complement.
CCGGCGCGGTGGTAGCGGCGGCGTTCCCACCGGCAAGCCGTGGAGGCTCGCCAACGGACGCGAGCCTTATTAGAGCCACGCTAGGCTACCTGGAAATGCCTATCCATAACCTGATGCATTGATGGACTGCGGCCCGTTTACCACCACGAGCGGAACTATGAATGCACTCTATTTTCGCAGGTATAAAGCATCTAGCGTTAAACTAAGCTTGGGTTGCAATGGAAACCAGATAACTAGTACAACACTTTTTAGGGTTCCGTACCCAAAGGGTAAAACGGGGCCCTATAACAAGACTCCGCTGTCTGTCCGTCTATCTGTATATTTGTTCAGTTTTTTTTAAGGCTTCAAGCTCCCATACTTTATTTTTTTGCCATTTTTATAGATAATGCTACGGAACCCTTCGTGCGCGAGTCCAGTTTTTTTGGTGAATACAAACATACCCACGTAACTTATTAATGAAATGTAAAGCCCTGGTAAAGAGCAAACATCTGCGTCCGTCCCACAAGTTTATAATCTCAGTGGGGATCGAACCCGCAGCCTCCAACAAGCGGCGCCCTCCCCCTCCCCTCTCTAACTTGCCATATTATCTATCAATTATTATTGCTACACTTTCTGTCCGACTGAGGCTTATACTGATAGAATGTTATCCAAGCTGTATCTAGTTAGTTATCCGCTTCGGCTCCGCTTGCAGTGGAAGACGGCTGCAGTCGGAGGTCTATGATCCCGACTGATTCCTATGAATAGTGTGGATACTGACGGTCATACTATCATTTGTTACCGCTTTCTGATAATTTTATTTTAATGTGAAATAAATAGTAAAGCGCGTGTCGGACCACATGGAAGGCTTTTGGAAACATGGAAGGCTTTTGGAGTCAGTACGACTAGTAGAGTCTATGCTCTATTAGGTATTTACATAATTATATTCGGAGTATGTACGAGTATGTGTATAATAACCATAAGTAACCACCGAATGATTAATATTAAAAAATGCTGTTGCCATTTCTTAGCAAAGCAAATACTGTCTTTCATCGCCTATGTCGCCTACGTCGTATTTTTCTCTGCAATGTTTTAATTTAAATATTGTTTGACGTACAAGGGGGTGGTTTGTGTAAGGGCTCCTCGTGGAACGACCTCGTCAAAGAAGCGCTTTAATGCCATGTTCATTATTCATGGAGTGTCACAAAAGTTGTCTAAAAAGTCACGGTCACCCTCATTCCATACTTTTTCCTCCAAAATTCACCAACGCAATGAATGGACACTTCCTGTGTAACTCTCATTAGTGATTTGAAGCAAATCTCTCCGCGCCACCACAGCCAGCGTACGCTAACTAAGATCAAATTAAACCCTTGATATAATTAAGAACAAATTGTTATATCAAGTCATGCAAAATCACAGTTTCTGAGATCAAATATTTATAACGAACATAGGTCACAACTTTTTGATACGATGAAATATACATACATATTATTATCATAAATAGCAATGCAAAATAAACTATACTAAGCCTATCGATGGTAACGTTTTAAAATCATATAAATTACTCTACACGCATACCTACCAAAGCCTACATACTACCTACGCGGGAAGTCGGTAGATGGAAAGAGCTCAGAATCGTTCTTCCTGGAAATGATTATGGGAGGGCCTATGACCAGCAGTGCACTTCTTCAGGCTGATGATGATGATATCTACCTACTTAGGTTTTTTTTGCAAATGTTGTGGTGTCAGTACTGTTTATATAGAATACGCTGTGACTAAGATTTTGGAATTGGGTAGAATCAAGAATATTTTTTGGGTTTAATTAAGAAAAAATATATATATATTGGGTATAGGCAAGAAACACTCAAGTTCAGTACATAATTAATTAATAAAAGAAAAAAGAATATAAAAATTAATTAATGAGATCCGATGGTTTTAAAATAATCTGTGTTCTTCTGGGTACTACATTGATTAGTTAGTGGAAACCGGGAAAGTTAGCAAAGTGCTCATTTGTATGGACTCACTTCATTAACAACGCTTTACTGGCGAGAGCAGCGGCCTCCGCCTTCAACAACCTTAAAAGTAGTATTCATCGTAATTAGACTTTATAATTATTATAAGCCGCTCTACATCAGCTGGCCTACCATGAGCTTCATACGGTTATGGTTATGGCTGTCAAAATTGTGTCAACAGTGTCAACACATTAAAACCCAAGAAGAAAATGAATGTGTGGGTCAGCCTATCTATACACAATTTGACAGCCATAGCCATAGCCATAACCATATGGAGCTCGTGGTAGCCCTGCTGATATTAGCCGGAAATAATTGTTTATTGATTTTATAGTGTTTACTACACTTAAGGAAATCACAAAGATTTTTATAATGTCCCAAAAGTTAAGAGCCGAGCGGGATTTGAACCCGCGACCTTCCCCTAGGGGAACATTATAAAAATCTTTTATTAGCCGGAAAGTACAAAAATACCGTTATTATTATAGTAATGTGACCTTCCATGAGATCCAGCTTCAAAAATACAGAACGTTTGTATATTTTTTGTATCCAAAGGGAAATGAAACTCTATTACTAAGTAAGAGGCCGTCTGTCTGCCTGTCTGTCTGTCTGTTCGTCTGTCACCAGGCATCTCGTAAGCCGTGATAGTTAGACAGTTGAAATGTTCATAGCTGATGTATTTTTGTTGCCGCCCAAATACTCGCCTAAAAAACAAAATATAAATATTATTCAAGGGCGCTTCGATACCACAACCGTGATTTTTTTGCTCGATATTGATAACGGCTACAGAAATATTCACAGAAGGTATTATTCACTTTTTGCCGTAATAATAGTAGGGATAATGGTACAGACACATCGTGCGCCAGTCCAACTCGCACTTGGCCGGTGTTTAATTTGTGCAGTTTTAATATTTTTTTCAGGCGTAGTTTTAGCAGTCCGTAAACATAGTCCATTGAGAGCGGACTGGTGAGATGACCGTCTCGGTGGTACAGAACCAACAACCAACAACCGGAGACCAACCATTAGGTAGATAGAACATAGAATAATATGCTTTATTGCACACAACAAATTATAAAAATACAGGTACATAAAAACACTTAAAACTATTTGCCTCATACAATGGGTGGTCTTATCGCTAAACAGCGATCTCTACCAGACAACCTTTGGATGGAATGTACTTATGATTTTTACAAGGGGACTGTGTGCGAAGAAAGAATAAATAAATAAGGGCCTTATTGATGTGTAGCTACATACACACAAATAGTACATTGTTACCCGAGTGTTGAAAGTCACGTGTTTTGAGTCCCGAGACGGGTTTGGCGCCAGAGCGTAGCGAGGGCGCCAATGGAGCTTGAGGGACTTAAAAGACTTTCATCCGAGGTAAACACTGTGCTTTTCATTACGAATACAAATAAGTAAAAATAAAAACATGAAAGAAAAATTTGTGAAAATGAAGATTGAATTGCCGCCTTCCCGGTTTTTTTTTTATTTTTCTCTGGCGGGCCTTCGGCTTCGGTTCGCCAGCATTATTCAGCCAAAATTTTCATTTTCATAATTTAAAAAAAGCAGCCAAGTGCGAGTCGGACTCGCCCATGAAGGGTTCCGTAGCATCAAATAACATAATATAAAGGTTTTTGTAGTTCATCGAAAGGTAAATTGCGGTTTACGATTTATGACGTATAAAAAAAAACTACTGACTAGATGTCGTTCAAACCAAATATCGTTGGAAGTTTCCATAGTAATGTACAACATATATTTTTTTTAGTTTTATCATTCTCTTATTTTAGAAGTTAGAGGGGGGGGGGACCAACTTTTTTCCACTTTGGAAGTGTCTCTCGCGCAAACTATTCAGTTTAAAAAAAAACGATATTAGAAACCTCAACATCATTTTTGAAGACCTATCCATAGATACGTATGGGTACCCACACGTATGGGTTCGATGAAAAAATTTTTTTTGAGTTTCAGTTTCAAGTATGGGGACCCCCAAAATTTATAGTTTTTTTTCTATTTTTGTGTAAAAACCTTAATGCGGTTCACAGAATACATCTACTCACCAAGTTTAATTAGTCTAGCTCTTATGGTTTCGGAGAAAAAATGGCTGTGACACGGCCGGACAGACAGACAGACAGACAGACAGACAGACAGACATGACGAATCTATAAGGGTTCCGTTTTTGCCATTTGGCTACGGAACCCTAAAAATGGTAAATTGTTTGCTCAAATCTATGTTATTTTAAAGAAATAGTTGAACGTACGAGTACGAATATAATAATTAAGCCGTATAAGGGATCAACACACGAGGATAGTAGGCAGTGCTAATTTTTATCATATTTTTTATAAATATTGTTGACGTGGATGATATATTAATAAAGTAATTTAGAAGATATATTATTTATTTAATACTATCTTTATGTTATTTAAATTTAAATTTAAATTTTACATTGCGCTCTAATTAGACTTTTTAAACTTCATACCGTTGTAATGGGTTTCCAACCTACTTGCTGAATAAAAAGTTGGAATTTGGTTGAACAACCTCCTTGCAGTTAGAAAGACTTTAGAAAGTTGGAACATGGTTGAATAAAATAGAACTTGTTTTTTTTTATAATTTGACAGCTGTCAGTAGAAAGCGATTCTCGCTAGGGCTGAAAGTTTTACTTTCAATTAGGCCCCTCAGGCAACTTCTGACCTACTTTCAGAGTATGAGTAATGAAAAGAAAATTAATACTTATGAAGTCTTCGAGATCTCGTTTTTACTCCATGGTCATCTTGAAATGTAATGATTTTGTCTGAAATACTTACATTATCCACAGAGTATTATATTACATACTATAACTATTTCACAAATACCTACTAATAAACACATACCTATTTAAATACTATACATAAACACATATAATACCTATACATACTACTATATATATATATTATAACAGAAAGAACCAAGAAAGAAAGACACCATTATTATGTATTTCAGCCGGAGTCTGAAAGGCCGGACTCGGTCCGTTGAACTCAATGTTCGTTTGAATGGAGCTCGTTATCATGTGAAGTTACGAATGTTTACGGATCTACATGTGGACAAACTAATCCCAAATTCGTGATATCTAAAGTTTCATAACAAAGAGGATTACGAAAACCCGCTTAATAATGCGAAAGGACATATAATCAATATCAAGATGCTATGCATAGACCTTTGATCGAGAGCTCAGCTGTACTTACTGATGGTAGGTATTAGTTAAGATTTCTTTTGGCCAAAATTTATGAAACGGGCTTGGTATGAATATTGTTTTCTTGTTTAAATAACATAAAAGTATTCTTCTCTCTAAGTCACTCAACCCACCAACAATTATTTTCAAATCATGGGGACTTTTGTCACACTAGGCGTAACCGGCGGGCGGCGTCGTGCGACACAACTGGGCCCTCAGCTCTGTTGGTAGTAGCTCTGCCAAAAAAATGTATTTCAGTATTATATCAGCTATCTCCCATAGTACAAGTTCGGCTTAATTTGGGGCTAGATAGTGTTGTGTGGATTGTCTACAATATTTATTAATTAGCTGCAGTGAATACCTATGTGCCGTCGCCTTGGTCGCTCGGCGCAGTCTTAAACATTTTCGTAATTATCCTCGAATTTCTAAGGTTACCTCTATTGGGCTCAAACTTTACAGACTCATTTGAATCGATTAATATACTTGCACAGTTCGTATACGAAAAGTTACTTAAGGACCTATTTATACATGTAACCAGTAGCAGCCACGCAGACTCAAAACCAATACCAGAGACAGAGTCAAACAGAGCTCATGGTAGGCCTACTGCTCCAATGCACACACTATGTGTTTTGTGTACAATAGGTACACTTATTGCAAACAATTGGAAAGAAACAAAACAGTTCTTGGTCTACCTTAGCCCCGATATAGTCTCAATTAGTACGCTCTCATTGTCCCCGTCCGGGCTCGAACCCCGACCTTCCAGCAAGGCTGTTGCCCAAATGACATCCGACATCGGGGCCCGCGCACTGAATACCAGATTAGCTGCCTTTTCACAAGAATGTGCAACAAGCCAGACGGCTGCAAGGAGACATTGGCTATGCGTGTTCTTCTGCTTTATAATGAATTGTTGTTTTTTATTCATACACCCCCTACAAAACTTCTTGACTATGTCTTTCACGATTTTAAATGTGTATCACTGAGACTGTTATAAGGTTAAATACCTACTGTATTCATTAAACTTACACTTAAACTAATTTACACTTGGAAATCATAAAGTTCTATAGAATGTTGTGTAATATGAAAGTGCGATCAATTAATTTATTCTGTAATTAATCCTCTGCCACAAGAGCGAAGACATAAAAGAAATTCTTTGACAAAAGTAAAGAAAAGAAGGTCCTCGCAACCATAACACGAGCTCAAATGGTAATTTCAAACTTATTATATTTTTTACTAGAATAATTTAGCTAACATAATCATTCTTTATGTAAAATATGTAGTATAATTTATGATAAATAAAGCTCCTTTCATTTGTATTTTTAATAATATTGGAGCAACAAAATATTTGAATTCGATTACAAAACTTATAATTTGAGTTTTGAACTGAAAATTAGTTACTGGAACCAGAAACCTATAAATTAAAGGGTGTTTCAGCTTAAATTAATTCCAAAACTTGTATCCCTCGAAATTTATAACGAATTAAAATAATTGGGGTCGGTACTTTGAAGGTCGATATTTAGCAATATTTAGGTACGAGTCGTGTTTGAAACAAAGTAGGGACTCTATGCTGCTGTTTCATAGACCAGCCAAATCCAGAAAACTCTATCACTGCCTACTACTCTACGAGCTCGGTAAGTGCAAAAATATATATTAAAATAATACCTGAGGAAGCAGAAAATAAAGTAGGTTATGTATGCGCATAAATCAATACCATTTATTATTACAGCAGTGTATGTTTTTTTCAAATATGGGTGCGTATGTACGCAAATATTCTAAACATGGTCCCCTCCCCGGGTTAAACCTAATCCCACAGAAGAAATCATAATAATATATTTATATTTCTGTGCTTAATCCTGCATTCGGATTACAACATAATTTACTGCCGAGCGATTTGATAAATCTGGCTTTGTTTATTACGTTCATCGTTTATTTACGATTCCATTTCTTCGCAAGACATAATGTTGGTATGTAACTATGTACCAAACCAACTATATACCTCCTGGCGCCATGTGCGCGAGAGATGCAGATGTCCACATATTTATTTCTGTTCAGTAATGTACTTTTGATTGATGGATTTACATTATTTTTCCGAGTCAGATGTTGGATTCTTAGAATAAAGTTGGCAACAGGAATAACAAAGTACACATCCCTAGAAATAAAAAGTGCTTTTGTATCAATGATAACAATTTGTGGAGCTGAGTCTGAAGACCCTTTCTGAGAATAAATATTTGCTAATCCCCGGGCAAACAATGCTCTTTCCTGTAAATCCGACTGAGCTGAAGGAGGAAGGGTATATTTCTAACTCATATAATATACTACCGTTTCGGAGATTCTGAATATATAATATACAAGAATTTGTCGTATAAAGATAGGTATAAGCTATACAACATGTACGCAAGATGCAAATGCCAGTTGACTTTAACTTGATGATAACAACGGAGACAAAGACTTAGCGATAAGAGGTTGTACATTACCACATTGATTGATTTGCGTTGCGTGCCAGAACATCGGTATGTACTCATATACTATACTTGCGTTTTGCAACATTGGCGTTGGAATGTATGCAGTTCGTTAGTTTATTATTATTGCGATAGGAAGCAGTTTGTTTATTTGCAGGGGTTTTACTGCTAAAATATTAACATAGTTTCGATAACTTCCTCAAAACTGAGCGTATTGACCCACGGCCGAGCAAGTGGCTATAAATCATTCATTAGATTTATAGGCGATGCGTAACGCGTAAAAATGTTTATAGGTTGAAAGCTAAAGGGGTCAATATCCATAACATGCATCATACGTCCAGTGTCTGTACAGTAGCTACTGTGGGCAGGGCACGTTGTTACAGATACCAGTAAATGGCGCATCTTTCGGCGCCCGCGCCACTTGAAGGCGCCGGCGCCGCCTGTTGACGCATGCGCAGAGCTTTGCTGATAAAGCTATTGAACTGGTTCAATGATCAAGTCAATACTTGTCTTGTTTCATACCAATATACCTAACTGTCATTATTTATATTTAAATAACAGATACTACTTATTAACAACACTGGTTGCTACATTGTCATGTTATATTTCCAGTAATAATTAATCCCGTTTATAATTATAATTATGAATGAAACAGGTATTTATCACGATTACTTGTTTTATTTCCTGACGTTTTGACCATGTTACAACAGCCGTGGTCGCTGGTAGACTTAAAAAGTGCTATTATCCGTTCCTCCCATTCATAATACCATCTCATAGTTCGTAAAATCTAAGTCGCCAGTCTCGCATTCTGTTTGTTTTTCATTCAAATAACATGATTGTATTTTTCGACGGTGCCAGAGTTGGTTCCTGGAGTAAGAGCACTCGTGTTAGGGCGCTTGTACACGCTAAGAAAAAACGCCGGGTCTACCCAAGAATTCGTGTCGTAACTAGAAAATAACTGTGTACACTGCTCGCAGCGGTGCACGAAAAAAATCTTATCTGCGCAAGACACGACGCGGCGAACGTTGTTGCGTTTTCGTGTGTGGAAAAGACAAAATTCTTGTCTTGCGCAGATAAGATTTTTTCGTGCACCGCTGCGAGCAGTGTACACAGTAATTTTCTTGTTACGATACGAATTCTTGGGTAGGCCCGGCGTTTTTTCTTAGCGTGTACAAGCGCCCTTAATGTTTCATGTTGTATCTCGAAGAGCACATCATTGAATGAGCAGGAAGGATCCGCATTCAATGATGAGCAGCAACAAAGACGAGGAAGTGCCGGCGATGTGTGAACGCGGCGCGGCGCTGATGGACTTGCGATATCCGGGGGTCGACGCACTGCGCTCTTGCAACAGATGAGCAACACCTCGATACACTTACTAAATGATTCTTCTTCTTGATTTCAGAATAATCCAGACTTTATTAGAGAATATTCGTATTTTTTGGTCAACTCCCTTGGATTCAGGACTGTTAGCTACATTTGCACTAGCGTTTGCAACAAAAAAAGTTTAAAGTGAGTAGCAACCCTTATTAGTGAGCTTCGCGTTAAACTGAGAAAAGCTGCGTTATTGGAGTGGCAAGCAATCATCAAAACTATGATTCATCGTATAAAAGCTCGTCAATCCATTATCTCGAGAGCTCTAAACAAAAACCACCGTTAAACTGAATCCATTCCGCAGCGGCCATGTGCGCAGGTATGAGACGGCAAACATTACGAAATACCCAAACCTATGCCATGTATTTTTCAACTCGCAAATCTCATGGCGTGGGTGCCATAGAAACGTGGAATTCCCGGTTTGATCAGGAGATCTAGCAGCCAAGTCTCGAGTTACGGATTTTTTTAAGAAATGAAAAGACGTAGCGGTTTTTTCATTATCATTAGCAGCCTGAAGAAGTGGGTGTTCTACCTTATAAATTAGCCTTTAGACGAGTATAATATTAAACAAACTAGGAGTCGCCAGCAGTTGTTTAATTCGAGGTGATGTCTCTGTAACGTGACTACTCTACCTCTATAGCATCTACGGCGCGGCCTCTTACTGCCTCTCAACACCCTGCACTTCCGTCTCAAGGAAATGCAGTGAATGACCAGGAGTCTGCACCATCCAGGATACACGTGGTCAATGGATGTTTCGTACCTACTCCGAAACTCGCTGTAACTGATGGGCTGTGGCTGTCGGCTATGGGGCACATAATTGATTAAAAGAAAATATTTTTATGAAAGAAAGAATGAGATTCAACTGAAAATAAACGATGTATCAGTAGGTACTTTAAAATTTATTGCATTATCATTTCCGAGAAGCGACTTATAGATGATTTTGACCCGCGGTGGTTTAGCAAGTGCCCTAGATTGCGTATGAGATGAGCTGACCCGATTCCTTGAGGCGTGCGAGTAATGTGCCCCGTCCCGTCCGGCTCTGCGCCTCATCCTATCCTACCGAAGCGAACTACTTCAACCCACTGGCTCATTACTCATTCTTTATTCATGTTTCAACTGGCTACTGGCTGGTAGTTTTTAACTATATTTTTTTGAAATAAAAAAAAAAAATTTTTTTTTTCAATTTAGCAGTCTTGCTAAATTGTTGGCTTTTTGCAGCGATGGTTGATCGAGATGCATGTTTGAACCCTGTTTACACCCTACAGATAGTTGATATTGTTAAGAATCACTGGTCTAATCGTGAGTGACCACTCGGCGGGTAGCAAGTCTACAACATTGAATAGGACAGCTTCTGGAGCTGAACCATCCGGAGACAAGATCACGACATTGTCCGTCCGGCTGCACGATGCTGATAGACGGTTCATTAAATCAGACGTTATCGCTCGCTTGCCTTCATCGGGAAGTACCTATATACCTACTACAGATGCGCAATTATAGCTCTGCCAATTATAATTTTGGAGACAAACGGATTCTCGTTTGTGATTATTGTTTGGAGCCGGGGGTTGTCATGAATAGACATACCAAGATTTAACTACAGAGTCTAATCATAAATAATAAATTGGCAATAATAAGGTACTAAAGTCAAATTAGCTAGGTACGTTACAGTGAACATAAAAAATATGGTTGGATTAGTTAGGTACCTATGTTTATGTACACATTCTGGTTCTACACGGTGGCGTGTTTTAATAATATTGAATTGAATGCGAACGGTGTACCTAGGTGAATAGATTATATACTTTTAAAATAATTCACTTTTGTATTAAACAATTAGTACATTACCATTCATCTCAACAGTGGAGCAGAAATGTATCTGGCAGTCGACGAGTGATGTAGTACATGAACTCGTAACGTCATTAGCCATGCAGGGAGTGCATTACCGGTGGGTGAGTGCACACTCAGTGAGACGATCACACGCGCGCTCTCACACAGCTTTAGGTAAGCCGCTGAGCCGGCTAGGGTATTATGTGTCCGCTCAGACAATGTTGCTAAATGTTGTCAATCAACTCGAGCCTGTAAAGCCTAGTTCGGACTACTTTAGTAATTTAGTAAAGTAAAGTAACGTGTAATTTAGTGGCTAAACTACTCGCTACTGCACTGAAATCGTTCGCATTACGGTCCAGTATAGGTTCGGACTTGTTTCGCCGGTGAACCAGTGAGCACGGACGCGTGGTGGGAAGCGCTACTCGCCCGATAAAAATAGAGTAAAATGGATCGACTAGACTTAATCGTTCACTAAACTACTCGACTAAATTTTTGTGGTTCACACACTTTTGGCCACTAAATTACTCTGTACTCTACTAAATTATTAGCCTAGTCCGAACTAGCCTTAAGGGGGTACGATTTCCATACAAACTTAATTTACACAACTATGGGCGAATAAAGTATTAATGTACACTGAAATAGCTGTAATAGGCTTTTACAGTAGTCTTTATTGCCGGCCAGTTATATAAAGTTGGAGAAAACTGTAGAATAACAGAAATATTATTAAAAAACCAAAAAAGTCATTTTTTCGTCATTCTTTCTAACGGGTACTCGGCATTGAATACGTGAATGCGCTTAAAACATATGTCTCAAAATAGTCGTACAAGGCTGTTAGTTCTTTTTCTGAAGCCCCGACTGCCACGACCAACGGCTACCACTCCAACTTTATATAACTGGCCGGTAATAAGGACCACTGTAAAAGCCTATTACAGCTATTTCAGTGTACATTCATGCTTTATTCGCCCATAGTTGTGTAAATTAATGGAAATCGTACCCCCTTAAGGGTTCCACATTGGAAGATTTAGCATAACTGTCATGAGGCCTTATTATAAAACACGGTATCGATCGACAGTCATGGTCTAAGCACCGTTAATGGTTCCGAATTGATTTTTATGCAACAAAACCACAAGGATCACATAAGTGGACTAGTAGACTACCACCTCAGAATACACGATACTCCTGTGGTACTACTACGAGCTTAGATCACCACCATGAAATAAAACGAAGAGCCTTCTTGCTAGACTTTTTTGATTTTCATGCATGATTTTGGATTGGTTCATGCGAATACCGTGTAATTCAAGAAAAACCGTCAACAAGTACACAATAGCTGGCACATCAATATGCTTGGACATGGGTCGTCGCATAATGCCTCATTATGCCGCGAGTCGCGCTAATCAGAGAATCTGGTATGCGTAACACCTCGCATGCTTGAACAGTTACCTAGCCACTTGATAATGAGAGCTTTACAATGACATAATTATATGTTTTATGTCCTTAATTTTGTTGGTGACTCGTGACGTCAGCCGCGTAGATTATTCCTTTCCCGTGGTAGTCGTCAGAAAAATCTGGAGAAACCTTTCGGATACATTTTAATTTGATTCTTATTATTTTTGAAAAAAAAAAGTATTGTTAGAACCCGTCAAAAATCTCAACAGCGTGTTTAAAAAAACCATACTTAGTTTCGTTACGTATATCTTATTTAATATTGATATTTCAAAGATGTTGTTAATATACGTCCTCGCTCGTAGTTGAGCGCTCTTCAAGGCGCGATCAACAAGCGGGTTATTCTATGGTAATAGTTGGCAACTTACACTGTTTGCCGCTTCAAGTTCTAACTCAAACAACCTGTGGCGTGCGAGAGCCCGCACTGCAACAACGCACCTAAAAGCTGACTGGCTATCTCTCGCTTAGAACGATTGGAGCTTATTCGTTGTGCAGATCAAACCGATCCATCAATATTAACCTCAAACTCTCTAAACTCACAATTAAGTGCTTACGTTCCAGAGATCAGCTATTTCAAATTGTACACTTTTAGAGATCATCAATCATCTCAGTAAATCACAATAACTAGTATAGTATTATGTGCTTTATCTGTGCTACGGTAGACCGTATACCGTAGACCGTAGAGTAGACCATGTTTTTCCTGAGATTTTTGTACATTCATGTACAATGAATGAACAAAAAGTACGATCATATCAACGAAATATCGAAAATCTTGATCGCTATCATCATCTTCATCTTTCCAGCAGTGAGAAGCAGCGCGAGCGTGACAAATAACTGCAATCTGGATGTCTTCTAATTATGGGGAGGTTACTGCACTGCGTATACATGAGCGGGATCACTCCTACCCTGATACTAGCTCTCTTCTGATCAGTGGCGTAGCGTGCCTTGGCGGGGCCCCGTATAAAATTTTTTTGGGGGCTCTTATGAACGGATTTCTCACAAAAGAAAAAAAAAGCTTGCATAAAATTATAAGAAATATTTATTAATCTATCCATGTGAGACTAACTAACACCTAAGAACAGTGGCGTAGCGTGCCTTGTGCCTTGGCGGGGCCCCGTATAAAAATTTTTGGGGGCTCTTATGAACGGATTTCTCACAAAAGAAAAAAAAAGCTTGCATAAAATTATAAGAAATATTTATTAATCTATGTCACTTTTTCAAAATGTTCACAAACAATACAAATTGAAAATACACTCTCCTTGTCTCTTTTTCGGCAAACTGATTTATTACATTATTTAATTTATCAAGAGGCTTTAGTTTTTCTAAATTTCGGCCTCTATGGACAATAGTGACAGATCTGATAGGCGTTCATGCGCCATCAAGGTTAAATTGTCTAAGCCATCAAAGCTCTTAGGTATTTGTTTTAAAGTTTTAAGAAATTGGGATTTTTTGCTTACGAACGTTCGGGGGCCCCGTAGGCCGGGGGCCCCGTATAATTGATACGGCAGATACGGCGGTAGCTACGCCCCTGCTTCTGATAGAAGTCCTCAGTCGTTACTACTGCGTACATTACGGTTATTGCATGAAGTATTCAAGACCAGTGGTAGCAGACAACGCAATGATTACAAGCTTTGAGAGCATAACGTGCGAGGCAATTGCAGGGTCTTCGTTTAAGGTAAAGATGCATAGCATTAGGAAAGTACATGGAAGCATTGCAACTAGTTCCAGTGATACGGTATCGATAACGGACCAGGAGATTCATGTATGCAAGTGCAGTGCATAACCACTCGGGGACAAGAAACGCACCGCACGACTGATTTTACCACAACTTAGTAATTTACATAAAAAGTTCAAGTCCATGCTGTGTGCACATTTTGAATATTGAGTAACATTTTCTTGTGTCTTATGCAGAGCCCTGTGTCACGCACGCATACCCAACTAAGTGGAAACTGCTGATTTACCTAGCTAATGACTACTTATACTTACCTAACTACATGTTGCATATCTATTATGAAATAAGGCGGGGAATGCATTGAGCATGGCAGCACTTTTTCTACTGCTCCTATAATGATGTGCACATTTATACAAATACTGTACTTTATACATATTGTTATCAAATATGTATGCGTATCGAAGTCAATGTTATTCAGTTTGGTTTTAAAAAAGCTCTTCAAAAGAAGACGACCTCACAAAGACACAACCCAGAGCACAAATGTAAATACAAAATGTCACGGTGCAGTACAGTTTTCAAACGGCTGTCTGTCTGCAAAGTTGCTATCTACAGCGGACGGGGTTGCAGTTAGTTTGTGAAACCTAACTTCGTCATAAGATATCTGCAATGATGGCGTTCTTATCTAGAAGGATGTTGGACCGATTTGCAAAGTGATATTAACGCTGTTGTATAATATTTTTCTTATTCAAAATTGCTTTGTGCCGGTGATAGACGTCCATGGATCAATATATTCGTCGGAGTTCGGAGAAGGTTAGCTTGCGAGCAACTGATGCCGTAGTTCAGCGAATGAATCCATTCAGTCGAGTCAGCAGTCTATTTCCTGCAAAAAATGGCTTTAGTCGAAAAGTTTCGCAATAAACCTATTTAAGAGCTGTTCAAACTTTTTCTTTCCGTTTAGTTAAGCTAGCATAATAGAGAGCGCCAATTAGCATCGAAATGGGGTCTACATAGAAATTTAAATGTTTCAGGAATGCTTTGGTAATTTTCTACGAGCAATAAAATATGAATGGCTTTCGATAACGGTCATAGTTTTATCACACGCCGTTATTAAGAGTCGATAATTCGTAATATTTAGGTTGAATAAAATCGTTTTATTTCTTGTAAAGAGTCCGCTATTTATGATTCTCGAAAGAAGGAATCTCTCAATAGTATGTGATGTAAAATCCCAGGGAGCTCGGTGTGGTGCAACTCGTTTTCGATGATCAGAAGGTTCCTGAATCCTACAAGGAACCCTTTCTCTTTTTATTTGCTCGTTCTACGTCCTGGTAAACCTTCCCATAGTACTTCATTTGAAAGCATTACGAGCACATTCGACAGCAGACAAGGCGGGAATAGAACGAGTCGCAATGCCCCAATAAAACGGTGAAATAACGAATAAGGGAATGTACTTCGTAGGTAAGTTTGTTACCTAGTTACTTATACTATACAGCCAGTTCATCGACTTCACAGTCGCGTGCAGTAAATATACTGTCGTATGATAACAGTGGTATTTTTATGACATGATTTGTCACAAGGAGCTCTCTGTGACGGGACGGCTCAGCGCGTCGGTGCCGCCTGCTTGAACAAGGATTACTCCAGGAACAGGCTCGTAAACTTCGCACTAAAGAGGTTATATATTTTTTACATTAGTGTATGTGTAGGGATTACTTTACTCCAGCCTAAAATTTCGTGGCCCATATTCCACTTTCAGGTGCATATGGAGCCAGTCCTCATCCAGCTTGTGATAACGGATGACAGTTGATATAATAAGCTCTTGAGTCCGGATTAGCAGTCCCCCTCGCCTCCCGCGCCGGCCACACACGTGGCGGGCTGGTTACCGGTAATGAGCTAGGGGACGCGAAAGCTTTCGAATTTCAACACAAACGCCACGTCGTACATAACGTATATTGGATTTGATGCTAAAATAAAACCATTATTTTAGATCTCGGGAGAACATACCATAACATATAATTATGGTCAACCAATCTACAGTTAGCATTTTAATTCAGCTTCACTTTTTAAAACATATTTTGTGTTGTAAAATGTTGTCAACCAAAAAACATTTTTAGTTTATAACAAAAGACATGCCTTATTGGCGATATTGTGATCTTGACGGTGAGGAAATCACCTAAAAAAGTTCAAAAATATGTGTCAAGTACACGAAAAGAGCCTCTCTCTTTGAGGCGTACTTTAAAATCCTTTCACCACACTTGGTTCGATTGAACCAGTGACACGATAAGAAGAAGAAGAAATAAAAAACAACAATTATGAGCGTACTCTCATTATTAAAGTTAGGATTAGTAATTTAAAATTTTCATAAATTATTATACAATTTTTATTCTCCTATCCTAGTAAGAAAATGTGAAATACAATACATTTAGTTGAGGAAGTGTGGTGCAGTACCCATGGTCACAAGCAAACCTTCAAGATATAGAGGCTGCTCGTCCGTGCCAATAAACGAAATGCGAGAAGAGCTATCGCCGAGTTCGCGCTTGGCTGCTCGCTCTATACTCGTTCATAACACATTTATTTCAGCCTACTTTATATTTTATACAATAAGGAGCTCTTTCTAGATCTAGCAAAATTGTCTATTTACTGATATAATATTTAAAGTGATAGTACGGGCCTAAAAAGCTTGACGTTGTTGGTAAGTTGATCGCACGCACACGCTCGCCAGTGGGTCATGTCGTGTGCTACATGGGGACCGTTGAGAGGCACTTGTCGCTCGTCTTGTTCTGCCAAGTCCCGTTCTATCAACCGGCACTGGCACTGGCACCCGCACCGGCTGTAACGACCTCGTGAGACCCACTGCACATTTATATCTTAAAGCAGTCTCAAATGCAGACATTAATACACTTGTACTAGGTATTTCATCCGCGATTCAAGATCGATGATATTGCGAATTGCGATTGGCAGAATTTCAGATGTTATTTAAACAGCTTACATAAGGAAACATGACTAGTTTAACCTGACCTAAAAGTACAAATTAGTTGAATCTTCGCATGCGTCGTAAATGGTCACCTCACCTTGTATCCCAACCTACGCTTAGATAACAGTTGAACGATTGATTTCACACAAATTTTATAGATCTTTTAAAAGTTAAAAGATTTCAAAGTCATGAATGTTATCGATATCCCTTTGTCAGTTCGCAAAGGCCACAATAGAAGAGTTCGTAAAGTGAAGCCGGGACGAGGTATTCGGAGTCATTAGCACATTCTTCACGAAGAATGCCAGATTAGGAGCCTATTATGTTCGAATGCTGTTCGGAGTGGGGGCTGTCGGAGGCCACATTCTATAAATTCCCAAGCCCATTTCTAATCACAGTTTATCCAAGTTTATGGACTTGCGTCGCTTTATCTTATGGAAGGCACTTACTCAGGCGACCGAACACTTTATGGTATGCGTTGACTTATACACCATAAAAGGGATAGTGTATAGTGGTAGCCCTTCTCACGTGTACATGACTGCCGTGAAGGTACCACACCGCAGAGTAGCCATATCTATTGTTGTTATTGGTAATTTGAAAGTGTAGATATGTTCTTTTTATATGTAACGATTCCAAGCCATGACTGAGAGCTTTAATACTAAAAAAAACATGAAATTGCTAGAATTCTAGAGAAGGACACAGAGTTAATAAATAAAGTAAATCATTATTATGAAGTCGTGAGCAGTTACGATACTTTTACGTTACAACACACTGAGGAAGACAGCCGGATACATGTAGGAAGAGCCTATACGGAAAGGGTAACACATACTAGTAGCCAGTTCTCGTACTTGATTCCCGGGTTTATGGTTACATTGCAGCTGCAAGTAGATACATCTCTCAGAACAGTAAATATTGCCCCTAATAGGACACTGAGTTCTTGTTTATTATTGTGAATTCATTAAAATGATGCTTGATTTGTTATGGAAAAGCAACTGACTTGCTTGCTTATTATGATGTAATTAGCGTCGCCGTATTTATAACAAATCATAGACCATAATGTGAATCATAAATCGTAAACATATCCCAACCACAAATAATACATTAATATTTGTGACGATTCTTGATTATTTTACGCGTGAATGCATGAATTTGTGCCGTTTTCAACAAAACAGTTCTCAATAAAAGCTGCTAATGTGATTTGAATGTCGATTCAGCTCGATTGAGCATTGTTCTGATAGCCTGGGTGAGATCATCCGAGCTGAGCTCAATTAGCACAATCTCCAACTAGGCCAAGAACACGTCACAGCATAGCCATGAGCCGGCAATACACGGACCAATAAAAGCTTGTATTCCTATTTCCTGAATCGACGTGGTCTGGCATTGTGTGTGGCTTTCACTCGCTGCGTGCATTCAACGACCATTTTACTGATTCTAATCACGTTACCATTAAAACGTTCCCACTCTCGATTCCAATTGAAAGAGTTGAGGAGTGGTCACGAGGTCAAGTTCGTTGCCTTCAGCCATAAAGCCTTCGGGGCCGCGGCCGTGAAGCACGCGGGGTAACTACAGAACTACAGTTGTTCGTTTACGACCAGTCAAGGAGACCGGTAGAGGACGGCACATTCTCACAAGTTAATTAAATAGATTACTGGCTATTGTTCGTGACCTTGCCCGAGTTAAATAAGTACACGAATAACTTTTCAAATAAAAGTTAAACGTCCATGATTGAAATCATTTGTATATTTTTGGCCGTGGGTTCGATCCTCACCAACAAATATTTGTGTGGTGAACGCAGATATCTGGGTGTTATATTGTATTTTAAGTATGTACTGGAGCTTCGCTCGGTATTTTTTTTTTTGGTAAACTGTTGTTGTGAATTATATTTAAATACGAATTACTTACATACTGATTAAATATTAATATTTTTCGATCTTACCGACATAATAATAAACTCCACTACTCGTCAATAGATGGCGTTCTCTGTCCCACTAACTCATGACTTAATCAACAGATGGCGCTAGGAGTTATGATTTTATGATAAAGTTGATTATTTACTTTACGATTAAGGGGACATTTTCTTAAAATGAATCCTAGCTAGATCGTTTTATCGTCCCCGAAAACCCCTGTATACTTAATTTCATGAAAATCGTTGGCTCAGTTTCCGAGATCCTAAATACAGGGTTATTCATTATTAGCTGCAAATACTCAGGAATTAGGTTCAACAAATAAAATAAAAAATATTTATGAAATGATTTTTTTTTTAATTTTGATTTAAGGTTTTGTATCAATTTTTTTTCATTTTTTATTTCTTTACGGCTATTGCATAATGATTGCCATGGAGAACAGGACGATGACCCACCCAGGCGGTAACTGAACGCAGAGTGTCGCTTACGGCGCGCGGGCGCGGATCAAAAGTCAAAATAGGTCAGGCGCCAATGATTCCTTTATCGATTTTCATAACAAAACTTAACCCTTTAATGCGCAGACAAAAAAAAATCCAAAAATTAGTTTTTTTCTTTATTGGGGGGTTTGCCTTAAACATTAATATGCCTACAGGTATTTTAGAAAAAATCTACCTATTCTAGTTTTCGAGAAATATTATGTTGGTAAGGTACAACATTGCGCAACATGCAGTGATGTACATAGCAAATTTTATGTTGTACACAACCAACACTGTGGCTTGTATAGAATCAAGGACTTTTCTATAAACGCTAAAAATTTACGAAGAAACATTTTATTTTATATCAAAAGTCGCCTGAGTCAAAGTCGAGTAGCATCATAATTATTTTACACCTTTCTTAGAAACAATTTCTGTTAGACTTGTCTTTTTTCCGCCAAAAAGAGACCTTTTCGTTTGAACCCCTCTTTCCGAGACGTGGCGGTACCGCTTTAGGACCATCTTGAGCTCTTGGGTTCGCTTCCACTTTTTTAGGCAAACTGCCAAGGAGTGGAACTCTTTTCCGTCATCAATATTTCCGGAGCATTACAATTTTCAAGTCAAGAGTGAACAAGTGGATAATAGCTAAGTGTGCTCCACCTGAGGCAGCATTTTCACTTTCCATCAGGTGTGATGGCAGTCAAACGTTTAGCTATCAACAAACAAAATATAAAAATCTTGCATTGTTAGAAACAACGAGTTTTTATAGTTAGTTTCCTATCACCAATCAATGGGCAGTGTTGTTCAGAACCGACATAAAAATGACATATATTTCACTAATCAAATGGGCAGTGTCGCTGATGAACAACATACAAATTGACAACCTCATAGATAATTTTCTTGTTATTCAAATTCAATGGTTTGTACATGTTACAATAAAATATGTATTTTAGAAAGAAATTCTTACGTGCATAAATAAAAAAAAATCGAATAAAATATTATTTCAATAAATATTTACCTTTGATCCGCAAGGTACAGGTGGCTTCGTTACCAATTTGCGATAAAGTGATAGGAATAGTGACTAAACTTTTATTATTAAGCCTTTATTCACTGAACTTAAATTAACATTTTTATATACATTTTTTTAACGTTTTTTATATAAGTTAACAATTTATTTTTATAATACTAAGTTTAATGCACATCAGTTTCTATTTCAGTGCGTCCATCCGACGCAAAGGCCTCCTCCAGCTGTTTCCATCTCTCCCTGTCCTGTGCGAGTCTCGTCCACAGTGGGCCTGCTGTCTTCTTAATCTCATCTACCCACCTCTTTATTGGTCTCCCCCTTTTACGTTTCTCCTGTCTTGGTAACCATTCTGTTACTGCTTTGGTCCACTTATCTCTTTTATTTCTAATCATGTGACCTGTCCATCTCCATTTAAGTTCTTTTGTCTTGACAATTACATCTTTTACTTTTGTCTTCTTTCTTAAATCTGTTGCTCGTATTTTGTCTATTAGTCTGAAGCCAAGAACACTTCTTTCCATGCTCCGCTGACAAGTTCTCAGTTTCTGGATATGTTTTTGGGACATTGACCATGTCTGACATCCGTAGGTTAGGCATGGCAGGATGCAAATGTCTAATAGCTTTCTTTTGGCTGACATAGGGAATTTTTTGTTTTTCATTATTTCTTTGAGGGACCAATAGCTTTTCCATGAATTGATTACTCTAGTTTCTATTTCTTGATCCATTTGATCGCTAAATGCCAGATGCTGACCAAGATAAGTGTACGAGTCGACATAGTCGAAGCTAGTATTACCAACTACTAGCCGTGTATGTGTACTATTGGTCATAAGTTTAGTTTTTCCCTCATTGATCGTTAAGCCAACCTTCTGACTGGATTCCAGTAGATCTTGCAGCATTTTCTGCAGGTGTTCGGCAGTGCTCGTTATTAGTACTAAATCGTCAGCGAATCTTAGGTGAGTTATTATGGCTCCGTTAATTTTAATCCCATAGTTTTCCCAATCCATTTCCCTAAAAACTTCTTCCAGTACAGCTGAAAAAAGTTTTGGTGACAAAGGGTCACCTTGTCTTACCCCTCTTTTTATAGGAAAATCGTTGCCAATGGATTCTAGCTTCACTTGTGCTGAGCTGTGCTTATAGATGTTTTTTATAATCCTTATAAACTTATTCTCTATTCCTTGATTTTTTAGTGCTTGCCATATTTGGGTGTGATGAAGAGAATCAAACGCCTTGTTGTAATCTACAAATGCTAAGTACAATGGCTTACTATATTCCAGGTGTTTTTCTATAAGTTGTTTTAGCACTTGTATGTGATCCAACGTTGAGAAATTAGCTCTAAACCCGGCTTGTTCTTTGGACTGTTGTTCGTCTAGTTTCTTTGTTAGCCTCTTAAGAAGTATTTTGGAAAATATTTTGTATACATTAGACATTAGGCTGATTGGTCTGTAGTTTCCTAGTTCTTTTCTATCTCCTTTTTTGTGTATTAGCACAATCGTACTATTTGTCCATTGGGTTGGTATGTATTCTGTTCTCAAAATAACATTATATAGTTGCGTTAGTACTTTAGTTGATTCAGGTATTAATCTTTTTATTATTTCGTTGTTTATGTTGTCAGGTCCAGGTGACGTGTTGTTTTTCTGGGATAGTATTGCACTGCGTACTTCGCTTTCTAAGATGTGTGGTGTTTCTTCTTGGTCGTCTGTTTCCCAATTATTTTCTTCTGCCTCACATGGGTCTTTCTGCGAGTATAGTTGCTTATAAAATTCTGTAGCTACTTCCAGTAGAGGTTTGCGTTTAGTTTCTTGCCTTCCTTGCTTATTCTTTAGACTTGGAATCCATTGGGTAGATTCTTTCAATTCTTTGAGGGCTTTTTTAATGCCACCAGTTTTGGCTATGTGCCTACTAATACATTCATTTCTTTGTTTTTCTTTGTCTTTTTTTAAACTGTGATTAATTTTTTTGCTTATGACGGTTATATCTTTAAGGGTTGTTTTGTCTTTTCGTTTCTCTAAAATTTCTTTTCTTTGTGCAATGAGAATTCTTGTTTCTGGGCTGATTATCTCTTTACTGTATTCTTCTTTCCTTTTACCACTGCTAAAGAGTTTTAAAATTTCCAAATCGTAATTGGTCTGCACGGGGTGGGTCGTATCGGTTGAGGTTTGTGCATTGTTGTTTGCTGCTCCTATGATACTTTTGTAGTTGTTGATGTGCTGTCGATCTTGTTTTGGTTCTTTTAGGTATATTATTCCTCTTACCATCCTGTGATTACTATAGAAGTTCAGATTTTGTATGACCGCGACATCTTGAAATAGTTTAGGTTTGTTGGATGTTACAAAGTCTATTTCGTTTTTGTATGATCCATCTGGTGAGATCCATGTCCATTTTTTAGTCATTTTCTTATTGAAAAATGTATTCATGAATGAAAGGTTATGTTCGAGAGCTAGTTGGATCATTCTTTCGCCATTTGGACTCCTTTTCCCCATTCCAAAAAGTCCTATGTTGTTTTCCAGGCCTGGTGTTCGAGCGCCTATTCTTCCATTGAAGTCTCCCATCAGGATTACGTTTTTGTGGGCTTCCGCAAGTAGGTGCGATAGTTCGTTGTAGAACGTATCCTTGATTTTATCATCTTTTGCTTCTGTGGGGGCATAAATCTGTATAATTGACCACTTGTCTTTGTAGCCTGGTAATTTCATGTTCAACACTGCTATTCTATCAGATATACCCAATATTTCTAAAATATATTTCTTCAGGTGTCGTTTAATCATGAAGCCTACTCCATACTGTCCTCGCGCTTCACCTTTGTAGTAGAGGATGTAGTTTTCATGCTCCTCTATACAATCTCCGTTTCTTCGGACTTCAATTAACCCAATAATATCCCAGTTAATTTCTTTGAGCGCTGTTTCTAGTTCCAGTAGTTTCTCTGTTGTTCTTAGGGTTAAGGTGTTTAGAGTTCCTATGTATAGTTTGTTTTGTGGATAATGTTTACCCGCTGGAGGGTGGCGGTCATTATCCCCCACGGTGACCGGCCGGCTTGGGGGAATATTTGGGTTACTCATTGTGGTTGCTTTGGTTTTCTTTAGTTTATCGTTCTGGTGCTGATGTGCATAGTTATTTAGTTTTTTGTTACTTCGGAGAGAGAGTGACTAAACTAGCCAGCTATAATTTTTATTTGGTTGCATTTTGTTTTTGCTATGATTATAATCAAATATGTCACAGTAAAAGATAAAAATAACGGGTCCAGATTTTTTTGTTCATGATGTTGGTCAGGGTTGTCACTGCGAATTAAAGGGTTAAAAAAATCATTTAATAAATATTTTTTATTTTATTTGTTGAACCTAATTCCTGAGTATTTGCAGCTAATAATGAATAACCCTGTATATATATACAAGATTTTCTCGTTTAAAGGTATAAGATTTAGAAAAAAAAGCATACAAGTATTATATCATCTATCTGGTTCCCATAGTACAAGCTCTGCTTAATTTGGCGCAAGATAGTCTCGTGTGGATTGTCCACAACATATTATTTATTATTGTCATACACAACTTATTAAAAGATTACTTATTAGCTCGTAAACGAAAAAAGACTCTCCGACGACGCAGTAGGCCAAAAACTTTCATTCTCCAATTATGGAGGATTTGTGTATGGAACTGTGGATTTAATGTTCAGGAAACGGGTAATGATGATGATGATGTGTGCAGCGACGATAAAGGTCAAGTGCTGGCGATTCGATTGAGAATCCATTAAACGATTGTACGGTCAGCAGCGGTCAGACGGTCCTTTGTCAGCACTATACTAGTGCAGCTTGATAGATAGAAAATTCTTTATCGCACTAAAACAAAAAATTGCATTGTACATAGGCGAACTTAATGCGAGAGAGCATTCTCTTCCAGCAGCTAGCGAGCCGCTTCTATAGATACCCATTACAATCAATGTTCTTCTCTTTCTGTGGTTTCATTTTCTTTATTGTGTTTTTTGAGCCAAATAAAAAAGTTATCTATCTAACTATCTATCATTACCCACCGACTAGCATACTCTTCCACCAGTATACTATTAACTGTTTTGTTCTTTTGAACATATTGCGTTGTTTATTCTTAGATCTATAAGATTTTTCAAGAAAGATACATTGTTGTCAGAGAAGAAATTCCTTATTTTTATTTTGTTTCTTTCATTTCTTCCTTCTTTCATCAAATGAACCAGTAAGCTTACCACAGGCTCTGTCTCGCTATGGTTTTGAGTCTGTGTGAGTGTTGAAGAAATCCTACGTCGAAACGTCACACACACAGTATACACTGGTGAGCACTCACGAAGACTCAAAACCAGAGCCAGATACAGAGCTTGTGGCAAGCCTAGATTTATCCGAACGCGAAAGAAAAGTTTGAAAGTAAAGAAATACTACCTTTAGTAAGAAATCACCGAATCTTAATAATGAATAGATATCTTTCAAAACGTCGTTCGCAATAGAACAAGGTAACAAGCCAGCGAATAGAATGGGATCATCCTTGACTGGCACTTGGGTTCCGGCGACTCTCCATTTGAACGAACAAGCGCTAATTACCGGCCGTGGCTAGCATTGTGCCGGCTGCCTAGAACTGGAATAGCAGCTTACTATAAAACAGTTACTAATATCAACCAACAAAAGAATTTTGTAAACCTATAATGTATATACAAAAGCTCTCAAACGAGTTATACGCCGCGGTCTGCAAATAACTGTGTAGGTATTCTTGACAATTCAAAAATTGAAATTATCTATACATTCTCATAAAAAATATGCATTACGTTTGGAACTGGCAAAAAATGTAATGCTTGACCTAGCTCGGGCTATTTCCATCTCGACCCGCGACTAAATGATGAAGCACTTACGACTACATTAGGACTTGAGGCCACATTTGGCGGCTCCCAGTGGGACCTAGTGTAATGACTATCATCAGCTTACTGATGGGTTAGTTCCACGAATGCCACGTCCATACAAATTATAAATAAAAATGTTTAAACATTGATTCCCAACCAATGCTATGAGGTATTTGAACCTTTTATAAGTAAAGTTCTGTTTATCGTTGATCTTGGATATGTTTATTATAAGAAGTGTGTCCAGCAGAGATGAGAGCACTAGCATTGTGTACATAAACTTTCCGAACAGAAAAATCCATAGATGGTTTCGAACCCGCGACCTTAGGATCGGAAGTTACTACCACTAAGCCACCAGAGTAGTAAGTTGTATACAACATAGAGAAATATTATTAGAACAGTAGAAAATGGTTCGATCGAAACTATCGCGTACCAAAGGTAGTACTTACTTACTTATTGATTGATGTAGAGGTAGATGCGTGGCGTTTCTTGTTTTAGCACCGGATCGATTCAATCGTTTATACTACTTGTTGGAAACATAACCTAAGTATAATGTTATGGTTGAAAATGAAGATCATTATTTTTCCAAAAATAAACCTATTCAAACGCTTCACCTACCTATCTTCGAAATAAGTGTATGCCTACAAAACGTAACCTATATAAATATTGTTTGTTATTGTTACAGTAACATGCAAATAAAACAGCGGGCGATGACCTTGCACCGGCGCGTGACGTCACAGTTCAAGGACGGCGCCCTCTGGCGACGACATCACGACGTGACGTCACGCCGGAAGTAAGCTTAGATAACGTCATATCCATTAACATTCCCAGGGTATCCTCTAAAACTAAATGTGTATTCTATTCAATTCCATTTGTAACTTGTTGTGTAAAACAAAACAATAACATTATTAATTTAAGTAATTTCATGAAACTCGCCCTTCGTTATGTTACACTCGCCTGAATCACAAACTTCAATTATTTATTAGTCGAAATGTTTCAATTAGCGGAGAGCTCGAAGGTCGAACGGACAAGCTCATTGTTTCGTGATTACCACTACGCTACTGCCTGCCTTTCATTTCATATCGATAGGCTTCATCTGTCATTTGTAATTTGACCATTATTTTGTCTAATTTCACCGTACCTAGAATGTACACTGCACTCGATTGTAGTCACCCACTCGGAATCTGAAACTCGACACTGACAATAACCTGGAAATGTAACATCGGCTAGGAATGAATAGAAATGCACTCCTACTTAATGATTGAAACTCTATCGGTAAAAGCCTTTCCGCGTTCGAATTAAATTCATCAAACCCGCCTCCCCCTCTCCAGCGAGCAGCCCTGCGTGGGAGGGGGGGGAGCCTACCTTCAGGATCTATTCCCAACTTTTACTGAACTGCTAAATTATTTACCGATCCTAAAATGACAGTTTTGATTCAATTTTGAGCTTTTAGCGAAACCTCTACACATCTACGTCACTAACATGATTGTGTGTAGGAGACCTATTCAATAATATTGAAGTGTTGTTGTGTTGTGAGGTTGCTCTGCTTCAGAGCTACTTAGAGCGTGTTGATCGTTGCTCTTAGATTGTACGATGACGTCATCGTTTTCGATTTCGGAGGGATTACTGGGTAGTGTTGATATTTATAGGAGCTGCGTTGTAACTGTGGTTTTAATGAAATTTTATATTATTTATTCTTGTTATTTGATGTTCCATCTGTTTATAGCACTCGTAACCCGATCGATAAATAGATTTGAGTGATTCACAATTTTTCATAAAAAAAATAGGTCTGCTAGGTTTCAAGTACAGGAAATATTTGTATCATTAGACGCTTCGTTTCCAGCAAGTAATTGATCTGAATTAGATCGCGAGTGGAGTGTAATTCACCACGTGTTGATACTCGAGCAGTCCGCGCGCCTCATCTTTACTAATGTTTATTTCCATCAATTGATCGGATAGCACTCAAGTTCAACAACTCACCGGCTCACACTCTCACTGCACTCCGCTCACACAAACATACACTTCTATAAACAGGATACGAGAACCGACACGGCGCCGGCGCCGATCCTCGACTGATCGATTTCATTCCTAAGTACATTCTTCAAAATTCATAAGAGAATCTTCTACCAATACAAAAGAAAATATAGCTATTCGCGTGTTGCAACTACATTCAGTGCCTGGTCTTTAGACTAGCTATATATAGATTAACTTGCTCTAGTCTGCTGCTAGAAAAGTGAAAAGCAACTGAAATAGTTGTTTTAACTCCAAAGTCTCAGCTATGGAATAAATAGAAGGAAGTTTCAGAACTATTCAAAACTTTCAAGTATTTTAATAGTAGTTATAATTACTATGCAATTGGAAGTAAAAAATGCCGCGCGGGTCGAACCAAACCAAGCTTTTCAAACCCATGCAATCGTTTTGTGGTAGGTTATTGAGTTCACCAAGCAAGCTGTAAGCTTCGTGGAAAGCCTCTAGACTTCTTCCTAACTATAAATACAGGTTCCATAATCGCCGATGCCTAATACTGTCATGAACTCAATAAAATTTTATTCATTTCAATTCCAAGAATCACTTTGAAACGTCTTAGGTGAGTCTAGGTGCCAGTTCCACGCGACCAAGCCTAGAAGAACAGGCAACAAACTTCGGCTCGGTTCCTACCGTTCTTTTTATGCATCGATGTCCAGAAATTACAATTGTAACAAATCGTCCCAACGGGACTCTACTTTCACTAGGTACGCCAATAACTCATTGTAGTTTATGTAAAGGCACTGAGGTCGTTGAGCTTAGCTCTGCCAACATTCAATCGCTTACATCTGCATATAAAGTGTCAAATAAGGGTGTAACCCTCCCCAATGTGAGATTTAAAATAGTTTCATTGTGTTTATTAAGTGTCTCGACGAGCGAGTCGGCATTGTGCGACCCCTGCATTATTAATTATTTGCACACGAAAAGGCAAGCGTCGAGCCGAGGGTGAGTATGCACGGAGGGGTAGCTACCCTCCCGCGGGATGCAGCTCACGAATATGCTATGAAGTTTGTGTTAACTTTTGGAACACAATATGATTGCTAATTTTAGAATTTAACCACCAGTAGGCCTACCATGAGCTCTGTCTGGCTCTGTCTCTGGTTCTCGTTTTGAGTCTGTGTGAGTGTTGACTAAATAAATCATACGTCAAAACGTCACACACACGGTATACTTAATGCACTGGTGAGTACTCACACAGACTCAACATCAGTACCAGAGACAGAGCCAGACAGAGTTCATGGTAGGCCTACAGATGATCGTGTCATAACGATGCTGCGATCTCTTCCGAATAACGTTCCATTTGAACCTACGTTATTATACTGAATCATGAAGGTAAACATGCTTGCTTACGTCCTATACGAGATAGATGACAAATACGTATAATGTGAAAGCAAATTAGCAAACAGCTTCAATAGAACCGCTATCGTTTATCCTGGAGGAAGAAGTAGCACATCCGTCGCTATTGTACAGTCATCAAGAATGAGTAGACTAAAGTACCTACCGAACAATGCGTCTCAGTGCCGATGCCAACATGACAATCATGTGTGCTATAGGTGACAGCTATGCCATGGTGCCATGCTGCTGCCGCCGGATTGGATTCTTATACATAAATATACATTCATTTAGACGCATTTTTTATGAGATTTGCTGGTAATCTAGTTTTTGAAATGTTTCCCATAAAAATATAGCTAGTAATATGACCTATACATGGTCAGCGTATTTCATC
Organism: Thera obeliscata; assembly: GCA_947578465.1. NCBI lineage: Eukaryota > Metazoa > Arthropoda > Insecta > Lepidoptera > Geometridae > Thera > Thera obeliscata. The sequence continues at coordinate 133,212 of OX387921.1, read as the reverse complement.
GATATGCGTGCCAAATTATGAATATTTAATGGACTATTGCCTGCATATTCGAGGTACAAATCAAATGACCGGTGTCCTGTGAGGAATCAAGCTAATTCAACGGACACGCGACAATGTCGCGTCGCATACCCCCCCCCCCCCCCTCCACCACTCATCTCTTAGAGGACTTGGCGGTAAGTTGGGTTGAATCATATTAAACGTACGATATTAGGTACATTCCAAGAAATCTTTTGGGAAAATTATAATGTTTGGTGGATTTAGAGGAGGAAAGAGAAGGTTTCGTACCAAAAGGATAAAACGGGACCCTATTACGAAGACTCCGCGCTCCGTCCGTTTGTATGTCTGTCTGTCTGTCCGACTGCCACCAGACTATCTCAAACAGTGATAGATAGTTCAAATTTTCACAAATGATGTATTTTTGTAACCGCTATAGCAACAAAATTGAACACAAATAAATTATAGTTTAAAAAACTAAAAAAAAACGCTTTTATAACTAATTGAACTAAAAAGTTAAAAATAAAACTGTAATAATCAATTGAAAATTTATATAATTGTACAAAAAGCGTGGGGTGCTTTTTATAATAACTTCAGATATAATAAACTATATATATCTATATAAATATATAGATAAAATATTTACAACAATCAAAATCAAGCCCCCCACGCTTTTTGTACAATAATATAAATTTTCAATTGATTAAATACAGTTTTATTTTTAACTTTTTAGTTCAATTAGTTATAAAAGCGTTTTTTTTTAGTTTTTAAAACTATAATTTATTTTTTACTCTTTAGTTTTTTTTTTTTCATATTTTTTTTTCATATTATTGCATTGTCATCGACCTTTGACAGGTGTGTAAAGTTTGAATCAAATCTGATCGCTCAAAGTAGGTTTTTTTTTTTATTTCTTTTCATTTTTTTTTTTCATATTGCTGCATTGTCATCGACCTTTGACAGGTGTGCAAAGTTTGAATCAAATCTGATAGTTCAAAGTAGGTTTTTTTTTTTATTTTTTTTATTTGTTTTCATTTTTTTTATTTTTTTTTCATATTATTGCATTGTCATCGACCTTTGACAGGTGTGCAAAGTTTGAATCAAATCTGATCGTTCAAAGTAGGTTTTTTTTTTTTTTTCATATTATTGCATTGTCATCGACCTTTGACAGGTGTGCAAACTTTGAATCAAATCTGATCGTTCAAAGTAGGTTTTTTTTTTTTTTTTTTTTATTTCTTTTTATTTTTTTTTTATTTTTTTTTCATATTATTGCATTGTCATCGACCTTTGACAGGTGTGCAAAGTTTGAATCAAATCTGATCGTTCAAAGTAGGACAAAATCGAGCTCAAAGGGGTCAGTTACATACATACATACATACATACATACAGGTGAAGCTAATAAAAGCGTTATAAAAATCAGAATTAAATGAATATTTAAGGGGGCTCTCATACGAAAAACGTTTTTTTGACGTTTTTATAGATAATGGGACGGAAGCGGAACCCTTCGTGCGCTATTCGGCCTTGTGCTTGTCCGGTTTTTTTTATTTATCGTTTCGTCATGAAATCTGAATATATTTATTGCGTGGGCCCCTGTATGATTCAGTATGTGTTAAGATCGCGAAAGTTAAAAAAGTACCTAAACAATTTTAAAACCTCCCTATCCTAGGAGGTACAGGAGGTTCTGCTCCTCATAAGCACCTTCATAAAAACAAAACGAGTGAAACTAACAGTAATATGTTGTTATAATAGGTGCAATTATAGGCTAAAATTAATTTTATTTCGAAGTAATTACTCGTGTGTAATTCCTTTGAAATAAATATACCTACGACCTAAGAGTACGTAGTTAAATATTATATTACCATCTTCGACTATTCAAAAACCGAGCTCATATTTTAATTTTCCTCTTTTCATTACGACGATAAGAAAGAGTAATTTCCTATTTTACGTCGCGCAACAAAAGCTCACAACACTAACGACAAATTGAACCACAAAAAATTATTCGACCTTCGTGGTACGATAAAAGGCAGTGATTCTCTCTCCTATTAAGATTGACACTACAGATCTCCGTTTAGTGTTGAAGTAATGGGTTCGTTGTAAAGAGAGAGCTGCGGTAGTGACTGTGAGCCAGTCTGCGGCGGGATCGAATTGCCGCCAATTACGGCACAAAGGGTCTCTGCTCGACGAGAAAGGGTACTTTCGCGGCCCCTTAACACGTTAGCTGCGGCACCAATTTTTGCATACTTTCCGTTCCTGCGGCACGAGGTATAATCGGCCCGTACCGTGACCAGACGTTAGGGCGACACGCGGTCTATTAGACCCCACCTCCTTTTACAGACTAAAATCCATTTTCTGGCGCGAAATCAAAGATAAATGAGAATTTTGGTCCTTATTGATATAGACAGTGAATTGATGAACCCTAATCCACCGTCGCCCCGGGATCTGATGGCTAGTTTAAGAATTATTAGCAAAACAAAATATGGGATCTTATACACCTCGTAACGCACTGAAATAGGGCAAATTTTCGCTGCGATTAGTGATGTGAAAAATAATATCGACGTTTTTAAACTGTCTTAACTACGCAACGACTTGACCGATTTTGATTAATTGTATCTCATTAGATCGTTTTAAGGGCAAAACCTGGCAAAACAACACAAAGCTATCAAAGGGTACATTTTTTTTTAAACAATCTAATTTATGCTTGAAGGCGCCATAAAGAAAAAAAAACCGGCCAAGTGCGAGTCGGACTCGCGCACGAAGCGTTCCATTCTATACCATTAAGAGGCACCTATTACAGACTTATTATTGGAAAATAATAGATTACGGTTTATGCATACGGTTTATCTTTCTATTTGTATATGAAAATCTTAATGCGGTTCACAGAATAGAAAAAAAAGGCAACCAGAAGTAGAAAAGAAACTGTCCTATTTATTCTGCCTCGGGCTTTAAAAATACAATTATTAGAACTTGAATTAACATTAAAAAAGCAGCCAAGTGCGAGTCGGACTCGCCCATGAAGGGTTCCGTAGCATCAAGTAACATAATATAAAGGTTCTTGTAGTTCGTCGAAGGGAAATTGCGGTTTACGATTTAAGACGTATAAAAAAAAAACTACTGACTACATCTCGTTCAAACCAAATATCGTTGAAAGTTTGGATAGTAATGTACAACATTATATTTTTTTTAGTTTTATCATTCCCTTATTTTAGAAGTTAGAGGGGGGGGACCAACTTTTTTCAACTTTGGAAGTGTCTCTCGCGCAAACTATTCAGTTTAGAAAAAAACGATATTAGAAACCTCAACATCATTTTTGAAGACCTATACACGTATGGGTTCGATGAAAAAAAATTTTTTGAGTTTCAGTTTGAAGTATGGGGACCCCCAAAATTTATAGTTTTTTTTTCTATTTTTGTGTAAAAATCTTAATGCGGTTTACAGAATACATCTACTCGCCAAGTATCATCAGTGTAGCTTTTATGGTTTCGGAAAAATGTCTGTGACACGGTCGGACAGACAGACAGACAGACAGACAGACAGACAGACAGACAGACATGACGAATCTATAAGGGTTCCGTTTTTGCCATTTGGCTACGGAACCCTAAAAATCAGTATCAATATACTTTTTTTATAAAAATCTCAATATGTTGTACTTATTTATGAGTGTGAATTTATGTGTAATCGACGTGATGCACAACACTGGTCGCGTGAAGCTCGCGTTGAGTGCGGTACGAGGTCAGGGGGGATATGGGACGTTTTAGCCTCGTTCCGCACTGCATTAAAATTATATTAATTCAGTGCGGCACGAGGCCTAAGACATCCGGTACCAAGGTAGGTACACCACCGAGTCCATGAACCATTAGTGATCTCAAATATATATTTATCTCTTTCCTACACTGGACCAAACCAAAGCTATGCCATTCGCACGACAGAGAAATTCACTTTTTTGCTTGCCGCACCACAGGGAAGTTGCATCAGGGGTGATTTAGGCCTCGCTTCGCACTTAACGTGTTAATATTGCCGCCGTCGGCTGAGCTTTGACGAAACTTACTCCCAGCCAACCCGGTCAGCGCGGAGTGCTTCATTTGAAATGCATTGCTGCATTTTATATATTATTTATATTTATATATATTTTTGAGTTTGTGGGAGTGCTCACCAGTGTATTATCCTGCGTGTGTGACCTTTCGAATAAGCATTTATTTTGACAGCACTCACACAGACTCAAAACCAGAGCCAGAGCCAGACAGAGCTTATGGTAGGCATACAGACTTATCCTCAGATTTTGTTCAGAATTTTTCATTAACCTTTTTACTTTATTGAAACGGGTTTTATAATCCTATCACTAAGCTACAACAACCATACGAGTATTATATTTTATTCTCGGTAATTTTAAGTTTGCTAGTTCGTTTCTAGTAACATACTTTATAATAAAATCACTTTATGCTTGAAAATTCTGTGCTGTTATAATTATAAATAGTTTGTCTACTAACTTGAAATTAAATTTTACTCGTACCTAGCTAGGTAATTAAACGGCCAATAAATTAATTCCCTCCATATTGTTGCGCAGTTGTTACTTTCTTCTCGTAGTCGCAGCGCCTACAGCCAGCGCGGTCAAAGCGATTGTATGTTGTACTCGAACATACAAATCATTGGTCGTACATTGTCGAGGTGGTCGTGGGCAGTGGGCAGCCCTGCGGCCGCTTTCTCCGCCTGCAGCTGGCTGCACTCACATAGGAAACAGGTTACCGTTTATTGACGTGATAACGTCTTATAAATCGATGGAGCCGGCTGCACGCACGAAAAAACATGACTCATGCGTCGTTACGTCGTTTTGTCGTTCCATTTACCTGCGGGTAATGGATAAGGGTAAATGAGGGTAAGGCTAAATGAGGGTAAGGGTAAATGAGGGTAAGGGTAAGGGTTCAGTCGGGTTCCGGGTCCGGGTCCGAGAATTCGAGTCCGAGTCCGAGTCCGAGTCCGAGTCCGAGTCCGAGTCCGAGTCCGAGTCCGAGTCCGAGTCCGAGTCCGAGTCCGAGTCCGAGTCCGAGTCCACGAGTCACAAATATTAATTAAAATTCTTTTGAAAAATGCAACCATTCCATCAGTATTTTCTTATGACGTTATCACGTTCAACTATCGTCAGTAAACCGACTTTACTGACAACCGATTTTTTATATACGTTATGTTACGTGTACAAATTAAACCATGTGTAAAGCAATAAATGTATTGAGTATTGAGTATACCACCTGCTGCTTTTTATAAGTACCTAGGTGGTCCAAGTTGTGTGAAATGGAATCCAGGGAAATGGAACTCATTGCCGTCGGCTGTTTTTGCTGATCACTACAATCTGGGCCTCGAGGCAAAAGTGAATTGGTGTCTTCTAGACTATTCTGCTTCATCGTTGGCTACATCGTCGCTTACCATCAGGTGAGATTGTGGCCAAAGGATCTAATGAAAAAAAACTTTTAAAAAAATGGTAACCATCACAATTACAAAGCACCTCATGTACGTATGTATTTTCACCGGCACTTTCAACCGAAAAACAGCGATGCTGCTTTGCGGCAGAATCAGCAGGCATGGTGGTAGAGTACTTCCCCGAGCGAGCTCTTCAAGCGAGCCCTGTAGGCCTACCGGGAACCAATCGTATGAAATCGGTGTGCGGTGCCGGTGCCTGATGCCGTGTGCGGTGCCTGACGCCTATCGCCCATCGTATCGCCCACCTCTGCCACCATTTTGTATGGAGAAACCAAAAGCGCCCCTAGCGGATTCTTCAAGAAGCATGAATACCGATTGCGAGACGGTGGCGTGTCCACGTCAGCTGGTGTACGATTGGTTCCCGGACACACTGCGCGCCCCGGTGCCCCGTGTGAGCGTGGCGGCGCTGCAGCTGCGCGATCTCGCTCCGATAGCACTCCACTCGGCTCTACCGCGCCTACTAACATAATGTTCCTGTGAACTTTCCATTTGATACTTTAATGGAGTGTTGCTGATACAGATTGCTTTTCGTAATTCAGTACGTGCGGTGCGCCCCCGCCGGCCCGGATGGACGGGAACATTCCGATCCTCTTCTGAAATGACGGCTCCGTGAATCTCGGCTTCACGGTCGAAGCTCACGGAAAATTCGACGAATCAATTAGCTGTTTCAATAAACATTTATAAAGAACAAATCAAATGGAAACTTTCAACAGAACAGGTAAACTGTTTTGATTTTATTCATGTGATGTGCGATGATGTTTCTCTGTTGGATGGAGTTGAGTTGGCTTGGCACACGCCTGTCTGCCTGATGCCTGAACGAGCGACGGCGGCGTGTGGGCAGCGCGGGCCGACCCACACCACCCGTCCGCGCCCGCGCCAGTTGTCATGGATATCCACTGACTGACTGGTTGACTCATATCACTGATGTTGCCTAAACAGTGGAAAACAGAATTATTTTACACTCTTACGTTATAGACGCGCCGTAAAACTTCAGGAGTAGGTGATGGTGCCTAATATAATATTTTCTGTGCCACGTCGATTTTCATCGGCAGTTAACATTTTTACAACACAATTTTTATTTGGTTCAAAGCATTTCATAGCAGCAACATAACAATTAAATAAACAGAAACAGATGCCGCGATGTCTCAAGCGCTAATGTCCCTAATGGCGCTTTCACAGAGCTTTACACTGTTTCAAGCTTTCCGTTTTGATAGAGGCGAACGTCGAACACGCTGTTACTTTTTATGGCAGACGCAACTATAAAGTAGCTTTAAAGTGAAATTAAGTGTGCTTAAAGGCGCGGTAGGAATTAGTGCCAGTAAAGCAATAATGTATTTATTGGTCGTCGAGCATGCAAATGCAAATGATGATAATTTTTATATTTTGACAGAAAAATCTGAATTCAAAATACATAATAGTAATAATCATTAATATAATCAGATGCGAGCTTTATTATTAAAATCGAGCTTTTCAGAGAGGAAACGGCATCATAAACATGCTTTACCTTGCTGTTTAGCTATGCTCTATGCTCTACAATGTTTAGCTATGCTCTCTCAGGCTGTGATACGCAGCGTACATTATAATTCCCGCCTCCGGAGGAGCAGCAGAGCGCACAGCTTCGCTCGTTTGCCACTTGTTGTAATGTTAATGTTGTTATCGCTATATTAAGCAGTGCTTGGCTCCTTTGTTGCTGGGACGCAGGACATTGCTCTACAAATTAATATCTTACATATTTTTTTTGTGAATAAATAACCTAGGTACCTACTTCAATAAACTTTTTCGTTCTTGGTAGAGCATAGGATATTTAATAGCAGCTATTCCAAGAGCAACATCACGTTTATAGCTTTACAAACATACGAGTCTCGAGAGATCGATCTATCAAAGTCGCATTTATACGGCATTACTTTTCCCCATCCATCAAGATTGGTGTTATTTCAATATAGTGCCGTAAAAGGTCCTTAATAGTCACCGTACAGGACGAAATCGATTTAAGTGCGGACATGATGGCTCGTAAAACCGCAATTGACTGGGAAAGGCAGGCAAAGCCGTGGGCGGTGGCACTGCCGCACAAGCAACTAAGTAAAATAGTTTCAACTGTTTCAGTTCTGTGCCTCTCCGCTCATAATCTCGGCTCGAGAGAGAGTACAGTTACCTCTTCGGGAAAATTACTCAGATTTTAAGCAATATTGAATTACTCAAAGGAATAAATTGGTAGGTTAGAATAATGTCAAATTCCAAAAGGTTTGTGTTTCATTATCTAAATCAGTAGTTTCAATAATTGATCTTAGGCTTCTTATAAAACCTCCAACTAAAATGTATTTTGGTAACAAGGCGAACTTCATTATTTCGATAATACTCGAAACATTTCGAAATTAAAAATTCTGGTGAGAAATTCGATACAGGTTGATGGTGTTTATTTGAAGAGACCGCGCCTTATTAGCTGCCAACATAATATTTTTCAAGATGTCGTATAGTCGTTAGGTGTTGTAGAGAGGCAGGTATTGGCAGACTATGTATAGTTTTACACAAGAGCACTGTGCATCGATGACGTCGACAGCCCTATAAGGAGCACTAGACAGCACAGCAGAGAGCACCAGCATCTAAGGTCACGGGTGTAGCCGTCGGCTTTGCGAGCTTGGCAAAATGACGACGACAGTTCAGCTACTTTTTTGAACACAGAACACCTTTGACCTAGAAAAGACTGGTGATAAACTCTCGTTAATGCATAACTCATGTTAGATTCCAGATCTCCAAGTGATATGTGGCTATCTGCATCATGCCAAACCACAGGCAGACAGTATTGAGTAGCGCTGAAGTTGTTCACCTCGGCTATAATAACAGTTTACGTAGCCATCTATCACTTCCCCACAAATTGCTTTATCTCAAAGTCAATTTATTAGTTCGATGTGAACTAATCAATATACGGAGCGGCGGACGCTCACCGAACGGTGAATGTACTTGAATCTGATGGAAAATTATATTTAGCTGTTTCGCATAGACATTTTATTGTGTAGCCTTCACGACAAACAGGTCAAATGCTGCATGATAAAACGTCAGTTCTGAACAAGTAATGGACGCTATGGACAGTGAATCGTGCTGACTCTTCTTGCATTATGGCGAGGCGATGAGGCCATGTTGTGTTGAGTTGAGAGCGCGGACGCCGCCGGCACCACTGACAGTCTTGCAACACGCATTCAATTGGTTTATGCGTTTTTTTTCATGATGTTATTGGACACTTGATTTTAGATTGCAACTTTGACCTAGCATACGCTAGCCATTAAATTGATTGCCGACCCGTAAATAAGAACATCAAGAGAAATATCAGAATTAGGCAATTTAACTTTCAACATTTTACCAATAAACGATAATAAAGCAATTGAAGAACTTTTAGTTGGCCAAACAAAATCTCAGTGAGTTCGATTTAGGGCAATTTATTATTCCAGATTGTACAGACGCTTCCAAACTTTCGCTTGCGAACAACAAGCTACCACGGTGTAGGTACTTGTTGTCGATCGCACATAAAGGTAAAGGTACATAGGTGACGAAAGATTAGGTCTGGCTACCCCGGGGCACACTCTCTCTCTCTCTCTCTCTCTCTGGATACATAATATCGATGAATATTTATAAGATCGGAGCTTTATGTTTCTGAATAAAATGATTCTGTTTGTGACACAAGCAGACAAATCTGAATTTTATGATATAAATCTCAATAACCTTCCGACGAAGTTGGGTCTTTTGTTTATTTATGAGATTACTTCTCTTCAAGTAGATAAGTCTTATTTTACACAGCATTGTTGTCGTTTATACCATTCATTTCTACATCAGTACCTCGAAGATATTCGTCCATTGATCGATTGTTGGTAAAATGATGTCATATAGGTATGTATGTGAAAATAAATAAATAAATAAATATTTTTGGACAATTCACACAACACTATCTAGCCCCAAATTAAGCAGAGCTTGTGTTAATTTTTGTATAATGAGATATTGTCACAGCTCGTCCTCACAGCATGCGTAGCGAGCTGGACACAATGAACAATGGTTTCCGCAGTGCGCCGCGTCTCCCGAGCACTCGCCTCGCCCGCGCCATGCGCCATGCGCCATGCGCCATGCGCCATGCGCCATGCGCCATGCGCCATGCCCATGGAGACTCCTGTAGGCCTACCATGAGCTCTGTCTGGCTCTGTCTCTGGTTCTGGTTTTGAGTCAGTGTGAGTGTTGACTAAATAAATCCTACGACAAAACGTCACACACACAGTATAATGCACTGGTGAGCACTCACACATACTCAAAACCAGAGCCAAAGACAGAGCCAGACAGAGCTCATGGTAGGCCTACGTGTGCTGCAATAAGTAAGTACACTGAAACACAAAAGTGCATTCATTTTACAAGCTATTTCAATTTAACAAATCTATTATTTCATTCCACCTATGTTTCTAACCGGCATGAACACGCTTACCTTATCAAATCACTATTGTAACCATCTTTCCTTTCTACCTGAAGCGCAATGTTATTTCTGGCGTCAAGACTGAAAGAGATTGTACGATAAAAAAAATCCTTTGACTGTAATATCAAAGGGAAAACTTTAGTTGACGACTGGACATGTCCTGCAACGGTTCCACCGTTTCCTGCGCGGCCGACAAAGGCTCTATCTTGTGTGGGGGGAGGGGGGGGGGGGGGGTTTAGGCTGGTCGCCAACTGCACTCGAGCACGTTGGTTCTTTTAGGGTGGTGTTCTTATTGTTGAATGGCGCAGGACGCCTGCATAGGCGGCACTGAGCGGCCCCGGTACACCGGGGCGCGGCTCTTAGCTATTTGTGAAGCTTCCGCTTTAAATAAAAATGCAAAGTTAAACGACCAGTGTACGGAGACCCTTTGCCGACGTTGATGAAACTAAACTACAATCTCATTAAATGCGTAGGTTTTGTTTCCGAAAGGTCGTGAACCCTGACATTGACCTCTGACCCCGATGCAGGGCGGTGCAACGTACCACCTGCTGCTCGAGTAGAGACAAACATCTGCTTCTCCAGCTCAAATAATCAAGATGTTTTTAAAACAAATTGCTCGAGAAATAATCTCACAAATCTAAAACGACACTTTACGATTAATAATGTAAACAAACGTCGCGCTGGCGCTGGCATGATGGCATCGCGGAATGCGCGCGCGTCCACCTCTAACTAATAGTGAATGCGACTCCCACGCGGCACACAGAATATAACAATAGTGCGTGACGCACGGATTAAGGCCTGCGCACACCTAGGCCGCTGGCGTCGGCGATCAGTGAAACGCTGTCAAATTTGACAGTGGCAAGTTTCGGCAAGTTTATCATCCGCACTTGATGTGCGGGCAGGTTTTTCCGCAAGTAGGCCGCTGGTGGGCCCTTTTTGCGTGACCCTTGACACGTGTTGCTCGAACTTTTTTAGGTTCTACAACACGCCGGTTTCCTCACGATGTTTTCCTTCACCGTTTTGAAAGTACTGGCATAGTGCACAGCACATACATTTTTCGACAGAAAAACTCATTGGTACACGAGTGGATTTGAACCCACGACCTTCGGATCGGAAGGCTGGGCCACTACCACTAGACCACCAGTGCTCTCAAAAAAATTTGACAGCGATATTTGGCAACGTTTCACTGATCGCTACCGCCAGCGAACTAGGTGTGCGCTGGCCTTTACTCTCACTCTCACCGAGTGGGCACAGGACTGTTGTCATACTGTTACAATAACAGATTACCCATTCTACAAATAACTATAGATGTAACACCTGCAACAGGATTGTTAAGCCACACTTGTTCATTCTTGAGCCTTAACCTGAGTGATGACTCTGAAGAAAGTGATAGCTGTTCATTGTGGAAAAGAATACATTGTGGATGACTCATCAAACATGGGGCATACCGAATCTCGCACATCATTTGTCTCTGTTTATTTAATCTAACAATGACGTATTAACAAAGTCATAATAAGACCATTAAGTTGATGACGGCTTCATGATATGACAAGGCAACCATTCATTGATAGCCAAGGATACATCAAACCCATGCATACGTTGTATTTATGGATAGTGTGGTATGTATTTATGGTCTTCAAAAATGATATTGAGGTTTCTAAAATCATTTGTATTTAAAAAAAAACAAAAAAAAAATAGTTTGCGCGAGAGACACTTCACACAAACAAAGAGACAAAGAGAATGATAAAACTTAAAAAAATATTATGATGCACTGTGATTACTATGCAAACTTGCACCGAAAATTGGTTTGAACTAAATCTATAGAATGAGTAGAGTGTAGAGTGAGATATTATAATAATATAATATATCCTATATTCGTAAACCGCAATTTACCTTTCATTCATCAATCAACTCAAATATTAAGTTATAGTATGTTACTTGCTGCTACGGAACCCTTCATGACATGAGCGAGTCCGACTCGCACTTGGTCGCTTCTTTATTCGTTTTAGGTGTTGCGAATGAAGGCTGTGGAATTCTTTGACTTATTAAAATATGAAACAGCCCCGTGCCTGCAATGATGATGATGGCTGGCGGGTCTATTCGTAGTTTAGTACTCGTCCAGCTCATGCACATGTGGTCCGCTAGTGCCTGCTAGCCTGCTCTAATGTCATCTGATTAACTCTGCTCACGTTTAGCTAAGTACATTAACCTATGTTCTGGAGAGGATGTTTTCAACTCACTGTTTTGGGATTTCTTGAAAACATAACTGGTATAGAAACCTAAGGTTGTCGTCGTCCATAGGCAGGTACATATAATTATGAATACTATCAATGGAATATTCACTCGGTATCTTCTTATTTAACTGCCATAGAGCCGGTGCGCACGATAATAGAATAGTTGTCTGCAAGTAACCGTTTTCTTTTACGATATTAGTTCCTTCCCGCGGAACTACAGCCGACGTGACGTGAGGGTATACTCCGACTATCGCCAATAATCAGCACGGAACTCATCAAAAAATCATTCACCACATTCATGACCTCCATAAAGTTGAATACATAGTCGCAGTCTTGGACATGAGTGCAGGGCAGAGTGACCTGACAGAAGCACCCAGTCACAACGTGACTGGTGGACTCCTCCTGGTGGTGATCGAAAGTCAACGTGCATGTAACCAAGCCCACGAGGACGCGTCAGGCGCAACCTCGGGATCAATAAACAATGTCACTTAAAAAAGTCTGTTTATTTTAAAACGCGCTCAAATTAACCAGACGATCCGGATTGAAAGGTTGAATGAAAATAGCCTCGTATTAATAATAGTGAACAAACATTCGTGAGGAATGTGGTGCGACGCTGCGTCGGAGGTGCGCTAGTTATGGTACAATACTCGCACGCCGCTCTTTACGCTTACTGACATTTATATTGGGACGCAGTTCACGCACTCAACATTCCACGATCAGGGTTTACAAGAGGCCAGACAAATAGCAATACTTCCTTTTCCTACCCAGAGCCCAGAGGCAACCCATCCATCGCTTGCGTGCGGCACTTCGACACGCGACGATCACCCGAACTAACATAAATCTGCTTTTATAGGCTTAATTTTTGTTTTATAAAACTTTAGTTAATCCGTTTAACGGCGACAACGCGTCAGGTTGAATGAATGAGCAGCGCGCGGTGATCGCTTGTTGTGACTCCAGAGGATGAACTGTCGTCTTAATAGAATACTATTGAATAAAGTTCGCTTTGTTTTGGAAATGGTTTGAGAAATTTACTTCATCTGTGGAAGTAAATCTAGCCAATTGATGCCTAATATTTTGATGGCAAACCACTGTCTCCAATTTGTCAAAACTGCGCGAGCGTGTAATGCAGGCTAGTAATGTAACCGAGAGAATAGAGCTCGGAGTAGAGTAGAGGTGGTACGCTGTCCGATATTAAGTAATGCGGCTGCGGCTGCGGCTGTGGTTAAGGCTGTTCATTTAAATGTGCCTTTTACATATACCTAATAGTTGGAAGGGTCGCGTCAGACATCACCGTGCTTAACTTTCATGAAACTACACTTTACATAATTAATTTCGCTAGTGGTGGCGTCGTTTATCATCATAATATTTAATCTTTAAAAAGTTTATCAACTTTTCTTTCTTTGATTCTGTTAATTTGTCAATAAACTGGACAATAAGGAAAGCATTCCTCAGAGGCGGACGTCGAAAGTTAGTGTGCACGTAATGTCGTGGCAAGGCCACGGGCGCGAGGCTTGGGAACCTGCGACCCGCGACCCGCGACCCGCGACCCGCGCTCTTCAGCTGACGCCGACTAACACCGGCATGCGACATCCAGTGGGTCGCGGTCGTGGTGACGTGTCAATGGCGCTAAATTGTATAAAACTGTGTTACAAAAGTATCTAGAAATATTTCAGACATGAAAAACACAACCATGAAAACATGACAAACGTGATGTCTTGAATGAAGAAGACAATAAAGCCAGTTGTAAACATCAGGGCATTACAGGAAGCCTTGCACGTCACAGGAGGAAGTAACACCTCGTCTGAGTGATGTGAGGCCGTGTGTATGTGTGTGTGCTCGGAGTTTTATTACTTTCCTCGTGCGAAATTACCTTACATTTGCGAACCGCGCAAGGACATTGTCATAATTTTCTGTGCGTTTCCGTTTTAGTGTTTTACATAATTATATTACTTATTTGACTTAAATTTGTGAATTTAATAATTCTGTGCTCAGCTTTAGTTTGTAAGATCCGGTGCTGTGTAATGCTGTAAATTGACCAGTTCAGTTAATCGAAGAGCATTCGAAAAACATCGCAGTGGCTGTTTACAAAATGTCACAAATTATCGAGTTCGATGGCAGTCCAGTCCGCATCGGCGCCCGCAAATAGAGCCGTTGCGATAAACAGCGCCGCCCGCCCTCGCCCCGCCCGCCCCGCGCCCGCCGCCGCCTGGCTCACGCCGCGCTTATTACAAATATACAAGTTTTTAGCCAACGAGGCACAGGTGAGAGAAGAAATCGCATTATCCACAAACATTTATTTATTATCGATCATGTAGCCTCCGAGGTTTCAGAGAGTTAAAAGGAGTTTAATAACATACGTGATTTTTAAAGCAATTATTTATTTGGTGATTATTCTAATCATTTTATATGTTTAAAAGTAAATTTAAACTTAGTTTTATAGCGACTGGGAACCAGATAGTTTTTAATTAATTTGTGTACATTTTTTTAAAATACATGTCTAGTCTACAATGCATCAAAGTGTATATCACCAAGATAGAGAACAAACATCTGCGTTTACTATACAAATATTTGTAATCGGTGGGGATCGAACCCTCGGCCTACGGTACCAAAGGTAGAGCCATGACGCCTGTCAGATGCTGGCATACTTTTTCTATCAGCTCTTGTCCATGCGCTTTACTGCAATTTTCAATTGATTTGCAAGGTGTGTCTGTCTTCGAGATAGGTATTAATCCTTGTAAATATAAAATGGATGAGCGTCTTGTTCCGTCCTTGAGAGTCGCGTTATGTCGTTAAACGTGTTGTAAAGTTTATATCCGTTCGGAGGTTTACGCGTTTACGTCCCTGGTCCGGAGGCTGCGACGCTCCGACCTCCCTGGTCTATCTGGCCCGCGCCTCTAGGTTTATCGCTCGACTTGACTGTTTAACCTTGACTGTTCCTGTTCCCCGACAGCTCTTGCATCTCAGTTGGTAGTGACTCTGCCTTCAGCGCCGTAGGACCTGGGTTCGATCCACACCGAGAACAAATATTTGTGTGGTGAACACAGGTGGTGTTAGAATTAACATATCCTAAATGACCTGTAGGCCACAGGTCATTTAGGATATGTTTCGGCCAAAGGTTATGGCTCAAGGATCGTTGTTTATTTGGCAGCTTAGTTTTGTTAAAGCCTATGATTGCATTACTCTGTAAATATTTGGCGTTTCTAGAATTTTCAATTTCTACGTGAGGAAACTGGAAGCACATGATTGAAGGTATTTTTTATGTAGATTTTAAAACTCTCAGAAAAACCAGTAAGAAATCATGTTTTACGAGCTACAGACGTATTTACAGCCACTCGTAACTAGGCGGTCGATAAATAAGTATAATTTTAAATTCTTGTCAAGCGATACTGTTATAAGAATCGGTCGCCGCGATAACTCTCCAGAATGTTGATGCCGATGTACTTTGTACGCTATTTATTATATTTTCTAGACGGGAATGTCTGAAATAGCCTGATATTATCTACAGTCTACACGTTCATGCATGAATATTACTTATGCAAATAACTATTTTTTTCAGTAGATTCCTAAGCACTGTGTTCTTTTTTTTATATAACTAGTTGATTGAAAAAAACATGGCCCACCTGATGTTAAGTGGTAACCATCGCCTTTAACAAAACATTATGTGTTTTTAAACAGCAGCAAGATCCGATCTTGTGATAGATTATTAGTAACAGTGTTATCTAGAGGAAGTCGGGTCAAAGATCTGCGAGACATCGCAATGATGACATGTGCTTACAACAATACATTGATTGATGCGAGTGGATGTCGCTGTCCGACTATCGTAACTTATTGCACAAACAAATCATATGAAAGTTTCTTTATTGATTAAAATGACGAGAACCACTCGGTAACGTCATAAGCGAAGTTCCACATTACCACCCTTAGGTCGGGCGAGAGATATGCGGCGGGGCTCCTATTGTTTTTTTGTAACATTCCCTAAATTGTGTCTCCAAATGCTCTCTCCCGTTTCGAGATCCTCCGGCATCGATACCAATGAGGCGTTGCTCTTCACTGTATCAACTGGATTTTATCTCTCATTTGATAGTTATAGTTTCCATGCAAGCATACATAGAACAACATATAGATTCAAAGACCACGCCACTATGTCGTCCTCTGCGTGTTTGTCGACAAGCCGTCTGTTCGCACGCGGCGTCACCTTCCGCCAGCTCCAGCCTCTCTGTCAGCTGCCTGATGGCACCGGCACCGGCACTGGCACTGGCATAGCAACAGTGCCTGCATCTGCGACGCTGGATACCAGAATAGCCGAGTATTAATACGCAGACTCATTAGTGGAGATGTTGAGCCGTTAGCTAGCACGGCTTACACGAGTCACGACACTACACGCGACGATGGATGGCTGAGACTGGCTGAGCCCAACGGGGATCCTAATACAAGGCCAAGGAGGCTCACATTCAATATTAACGAGCTTATTGTGATATGTGACATATTATCTAAGTTAGAGACAGCAACACTGTTAGAAAATGAATGTGTGGGACATTCATTTTCTTCTTGGGTTTGAATGTGTTGACACTGTTGACACAATTTTGACAGCCATAACCATAACCATATGAAGCACATGGTAGGCCCGCAGAATTGCATGGCAGCACAATACTGCGTACCTACTTTGGAAATTTTATAGTAAACTCTCTTCAAAACAATGTCTGCTAATATTTGGTTCCATTATCTTATAAGCCTTTGCAAAACTCGCGGCTTAGCGCTAGATACAAGGAGTAGGTACACAATGTGTTGTAAATCGAACCCGCCATACGACGCGGACGACCACTCACACAGGCCGGATTATAGAAATGTATTTAGTTAGAGGCAATATTGCAGAATGAGGTTAGAAAAACTTGCACTAATGGGTGATGAAACGCCTCATAAAAAATATCAAATAATAATTAACCACCTTGGAAAATTGACAGCGTAATGAAACATTAGAAAATATAATGGTTGATTTCGCATAACTTTGATTAAGTTACTTTATTTTGTAGATAGTTAATTTAGATCGTCTCGTTCAATCAAAGTTAATTTGTTGCTTTACGCACTGCATATACTCGTACTCGTGGGTAGGTACGCATGGAATATTACTCATGGTCGTAAGTTTACCGTATTACTCAAGGTTCCATAATTGGCAAGATCGTATTTAAACGATCCCGCCCACAGAACACCTAGCAGTCAGTACAGGGGCAGGCCATAGCATCTGTACCAGTTAGTATAAGCTCTGACGCAAATCAAATGCGGAGCGACATTAACGGCGCAGCTGCACACACTGCAATAGCTGCACTTGCAGTACTCGTGCTCGTAAAATACGCCATTTATGAGCATTCGTTTAATGCAACCGAATTGAATCCGTTCCATTTATAATAGGAAGTTGTAAAGCGAAAGTACGTCTCTGGTGAACAAGCTCGACTCAGTTCTAGTGCCAGAGAGTTTTATAAATACCTCCTTGTCGAAACGTATAGGACTGAGGAACGTTTATCGCTACAGTTCGGACTGGAAGTTTTGCGGAATAGCAACTGTCTGTCGTCTGGTGAGAGAAATCGATGCCAATATCTCGAGAGCGATACAGAATTACCTAACTCCTCCAAACATACCCTAAAGTTCCGCAGGTACTTTAATCTTTTTGCCAAACTTCCACTCATCGACAGTGGAAAACAAAGCTTTGTTTATCATAAGGTAACAGAACGACGTTTTAATAATAGCACTCAAAAACCCCTTTAATTGTGATCATTTAGTCAGTAATGCTCGACAAGTTTAGTGGAGTAGCCTATGGAATTGACTGACCCGATGAGTTTCCTACCTGTATTATCTGTCCGGTGTCTCTGATAGCTCCCTGCACTAAGAGGAGTGCGCGACACTTTTAACTAAACTTTTTCCCAGACAGTGAACAGCGACAGTGCTGAAGGTAATGTCAGAAGTAACTGCACCGGAACCGGATATTGGAGTGGAGACGTGTGCCCCGGGAGACGGGAGACGGGAGCCGGGGCGGGAGGTCGCAGTAGCGGAGCCAGACAACTGATCTTGAAAGGGGTGTCCGGTGTCATGGCAAGCGCTACTTTCCTCGAGGTGGCAAGTTCGGCAAGTTATGTCACGATAGTGCTCACGATGTTTTCCTTCACCGTTTTTGAGAGTACTGGCATAGTGCACATAAATTTTTCGACAGAAAAACTCGAGGTGGCACTCATCATCATCATCGACCTACCCCTCTAGTCCGGCAGCTGGTCGAAGTTCTCTCAGGGCGTGCATCCATCAGCTCTTTAGCCTTTTTCAAAAGTTGATACTCACTTATTAAACTAGGGAAAATAAAACATTATTTATTTTCTTACAAGATGATAGTTTTGAAATACAAAATCAAACACAAATTGAGCATAGAATTCACCAAAACTCATGTTTTAAAATAACCCTGTGTCACGGTAAAAGCAGTGATTTTAAAGTAGGGCTCACTTCTCCGGGTAGTAACACGCGAACATGTTCGTGTTTTCCTCAAGCTATTAACGATCAAATAATTGCTGAACAAAATTATTGCGTATTTGATACGACTTATTGAATCACAGGAAGAAAAATAATAAAATTAAATCTATCCGGCGACTGGGACTGCGGTCCGAATACCTAACGGTCCGAGTTGACGGAAGCCTCGTTGACCGACCTAGGCTAAATGCCTGCGCCATCTTATTATCTTTTTAAACTCGTTAATTGTTGGATGTCCTAATCTATATATATAAATCTTTCGTGTCACAATTTGGAACGCGATAAATTCCGAAACTACTGAACGGATTTCGATAAAATTTTGCAACTGCCTAAAATATGGTCGGACTTAAAATATAGGATAGTTTATATTCAATATTTAGGTGTTATTAATTTATAAGGGGCAAAAGTTTCGAAATCTATGTCTATCCCTTTCTATCACGTAGGGACTTATATATGTCTATCCCTTTCTATCGCTTAAGGATTTTTCAGAAAATTCTCGACTTTGACGAGGAAAGAACGCTCTAGAATGTCTTTGAGGTTCTGGAATGATCAAATTTAATTCGAAGACTGAAATTATTTGGCTAGCATCCGGAATGCATCCAAACGTTAGTATTCCAGAATTATCTAGAATACTCAAATATACCAAGGTACCCATGCAAACGGTTCGATTTTCGTTTCTTGGTTTTCCCGAACTTATTACTTCTTCTAGAAAATCACTCCGCGGTTCGGGAACATTCGGACGGTGCGCTCTTATGTAGGAAACGCACAGGGCTGTCACAACACATCTCGCCGGTTAGCCGCGCCGGCGCCGCCGCCGCCGGGTCGCGCGAAATAATTAATATATTTTTTCAACGATCAATGACTTCTAAACAACCTGATTCATCACTGACTTACTCGATAAAGGAAAATGTGGAACACACTTAAAAAATCGGGTGATGACTCCCGGACTAATTAGTTGATTTACAACCATTTTTAAAAATAAAATTAGCATGGTTGATACCTACAATGCTTACGTACCCTACCTGGTAAGTGAGTATTAAATCACATACTCACGTCATGAATAATTGTTAATTCACGTGTTGACAACCCTAGCGTTACAAGTGCAACAGAGTTGCGTGTTAGAAAGAGAAGCGCGATGTAGTTTTATTACAGGTAGGTGCGAGCGGAATTGTGCTTTATTTTGTTGTAGCAACGGTTGCTTTTGATTTCAACACTTCCGCAGAATTTGGTAGGAATTTTCGATTGCCGGCAGTAAGTACTGGAAAGTTCGATTGTTGTAGGTATAAAAGCAGGAACTCGGTGAATAGCGTCATTTCTATTCTGGTATCCATAGAACAAAGATCGGAGAGAGAATCAAAGTTTAAAAAAGTGAAGTGTTTTCCGACCAATGCGATGGCGGGACGACATAATGGGAATAACGGGTGCAACTTGGACGGCTAGCTCAAAATAGGAGAAATTGAAGAGGGATAGCCTTTGCCCTCAAGTGGGCGTCCCAAGACATTATACCAATAGAATAATAATAATAGTAATAGGTATGTGTACAGAAACTATGAATGAATATAACTATGTAACGAAAATTGTCTTTGGAAAAAAAATGGCTTAGTACATGTACTATTGAAAAGCTATATTCACCTTGAGTAACATAGGCTATAAGTATTTAAAAAAAAGTGTTTAAAAAAAAAGTCCACCCGTGCGAAGCCGGGACAGGCAGCTAGTAAATAAATAAATAAATAAATGTTCTAGCCCTAGGACGGTTGACATCGTTACAAGTGCATACAAGTGGTCGTCTCGCGAGTCGGTTTCAATTGGTCGGAAGGGGGTAACGAGGCACCAGACGCTGAACGAGCTACCAGACGGCAGGTAACCAGCCGAGGCTCGCCTGCACACCCGTCGGCACTCGCCACGTCCCATACCGCCCTCCTCCCCCGCGGGGGGTTACCCTCAATGTATCCCATCCGCTCATGATTTGAACTAGAATAGCACAATTTGAAAGCGAGCGAGATCCCAGGCGGATGTGCCTTTGTGATGTAAATTGGCTGCTCACTGTGACGCTCCTGAAACGCCTGAATTACAGCCGACAGGATGTTTTAAGACGATATAATTTGGCAAGCGATATACAACTTTTTGAACTTTTGATACCCTATTCAATTTATAATCTGGTTGTAGCGTATTGAGTGCGTTAAAATTATTTATGTAGATCTGAAAGATTTTGGCATAAAGGATGCAACTTCTGCATTTTTTTTTATTCAATAAAAGCATGGTGCATTTTGTTACAAGCTAGGCGGCTATTCACCGTGATCAATGTTGTAACTAATAAGCACACACAAACAGCACACACAGTGCAGTTTGTACTTGATGTATGCGGACCAACTATACGAGTACCAACAGAGAGACGCTCGGCACACAGGGCGCGCCACACCTTACATGGACCTATCACCCACTGGACATTATTTAATTTTAAAAATTTATTAGTCTTAACGAGGTCTTCAAAATATCTTTGAATTATTCTAAGTGAGCTCTAGAAGAGCAATCCTAAAAAACTAGAAGCAAACTCCGGCTGGAATCCATCGATGTTATAAAATATTGATGCTGGAATCCTATAACTATGAATCTGATTTCAGATAATTTGAAATGAAATTTATGATTTAAAGAACGGGCTTGAATTGGAACTAGTTCGATCATCCTTTTATAGCTTTTATCTAATCAAGAGCTTTTGAAGAAAGCATTCCTGTAGGTAAATAATGCTAGTAGTTTTTGCTTACCCAAAAATACAAACTCCATTTCTGTAGAATTTTCAGTTAGTTTAAGTTTTAATAATTTCATAAGTCGTGTAATACGCACGCACGTCGCGTCCATTTCTGCCTCGTCTGTGGTAATTGCTTACCTAGAACAAGTAGTGTTGGCACTATTATTTAAAGGAGCAGTAGTGCCAGTGGGGCAGGTTGTGTGCTAGCAGCCCCCCCCCCCCCCCCCCCCCCTCACCCCCTCACCCCGCCACCCCCTGTCCCGCGGTGGCGGGCCGTGACCCCGTGTGGACCACTATTACCCGCAAATACGAGTACGCTATATTTGTAGCCATCAATTAAGGCCCAACGTTCTTGGAAAATTTAAGTTCGACGCACTCACCCGGCACGACACGAGCTAATGTTTCAGAACTGGAAATGTCAAAGTTCTGAAGAAATATTATTAGTTCAATGCTATTTGATTCGTATTACAGAAAAAAATTCGAGAAGCTTTTTAAACAAGCCGTAAGTCGACGTGGAGCGACGGTGGAGATGAGAGTTATGGTTTCCTGGCGTTTGTGTGTGTCGCACGCCGCATCACGCTCGTTCGCCCAGATTCATATTAGCCACGCAAACATTACCGAAACATTCGAGAACAAATTTTGAACATTCGAGAACGAGAGATCAAGCTGTCTATTTAGCAATTTGTAAATAACAGCCGAGCAAACTGTCGACACCTAACTTCTTGAAAACGAGCACGTTCGCCACTAAATCATAGTAAGCCGGCTTCCACCATGCTTCTTGCAAATAAATATTTCATTTTTCATTTCATTTCCGAGTCACATAATTAATTTTGCTAAAAGATAAGCAAGTCCCGCTATAAAAAATAATCTTCTTCTTCTTCTCTTATATAAAAATGAATTGCTGTTCGTTAGTCTCGAGAACGGCTGGATCGATTTGGCTGATTTTGGTCATGATTGATGTGCGGAGGTCTAGAGAAGGTTTAAAAGGTGAATAAATATGTTTTTTTTTCAACGGGAACGGTAACGAGGCGAACGAAGCCGCGGGTGGCCGCTAGTATAATATTATTAATAACCTCTTCTTTATACCTATCTAACCAGGAAACGACGTACTGTCTGCTTCGTACAACTGTAGATGTTTAGCTTTGTTTACCGAGGGGGTGTGTTCACTCACCGGATAATGAGAGCGAAATTGAGACTTAACGGGACCGAGTTGCAAGTACCCACTTACATACACTATGACGTGCCTATAGCGTCATGTCTTATTTTTATCGTGACAGTTAAACTTAGCTTATTTTCGTACATTTAGATGTTCTATTTGAGGCTTCACCCCTTTCTCCGAGGTGAGGTGCTCTATATCTAGCTCGGAAGCCAGATTATGTTCTCATTGCATGGAAGTTCGTCAATTAGTTAATCGCCGTGAGAAGGCTGGCTGGGGTAGACACCGCTGAGGTAGACAGGCGCGCAACAAGTGCCGGTCGTTGACCTCCATTCATTATCTAGTAAACTCGCATCTCTACAACACTTTTGACAGCTTCTTCGACATGCGCGACATTACCTTACATTAGGTACCATGTTTTTGCAAGCCCAACATGATGCTTACAATATGTAATATTAAGCTCTCCTAGCACCAAAATTAAAAGTGTTTAAGATTTATCAAATTATCACCTAACCTACAAATGATCATCATTACAGATTTCGACCTTTTATTAGTTTATGAGCTCTTTTTAACCGACTTCCAATAAAAAGGAGGAGGTTCTCAATTCGGTTGTATTTTTTTTTTTTTTTTTTTTTTTTTTTTTTTTTTTTTTATGTTTGTTACCGCATAACTTCGTCATTTGTGAGCCGATTTGAAAAAATATTTTTTTATCTGAAAGGTACTGCTTCCAGATTGGTCCCATTTTAATTTTATTAAAATCGGTGTTGCCATTTTTTTTTAAAGAATTTTTTTAATGTTTGTAACTGCATGCCTCCGTCATTTATGAACCGATTTAGAAAATTATTTTTTTATTTGGAAGATTATGCTTACGTCCAGATTGTCCCAAACAAATTTGATTAAAATCGGTTTAGCCGTTTGACAATGAAGTCGGTTTCTCAAGTTTTTTAAACTTATAATTATTAAATCACGACTTGTCGAATGAAACATTTAGAATGATTGTGTTTTGCACCTGAGGCTGAGGCTCAATTTCCATTCGTCAGAGTCAAAGAACTCTTCAACTACAATAAGAAGAGCTACAGTTTAAACGTGGCGTTCGTCACACAAAACGAGTGCAGTAATAGCGCAAACCTTGCCAAATGGAACGCGTCGCCTGCGCCTGCGCAGCCACCGCAAACTCACACAGTAATGGAGATACACGTTTGAGTCGTGAAACAGACCGCACGCAAATAGGAACCTGACACTGTGACTGATTACACGAACGTCGAGATCGCGACGAGCGACGGCTGCAGGTATCTCATCTACCGTTGCTTGCACTACAAACCTACCAAATACTGCACTTTAGCCGTAGGTACTGTAGTGTAGCGTAAGTGTTCCGTGGGTTAGTGACCTACCCCAAGGAGCGTGTCGCGAGCGCGACGCCGCCGCCCGATGCCGAGGAGGCGCCGGCAGCTGCGCCATGCCCCATGTGCCCCATGTGCCCCGACCATGCCCAATGCACATGCATGCAACTCATTAATAACCGTTCATTATCCCGCGGGGCTCGTGTTCCGCGAGAGGGCGCGACGGCGTCGGCGACACACTCCGGCGCGGCGCGAGGATCCACCGCTGCCAACAATAAATCATCTCCAAACCGACGACGCGACTGCTCTGAACTTGAACGCGAGATACATTCGCTTTTTATTTTTTATTTCTTTAAATTTATTCTCATGAATAATATTTATGTCGCGGTCGAAAATATCGACGACCTTCGTCGCGGTGATCTAAGCCGGGAACAAACAGATTATGTTAAAGTAAGTATTCAAGATTTTGGAATAAAAATAGAGTAGGGAGTTACATCCAGTGTTCTAGACTAATGGACGGGAGCGTCGGATTTATTGTGAGTCTTTTCTTTTGGTTTTACAAATTCAGATATAAATGAATTGGTATAAATGAACACTTCTTGGACTTGATAGATATTTCGCAATGAGAATAAAACATAAGAAAGCAATCATTGTTTCTTGTATTCTGGGAAGCGCCGGCCAAGTCGTTATCACTGGCGCGATGAATGGACGCCACCGAAACATTTCTTCAACGGCTGCTTTAAAATGTATTTACACACACTCACTCACACATTATTTTTACTCAAAAAATAATATTATTAACTTTCTTTAAAGAAAAGTTCAACACATTCAGAATATTCAGATTACTGGTTGCAAGCAATCATAAAAACTGGATCGTAGCTCCCGACACCAGTCACAGACGAGCCGCAACACTCGCGACGTTTTAGCTATTATTGAAAGGTTTTTATTTATTGATTTGTAGTTGCCCGGGTTGAGTATACAACGTGTATCAAAATATGTGTACTATCCTGAAGGGGGGTGAATTTCCACCCCCCGGGGAACAACTTTTGTTCAAGGACTTTTCGAACTTCGATTGGTATCTCTGAAAAAAACTGCAACGAAGTTTCAACATGAACAGCTGACTTTATACAAAGTGACAACCCTAAACTCAGCTACAGAGGTAGTAGGTAGTAGTAGTAGACCTACAGAGGTAGTAGGTCAAGGGGTCAAGGGGTTACAAGGATAGGGTTGTCAATTTATTTAGGCATTATGAAATTAAATATTTTTGTATGGGAAACTGAAAATAGGAATTTTTAATTTTCTCCCACCCACAACTGATCACCATTGTGGTCTGAAACCCCCCACCTTCGCATAGTACACATATTTAGATACACCTTGTATAGTTTAGGATGTGTATAGGATGTGTGATATTGGTTATGAACCATAGTGCGTTGCCGAGGAAACCTGTGGTTATTCAAGCGCGTCTGAATGGCGTCTGCATGGTATATGTAATAACGACTAATGTGGAACTTCATTTTTAGAAGTGAGAAAAACCAGGCGAGTTTCCATGGAAGTATTCACATTCAAATCCTGAGAATGTACTTCTTATTATTATGATAGTTTACATTGCCCGAGCCTAGGCCAGAGACCTAGATAGTTAATCCCAGTGTACACTTGCCGCTGGGCGGGTTAATGACTTCGCGAACGAACCGGAGCATCTGCAGGAGACACGGACACACGCACACGCACCCAGTCCTGTCGCGTCGCGTCACGTCGCGTCGCACGCGCAACTCTACCAATACGAGTAAAGGTCTACTACTGCGGGACACCGCTGCCGCTGATTTTTAGGGTTCCGTTGCCAAATGGCAAAAACGGAACCATTATAGATTCGTCATGTCTGTCTGTCTGTCTGTCCGTCCGTATGTCACAGCCACTTTTCTCCGAAACTATAGAGCTACACTGATGAAACTTGGTAAGGAGATGTATTCTGTGAACCGCATTAAGATTTTCTCGCAAAAATAGAAAAAAAACATCAATTTTGGGGGTCGCCATACTTAGAACTGATATTCAAAAAACTTTTTCTCATCAAACCCATACGTGTGGGGAATCTATGAATAGGTCTTCAAACATGATGTTGAAGTTTCTTAAATCGTTTTTTATAAACTTAACAGTTTTTGCGAGAGACACTTCCAAAGTGGTAAAATGTTGGTCCCCCCCTCCTCTAACTTCTAAAATAAGAGAATGATAAAACTAAAAAATAATTATAATAATGATAAGTACAAGGACTAGCCATGGAATAGCCCAGCCGACACAATAGTCTTGCATAGATGAAGCAGATGAAAGCGCCGCCGCCGCCGTCGTCGTCGTCGTCGTCGGCAGTCGCTCCTATCCTACATACAATCGCCGTCTGTTCTAGGATTCTATTTAAGCGTCTGATACAACTCGGCTCATTGTATCGACCTATTCATTTATAAGTAGGACATCCAACAAAGGAACAACAAACGCTAGTAGGCAGCCATCGTAACCAAATACTAAAAGTACTTTGCAGGCTTTATCCTTTGAGGACGTATCTCGAGAGCTAAGCTAGGCACACGACAAGAGCGTGGCGCGGGCGTGGCGCGGGCGTGGCGCTAGCGTGGCGCTAGCGTGGCGCGGGTGTCGGAGCTGGCACAGGATCTATTTCAGGAGAATGATCCGAAGCAGCCTTCACTCTGAATAATGTAGAGGTCTCGGCTCGGAGGCACAGCCGGAGATTAAGCAACACTTACTATGGGGGTTTCAGAGCTGGTGTACTCCGTACTCTTATGCCTAAAGGTATATACTCATTGGGAAAGCCAATACCTTCGCCGGACGAATTAACTGTCCTTGGCTATTTTTGCTAAGAAAAGTTAGAATTGAATATTTTCATACGTTTATTTTCATATAAGTTTTCTTTGTGAGAAGAGAAAACGTGACTAATAAAACCTTATGGTTCAAACTAGAGCAGAATGTAATTGGCATCGCTCAATCATTTGAGAAGTTTTAGCGAAGTTAAAATGAAACGTCTGTGATTTTCTTTCATTATACATTTTCTAAAAGCCACAGATAATATTCAGTCATAAAGTAATCATAAAAAATAGAGATAAATCTTTATTCCTATTATCTTTATTTTAGAGAAATGTATGTAATTTGTTCAAAAGGAAGAACATTGTTACTTGATCGCAACGCAGAGGACAGACGTAATTTAATGAATTGACGTGATTACAAGTACACGTACGTACTCCTCTGTAACTCGGAGAGGGGAAGGAGATGGTTAGTTTAATGAAGGAGGCGTGGGCCGTACTTATCGCATCGTGCCGATGCCGTACGTCATCGACGCACCACTTTGGAAAATATACGAGTTACGGCGAGCGTTCCACAGAACACACTAATTGCTTTAAACAGATATTGGTGACAAAAACTTATTTGTAAACTGTTTTCCAAAATGTAATTCAGTACAATATGAATGCCCTGCGAAACCTCAGGTATTTAATGACTTACTTTAGGTTATTAAAGTTTGCAGTAAATAAAGAACAATCTATAAGCCAACTACAGAGTTATTTCAGTGTTCAATTATATTCTAATCGTCTATAAATAGTAAAAATTTGTTTGTATGGAAATCGAACAACTTTTATACTTACAAGGACTATGTATGATAAAATTAAAAAGAAGTAAAAAGGCGATAGTTGCACGCTGTATACATACTACCTATAGTACCTACTTGTGCCTACCAAGCCAGACTTATACACAAGCACAAGCAAGAAAAGTTCCAACCAATTGCTTGTATTTTTACAAGTAACAAGAAGAATATACTTACCCTAAGATTCCGTAAAAATAAAACTTCATGAAAAGTTCCAAGATTTTCTACAAGAATCTTACTACGAGTACATCGGTCCTCTTTTACTATAATATTGCAACATTGCAACAGCAGCCTTATTGGGTAAATTATGTATTGATTCAAAACTAGTCCTAGTCCTAAGATCTGACTCTGTTAAATTTACATGCATAATAATGCAATAAATATACTCAATACAAGAACGAGTAACATTGAAAATTAAAACCTCTGTTTAAAAAATGTAGAATGAACCTACTTGAATATGAATTGTATAAGCGTGGTCCGACGCGCACTTACCGGTTTTCATAATCGAAGCGTTAATTAAACAGGAATCGGATGTTGCTACACCAATACAATACGTCGATTGAGTTTACAGTACAGTAGTTCCTAGTTGTTCATATCTATAACCGCTTACAGCGCAACGCAACAAAGCAATCCCTTAGTGACGTCACCTGAACGAACGCGATGCAAGGCGAGAACAACTCTTCAAATACGTATAGACCTGATGATAATTTGGACTTCGTGCAATTCAGCTAAAACCAATCTCCAAGTATAAATGATAAATGAATGTAAATAGAGACAGAAACCACCGTTAAGAATGTCTACCGACATTAATATTACAAAATCAAAGTAAATAAGCGCCGCGAAATCGAGTATTCCACCCTACCTACCTACTGCTAGCTCGTCTGTGGCATACGCCCGTACAATCTACCCAACATAAGTAGGTACTACGTACGTAGTATTTATATCTCGATGTACCTGAGTATTTATTTGTAAAGTAGAGAATGCCTTAGATTAAAAGCATACCGTCCCAATTGTTTCCTTGAATCGGATAGAATTCCGTTGGGCTGAGATCGTCGCGAGGTTGTTTGGTATCGATACGATATAATATCATCAGCCTGAGAAGTCCACTGCAGGACATTGGCCAAGCCCAGGAGTAATGCCCGCACTCTATAAATGAGGTAAGGAGGAGGTAAAACCGAAATGCAACATTTGTATTTGTTTTGTATAGGCAACGACGTCATTCTCTGTTCAGGGCACCCGTCCAGCACGCCGCTGGTACCATGGCGTGGCGTGTCGTGTCGTGGCAAGGCGTGTAGATTCGGCATAATATGATTCAACAGTGGGCGGTCTACATATCACTGCAAACATCTCTATCGCCCATCTTATACAATGCTCTTTCTCTTGCATAATATTATATCTGTTTTGCAATTGCTAGAGCATGCTCGCAAGGGATTAATATTCGAGACATCCTTGCAATGATCATCTCCACTGGTAGGTATTATTTATTTAGGATTTTGTCTTCTTTAAAAAAAACAACGGAAATAAAGAACGCACCGTCTGGCAGGCAAATGGCCAGACGGCCGCTTTCAGTAAACCTTAATAAAACTCCTCGACCATACAAGCTGGCTGCAAACAATACGGCCTTCGACTACAATCTGCCGCCGCCCCGCGCGCCGCCCGCGCCGGTTGTAAAACGAACTTCCATTGTTTTTGGAGCGTGAATCCCGGACTTGGTCTTTAAAGCCACACCCATACATCCATGCACATTGCATATTGGCAATAGGACAATAGCACTAGCATAGCTTGCTAAATAGTAATAACTTAGTCCAATGTTATTATTAAGTATCAGGTTTGGTTTGGTTTCTTAGTAAGTGTACGTACTCATCGTCCCAGATGCAACCCAAGACGCGGTCGTACTCGTGGTCTACCGCAGGTGTGCACCAGGCGGCGGGGGGAGGGGGGGAGGGGAGGGGAGGGGGCGGTGGTCACGCCACGGACACTGTCAAGGGCTTCGGGGACAAGGAACCATTATATAATCCACTGCATAAAGGCTGTTTTATACGAGGTAAGTAACTGACGCCAGTGCCGAGACAGCGCTGGCGCCAAAAACTGTCGCCCACCGTTTACACGAGGCCAGTCGTCGAGGATATTTTGTTTGGTGCACACACGTTCGTAAAATGAATAATCGAAAACTACAAAAAACGAAAGTGAATAATTGTTTAAGAAAAATAACCTTTGTGATGCCCTCAAACTTTTAATTTTATTTTTTACCTCGGAAGGGCCAATCTCTTCTATACTCAATTCTTGTGCAATACTCTGCAATGCGGTTGCACGCATATCCTTATTTCTATAATGTATAGATTTGTTATCCCACAGGCACTCATGTTCCCTGTATAGTTGTACGAGCTTTATGTTTTCGGCTTCGTTCAGTTTTTTCGTCATCGTATCGCGGAGCGATGCAGCGTAGTCACCATACAATACACCGACAGTGACTGGCTTCGGCGTTTACACGAGAACAGTGGCGCTGGCGCGGGTCGCGGGGGGAGCGGACTTGCGCCGAAAAATATGAAGCGGGAATATTGAAGACAGCGCTGTCCGACAGTACTGCGCTGTCTTCAAAATCGATTTACACGATGGCAGTGGCAGGTCAGCGCTGACTTGTCTCGATTTCGGCGCCAGTTACTTACCTCGT
Organism: Thera obeliscata; assembly: GCA_947578465.1. Lineage (NCBI taxonomy): Eukaryota > Metazoa > Arthropoda > Insecta > Lepidoptera > Geometridae > Thera > Thera obeliscata. The sequence continues at coordinate 103,014 of OX387921.1, read as the reverse complement.
ATAAAACAGCCATAACTCTTTAGACTTGTCGAAAAGAGAGTCCAATCTTACCTGTTTAGGTTGTAGGTACTCATGCAGTGAAAGCTCATTCGATTTATGTTTTAGGCGATCGTGTTTGGGCCCAGCAAGTGACCTCACTTGACCCCCGTGTGACCCTACCGCTGAGCATTGTTTACAAAGCCACAACTGCAACAAACTCTCAAGATCACGCGAAACACGACGATCTAGGACAAACTGCTGCAGTAAAGGCCTGCGCACATCTTGGGCGATGGCGATTGCGATCAGTGAAACGCTGTCAAATATATTTTCACTTTTGTTTTATTTGGCGTGGTACGGCAGACGACTGTGTCACACCAGACACTATCCCACGCGGAATAAGTCGCGGGCACAGCTAGTATTATTATATGTGCCTATAGGTATGTATAGTAGGTACATAGTGTAATGGAAGGCTTGCCGAGGCTCGAGGGTGAGGGGGCTGGTAGCTGCGTGGGACTCCGTGGGAGATCACATTACTGGGCTCCAACTCCGAGTAAGGATATGTTCCACTCGGCTCGACTGTCGACCAATTGACAAGCTCTCAAGGCAAATTAAAAGATGACCATGTACGGAGAGTACGTCCAAGTATAGCACGATGTAGGTACAATTAATAAGCTGCCTTACGATGAGCTGTGGAAAAGTGGACTAGTGGCTCGGTGGACGGTACACCCCGTACACCTCGCGACCACACTACAAGTGAGTAGCTCACTGTACTGCATTTCGTGGAGCTGTTCTGCTCATCATGCCGAAGATTCTCGACAGCTCTCTCATCATTGTTGGCCAATCTCAAAACTTAGACGCTTCGCTCGCTCGGTCAATGACGAAAGTCACTTGAAGCCTAAACTTAAATAATCTAATATTGTATTAAATGATTTTTTAATATTTATGTTTGTTTCTTTAACTTTTTATAACAAAATAGCTTTTTCTGAATACACGAATAATATGTATCTTTAGCATCAAAGTCATAACATTTTGAGGTAAAATTAAATCAATGAATCACCATTATTGTGTAATCATTTAAATCATAATATGTCACAGCACTCTTTTAGAATCGATAACGTAAGACGAAAATCTTTTTATACCTTGTACGACTATCGATCCCAGCCAGATGGATGTAGTAGGTATGCAGTTACCGCATGCTAATTACATTTCGGAAAGGGACCTGACACTTTCACGAATAGTGCTTTGCCATAACTCTGTCTTGATGACACCTTCGACGCGAGGCTCTCAATGGCACTTTCTCCTTCACTGCCACTGGCACCGCCACCGCCACCGCCACCGCCACCGCCACCGCCGATACCGAGTCCGAACCCTGCGGCACGCGGGGGGCGTGCCGCTGCCGAGATTAACTATGCATTGTACGTGAACGTGGCGCGAATTCCGCTTTTCGACGAAAACCATTTTACAACATCCTAGCCTAGTATAAGAGCTCTAACGGAAGCTAATGCCTAATCATAATTAGGTAGGTTAAGGTAGATCGATTGTTGTCCTCAACGATGGTGCATAACACTATGTTATTATCTTATTATGTAGACGAATGTGACACATAATCCTCCTGAAACTGTAAGCGCGTATTCATTGAAATACCTATTCTATTAGAGATAGGCCACGCGCCTGTCCCGGCTTGCTCGGTGGCGCTTGGCGCATGGCGCATGGCGCATGGCGTGGCGCTTGCAGCGGTAACACGACACGTGCACTAGCCAGTCAATGACGTGTCGGTGTCGTGCTTGTAGTAGCCCCTTCCCACCGGTGCGTGATATCGCACACCAGCCCGTACAGGCTTGCACGACACACCATGGGAACGGTCTCGTGCGCCGAGGTGCGCGGTAGCACAGAAGCCTTTTCTTTGTGCGTTGCCGTGCGTCGTCGTGCGCGGTGCGTGATGATCTGCAGCACCACCTGCCATGGGAAGGCAGCATAACACAACACAACACGTGAGACGCCACATCAATATAAATATTGTCGTTTTTTTCTGTGTAAGACGCTAACCTAAGTGCAGCTCCATTAACTAAAGGGCAGAAGGGGTTTTATTAGTAAGTATACATTCTCGAGAACATCCTGCGAGGCACTCCGGTTCAGATTCAGGCATCAATCCTAGAAAGTAGAATTGTTGCATGCGTAAGCTTTGCGCACATCTAAGCGTTCTGCGGGGGCGCTGATATCGCTGTCATACTTTAGAATTAGAGCGTCTCTCTGATCGCCCCCGCAGGACGCTTAGATGTGCGCAAGGCTTAAGCCAAGTAACCCATAAATCCAGTTGAAAACCTATCCAGCGTGGTATTCTTGCTAAATCGCTAAAGTATGTGTGGATATACATACGTTAACAAAATATTTTTCTAAGTATGGAACAAGGTATAGGAAGTAAGTATGTAAGTTGTACTACATATTAGCACATCTTATTAACGGCATTGATTTCCACGGCCGGCGTTCAATTATCTGAATTCGTCACTCATAAGTTGCTAATTTGACAAATCGTTATAAACCCATTTAGTAAGCACGTTTGTTTGAGGTTTGCTGTTGTGAGGTTGCCTCTGCTAGACCTACGCATCACCTAACTAGGTACTTTACTGACTTACACCTAAATCACTTATACTGCTTTTAGATACATCGATTATCAACCGAAACTTAATACTCAAGTAGAGAGGATGAAGCAACACACTTACCTACCTACTCGCAGAGTTCTGAGAAGAGTGTCTGAGTGGTGACCAGCAGTGCAGTGCGGTGCGGGAACTTCCACGAATTAAACTCAACGACATAGCTTTCACAAAAGTTGTCTTCTAAGCTATCACAGGTTCTTAATGGTGTGCGTGAAAATATAATTTTTAGTATTATTTTTGTTACTTACCGTTTTAGGGCATTCTACGGAATTAGGTAACTTTCGCAGTTTCATCGTTTTGCTTGCATTTGCACACTAGGTAACATTGTTTTGAATAAAAACATGACTATTTTTATTTCTAAGTATTTATCTTCCTCTACAAACGAAACTATACCTATATGGACTGAATATGTCTAAGTAATCTAAATGCTAAACAAAGGTATAATTGGCAAATTCCACAACAACGTCCGTCGGTCGCCGCCGGTGATTTCCGCAATGTCAATGGCCATACGAGGCAACGAGAAGTCGTATCTCGACATCATCTCACTGATACACGATACACGTATGGAGGTGGAGGAGGGTGTAATCGACGACATTGTAAGAATGCTGCGGCTGTTAGCGGAGTAGCGCCACGCGGCTGGTTAGCGCCCCGACAAGTGGCGGCTGGACTGATGGACTGATGGAGTGATGGAGTCCCGCACAAGGACACAGCGTGCTCTTGATTTAAGCTTCCTCTTTGCTAACTTTGGTAACCTTATTAAGCTTGAGTTTTAGAATGAGTATGCAAGTGGTGAACATGTTCCGATTAGGGAATCGGAACATGATCACCACCCAATATTTTATTACTTTTTGGGACCTGTTGATGGTGTGTGATTATTTTTTTTTCTTTTAATTTCGAATCGTAAACTGATCATCTCTTTTGAAACATCCGAAGCATTAAATTTCCAGTGTGTTGTGTCCGTCTGCTGTTGTCCGTCTATTATCAATTAGCGGGAGAGTCGGGTTACACCCAAAAATAGCGAGTTACTATCGTGGAGCGACACAGTAACCCGACCGGGGCGCGGGGACTAGTTTCATAGATATGGAACGAAGGTAGGCTCATCCGCACATCGTCTGTCTGTAGGTATGTAACACTCACTAGTGCAGACTATACTAGACGGTGCGCGCAATGCTTGTCCCACCTTCGCCGCCGTCGACGCTTGCGTAAACATTCCGTTTGAGAAAGTAAAATAAGTGTATGAGTACAGTTGAGTAGGTCATCGACACTCGGTCGCGGCCGTGAGATGAGCGACCACGCTGACTATTGTTTAGTTCGTGACCGTTACCTTCTCACGACTGCCAGTGGGCACGGGGCACTGGCACTGGCACTGGGCACTACCACGTAATACTGCGGCCTAGTAACTGCTGTAACATCTGTGGCAGGTGCAGCTTGTCTCAGATCGGTGCGGTGCGGGGGTATCTAACTGTACCTATCTACCACTGAAGCGTGCTGGCGTTCACACAAATTATAAACTCAAATTGCTTGAAATCGTCTTTTGATGAGAAATGGGACAGATGCCTCATGATATTGCAAGAGTTATTCATAAATACGCAGTGTTATATACGCAATGATTATAAAACAAAAGATATTATGAGCTAACAAATGGCTGATCCTTTGTTCGTCCGCGTGCTTCTGCTTCCCTATAAGGCAGAGTAAACAATGCGTGCGCGCATCGTCACAATAATTCATTGTCGTCTTTACGTTGAACTCTGCTTTGATGAAACTGGACACGAGTGTACCGACCATCGGGCAACGGGAGGACCAGTTCCTTTATTCCAGTAGGGGCAGACATTTAGTTTGAGTTTCAATAGAAAAACTTCCGGAGAGCGTGATTTTTTTTTTAAACGTCGGGTGGGGTGGTTGGAAGTATAAATCTCGATTTTCTAACTAATCCTGGTTTATTTATTATAGATTTATTTATTTTATAAGTATTTTTTTTTTTAGTATAAATCCGAAAATATTGATCGTGTAGTAATAAAGTACGAGAACCAAAGTTGAAGAAATTAAAATTCCACCCATTACGATTTTTTTGACAAACTTGATAGTATGTATAACTCTGCAAATATTGATCCTAGCGTAAAAATTATAATGACCAAACTTGTGAGAAATTAAAATTCCAACAACTTTGAATATAGCCATTTTTGCTCTAAAGTTGAAAATTAACGAGTTATTTCAGAAAAATAAAAAAAATTAAATTTATAACAAAAATCACTCGGATTTTTTTATATTTCAGGCTAGTTTTATGCCCCGACTGAACTACTTCCTCTGTGTGTTGGAGTGTCGATCCCACAAGGCAACTTTATGCAGGTACTTTGTGCTTAATCTTATTAACTTTCATCGTCTCAACTGTAGGTGACTATAAGTAATAACGAACACGAAGGGCTCTAAAGGGAGGTATAGCAAAGTACAGATACCCGGCATTCGGCGATCTGACAATCATTTATCATCGCCAGTGACAGATATCATTATAATTATGTTGAGTGTCGGTGCTGAGAAAAGGACTCTATAAGTACACAGCTCTTCATTGTGCAGGCACTAGGTAGACCACCAACGAGAACTTTTTTCGCCGTCGGCCGGGAGCCCTCGCCCCTTAGAATGCATTGTGACACCACTAGGGCTTCTATGCGAGTCGCTAGCCAAGTGATGTGACGTGACGTGACGTGATGCAAGAGCTCACGCGCGACTCGCAGATGTGTTAGTATGTTCGTAAGTACACATCCATCCATCACGCCTCGGCACCCGCCGGGACCTCGCCCCGGTACTATCAACTAGATACTTTACATTATGATACAGATTGATGATCTATGAAACGCGTATCATCCCCTATAAATTTCTCTATCAAAAAATATGTAGCACTGTCACCCCAAATTCAATCATGAAGCGGTTCTGAAACAAGAACATTATTTTCCAACTATGTTAGGACAGCAGCATTTTCTAGTGTCTCTTATTTAGTGTTTAGAGAGGTGCCGCAAGCGTCGTCGGAAATAATAAGCATGTGTACTAGTTTATCACCGCGGCCTCGTTCGCTAATGCATAAGCAATTATTGTGCCCGTTCAGCAAAAAGCAACGTGTAATTATGTTTCAATTATAATCACAAATTATTTGGCTTTAATGTTTACTATGGACGTGATGAGACAGTTAGTGATAAGTACCTGCTCAGCGAGGTCAACAGGATACATTCCGATGAAAGGATTCCCTTCAGCAGATGGCAGCGTGATCCAGTCTCTACCAGTCGTACCAGTCGCAGCGCTGAAGCATGCGATGGTGTTAAAAGATGGTGCGGTGGTGGTGGTGAGGGCTGGGGTAGGTAATGGGATATTTTTTAAACCGGGATCGATCGTTTCCAAGATGATCCCGCTTCGAAAGCACACTCCCGCCACGATCCAAACGGAATCCTGAAAACCGAATCACTACCACACTATACATATTTCTCAATTATAGGAATGTGTGCCAAACTAAGTGTTTGGCACACTTATGGCCTGCGCACACCTAGGCCGCTGGCGTCGGCGATCAGTGAAACGCTGTGAGATTTGACGGCGTTTCACTGATCGCTACCGCCAGCGAACTAGGTGTGCGCAGGCCTTAAGAGTTTATAAATACTTCGATACTTACTCGTAGTTATCTTCGTATTAGTAAGCTATAATTAATAATTGTTTCTTTGTGATTGCTCACAGTTTTATTACTTTCGCAGTTTCATCGTTTAGCTTTTAATTTGCACACTATTTTTTTTCATTACATAAGCCTAAAGTAGGTACTTTACTTACTAGTAGCACTTTGCAGGTGATGGTTTTCCTAAAATAATATCCTTATTATTTACCTAATGACATATTATTTGCGAAAAACATGCTTATTTCGTGGTGAGTCACACTGTTTTGGAACCGGACTTTCCTCGTGACATCCTCGCGATTGCCTCAGCATTTCGTAACAACAGCTGCTGGCCCGCCATGGATGCCGCCACGCCGCCACACCGCCACGCTGAGACGCGCTGAGACGCGCTGTGCTGTGCTACTTAGTGACACACTTCAATGTGTCATTGCACGTTCTTCTCGCGATCGATTTCACCTTTGCTTACACATTCATTTTCGATGTAGGTTGCATGTACATATTTGATTAGGTGTGTATAATTTCATTAAAAATAAAACAAGTAGCTATTGCTACAATAAGTAGGTATGGTATAGAGTGCACGAATGATTGTGGAGTAGTCCAGTTTAGTTAGATGCAGTGCACTTGTTTCGAATAAGCCCTTTTCCGCGACACTTGACAGCAGCAGGCAGTAGACGGGCAGGAGACGGGTAGTCGGGTCAGTGCCGATGCCGAGTGCCGACCACCGGCACCGACTGGCCGGAGGTCGGCGCGGCTGCAGCCTGCTGTTAACGTCTCACTTCAAGGCAATCAAGTACTTCAGAGCCAGTTTCTAAAGTTCACGAGCCTACTTTCCGCGGCAGGTTTCGTTTATCCAGAGTGAATGAGAACACCACTCCGACAGCTGTTCTCTTTGAACTCCTTTGGCATCGAGTATTGATACTAAACAAAGGCACAAAATATAATAATTATAAGGTTAAAAAACTTGAAAAACCGACTTCATTGCCAAACGGCTAAATCGATTTTAATGAAATTTGTTTGGGACAATCTGGACGTAAGAATAACCTTCCAAATAAAAAAATAACTTTCTAAATCGGTTCATAAATGACGGAGGCATGAAGTTACAAAATTAAAAAAAAATATTTAAAAAAAAATGGCAACACCGATTTTAATAAAATTAAAATGGGACCAATCTGGAAGCAGTACCTTTCAGATAAAAAAATATTTTTTCAAACAGGCTCACAAATGACGAAGTTATGCGGTAACAAACATAAAAATAAAAAAAAATACAACCGAATTGAGAACCTCCTCCTTTTTGATTGGAATTCGGTTAATGAAAATAAAAAAGGACGGAAATAGTTTTTTCATCCCCCATCTCGGAGTCTCTGACTGCAATCTGAGTGCAAAAGCCGTTTTATTAATTAGATTAGAAGATAATATAAAGTAAAATCGAATTTAGAACATCTCGTGTGCACTAAGTTCGTTAAAACAAAGCATTATTTGTTATACAAGAATGCACAGTTGTTTTTTAACCGCGTGCTCAATTTTGATAATCGAACCAGTTAAGGTTTCAAAAGATTTTTCTCCTCGTGTTCTTTTGATGCCCTCGCTAACGATCATGATTCAGATTTTTAAATTAAAAATATCCTCTTTAAATAGATATACATACACAAGCTTGTTCTATACATATACATTTAACTAGTTATTGAGCAATTGGTTTTATTTTATTGTTACTCAAGCAGTCTATAAAAGTGGTGAGGTGAACCTTTGTACCTATATTATCATCAGAAACACATTATACAAATTCCGAATGAGCGTTCATTATCTGCGCCAATGAAACTAAACAACATATTTTATGTTAATGAGCGAATTCCGTTTGCAATGCGTTAACGTGAATATAATACTGAGGCTGAGGCGGCCTCATGCCGCTCATTTAAAATTGCATTGTTCATTTTAAATTACAAACTATTTGGAGAGAGCCCACACTCTTTGTAACTTTAGGGTTCGTTACACTCATGCATACCTAACGAGGTACACCTCCTTATCCTTACTACTAAATAAGAAGCCATTCCTCATTTGCAATATTAACCTGAGAGGATGTATGGTGGCTATGGTTCATAACATTTTATTTTGTGCAAAAATGTTTTTTTCCTGAGTTGATGTCGTTCCCATTAGGGGCACTGAGTACCTGCTGCCTGCTAACAATCCTACTGTTTCTTTGTGTTTCTAATATAAACTAATTTGGGTTCAATGCTCTTCATTTCGGGGAGATCATTTTTTAAATAAATATGTCCTTTGTCCCCTCCCCGCCCCACCCCCGCCGCCGCCGCGTCACTGGATCCATCAAGTTTTGTTATAAAATGATATTCCGCGGAATAATGATAGAAATGTGCGCTAATCAGTTATCGGTTCGGTATCGGTATCGGGTGAAGTATTCCTTGAACCGACGCGACACGCGACAAGCTCCTTCCTAACTCGTAACGAAACCGCGGACAACGATACCTACCCGTAGGTACATTATATTATAACCCATATTTTTAGTTATTTTAAATCAAACCTAAGCTCAGTAAGTAGGATTTACTGCTGTACGAAGAGGCTGTGTAAGTAAGGCATTTTCTACTCAGTCACACTATGCTGGATATTGTTTAAGTTCAATACATATCAAGTCATGCAAAACTCTTTGGTGAAACGATCTCTTTTATTATAAAAACTTTTACACTGAAAAAAATAGTAGGTATTGCATCTGGGTGTACACGCAGATGTATGGCTTCGATGACTATTTTAGCAAGTAGCTACCGATGCAAATATTGTGCTTTTAATTTTAATAAATAATAATTGTCTCTAATAAAAATTACATTTATATTATGTATAGGTATATATAAATGTTGTATTGACCTCGCATGCATGTTGTAAAGTAGAATGCTTACGTTGCGTCGGTTGTGAGTACCTAGATAATGCACCGTCAACTAAATTCGCGTCTAAATATGTCGGGTGCACTCCCTCCATTAGCGCGAGCCTATCGCATGTTAGTGCGTTCGCCGAAATCATTATGCTTGATATTTTAGGAGCGAAAGTAAATAAGGCGAACAAGACTAAATTCAAACTAAACCGGTATTGCTATCGTAGGGATGTGAGTAGTTAGCCGCCGGCGCCGCACTCACTCTCGGCACTCGGTGTACATACCGCTTCAGCAAGGCGGCGGCGCAGTGGCCGGTGGCGACCTAGCATCATTATCCGAAGCTTATTGTCATAGACTGTGCTACTAGCTCTTGATGACTTGTGATTGGAATGATTCGGCGGTGTCGTGATAAATCCGACGACAGAAATAGAAATAGAAATAGAAATGTTTTTATTCAGAAAAATGTTACATAGTGTGCGAATTAAAAGCTAAACGATGAAACTGCGAAAGTTATACAACTGTGTTGCACAGTCTCAACGCTCACCTCCTTAATCTATGAGTATTAGTTATGTTATACAATACAAAGAAATGAAATGAAAATTAAATTATCATATAGGTTTGGTACAAACAGATAAATCAGTGCGTGTGACGTCACGTAGCGCAGTTTCTTGTCGAGCCGCTACGTGATTCAATTCTCATGACAATGTACTTGAGTAATGATAATTCTCGTGGTGTGGTATCTCCTTCTGGCGCCGGCCAATAGCTTCTATTGGGTAGATCGGACCGACGACAGCCGAATATCGACTCACCAACAGAACTATAGTAGTAGTACCTACTGTTGGGAATTAATTAGGTACCTACCTATCTATTATTAAAGGTTCACAAATTGAAACATGCGCATTACTTACATCTAAAATATTATACTGACAATAAAATTCGGCGCAGTTACTAAAAGCAGTGAAATGTAATGATTGAATGCACTAGTTAGCTAGGTCATGATTAATAGCTGACATGGTTCATGCCATTCCTTCCTACCTACATATAGAACTAGCGCGATGTCTCTCATGAAGAAGATCGCTGATGTTTGCAGCTGATCATAAATATTATGATTATCAAAACCTACTGTCTAGGAATATAATATAGACCTACCTAATAAGCGGTAATGTTTTGAAATAATGTGCATTGATGAATTTATTATTACAACACATTGAGTCATCATTGTTATAAACTAGCGGGTCGCCCCGGCTTCACACGGATGTATTTAGGCAAATGGAGGTGAAAAAAGGTTTTCCACCTGTGCAAAGCTGGGGCGGGTCGCTAGTTTAATAGATGTTCACTCACAGCGTTGAAAATTTTAATAGATGTTCACTCACACTTAGGGTTCGGTACCCAAAGGGTAAAAAGGGACCCTATTACTAAGATTCCGCTGTCCGTCGGTCGCCAGGCTGAATCTCATGAACCGTGATGTTAGACAATTTAAATATAAATTCAACGTCTTGTTCATTAAAAGCGCACTCATTCGCACTTAAAATCCTTTCACCACACTTGGTTCGAAAGAACCAGTGACACGATAAGAAGAAGAAGAGCGCACTCATACTGCGCAGCGCATATCCAGCTACGGACACCTGACATAGCTATAGTATAGTATAGTATAGTACGTGGCTATTCTTCATCTTATCGTGTCACTGATTCTTTCGAACCAAGTGTGGCTATTGAAACGTGATTATCTCAAAATAATAATGCCAGGAATACAAGTTATAATAATCATGCTAAATTAAACCAGTAAGATGCAGCGCGCGTGACATCTACAACGAACACACACACACACACACACACACACACACACACACACACACAGCATGTACAGGGGGGACATGTTAGTCTGCAGGACAGCGTCCCACAGGACGTCACCCGCATCGCATGGCTCGTCTCAGGAGCTCTGGAGCTACCTCCACTTCCTTGTTACTCGTCCACCTCTAGTATCCACTAACTACTACACTCCGGTTAGTGTTATTATTGTTCTCTCCATCGCTGACATGATCCGATACTGCGGCGTCATTTGTGCTCAACATTATGAGAATGTAGTGTTGCAAATTGTATTTCGCTTAAGTACACCTATTTTCTTCTCAAGTTCCCACTGCCGGCTGACCAGACTAGAATGCAGCAACTACCTACTCCATGAATAAAAGAGGATCTGGTAGTGTAGTGATGTGATGGCACAAGTGGCGCCGACGGCCGCCGACGCGACGGCTGAAGGCTGACGGCTGACGGGTCGGGCGCCGCCGTCGGCCGTCGTGTCAGCACTCTAATGAAGCACCGACGGCGACGGCGGCGCACGCGCAGACGCCGCACTCAACAAACACTTAACCTGCATGATAACACCGCGATTAGGAAGCTCGTTTGTGACGACCAGACAACTAACAGGGTTCAGTGCTTATCGCTCCTCCTGACGAATAGCTTTAAGACTCATAAATAAGGACGTTTTAATCATTTACATATGTATAACACAAAATACAAAAACTCGGTTGATAGCCAAACTGCTGAACAGATTTTGATGAAATTTTTATGGGACGAATATCGTAAGTAAGTAATAAAAGATGAAAAAAATCATTTCGTTTCAAAATTAATGACGATGTAATGTGATAACAAACATAATACTAAAAATGTAATCGAATTGAGAACCATCGCTTTTCACGTCGGTCGTCGGAAGTCGGTTAAAAATTGAAGACGTGTTATTCCGAACCTGCCAGTTTCAACACCAAATGCAAGACTTTATTTAAAATTAAAAGTATGGTCATACACACAGTCGTTAATGAGGTTAGATGCCAGTTAGTCAAATATAGATAGAGTTATAGCGAGTGCTAGTTAGAGAGCCGCTATCGCTGTTGTACCTACCTATGAGTTGTGTTATTGTGACGAGTAAGTAGTCAAGTACGCTATCCGCTTCACTCCCAGTATTTATTGCATTCCCATTGCACGGGATAGAACATAATGGAGCTGCAATAAAGTTGGGATCTCATGGTCTTCGCTCCAAACCTGTAAGGACTTGATTCTGCCTACCTTCTACTAACTTGCTATGGCAACAAGGTTTCAATTCAACTTTGGTCTATTTATTGAAGAGTTTCGTTGAACAGAGCTTGGCTCCATCATCAGTTAAGTAATGTTTGCGCCCCTTATCAAAGGAAAGATGAATATAGTTGGTTGCATGCTGGTCGTTCAAAATGAACTACCAGCATGCAACCAACTAATAATCCACGTCCCATGGGTAACGTACTCAAATAACATTAAAAGCAAAGCGTGCCACACACAACCACAACCATATGAGTAGGTAGGTAACCGACGACGAGTTGAGAGCGTGCGGCCGAGGAGCGCAGCCTGAACCGGCAAGGCTGCGGCGGCAGATGTTATGGTCGCATGACTCACTCGCTATCGTTCTTATAAGGACTACTACCTATTCTCATAAGGTAAGTATAAGTACAGGCTAGGCGTGTGTGACGTCACGTCATTCCGGCATCATCGGCGCGCGCGCCTGCGAGTCTCGCGCCTCCTCGCCTCACCTCACTCACTCACTCCTCTCTTATAATAATGTTATCTATATCTGTAGAGAAGAACACTATTTCTACCACTCGGTTTCTTTCTTTATTTGCAGCTTTTGAACAAATGGGGTTATGAACATGTTCAACAATGATCTAGGTAGTCAATATTTGTGGCTATTATAATAAGAATTGGCATTGTTGTGCAAAGCGTAGCCGTTCCAAGGATCGTGTAAGACAATGCACTCGGGTATGTCGTTGCGTGGCAGTGCAGTGGAGTCACGTCCCCTCCCCCCCCGCGCCCCCCCCCGCGCCCCCCCCCGCGCCCCCCCCCCCGCGCCAAGGAGAAAGCTGTCCAACAGCTCCCCGCGCCCCGCGCCCCGCTCCCCGCCCCCCGCGCGAGCCTCACAGCGCTGCCTACATTATGATGTTGTCCGTGTATAGTGAGTGAGTGGGTACGCAAGCACGGCTACGTCACGCCACTTTCGATGAACTCCTCCGCGAGTCGGCGACTGTTCTCAGAAGCCATCATATCCGCCTTGATAGATCATTACAATACTTCCGTGTTATATCATTCCGAATAACGAATATGTACCCGCCATAATAATGACAATCAAATCCTAAATAATATAGATTGGCAGCGTGTGGTAGATATAGATAACCAACGCATATGAATTGAAGCAATTGATGCAAGCTGCATGGTTCTCATTGCACTGCATTCATGCCAATTGATTGTAATTAGCTTCTATGGAAATGCTAACTTGAGCTGATGACGTCGTCATCGGGGCATGCAGTAGGTATCGGTATCGGTATCGTTCTCAGAATCGGTCATTATCGCTCGATGCTGATACTCTCACAAACATACACAAGTGAGCAGTTTACCGACTGCATTTCGAGAAGCTTTCCTGCTCAACATGCCGAACAATCAGAATCAGATCTGTTAGCAAGATTTTAGAAGGGCAATTCAAAGGGTTACCTATTCAAATGTTGAAAAACTAACATAAAATTGAAATCCAACCAACGTTTTCCAAATAATTCTTTGGCAATATTTGTCGTTTATTTGACAATTTGATTGCACTCATTAGGATGTCGTTATTCTTATTTTACAATAATAATGAGCACAGCTCTAATTTGAGCGATATTGAAAATCAAACAACACCAATACTACGGTATTGGGTATTGGTGTCGGTTGGTTGTTCTTACTTTGGTAAATGTGTATGTAGGTAGGTAGTTGCCTACATGCTTGGTATTGGTACATCATTATGGACAGCTAGTCATGTAGCTCAGTTAGTGTTGTGTGAAGTTGTATGTGGATGTTATGTCAATATCAGTTCCGCTTTCACATGCCTTTATACTCCGTCTGTTTTCATAAATATTCAATCCATGCACAGAGCGTCATCACTAGCAAGGGAATTTAAAGGTTTAGTATTGAATTAGCACAACACAACACAACTCAGCACAACACAGCACAACACAGCACAACACAGGCCGCAACACATTCCTAGGAACATCTCACAAGGTACATTGACACGAAAGTTACTTGATACACGTACATATTTATGTATTTGCTGGTGGTAAGTACTAAGTACCTAAGTAAGATTAGGGGTTCTTTAGATAATTGAGGTTTCAAAAGGAAGTTAGACCAGACAGAACGTTCCAGTAGTCACCTGATTCACATAGATTCGGACTGCAGCAGTCCTCCCGAGAGGTGCCGACGCAGCGACTCACCAGCGCCAGCGCCAGCGCAGCGGGACATAAAAGGCCAGCAATACATTGAGGCACCTACCTCCTTAATGAGTCAACTTACAAAAATACCATAACATTGATCGATGACTTGAATGGATGTGGCGTGTTACTTGCTGTGAGGACAGCGACGACCGGCATGCGGCAGTCGCTCGCCCTCGCCCTCGCCCTCGCCTGCACAGTGCACACGAGTCGAGGGCGCCGGGCGGCATTCCGCGCGCGGACACGACGCACGGCGAATGGCGCATGGCGCGTATGGCGCATGATGGCGCACCGACGACTGCCCGAATGACCGCGTACTCATGGCTCGAATCACTGTTCACTTCACTTGCCTGCATTCAAGAAACTCGCAGAATTTACACTAAATCATGAACATCCGATGTGTTCATCTGAGGGACGGATCAGTTATTTGATTAGTTAGTTAGACGAAGTCAAGGAATATAATACTCTCTACGAGAGGGACTAAGGCCCGTATTCCGAAACAGCGCTTGAGTCTGAGTCGAGCCTCAAGCATAGATTTTATGACAGTTGTCCATTGATAAGTGTCAAAAATCTGTGCTTGAGGCTCGACTCAGACCTAAGCACTGTTTCAGAATACGGGCCTAAGTGTTCAGCGGCGGCGATCAGTGAAACGTTCAGACGTCAAATATCGCTGTCATATTTGACAGCGTTTCACTTTTTACGTTAAATAATAAAAAATAAAACAGCGTCTCCACAAGAGATTATGCGGGGATACGTATCGTGCTTGGGGGGTTTTAAAGTGTTAAGTACCTACCAATTATTGATTTGTAAGTTTATTTGTAAACAATTTGTAGTACTCCTAGTTCTAATTACTAGCTTGAAAAGTTGTATGTTAGCAACGTTGTAGTATCAAGGATTTTTAGTAGTATGTACTCATTTTGGTCTACCTAAATGCGTTCTAACGCATTGCGCTATGCTACGACGCGCTACGACACGCTACGACACGCTACAGCGTGCTACGGCGTGCTACGCCGCAACAAAAGAGTTGAACGCGCGCCTTCCCTCAAATAAAAGATGATGTTCGGATTTATCGTTTATTTAAACAGTCAATACAACAAGGGCAAGAGATTCCGATAATGAGCACGTCGTACGCATCACCGCACGCATCGCTCGCACACCGAGTCCTGTGACGTCATGCGTCGGCTACCGCCCGCACGATAGTCCACGTCGCGCACTCTCACCTCTCACCTCGGCACTCATACGATGCCGCGATCGTAATCGTCATCGGGAATACAAAAATAATACTGTATAATAAATATCGAGTCGATACGTCTAAATAGAGTCTGTCACAGCTCTGTCGGCACTCAGCACACGGTCTCCATGGGGACGCGCGGCGCCGGCGCGGGCGGTGACGTGGCGGTGGCGGGGGTGAGGGGGGGGGGGCGGCGGCGCCTGCGTGGTGTTGGTGAGGGACTCGCCGCACGAGGGCAGGTGCGTGGAGGAGTGCGTGGCGCCCCCCCCGCGCCCGCCGCCCGCGCCCCCCTCGCCCGCGCGCGCGCCCGAGCCAAGCCCCCAGCACTGCGCGGCGCAGCGCTTGAGCGCCGCCCACGCGTGGGGCTGGCACCCCACCACCAGGAAGATGAAGACGCCCTGCAGCGCATTCAGCAGGTCGGTCGCGTACCACATGTAGTCGGGCCCGCCCACCGCCCACGAGAGCACGTCCGCGCCCCACGTCACGCCCATCACCACCACCAGCTTGGCGCACACGCGGCCCAGCGCCGCCCTGCAACAGAGGCGCGAGTCAGACGCGTCCTCCGACCCGAGGGGACGGTAGGTGAGGGGACGGTAGGTGAGGGGACGGTAGGTGAGGGGACGGTAGGTGAGGGGACGGTAGGTGAGGGGACGGTAGGTAAGGTACACTCACCGCTCGGAGGTGGACTTGACCTCGTCCCGGCGCCACAGGCCGCAGGTGAGCTGGCGCGTGGTGCTGACGAAGAGCGCCAGGTTGACGAGCAGCAGCACGCCCACGGGCCCGAAGAAGTAGACGAGGATCTCCATGTCGCCGTAGAACCAGCAGCGCTGCACGGCGAAGCGCGGCCGCAGCAGGCGGTCCCCGGCGGGCGGCGCGGGCAGCGCGTCCAGCAGCGCGCCGGCGCCCGCCACCAGCAGCGGCCCGCCCCACGCGTACACCATGTACACGCGCAGGCGCCACGCCTCCTGCCCGCGCTCCAGGCTCGTCGGCCGGAAGTCTCTGCACACGCACACGCATCACACAGCGCACAGGGCACAGGGCAACCTGCCGCCCCGACACTATGGATGTCCGTTAGGCGCTGGACACACTGAGAAGACGTAAGACGAGGACGGGGCGCACAAAAAGCGCCGTCTCGCTACTTTTTCAAATATATAGAACAACCGAGGCGCGGAGGCGCCGCGATAGATGACGCATTAATTTAATATAAAATAGTTTTAATAAAAGTTATCTGAGATTTTTTCCCACCCTTCCTTCGAAGACCTTTCTGTATGTTTTTTACAATACGACGCAGACGAATAAATCTGTCCGCGCCCTGTCTTGTCTATATGTTTTGCGCCACAACACAACGCTTCTATTTTTTGTATGAAAGGGATGATTAGGGACACAATGTCCGTGCCCCGTCTGCGTTTTATGCCTTTTCAGTATGTCAAGCACCTTATTTTATATTAATTTTTCTTGGAAAATAAGCAGCTTTTTATTAGGTATCTTATACATTATGATTGGAGAAAATCGGTCTCGAGTCCCTGTCATCAACTGCCCTGTAGCTACATCAAGACCTTAAGTGTCTTGAATGCTGGTGTGCCAAGCGGACCAACTTAGTGAGATGTGTTAAATGAGTTCGGGAGCACATATATTATATAGGTTGGAGACAGGAGACGTTGACATCTCCCAAGCTCGATCAACGATCTCATCGTCGCCGTCGGGCCGAGCAACACGCGTGTCGGTTGTCGAATGGATGGTGCGGGTTGGTGCTGGCATCCATTACATGGACTACGCTCATGACAGGATTGACCGGGTGCCGCTGAGCACGAAGCATGGCTCACGGCTCACGGCTCACGGCTCACGGCTCACGGCTCACGTCACGTATTGTGTAAAAAAGTCAGAAGGCATGGTCTTTAGGGCCGGCGGCAGACGTCCAACTGAATCGATCAGTATCTTTTTGAATGCATTAGGTAAATCTAAGACAATTCAAATATCTGGGACATATAATTACCGACCACCATAATGACGGAGTGTAGATGTGGAAAGGGAACGTGGGGTTAGAGGTAGGTAATATGAATGTCAGCTGATTCTCCTGTTCTACTGCTGACCAAGTTAAAGTTACGCTGCTTAAAAGCCAGAGTATCACATTTTTTAGTCGGAAAGTTTGTGGGTCAAGCCTTGTCTTCACATCAAGTTACTTTTAGTTTAATTAACTTTACGCGCGCCATTTCCTTTTTGCATGTAGCTGAGGTTGTAGGATGAAAAATTACGTGTTGCACTCGAGTGTAAACATGTTTCTCCTCGTGCTCTTTTGATTCCTTCGCTTGCTTGCGGTTATCAAAACTGAGCACGCGGTTAAAAAGCAATTATTGCACCCTTGTATAACAAATAAGTATTTTTTCGTTTTATTGCGAATTTTACAAAACTATAGGTAGAAGGAGAGAAAATGCCATAGCGCCCTAAGTTATTATTTTTAGCTCACCTGAAAGTCCACCATATATTGAAGCACATCGTGTTCAGCCAAAAGAACGCAGACAGGAACAAGAAGTGCATGCAGACCGCTGCACCAGCACACCACATGGAACAAACACATCGCACGTCACACACACGGAGCCAGCGGCCAGCGGCCAGCGGCCAGTGGCCAGCCACCTCCCTCGCGAGCCGGAGCCAGCCTCACCTAGCGCGCGGCACAGCGGCGTCGGCACGCGGTCCCCGGCCAGCTGCGTGCCGGCCAGCAGCGCGTCGCCCAGCATGAGCGCCGCCACGTAGTGCGTCTGGCAGCGCCAGTGCAGCGCGTGGTGCGCCGCCGGCAGCGCGAACCCGGCCGCCAGCGTCGCCGCCAGGAACGCGGCGCCCACGGCCAGCCCGCACCCGTACAGCAGGTGCCGCGCGCCGTCCCGCCCCGCGCCCGCCGCGCGCGCCAGCGCCTCGCACGCCAGCACGTGCGCGCCCGCGCCCGCGCCCGCCGTCAGCGCCTCCGCGCACCACGCGCCGCGCGCCAGCTGCTGCGCGCCCAGCGCCAGCGCGCCGCCGGGCTCGGCCCGGGCCGCCGCCAGCGCGCCCGCCACCGCGTATAGCGACCCCCCCGCGCACGCCGGCCATCCGAATGAGACCGTGGTGCCGTTGCCGAACGACACCAGCTCGGCCAGCGCGGCCGCCGCCAGCGCCGCATCCTCCACGCAGCGCGTGCCGTCGAACGCGCCGCCCGCCGCGCAACACTTTAGGAGCGCGCCGCCGCCGCCGTCCGCCTCCTCGGCGCAGACGAGCGCGGCGGCGGCGTCGGCGCAGTACCGCGTCGGCGGCAGAGCGCGCGCCGCGCCGCGCTCCAGCAGGGAGCCGTTGTTGGCGAGCAGCGCGTAGGGCGCCGCGTGCTCGCGCAGCACGCGCAGCTCGGCGCAGGCGGGCAGCGCGGCGGCGCGCAGGCGCCAGTGCGCCGGCAGCTGGCCGCGGCGCAGGAAGGCAGCGCGCGCCGGCGCGTACACGAGCGGCGCGAAGGCGGGCGCGCCGGGCGCGTCGGGCGCGCAGGCGGCGCGCGCGCGCTCGGCGCTGAGCGCGACGGCGTCGCCGAGCTGCAGGCGCTCGCCGTCGGCGCAGCAGCGCGGGAGCTGCAGGTCGGGCGAGCGCGCGCCGCCAACGCCGGCCGCCGCGCCGCACGCCGCCGCTATCGCGAGCCAGGCGAAGAGCATCGCTCTCAGCGCCGCGCTAAAGGGATCCCCATTCCGAGCGGGCCCGCCGTCCTCGATCGAGCGCGAAAGGATTGTTTTGAAAAGTTTGTCGATGCGCACGTGGTGCCGTGGTCGTGGCGCGAAATCCGCAAGCTCCTCCCGCGAGCGTCTGTGCGAGACTGACGCGCCGCCGCGCGACTCCGCGCGAGGGCCGCGCTGGCGACGACGGCGGAGGATGGTGGCGGGCGGGCGAGGGGTGGGGAGTGCTAGGGAGGGGAAGGGGAACGCAAGGCTGCGTTGGGCACTGCGTTGCTAGCGGCGGGCGGCGGTCGCTCGCGCGGTCAACGAACGACCCAGGAAGGACGCTATTGAATTTTCATAATCCGAAAGCTTATTGAATTCAGGGTTGGTATTTCCGTCAAATAAGATTAATAGCTTGAGATTGCTGAGGGCCTAGCCTAGAGAGTGTTAATCGCGCGTTTTTCGTCAATGTTAGATTTTTATTTTTGCGCCCTTAAAACCCCTCATCCGATTTTACTCCTAAACTACCGGCAAATTTTTATTTTATTTTATTTTATTTTCAAGGAAAACAAACAGCTTTACTAGAAACATAATGGTAGGTACTTTAGAACAATAAAAGCTAAACAGTAGCAGTAGTGTAGGTTTTCAAGTACAATACCTACAGAGAAACAAACAACAAGATTATGGACTATGCAGATCGGATCAACGGCAACGGTTCGAAAGTCATTTATTTTCGAAAAACTATAATCACGCTTTAAAATACATGTAATACTTAATTAATTTTGGAAATTAAAGGATTTATTTATTTATAAGTATACTATCGTCAGCATGTATTGTATGTACCTACCTACATAATCATATTATCATCTTTGCCAGTAGGTATAACGTTAATACTTATCGTAAGTATAATTATTGACTGGCCTCTCAGCTCAGTTGGTAGAAGGTACGATCCCCAAATCCCCACCGACAACCGAGAATCCGAGATCACTAACCGAGAACTAGGCTTGTTGAAAAAATATCGATACATCGATATATCGATATTATTTTTTCAATATATCGATATTTTTGAGCGATATTTAATAGTTCGATATATCGATGTATCGATATAAAATTCTAAGTATCGAAAAGGTATAAAAACCGATATTTTTTTCAGACCAATAAACATTTATAAGTTTTAAGATTAAAAAATCCCAAAAACAAACTACTTTTTTTATACTAACATCTTTTAACAAATTATATTATAAGTATTTTTTGTTTTTGGTCGACTTGATTTGCTGTTTTATAGTTTGGTTTTTAAGTTGGCAACTCTGTTAGTCAATTTCAATTTCAACAGCACGAATATTCTCTGTCAAGTCAAATCATACCGATATATCGATATATCGATATTTTTTAATAAAAATATCAATATCGATATCGATATTTTCAAAAAACATCGATACGATATATATCGATACTTTATTGCATTTCCGACATCCCTACCGAGAACCGAGAACAAATATTTGTGTGGTGAACGCAGAATGTTTGTTCTCTGTCTGGGTGTTATATCTCGTCTAGCTAGATATAACGTTGTTGCTGGGGGCTGCGTTCCTTAGATGAACAGATGAGTAACAGCTGTCATATACCATATTGCCCAAAACGCAACGCTAGCGCGTTCTAGGACTGTTACAAATTTAACAGTGACATCTAGTTCAGAAGCCGGTACTAACTACGATTTACATTGAAAACTATTGCTATGATACTTTTATAATGAACGGACTTAAATAATTTATTTATTTATGGAAATGAAATGAAAAAAAAAAAAAAGTGAAATTAAATAATTTATTTGCTTGAAGTATGGTAAATTTTAGATCTTAAATGTATAATGATAAGTGCGTATCCGTTGTCATAATTATTTTAGGTATCATATCATATTATTATAATAATAGGTTGAATACCTATACAGTAAAAGCTCCTTATTCGCGCTTCCTTTATTCGCGTTTTCACTATTCTCGGATTAAAAAAATGCGACTCAATTTCTACATTTAAATTTTGTGAAAATCTTATCTCTCTTGACTAATGTATAATGATTAAGTATCTGATTCTGTCCATAATTATGTAAATTGTATTATAAAAATTATGACATTGCAGTGCCCAACAGGGTACATGTAGTGACTATGCTAATTTAAGAACAAATGCTATATATTTTGTGTACATGCAAGCAATAAATAAATGAAATAAATAAATGAAATGAAATACATTCGCGGCTAAAAATTCGCGGATCTTATAAGTACATACATAATAATACAATTATTAATAATTAAATTATTAATTATTAATAATGTATTCAAACAAAATGAAAGCAACCATATAAACTCAATAAATAAAGTATATTTTTAAATGTTGTTGTTCCGTTCATAGTAAAAGCCGCTTTGCGTGTTTAGATAGATAGATAGAAAATTCTTTATTGCACAAAATTAAAAATTACTGTACACAGGCGAACTTAATGCTAGATAGCATTATCTACCAGCTAACCTTTGGGTAATAGGGAGATAGGTTGGGTAGTGCACATATAAGATGAGGGCTTATGTAAATACTATACTAAAAATAGACACACAGTTAAACGACAGCTATCATGACTAATACACATAATCAGGAAATTCCTGCATAGCAAATTAAAACTAAAAAATACGCAATACTTATAATCTAACCTAGCATAAACTCACTTACATACACAGTAGCAGGGAAAAATTATTTATTTTTATGTTTATAAGATTCGATCATGAGGGATAGATAGTGGGCAAAGATTTTGGATTTGAAGACTTCAATAGAGGAGGCCTCGCGACATTGATGTGGGATGCCATTCCAGAGCCGGATAGCCGTGCTAGTGAAAGAATCTGAGTAGCGGGATGAACTATGCTGAGGAGTCGACAACATCAGATTACGTATAGGCCGAACAGGGCGATCTATCACACGCAAAGGAGTGAAGCGTTCCTTAAGGTAGTTGGGAGATAGAGGGTTATTTAAAATATTGTACAAAAGACACAACATATGAACATCCCGACGCTCTCTTATCTCAAGCCAATTCAGTTGCAAGCGATAGGCGGATACATGGTCGTACTTACGTAGACCATAAATGAAACGGATGCAGAGATTTTGCAATCGTTCGAGCTTGTTCAACTGATCTTCTGTAGCATCAGGATAGCACACATCAGCATAGTCAAGTATGGGAAACAGCAACGCATTCACTAACGCCATCCTGGTTGACTGGGGCAAAAAGTTCTTCATCAGCTTAAGAGAATGCATGCTTCCATACATTCTCCCACTGACCTGTGCGATGTGACGGTCCCAGGATAAGTTACTGGTGATGTGTAGGCCCAAGTTTTTGACTTCAGTGCAAAACTGTAGTGGATGGCTATCATATTCTACTGGAGGGAGACTGCTAAGGTTAAGCCTGGAGATGTAGTAGCCACCACCAACAATCATGACCTGGGTCTTGCTAGGGTTTATGAGGAGTCCAAACTTTTGAGTCCAATCAAATATAGCACTGAGATCTCTGTTCAAAGAATAAATACCGTGAAGTACTTTGTCAGGCTCAAAACTCGTGTACAGCTGAACATCGTCAGCGTACAGGTGGTAGGAGGAAAAGGATATTGAAGGAACAAGGGTATTTATAAATATGGAGAACATAAGTGGTGAAAGCACACCACCCTGGGGGACCCCTGCTTCAACATTGCACCAGTCTGAAGAAATATCGTCAACCCTAACACACTGCTGACGCCCACTAAGGTACGAGCCAAACCAGAGTATGGTTGATTGTGAAATGTTTAAGGAGCGAAGTACAGCCAGCAGTATGTCATGGTTAACGCAGTTAAACGCGTTGCTAAAGTCTAGCAAAGTAAGAAGCGTGAGTTTCCTATTGTCAATAGCCGATCTTATGTCGTCTGTTATTTTAATGAGGGCAGTGGAAGTACTATGCGAAGAACGGAAACCAGACTGAAAAGGAGAAAGAAGGGAATTTTTTCGAAGAAAGGAAGAAAGCTGGCGGTATACAACCTTTTCTATGATTTTTGAGAGGAAGGGAAGAATTGAGATGGGACGGTAGTCTTTTAATTCCAAAACTACAGATTTCTTAGGAATGGGGATAACATAAGCCTTCTTCCATTCGGACGGAAAGCAACTATTTTCTAGAGAAAAGTTTATTATATGAGTTATGTATGGAGTGATCAACTCAAGAATAGGGAGCAAAAATTTGCGACCAATTCCATCGCATCCTACTGCCTTGGTACTAGTGGCCATAACGATCTTCCTAACTTCGTCCACGTCAGCGGGTTCAAGGCTAAAAGATGAGTAGTTGCCCAGGGGCAACCGTGACACCTCTGCAATTGTTTTATCCTTAACGAGATTAGTAAGCGTATACGGGACTGCTGAGAAATGGCGGTTTAGCTCGTTAACGTCGACAGATGGGTCAGCAGTGCGCTTACTCTTTCCAAAACCCAGGTCATGAAGAACCTTCCAAACGTTATCAGGAGTACAGTTTTCAATCTCGCTATGGATGTTACGACGCTTTGCGTTTCTTATCATCTGGTTGTAACGGTTCCTCGCTCTTTTAAAATCCAAAAAAGTCTCCTCGTTGGGAGTTTTCCTATACCTGCGATAAAAGTAATTGCGCTTCGCCATAAGTTTGCGTATGTCATCAGTCAGCCAAGGAGCCGGTGGTCTCTTCATACGCACTGGTTTATAAGGGGCATGTTTATCGTAGAGCGTAGTAAGAGCAGAGTTAAAGAAACTAAGTTTTGCGTCGATATCACATGCAGATAGCAGCGGTGACCAGTCAAAGGCATCCACATCCAGGCGCAGCAGCTCATGATCCATAGCCGCAAGGTTTCGCTGCATCACAACCTTAGGTTTGATCTTAGGAGATTTAATTTTGAATGATGCATAAATAAGGTCGTGGTGCGGGAAACCCGGAGCCGGATACTGACCATGCGCACAGATACGCTCAGAGTCTCCTGTAAGGATAAGGTCGAGTTTTGTATGGCTGTCATTTACGTGGAACGTTGCGTCAAGGTCTAAAATAGAAATGTTGTATGAAGTAGCAATATTTATTAATTTGTTGCTCCTTGCATCGTTCCGCAAAAGACAAGTATTAAAGTCACCCATTATAGTAAAGTGGTTATACTGTGGGACAAATATATCAAGTAGGCTTTCCAAGGTGCTGAAGTAGTCAACTGTAGGAGCAGCATATACTACACCGAGGAGAAACCTTGTAGTATTAACCTGAACTTCGAGAAACAAATGTGTTTCATTGTTTCGTCTTTCATATTCGTGACAAAAATTGTGATAGAGTAACACGTCTACACTAGGAAGAGCTAGTTTATGACCAACTAAAAAAATGAGAAATGAGTTTCGACACGAAAAAAATCTGTGTTACCGCTTAAAGTGAAAATAGAAAAGCTTGATCGTTTACGTCTTGGAGAGTCATTTGCATCCATATCGCGCTCATTCAATGTCAACGAATCAACTGTACGTTCGACAAAAAAATCCGAAGATAAAATAAGGTCGTCTGTAGCTTCAACTTCACTGTTGGAACGTTTTCCCTATAATCCCATATAAATTACCATTCCGTATTCACGGTTTCTGTATTCGCGGCATATTTATGGAACGTATGCCCCGCGAGTAAGGAGCTGTTACTGTACTATACACTACCTCGTGCTCTCTTTCTTGACAATTGTAAGTATTAGTTGATCTATTCAAGGTGGACATCATTCAGTTTATTCCTTATACAAGTTAAGAAAAAAGGTTGTCTGGAAGAGATCGCTCTTAGCGATAAGGCCACCCATTGTACCTTTATTTGTAATAGTTCTTTTAAATGTATTCTTTTGTATACAATAAAGTATAAATCTATACCTAAACAATTAACAAATGTAACTAAAAGGTGTAGCGATATTATTATCATACAAGTTTAAAATGCTTGAGAAACCGACTTCATGGCCAAAATACTAAATCGCTTTTTAAATAATGACGGAGGTATGCAGTGCCTACTGCCTACTGCCTAGTTAACGGACATTAAAACGAAACCGATAAACCGATTTAGATGAAATTTCTATGGGGCCAATCTCAAAATATTACTTTTCACATCGGCTTATACCTAAATAACAAACATTAAACAAATATAACCGAATTGAGAACCTCCCTTCGTCTAATTGAGTCATTACGATGCTAGTTAAGCCTTATTATGTCCACTGTAGGTGTGCAATTATTGATTTTTGCTTTTTTGTTCTGGCACTGAATACTTTCACGTGACCTTGAGACTTGACGGATTTGACTGGGATTGGTTACGGTTAGGTTATGTTAGAACATAAAAATGTTTTTTTACAATAAAATCCGCCTAATCGCCTTTACTGCCTTACAATAAGTTTAGAGCAAAACTGTATTCATGGTTAGTGGATAAGTGTTTTTAGAGGGTAAATGATTTATTTCTTAATTGAATTCAATACAATCTATTATTATTCATGTTAATTTGCCATTTAATTTTAGTTGTAAGTATAATATATCATATTGTATTAATGAATAATTTAATTGTTTTATGTATATTTAGCTATAAAGTAAACAATGTGCCTACTTGCCTGTTTTCTTTATCGTGTTTGCATGCTGGGTTTTTCTGGCGAAGTGTGTGAATCTTTAGTTTTTTTTTTTTTGATCTAAAATGTACCATACTTCAAGCAAATAAATTATTTCATTTCTTTTGGCGTTATCCTCTTCAGAGCAATTATTCATCGCTAGATAAAAACAAAGTAATAATTGAACTGCTACTACAGTGCAGCGGTAGACCACGGCGAAGATGGAGGGATGAAATGGACGCCTGCCTTACAGTTGGCACGTTATAGAGACTGGAGAGAAGGAAGGGACGCCTTTGCCCAGCAGTGGGACACGACACCATAGGTTCATAATATACTACAGTGTACTACATACATGGGCCTCAACCATCTGATAGTGGAAAAAAGTAGATTTATTTTAACTGGCCGTACATTATCCGGAGCCGCCTGGAGCCCGCATTAGGGAAGTGTGGCCCCTAGGGCCTGGTGTCGTGTTGTGTTGTGGCCATCAACAGGTACGTACTAATAGTCACAGTCATGACATGCGTCTGCGTAGGCCTACACCTATACTCGGAATTTTAATTCGATTCCAGATTTGACAATTTCAGTGTTGCAACGTTATGACAAGTATTAAATAGTGACGTTGTGAAATTATTCGATATGGAAATGGAATATTTCCAGGACGATTCTTCTCGTTTATAATTTTACTCTCGTAAACTAATGTGTCGTTCCCACCATGACTTATGGTGCCGAGACATGGACGCTCACGCAGGAGGCTGTGTATAGAATGAGAGTTGCACAGAGAGCCATGGAGCGCGCCATGCTCGGCATCAAACTTATAGATCGAGTTCCGAACTCCGAAATCCGAAGACGAACGAAGGTCCAAGACGTCGGAGATCGGATTACGGAGCTCAAATGGAGTTGGGCAGGACACATTGCTAGGCGTGGTGATGACAGGTGGAGTAGAACAACAACCGAATGGTGGCCAAGAACCGGCTACAGAAGCGTAGGGCGCCCTGCAGCAAGATGGATGGACGACATAGACAGGGTCGCAGGGCGGCAATGGTTCAGATTGGCACAGGATCGATGTAGCTGGCACAAACTAAGGGAGGCCTATACCCAGCAGTGGGTGAAGTCGGGCTGTGGATGATGATGATGATGAAACTAAGTATATCAGGAAATTAAATATTGCTGAACCGATAATTTAGTTTTGACGATTAATTAACGATCTGAGACTTTTCTTTTATAATTGTGTGTGAAATAAATAAAAAAATGTGATCATGAAGGAACATTATTATTAGGAACAACAACAACTTCATAAAATATCATAGCAATCGGACGTGTAGAAACTGCTCCGCAGGAAAATTAAATATTTTAATGTTCAAAACAGTTTTTGTGAAGTGAACCATTTAGAATAAGTTGGCTGATTGTTTACTCGAGATATTACAGGTATTTGCACACTGTTTAACTAACTGTAAGGTGATAATATAGAAGAGATAAACATATCGCAAGTGCATAAGGATAAGTCGTACCCGCAGTGTTTTAAGAAATAACTGACCTAGTCAACACGGCTCCGAGCCACTATTTCGATAGCGCCTTACAAAATACTCATATCTGACACACGAAGAATTCTATAACTATTACGGAAGGAATATTATTCATGTGCAAGAAAGAAGTTTTTATTTTCGAAATATGAAGTGCAAGGCTTGCAATAAGGTTGCAAAAGCAACGGACACAAAAGTTTGCTTTTTGTGCACTGGTCAATTTCACTACCAGTGCCTAGGAGTAACTACAGAAAACTTCAACAAAGAGTCTAAGCAGACAAAAGCAAACTGGAAGTGTCCGGATTGTAAGAGTTCGGAGAGGAAAGTAGATAACTCAAACACTCCAGTAAAACAACAGG
Source organism: Thera obeliscata (assembly GCA_947578465.1). Lineage (NCBI taxonomy): Eukaryota > Metazoa > Arthropoda > Insecta > Lepidoptera > Geometridae > Thera > Thera obeliscata. The sequence goes on along the minus strand of OX387921.1, from coordinate 75,225 downwards.
AGAACCCTAGTAGATCCTCTACCACATCGAGCAACCTCGGTGACTCAGTGGAGGAAGAGTTAAAGACTTACTTCGAGTCAAAGTTAAAGGAGGCAACAGCTACTATCTTATCTCAGGTGAAGGAGCAAATAACATCGGAAAATAGATCTTTACATAAGGAGTTTGAGGAGATTAAGACAAGCATCAACTACGTACACTGTCAGTTTGTAGAATTGAAGGAGCAAGTCGACGAAAAGTCAAAGATAATTAACGAACTAAAATCGGAGAACGAAGTACTCCGTTCCCAGATTTGCGTCATCAATACTCAGCTCAATAATATCGAGCAGCAATCCAGGGGATGTAATATTGAGATTCAGTGCGTCCCGGAGAACAAAACGGAAAATCTATTGTCTACAATTAAGCAACTGGGTAAAGCCGTCTCTAGAGAAATAAATGAGAGCGAAATTATCGATTTTCATCGAGTGGCTAAGATTAACCAACAATCAGACAGGCCTCGGTCGATTATTGCAAAGCTAGCTAGCCCTCGCGTTCGCGACGAAGTACTAGCGGCGGTTAAGAAGTTCAATGGAACTAACAGTGGAGATAAGTTGAGTTCGGGGCACTTGGGCCTCGCGGGAGCCAAACAGCCGGTCTACGTCACTGAGCACTTATCGCCGATCAACAAGCAGCTGCATGCGGCCGCGCGGGTGGCCGCCAAGGAGAAGCACTACGAGTTCTTGTGGGTTAGGAACGGCAGGATCTTTGTTCGCAAGAACGCTACCTCCAAATCGCTGTTGATAACTAGCGAGGACACTCTTTTGAGTCTGTAGTTTTCTCTTGCCCTGTTTGTGTAGCCTTTAGTTGTATAGGTTGCTTGTTTTTAGTTTTTCTTTTCTGTGTTGTAATTGCTTTACTGAGTTGAATATGCTAACTATTTACTATCAAAATGTAAGAGGCCTAAGAACCAAAACCGAAGAATTTTACATGCAGGCATTACAAAGTCAATACGATATTATAATAATAACGGAGACCTGGTTAAACTCGTCTATCTTTGATCATGAGATACTGGACGATAGGTATAACATTTTCAGGAGAGATCGTAGCTCTACAATTTCGTCTCTAACAAAAAAGGAAGGAGGGGGTGTAAGTATCGCAGTGCACAAGCGGTTCGAAGTCATTAGACGGCCCACTTGGGAATCAGAATACGAAAATTTATGGGTGAGTATCACAGTTAAAGATGGTAGTCGTCATCATATTCTAAACCTATGCACAGCTTACATTCCACCCTCGGTTAGTCAAGAATACATAGAATCGTTTTTCAGTAGTTTCACTAGCGTGTTCAATAATAAAATAAAAAAATCATCCACTATTCTCGTAGGTGACTTTAACATGCCAAATATTACTTGGAAATATAATCAAAGTCTGTTAGCTTGCTCTCCCTCAAATATAAGCTGTAATAAAGTGGAAAACACATTCATTGACGAAATCGTTTTTAACAAATTAAGCCAGTGTAACTTCATAACAAATGAAAAAAACAGCATTCTAGATTTAGTACTAACCAACGCACCTAAAACCATTACAATCACTGAGTGCACTTCGCCGCTTACGGGTTTAGACTCCCATCACCCTGCTCTTGAAATTAGAGTTACTCACCCCCAAGAATTTAAGACTCTACGGCGAAATAAGATTGCGGTTCTCAATTTTCGCAAGACGAATTATAGTGATTTAAATGAGGAACTATCCAAAATACAGTGGCCAAAATTGTGGGAGAATATTGATAGCATAGATCAAATGGTGGACATTTTTTACGCGACACTTAAGCCCATAATAGAAAAGTATACGCCACTTTGTAAGCCCAAAAATGAACGCTATCCCGTTTGGTTTAGTTCTCCTTTAATTAAATGTTCTAAAGAGAAGCTAAAGTATCATAAGAGATATATTTTGTATGGAAACCCCCGGGACAAAGAGTCTTTTGACATTCTCAGAGATCGATACGACAAAATGATAAAATATTGTTTCAAAAAGTTTAAAGAGAGTGCTGCCTCGCCGATTAAAACAAACCCTAAGCATATCTGGTCTTACGTTAATGATTTGAAACGTAACAGTGGTACTATTCCTAATCAACTGGCATTAGGTGGTGAAACCGCTAGCGGCGGCCAAGCAATCTGTGAACTCTTTTCTGATTATTTTCAATCGGTCTATAGTACAGTAAAAAACACACCGGGTCAATTTTCAATAAATGACACCGAAAATGATTTGTCAACCTTCAGTAATCTTGGCCTGACAGAGTCTGAGGTTTCTACTGCCCTCAAAAGATTAGATCCCCAGAAGGGTGCAGGTTTAGATGGAATACCGAGTGTTTTTCTAAGAAATAGTGCAGACAACTTATCGAAGCCATTGTTAACGTTATTTAATCAATCACTTAGAAATGGGTACTTTCCTTCTGAGTGGAAAAAAGCACGACTAACACCAATACATAAGAATGGCGATGCAAATGTTGTATCAAATTACCGACCAGTGTCAATTCTTCCAGCGTTTGGTAAAGTTTTCGAATCATTGGTACAACAGAAAATTTATTGGCACGTTAAGGAGAAAATTGATACGGAACAGCATGGTTTTCTTCCAAAAAGATCTACCACTACCAATCTAATCGGTTTTGTTCACGATATTTCACAAGCCATAGATGGAGGAGAAGAAGTTCACGCTATATATACAGACTTTAGCAAAGCTTTTGATCTGATAGATCACATACTGTTGCTAGAAAAGCTCTCAAAAATGGGAATTCATGGCTCATTGTTGCGTTGGTGCTCATCGTACCTTGAAAATCGGTCGCAACTAGTGAGTATTCGTGGGTATTCATCCAGACCTAAAATCGTGCCCACGGGAGTTCCGCAGGGATCACATATTGGCCCTCTATTTTTTTTAATATTCGTAAACGACCTTGCTAAAAAACTAAAATGTAAATTTAAGATGTATGCCGACGACCTTAAATTATACGCACGTATTAAAAGTGACAGAGACACAGAGCTTTTACAGCAGGAATTGTTAGAAGTTGACGCATGGTGCTCTGTCAATAAAATGTCTTTAAACGTCAATAAATGCTATTACATAAAATTTACTAAAAAGAAACAATCCTCAACTGCCAAGTACTACCTTGGAAACAGCGAATTGAATGAAGTAACCAATATTAGAGATTTAGGAGTAATCATGGATAAGTCACTTCATTTCAGAGATCATATAGACAAAACCGTTAAAAAAGCGTCTCAACTTTCCGGTTTTCTCTCTCGGCAGATAAAGTCATTTAAAGATCCAAGTGTTATTATACCTATTTACAATTGTATAGTTCGCAGTGTTTTGGAGTTTAACAGTAGTGTTTGGTCTCCTGGTTACGAGGTTCATTCTAGCAGATTAGAACGAATACAAAGGCGTTTTTTGTACCAACTGTCATACGCAAATAATATGTGCAAGAAATTACCTTCCTATGAAGCAAGACTTACCCATTATAAAATGAAATCCCTCAGTTTTCGCCGCAAGGCATCAGATATAATATTTTTGTATAAACTTATACATGGCTTAGTAGACTGTCCAGATGTCCTACAACATGTTCATTTAGATGTCCCTAGATCGGGTAGCCGTCTAATAAATAGAAAGTCTTTTAAGCCGCCTCATTGTAGAACGAACGTTGGGCTGCATTCTCCACTGAATAGAATGTTCAAGTTTTATAATGGGATCCGGTCAAACTTTGATATTTTTAGTGGTTCTTTGGCCTCCGCAAAGAAAAGCATCTTTCGAGATGCTGTTCTAGTTTAATTTCAACTCTATTTTTTGTTAGATAATTTACCTTTATATATATTATTTTTTTTCTTATTTCATTTATACATTACATTTTTTATTGTATACACTTAATGTTAAATTCAAAACTCATAAACCTTCTAATTCCACTTTTAAAATAGTTTCGCACGTTTCAAATATGCATGTTGTGTTCACTGTTTTTAGTAACTGTGCCGAATTTTATTGTCAGTGTATTATTTAGATGTAAGTCATGCGCATGTTGAATTTGTGGACCTTATAAAAAAAAAAAAAAAAAAAAAAATACAAATAAAACAGATAGATGTATTATGGTAATAATTTATTTTTTAAATTGTCGCCGTCATCGCTATCGCTGTCACTTTCTGTAACATTTATTATAAATGTGTCTGTGATATTGTCAATTAACATCCCACCATCCTACTCATTACTACTATTTTACTACTACTAGTTATTACTACTATTTTGTTTATCGATTTTTGTGTTCATCACTACACTATTATATGTGGTATCATTATTTCACAAAATGACAGTAGCTCATGTCAAATCTGGAATCGAATTAAAATTCCGAGATAGTACTAGGCTACTAGTACATGACATGACGTACCTATGTACCTACTAATAACTATACCTGCCTACTACACAACATTCAAAATAAAGAACACGTTTATAATAAGAGGAAGGTACACTATATATTATACTGCACACTAGCTTTCCTGTGTCGTGAAGTTTAAGTCGTCTATATTTAAATCCTGGCATACTAATAGGAGAGTAAAAGTACCTATAAGGTACCTATATATTATTATAGGTACCTACTAACTACCTACTAATATCCTGTATTCAAAAATATTAGGTATTTTTAAACATAACTTCAAGAGAAGTTTAAAAAATCTTGAGAACCCGAATTCATGGCCAAACTAGCTAAACCGATTTTGATGAAAGTCTCATGGGACTAATCTGGGAGTAGGTATAACCCTCTATTAATTATTTTTTTCAAATCGGCTCATTTAAGATTTGTGCGATCTCCTCTTTATGTGATGTTGATGATACAAATTAGCATCGCCTAGAAGTGCGCAGGCCTTTACTGTTGTTCGCTGTTTGTCGTTATTGTTTTTGACACAAGTTTTTAAATAACTTAAGTAAAGGCCTGCGCACACCTAGAGGTCGCTGGCGATGGCGCCTTCACTGATCACCATCGCCAGCGACCTCTAGGTGTGCGCAGGCCTTACCGCGTCACGCGTCACGCGTCACCACACGGCCGACAGCCGACACGCGACACTCCTCGCCAGGTATAGGCAAGGCATCGCTCCGACCTCCAACGCATGCTTACAAAATAGCTAAGAGTAATACAAATAAAATAAGTTTAAAAACGAAAACCCGACTACTGAAAAGCATGTTCTAAAGAGTACCTATGAAATAAGGAAATCGTCTCTTTAAGCCCCGGCCATTATATTCCACCTCCCTTTACAAAATATCATCGTGGCATCAGGGAATGTTTTGGCCAAAAACTTAAGAATCAGATCGCAATCACAAATTCTAAAAGCTACACCAATCTGCGTCTTTAAATTCATCACGAGCAATATTAGCATCCCAGCCAGGCTCCTAACTGTCTGGCCACATGGTTAAGAGGTCAATAACTAACTAGGCACTGTATTATCTAAGGCCTAAGCTCTTCGATGTTAATGTCGACTTACGGCGTTCACAGTTTTTATAACGCTTTTATTAGCTTCACTTCACCTGTATGTATGTATGTATGTATGTATGTATGTAACCGACCCCTTTGAGCTCGATTTTGTCCTACTTTGAACGATCAGATTTGATTCAAACTTTGCACACCTGTCAAAGGTCGATGACAATGCAATAATATGAAAAAAAAAAATAAAAAAAAATGAAAAAAATGTAAAAAAAATAAAAAAAAACCTACTTTGAACTATCAGATTTGATTCAAACTTTGCACACCTGTCAAAGGTCGATGACAATGCAATAATATGAAAAAAAAATATGATAAAAAAAAAAAAACTAAAAAGTAAAAAAAATATTATAGTTTAAAAAACTAAAAAAAACGCTTTTATAACTAAATGAACTAAAAAGTTAAAAATAAAACTGTAATAATCAATTGAAAATTTTATATTATTGTACAAAAGCGTGGGGGGCTTGATTTTGATTGTTGTAAATATTTTATCAATAGTTTATTATATCTGAAGTTATTATAAAAAGCACCCCACGCTTTTTGTACAATAATATACATTTTTCAATTGATTATTACAGTTTTATTTTTAACTTTTTAGTTCAATTAGTTATAAAAGCGTTTTTTTTAGTTTTTTAAACTATAATTTTTTGTTTTTAATATGTTTTGTATCCGTGAAAACCTTTAATTGGCTCTCTCGTTTCTATACTATGAATGTTATTAGTTATTTCTTGCTGTTGGTTTTCCAATAAATAAATAAATACCTAAATAAATAAAAATAAATAACAGATAAACATAGCGAATAAAATCATAACCCTCCTTTTTGCTTTTAGTCGGGTATTGAACCGGAATGAGTCCCCACCTCCTCCTCCTACCTAGGATCTATGTTGCCAAGTGAGGATCTAAATCTAATACATTAAGGGGGAAATTACGAATACCAACGGTTTTTGGGTACCATTTATGGAACCAGGAATCATAACTGTAGATATAACATGGTATAAAATTAAAGATGATGTGTTCATCTATAGTGATAGCCAATAAAAAATGGGCAGTCCTATACAACATTTTCACATGAATACGTTTTTACCGTAGCAAAAATCGCTAAAAATGGGGTCTGGATAGGTACATAAATAGCTAAATCCGCTGAATATTATAACGTGAAAATAGAACGAAATTGTAGCATACAGAGTCTTCTATTCGTCTTCGTTATTATTTTGTACCTAAATAAATTACTTTGAAAGAATAGACAATTTTAAAACGCACTATAATTTCTCCATACATTTTTCCAAGGGTAGGTAGATAGTAGGTAGACTTCATTACATTTCGTTCGCCATTCCGCGCTCAGACGCGGTCCTGGAAGGACGGGTGTCACTAATTTTTGCAAATAATTAGGGTGAATACGACAAGGTTCTAAAGAAAGCACTGCGGCGCCTGCTTGAAGAACCTTGTCGTTCTCATCAGTACACAAGATGCGCCGTGCGTGTGTGTACTGTGCCTGAATAAAGTTGATACTTTCTTGGACCATAATAAAAGTCATCATTATCAGCCAGAAGAAGTCATGGAACGAACCTTCAAATACGTCATGGCATTGGCTGAGAAAGGAAAATGAAAATGTTTATACATTGATTATGTATAGAAATTTTCATTTTTTTCCTGGAAATGTATAGGGGAGGCCTATGTCCAGCAGTGAACTTCTCCAGGCTGATGAGGATGATATTACCTATATACCTCTTAATGACAGCGGTCAAATTTAAAACAGCCAATTAAAGGTTTCAAGACCTGTATTTTAAAATGACGGTTGTCAAACTTAAAATGGTCATATTTCGAAAGCTATTCGTCCCGGACTCCTCGTTCCAATCCCAAATGATAGGTATGACCAAGACCTTCATTTATGACAGCTGTCAAACTTGAAACGGTCATATATCGGAAACTACTCGTCCCGGTCTTTTCGTTCTAATCCCAAATGATAGGTATGACCAAGACCTGCATTTTTAATGACAGCTGTCAAACTTGAAACGGTCATATCTCGGAAACTACTCGTCCTGGACTCCTTGTTCCAATCCCAAATGATAGGTATGACCAAGACCTTCATTTTTAATGACAGCTGTCAAACTTAAAATGGTCATATCTCGGAAACTACTCGTCCTGGACTTTTCGTTCTAATCCCAAATGATAGGTATGACCAAGACCTGCATTTTTAATGACAGCTGTCAAACTTGAAACGGTCATATCTCGGAAACTACTCGTTCTGGACTCCTTGTTTCAATCCCAAATGATAGGTATGACCAAGACCTTCATTTTTAATGACAGCTGTCAAACTTAAAATGGTCATATCTCGGAAACTACTCGTCCTGGACTTTTCGTTCTAATCCCAAATGATAGGTATGACCAAGACCTGCATTTTTAATGACAACTGTCAAACTTGAAACGGTCATATCTCGGAAACTACTCGTCCTGGACTCCTTGTTTCAATCCCAAATGATAGGTATGACCAAGACCTGCATTTTTAATGACAGCTGTCAAACTTGAAACAGTCATATCTCGGAAACTACTCGTCCTGGACTTCTCGTTCCAATCCTAAATGATAGGTATGACCAAGACCTGCATTTTTAATGATAGCTGTCAAACTGAAAATGGTCATATTTCGAAAACTTATAGCACTTCGGGATTTAGAAAAGACGTTAAACGTTGATATTCAAGAATGTGGATTGCACATTGACAAATAATTTCCATTTCTGGGAGCTACTCCAGACGGCAAATGCATACATGGCATTGATGGGGAAATGCCCATCATCAGCTTACAATTTAGAGCCCGAAGAAGCAATCAAACAGAAGAAAATTGACTTTTGGTTGTATAAATCTGATGTTTACACAGTGAATAAAAAAAGCAAGTGTTACTACCAGATTCAGGGCCAATTACGAGTTACTGACCAAAATATGTGTGTATTTGCCGTTTGGACTGGAGACGTCAAAATTAAATATGAATTCGTAAAAAGAGACGACCGGTTCTGGAAGGACAACATGGAGGGGCATTCAGTAAAATTCTACAATAACTGTTAGCTTCTTGAACTTGTTGACCCTCGTTATGCGAGGTCAATGGATCTTAGAGATCATAGCTCACACACAAGCTAAACAATATTAACAGAAAAAAATGTAAAGGCGTAATAATTATATTTAGGACTAGTGGCTGCCAGCAGCTTCACCCGCGTGGTAGTTATGATTAACCCGTTCCTGTTATTTTTTTTGGATAAAAAGTAACCTATATTCCAATCCAGGTTATTAACTGTATTCATTTCAAATTTCATCCAAATCGGTCCAGTAGTTTTTACGTGAAAGAGTAACAAACATCCATCCATACTTACAAACTTTCTCGTTTATTATGTATATAATATATATTATATAGTAGGAAGTAGGACTTCCGCTTATGTAGCTTAATTGCATTTTTCAGAAGTTTATTGTAGGAGCGTACTCAGTTCCCCGTTAATGTAATCCATCAACCTTTTGCTTGGTTTTGGCGTGTTATTTTCATTTTATTTTATATTTAATAAAGTATTTATTTACACAAAAAACTTTCAATTAATACATGTAGGTATTTACAAAATGTACAAAATTCACAAGAAACAGTTGAGCTATCTGCTTACAAACGATATAGAGATAGGTCAACTGACTTTAGAGAGCACTGGTGGTCTAGTGGTAGTGGCCCCGCCTTCCAATCCGAAGGTCGTGGGTTCAAATCCACTCGTGTACCAATGAGTTTTTCTGTCGAAAAATTTATGTGCACTATGCCAGTACTCTCAAAACGGTGAAGGAAAACATCGTGAGGAAACCGGCGTGTTGTAGAACCTAAAAAAGTTCGAGCAACACGTGTCAAGGGTCACGCAAAAAGGGCCCACCAGCGGCCTACTTGCGGAAAAACCTGCCCGCACATCAAGTGCGTGTCGTATCTAGTAGATAATAGGGGCTAAAATTTATTGATAATGCTTTTAGAAATCTGTATTAAAATAATAATGATTATTGAAGAAAGATAGAAGGATAGTCTATAATGTTTAAAATAAAAAGATATTTTACTTTATTTAATATAAGAACAATGTAGTTGGTTTAAAACTATTTGATAAATAATATTATATTTTATTATTATTTGTTCGAAGTTAATAACAATTTATTATATCAATAAATTGTTATTGGTAGTCAGAAGCTACGCAGAACGGATGACGATATTGCCGATAGGGGGCGCTGTCTATCAACTGTCATGTGGGTCGCCCAGGGGGTCGCCTGACGGAGGCTAGGCGAGGCGGTGGATTATTATTCTGGGCTTGGGACTCGAAGGAGAAGGTTATCGTTTCGTTCTGTGTACTGTCGATGTGATTCGGCTCTGAGTACACCCCTTGATTGTTAAGATAAGTACCTAGTTCTCTTTGTAGTTGATATATTTTTACTGTAAGGTAGTTTTGTGTTGAATAACGTGTCTAAAGCTATAATTTAGTTAACTAAAGTGTAAATTGTAAAGACATTGATGTAATTAAACCATTTACTTACTATTTCATATTTTCTTTATAATATAAAGTTACCCTGATCTAATATCAGAAGTGGGATAGAACTTTTGCCCACAGAAAACTAACATTTATTCTAATTCCAGAATGTGAAGTGCCATATCGTAAACCGGAGACATTATCGACTGACAAATGAAGTGACAATTCCTACGTTATCCGAAGTACGATACAAAGCCGTGTTTGTATCTGGAATAAGACGGAGTGGACTTCAAGTGATGTAAAAGTAAGGTAAGGCCTTGTTAGGCTCTGTGTTGATTTGGCCAAATAGTGTCTAACGGACAAATCCTATCCGAAAAAGTTTTATTTTTGCCAAGAAATACTTTTATTTTCTTTTGTGAGAGTACCCGCATTTTTATTGCTCATGCCATATTTTTTTCAATACAATTTTGTAAGTAGTACTGAAGCAGAATGGCCAAGCGATTTGTTCTTTACTAAACTACAGACAAACGTTAAATTATTGGGGAATTCTTCTAAATGGGTTGTTTAATTTTACGGTTGGGCTGGTGTAAAGTTTGGACATCGCGATAGTTGCGATTACGTGATGGAACTGAACACGACAGACAAACGTTAAAATATTGGGGGATTCTTTTAAATGTACGGTTGGACTGGTGTAACGTTTGGACATTGTAGTAGTTGCGATTATGCGATGGAACTGAGCACGACAGTCGACAGCCAAAGCTTGATGATAAAATTTGTATAAATGTTGGTAGACCTAGTTGGCCTGATCCTTTGTTTGGACATCGCGATGCCAACTCGCAATGGAACTTAGCATGACAGCCCAACCTATGGTACTTTATTATTTTTTTCCTTACATAGGTATGGTGAGTAAATTGGCTAAGGATTGTTTAATAGTTTTTATGTTAACATTATTCTTGTGCTTTCAGATTTCATGTCAGGTTATTTAGTACTTTATTGGCCTATGTGATACCAGGATTTCGGACACACTAGCACCCTGACTCGTAGGTGAGCCAGTGGGTATGGAAAATACTTAGAGATACTTCGGGGACGAAGTATTTTGCAGAATGGCCGTGTCGTATCTAGTAGATAATAGGGGCTAAAATTTATTGATAATGCTTTTAGAAATCTGTATTAAAATAATAATGATTATTGAAGAAAGATAGAAGGATAGTCTATAATGTTTAAAATAAAAAGATATTTTACTTTATTTAATATAAGAACAATGTAGTTGGTTTAAAACTATTTGATAAATAATATTATATTTTATTATTATTTGTTCGAAGTTAATAACAATTTATTATATCAATAAATTGTTATTGGTAGTCAGAAGCTACGCAGAACGGATGACGATATTGCCGATAGGGGGCGCTGTCTATCAACTGTCATGTGGGTCGCCCAGGGGGTCGCCTGACGGAGGCTAGGCGAGGCGGTGGATTATTATTCTGGGCTTGGGACTCGAAGGAGAAGGTTATCGTTTCGTTCTGTGTACTGTCGATGTGATTCGGCTCTGAGTACACCCCTTGATTGTTAAGATAAGTACCTAGTTCTCTTTGTAGTTGATATATTTTTACTGTAAGGTAGTTTTGTGTTGAATAACGTGTCTAAAGCTATAATTTAGTTAACTAAAGTGTAAATTGTAAAGACATTGATGTAATTAAACCATTTACTTACTATTTCATATTTTCTTTATAATATAAAGTTACCCTGATCTAATATGCGCATGATAAAACTTGCCGAAAACTTAGGTCAACTGACCCCAATCAGTGCCAGACGGAAGCGTCCCCAAGACGCTGGCGTCTGGGTCACGCGTTGCTTCGATCGGTCGCCTAAACAAAATTTTGTATTTTTGTATTTTAATTCCTGAAAAAAAAAGATTTAATTTTGATTTGATTTGAGAGTAAAACAATAGCTTAAAAACACACCCGACTTATATAAAAAAAGTGATTTCAATTAATTGCCTACCTAACCATCAAGTATCAAGATTATTTGACTAATGCAGAAAATAGAGCGTAAATGGGCTTGAATGTGTTCGTGGTCACTTTGCTGTTGTGTGCTGGCGCAGAAAGCCGAATTCGAAACAATGAAAAATGTAATAGCGTCCTTAAGGTGGAGCCTCGTGGTCTGCTAGGCGCATCAGTGTCAAGAGATGGCGTAGATGTTCTAATTTCATCATTTTATTTATTTTTTAAATGAAAACGTGTATTTTATTTTGTAGTAGTATGTGGTCCGTTTATAGGGAATTATTTATTATGTCCCTAGCTATAATTCGTGTTTATTTTGGTCTGAAAAGTACTTATAGTTGGAAAAATCAAAATCGCAGGGATTGAAGCAGACTAATTACGCACACAGACAAGCATTTTGTTGTTTTCAAACTATAAGCTAATTTCAACATACTAACATCGCTCAAATTGGACCAGTGGCTAGGCCCCTCGGCTGCAGAGCTACGGTACCGAGTTCAATTCTTGTCTACCAACAGCTTTTTTTTGCTCAAATTTTTCATTTTGCGAAATGATTTATTCTACTTGTAATATTCCTTCTGCAGAATATCCAGCTTTGATCGGGTTTCGAAATTAGGTTACCTATATTTTTTATGTTTTCAATAGACCTTTATATAGACTATATTATGTTTGTCATAATTTCACGTAAAAATGATGTACATACTCTGTAAGTCAATATTTTATTTTTTAGATATTATTATTATGTACACATGTAACTTATTTATTTCTCAACCACAAAGCTTTTATTGACATACACTTGCATCCGCTGGGCTAAACAATATGTATAGACTACATAATAAATAAACAAGATATGTATCAAAATATATAGAACTAGCGGCCTGTCCCGGCTTCGCACGGGTGGACATTTATTTTCAAAACACATAAATATAGCCTATGTTACTCAGGGTGAATGAAGCTTTTCAATGGTGAAATAATTTTTGAAATCGGCACCACTGGGTTTTGTGTTTATTCATTACAAACTTATTTTTTTTTACTTATAGATGAAAAGCAAGTGTGTGTACAGGGTTTTCTCTATCACCGCCGATTAGGATCTACTCCCCGTTGTGGGTGGTGGATTGGAATCGTCTGTTTTCATCTTTTTGCACCACACTTCTGTTCGCCTGCAACAAGTCATAGAGAGTTTTTGATAGTTAGCCGTAAGTTCAATAATCTGCGATAAGTTTGTGTAAAATACGTCAGCAATAATTACTTGCGTACGTAGGTAAGCACATACTTACGTTTTTATATCTTCATGACATCGTTTTATTTGTCCCAGACTTCGCTAGCGACTTTTCCTGGGACCAGAGTATAGCTGATTTTTGTAATCTTTTACCCAAGTTCGTGGCTCCATGGCGTCACGAATGAAAAAAAATATCCGATTTAGATAGTAGATAGCACTCTTTTTTCACAGCAAACCAACGAAATAATAAAGTAAAAACACAATGACAACATTGTGTTTTTGCAAGGGAGGGCGCAAGGAGGTTGGAAACTGACAGCAAAGAGATTAAAAAGTATTGTTTCTATGACGTGCTGCTGGCATAGACTTTCAAACTCCTTGCTGCCTCAGGAATATAATATACTTAGGGGATAGGTGGCAAAGTGGGCTAGCGGGTAAGACACAGTTCAAATTATATTATTATATTATTTATCAATCACGCTCGTTCATTCATCGTTTATCGCATAAACTACCCAATAATAAGGTAAAAATTGTGTTTCTGATTATTGGCTGTTTTTTTTTACTTTTTTTTGTAAAATGGCTTTGCAGGCGAGATAGGGTAACCGTTGGGGGTCCTAGGCAACCTGTTTTTTCTGTGTCTAAAGAGAATGAGCTTTGTGTTTATTTATTAGAAATGGAAGAAAGGTTATTATGGACTTGCAGTTAAAGATCTAAATGAATTGGTATAGGTATAGGTTCATCTGAAGATGAGCATCACTCCATGAATGTATTGTGAGGAAGTATATTCCATTTCCATTGTAGAGTGGATATCATGCTTATTATGTGGAAGATGGGCTCGTAATAGCTGCGCAGGAATATATTATGATGATGATGACGAAGTCTGCGAGTTCTGCCAGGTCAAATAATCATCTCGTCACCCCACCTTACTTCAGGGGGGTATCTCATCTTACCAGCACCATTGGGCAAGACGGAGAAACTGACCTGTTTTATTTTTTATTTTTTTTGTCTTAAATGTGTTGCCAAAAGTTTCTAATGACACCAAATATTAGAATAATAATAATTAGTTGTTAATTAAAAAATAAATATGATTGTTTCATTATGTTATTTTTTATATTATTGACCTTTAAAGCTGACCCCATCTTTGCACCTTTTCCTCTACTTGTAATGGTCCTTGGATGATTGTCATTATACGGTACGAATATAGGCCTGCATACATCAAGACGATGGCGATGGCGATCAGTGAAATACTGCCAAATATCGCTGTCATATTTCTCAGCGTCAGCTGATCGCCATCGCAGATCACTAATATGTGTGCAGGGCTTAAACTTAGCAAAATATAAAATAATTGACCCGAGTGAATTATGAAAAGACTGGGAAGTATGGCAACAGTGCGGATGTGGATGTCGCGAGCTGGCAACGTCTCGCTCCAACATAATTGCAATGACGTCAGAGCCGTCAGCCACTATCCGTGTTTATTCATACATTGACAAAAATTAACTAAATTTTGATGTTATTTTCACTGTAAATCGACAGTTTTCTTCAACCAAATATGTTTCCACGTTTATAAAGACCTATAATAAAAACCAACCACTGTTTTTTCAGTCTACAACTGTACTCTCACGCCCATAGTTGTGTATTTCAATTTGTATGGGAATCGAGCGACCTTAATAAAATAGTTTTTAGTCAAGTCAGTCAACAGACAAGTCGGCCCTAATTGGCTTTGAAAACAAATGGTGGCCGTTTTTTTTTTCAAAATCATCAGAAAAAAATTCGATCAAATCAGAACTTCACATTACACTTTAAAGTGGGTGATAGACGTACGAACTTAAAGTACGCGGTTTTTAAGATCGCGAACTTACTCGGCTCGACGTTGGTGACACACGTGAAGCTTACTCACTCTGTATTGCGATGTCGTCGACTGAAGAAGCTTTGTGTTATTTAGGAATAATATCGTATTGCATTTTAAAAACTTGCTATCTTGCACTTGTTTATGTTCTTTACGGTACCCAGCTCTTAATGAATTAATTTTTTTCTTGACGTTCTCAATCGTAGCATCTCTAAACCTTAAAAATTTATAAATTAATTTATTAATAATTAATTTCTAATCAATTATTGTATGCTTGAAGCTTCATATTTTTGTCTTTGTAATCGTTGCTTCTAATTTTCCAAAGACAAGGGTAAATTTCGGAAAGCTTCTATGAATTCGGTTAGCAGTTCATGCGAATATGTTCGGAAATCACTCATTTTGAAATTTCTGAATTAAAATTAACAAAAATTGCTAAAATTAACACGACAAGCGTGCGCATCCACGAACTGGCGAAACAAAATCGCGGCTCGCGGCTATCAATGCTGCCACACGTTCGAGCCATGACGAGCTACGAGCAAGATTTCAGACCGGTTGGATCGCCGACGATTTTGCTCGGCGGTTTTAAAGTACGCGTACTTACGGTGACACACAAGCGAAAAAGGTCGGCGAGCCATAAGTACGCGTACTTGCTCGTACGTCTGTCACCCACTTAAGAGGGAATCACACAGGCGACTCTCCATACAAACGTAGTCCCCTATTTCCTCCCTGGATAATGCCCCTAGCTAGAGTAACCATTTTTTCTCATAAAATCCAGATCTGCTATAAACGTGCTCGTATGTTTTCCTTTTTTCCAGAAACTTATTGATAGCTTAGCTGCTCTCATGCAGCCGGCTGGTGTTGGATCTCCTTCTGCAGGGCGGCGAGTCGGACGCAAATAAAACACTTTATTATAAAACATTGATATAGGTTTATTGTCTGGAGGAGTCTGGTGGTGCGGGGGGGGCGTGGGGGGCGTGCGGGGCGTGCGGCGCGGAGGCGGCGGCGCGGCGCAGGGCGAGCTGCTGCAGCTGCAGCTTGCGCAGCGCCGCGCTCGCCTCCAGCGCGGCGGCGGCGGCGGGGGGGGCAGCAGCGGGGGCGGCGGGGGCGGCGGGGGCGCTGCCGGTTGCATTCTGGACATGAAGATCATTTTAAGAAAACGATTTTATGTAAATACATACATAAATGTAACAAATGCGAATCGCCGTCACACGGTATAAGGAGGTCAAGGACGTTTTATATACCTGTGCGTGGTGCGGCGGCGCCTGGTGCAGGATCTTGAGGTGCCGCGTCGGGAACGACTGCTGGCGGAACAGCACGGGGGGGCCGGGGGGGCGCGCCAGCCGCGGCGGGGGCGCGGGCGCGGGCGCGGGGGGCGGCGGCGCGGGGGCCGCGGCGGCGGGCGGGGGCGCGCTCGCCTTGAGCTTCTCGCGGGCGATGCGGTCGGCGCGGCGCGACGCCACCTCGACGGGGTGCGGCGGCGCCTCGTACTCGACGCCGTGGTCGGCCAGCATGGCGGCGTGCTTGGGGTTGCGCGCGGGCGGCGCGTCCTCGGGCCGGCGGCGGGGCAGCGCGCGGCGGCGCTCGGCGGCGCGGCGCACGGCGTCCAGCCGCTGCAGCGGGTCGGGCTCGAGGCGCGCGCGCGGCGCGGCGTGCCGGCGCCGGCGCCGCGCGCGCTCCGGGTCCTGCAGCGCGTCGTGCCGGTCGCGGCAGGCGCGCGCGCTGCGGTACGCCCGCGCGCCCTCGCCCACCAGCTCGGCGCACCACTCCCAGTTGGGCGCGAGCGCGGGCGGCGGCGACGCCGGCAGCCGCTGCAGGCGCAGCGCGCGCCGCAGCGCCGCGTCCTCGGCGGCCGTCCACTCGGCTTGGGGCGCGGGCGCGGCGTGCGGCGCGGCCGAGGCGCGCGCGCGCTGGCGGGGCCCGGCGCCGGCGGCGCGCGCGAACAGCGACAGCGGCGCGTGCGGCGCGCGGGGCGAGGCGAGGCGGGGCGCGGCGGCGGCGGCGCGGGGCGCGCGCGGGGCGGGGCGCGCGCGGTCGCGGCGCGCGGGGGGCAGCAGCGCGTCGCCGGCGGGCCCCGCGCGGTACAGCGCGCCGGCCCAGCTCTCGCGGTACACGTCGCCGTCGGCGGCGGGCGGCGTCGGCGGCCCCCACGCCTGCGGGAGAGAGACGTCCGATGGATGGATGAGCGCGCGCGTGCGTGCGAGAGGGACGGAGGACGAGGGGCGGGGCTGTACTGACCGGCATGAGCTCCGGGTCTCCGGCGGCGGTGAGGCAGCTCCACTCCTGCAACACAAGGTGCCTCCGGTAAGGGTACGCGGTTGAAGCTCGCAGCCTCACAGATGTATCTCCCTCGCTCGCTGTTACCGCTACCAGTGTACGATAAGGCCAATGCCCACGCTAATAACTTCAGCTAAGATCCGCTGGCCGGATGTACTTGACTCTACCTTACCATTAACAGGGGAAATAGGTAAATGAGTACTCGTACGTATGTAGGTAAGGTACTGAATGAACACTAGGTTATTTCCCACAAGTGATTCATTTATCTTCTGCATTTGGATCATACTTGATATGGAATGTAAGAGTAAGAATCGTTCCCTCCACCCGATGACATTTAAATAGAAAATATTCCGGGAGCGTTTTTTTTAAACGTCACGGGGCGTGGTTGGAAGTATAAATCTCGATTTTCTATAAAGGATTCGCCGCCATTTTGTTTTCTGGTTTTTATGAAATAACTCGTTAATTTTCAACTATATGTACAGCAACAATGACGGTATCCTAAGTTGTTGGAAATTTAATTTCTCACAAGTTTGGTCATCATCATTTTTAAGGATATAAAGTTTATCAAAAAAATCGTAATGGGTGGAATTTTATTTTCCTCAACTTTGGTTCTCGCACTTTTTTTTACTCCATGATCAATATTTTCGGATTTATACTCAAATTGGAGGTGAAATTGTTTCGTTGAAAATTGAAGAAAATAAACTTCCGCATTATGATTACTTGATAGTATAACCCACCCAAATATTGATCCTAGCGTAAAAATGATAATGATCAAACTTGTGAGACATTAAATTTACAACTTTGGATACTGTAATTTTTGCTCTAACGTTGTAAATTAACGAGTTATTTCAGAAAAACTAAAAATTTAACTTTAAAACAAGATGGCGGCGAATCCTCTACCGGGATTAGTTAGAAAATAGAGATTTATACATCCAACCAACCCCAAAAAAAAATCGCCCCCAGGATTTTTTTCTATTTCAGGCTTGTTTTTTTGCCTGCCCCGACTGGACTATGTTAAGATCGCAGCAAGCCGGTGGAAGGAGGGCCGCGAATCGTTCTTCCTGGAAAATATAGGGGAGGCTTGTGCCCAGCAGCACTTCTCCAGGCTGTAGGATCGCATACGTACATTATTAAAGCATGTAGTTGAAGCATTCGCTTCGCTCGTTCGATGAAGCAGGGTCGTCCCTCGCTAACGTGTATGTATTCAAATTGTTGGTTTGACAACTTTTGAATGTATAGGTTATGTAATGAACGACACGGTAACTTTCTTAGAATCATCATCAACTTATGATAGTATTTGTACAAAGCCTGATATAGTGTTGTCTAGTTTGTAACTAGGAGTTCAATTAACTTTGTTGCATCAAGTTTCTTATTAATATTAATTTGAAACTATGTGAGCGACTGCAGTTAATACACTCATCAAACAAATGGAAGCAGTTCTGCGACTATATAAGTACTGCAATTTTGACTCTCCTCAATTCCATGGGAACAAGGGGCAGTCAGAGCTCGGGGACCAAATAATATTTCCTAAATTATGTAATTTCTGTTGTCTAAATAGTTCTAGTGTAGCAGGTATATTATTCATTTTATGCATGCTGTGTTCTCATCTAGAAGGCCGTACACTCGCCTATGTCTTTTCTAGCCACGTGCCATATTATTACTGTACATAGTGTAACGTCCAGTTTTGAGAACCTAAATAAAAAAAAAAAAAAAAAAAAAAAAAAATTAGATCCTGAAAAAGTTTTGGAAAATCATTGTTTACAACATTCAATACACAAGTTCATTTCATTTCAAGCGTCTTGCCGGCTCTTTTCCATAACTAGTGCTCTGTGAGCTGCAGTCCTCGCGAGCACTCTACAAGTGAGCTATTTACTGCCGAAGATTCTCATCAGATCTTAGTTAAATTGAATGAGACCAACTATAATGTTACTACTTTTCTAAAAACTGACGAGACGTTTCGCTCGTTCGATCATCTATCTTTTGTGTCAAAATCTATCCTAGCACCTATCTCGGCAATCCAACCCCCGAGGATCAGCGCGGCCGCGGTGGAGCGACCATCCGGGGGGGCTGGACGGCACCACGGGCGAGGCCGGGGGGGGGGGGGGGGGGGGGGCAGGGGGAGGGGGGGGGGGGTCCGCCGGCCTCGCCCGTAAATGCTTGCACGCGGTACATCCCTGACGTTCGGCATTTACGGACGAGCGGCCGGCGGCGCGGCCCGAGACGCGGAACGTCAGGAATATAAAACGCCAAGCTCGTATTCAAAATCATTTATTGGGTTCGTTAGTAGCGGCGGGCGCGAGCCACGAGTCGAGTGTGCCGTTCCGGAGCGCCCGTCCGCCCCCTCCCCGCCGCGGGCCCTCCGCGCCGCCGCCGCCCCCGCCCGGCGCAGCGGCCCCCTCGTCCAACGTCCACAGGTTGATGTGCACCGTGCCGCGCGAGCGCGTGCGGGCCGGCGCGGGCGGCGGCGACGCGGGCGGCGAGGGGGGCGCGGGCGCGGGCGCGGGGGGCGCGGGCGCGGGCGCGGGCGGAGGGGCGCGGCGCCGGCGCGCGGGACGCACCTTGGCGCTGGCGTCGGCGCGCGAGTAGGTGAGACGCGCGCGCGGCTCGGCGGGGGCCGCGGGCGCCGCTGGGGGCGCGGGGGCGGGGGCCGCGCGCGGGGGGCGACGCGCGCGCTCCCACTCGTGCAGCTGGCGGCGCATGTGGTGCTCGGCCTCGTCCGCCGCCTCGCTACTCTCCACGAGACGCATCGCGTACTTCTCGATTGGGGTTAACTGGAACCGAGGGAGAGACCAGTTAACGCATCGACTCGAGCCACATCGTCAAGAACGTTCTTCGATAGTATAGAAGTAAACATTGAATGATGCCATAATAATGTGAGTAGTGATAGATGACCTGGTCCATGAGCTTGGCGAGGTCGGTGGCGAGCGCGTCGTCGTGGTGCGTGGGGGCGGGGGTGGCGGAGGGGGCGGGCTCCTCCTCGAGCGGGCGCGACTCGTCGAACTCGGCGAGGTCGTCGCGAGCCTCCGCGCGCGCGCACGCCGCCGCCGCCGCGTCCGCCGCGTCCTCGCACGCCGCCAGCGCCGCCTCCAGCGAGCCCGCCTCCGCGCCCGCGCCCGCGCCTGCCGCCTCCGCCTGCACCTGCGTCTCCGCCTGCGCCTCCGCCTCCGCGCCGAACAGCTCCTTGATGCTAGCCTGCGGGCGCAAGACGACACTTGTTACCCCCCATGTTCGTTAGGGATGCCAAGGGGAGGGCAGGGTGCACTCACCCCGCGCAGGTACGACGTGGTGAAGTGTCCGTCGTCGATGGCGAGGTGGTTGAGCCGCCGCTTCTGGTCCGCCTTGCGCAGGATGTTCTCCTCGACGGTGGCGGCGGTCACCAGCCGGTAGATGTGCACGTCGCGCGTCTGCCCGATGCGATGGCAGCGGTCCTGCGCCTGCGCGTCCATCGTGGGGTTCCAGTCCGAGTCGTAGAAGACGACCGCGTCCGCGCCCGTCAGGTTGAGGCCCACGCCGCCGGAGCGCGTCGACAGGATGAAGGCGAACACGCGCGCGTCCTTGTTGAAGCGCTCCACGAGCGCCTGCCGGTCGGCGATGGGCGTGGCGCCGTCCAGCCGCAGGTAGGCGTGCCCGTGCAGCGACAGGAACGCCTCGAGCACGTCCAGCACGCGCGTCATCTGCGTGAACACGAGCACGCGGTGCCCGCCCGCCTTCAGCCGGCGCAGCAGCGTCGCCAGCGTCTGCAGCTTGCCGCAGTCGTACTGCAGCAGGCGCGGGTGCGGGAAGGCGGTGCGTTGGCGCGCGGCGCTCGCCCACAGCGCGGCGTGCAGGCGCGCCAGCGGGGAGCCCGGCGCGCGCGCGCACTCCTCCAGGCGCGCGCGCGCCCGCCGCCACGCGCGCGCGCCCTCGCCCCCCGCGCCCGCACACAGCGCCGCGGGGGGCGCCACGCACGCGCACACGCACACCGTGAACCTGCAACACGACAACAAACCGACCGTCAGCGGCGCAGTCTCCACTCGACAAGCCTAAACGGATCGCCACAGTCGAACAGCAGGAAGAGCTAGTAAAAGTTATGAACTAATTGAAGATCGTTCACGATGCGAGAACAACGAACCTGTCGATGACATCATGCATGTCGGTCAGCATCTGGTCGAGATCGCGCGTCGGCAGCAGCGAGCCCGGCGGCGGCACCCGCACCGCCGCGCGCAGGTCCGCGCCGTACAGCGGCAGCCGCCAGCAGCGCCGCTCGTTGCACCGCGCCAGCCGCCGCAGCGAGCCCGCGCGCCGCGCCGCCAGCCGGGCCGCGCCGCGCCCCTCCCGGCCCGGCGGGGGCGCAGGCGCGGGCGCGGGCGCGGGCGCGGGCGCGGGGCGCGCGCGGGGCACCAGGCGCGGCGCGGGGGGGAGGAGCGCGGGTGCGAGCGCGAGCGCGGGCGCGCGCGCCACCAGCCGCAGGTGCAGGCGCAGCTCGGCGCTTGGGGGCTGCGGCGGGGCGGCTTGGGGCGGCAGCTCCTCCACGAGGCGGCGCGGCGGCGCGAGGTGGCGCGCGCGGTGCGCCGCGAAGGCGTGCACGTGCTCGGCCTCGAGCGCGGGCAGGTCGCCGCCGAGGCGCGCGCACAGCTCTCGCCGCGCGGGCAGGGCGCGGAGGAGCGCGCGCGCGGGCCAGGGCAGCGCGAGCGCGCGCAGCTGCAGCGGCGAGGTGACGGGGCGCGGCTCGAACAGGTCGGGGTGGTTGCACACCTTGCGCAGCTGCATGAGCACGTTGATGACGGACAGCAGGTTGCCGGAGGCGAGCGAGGCGCGCGTGCCGGCGCGCGCCATGAAGTCGTCGTAGAGCGCGCGCTGCCGCTTGGCGAGCCGGCACATGAGCACGTGCTCGTGCTTGCACGGCATCTGGCGCTCCACGTCCTGCTTGAGGCGGCGCAGCAGGAAGGGCCGCAGCACGGCGTGCAGGCGGCGCACGAGCGCGTCGTTGGCGCGCGCGCCCTCCGCGATGTCGCCCACCTCGCCGAACCACTCGCGGAACTCCGAGTGCGACGCGAACACGTCCGGCATCAGGAAGTGCATCAGCGACCACAGCTCCAGCAGGCTGTTCTGCAGCGGCGTGCCCGTCAACAGCAGCCGCCTGCGGGAGCGCAACAGAGGTCAACCACCTGCCGCCGACGACGAGTGAGCATCCGTCTCGCGCGTCGACGATCCCGAATCAACAAACACTCTGAATGACAAAATGCTTCTCTCTAATTGGTCGAGACGCGCGAGTCAGACTCTGCTCGTCTCGTCGGTCGGCAACAGGTGACACAGATACAATGTAATGGTGAAATACACAATCCTGCCTAACGAAACGGCAGCGAACGATCGGTTCAATTTTGGTGACCTATCATGCCGATTCATCAAGGTCGTGATCGTCAGTTCAGTTTCAGTCCAGTGAAGTGACGCGCGCCGATGATTGTGACGACCGACAGGATGGTGCAAGTGAGCGAGAGAGAGAGAGAGTAAAGTTTACCTTTCGGTCTGGAAGTTGAGCAGCAGCTGCCAGCGCTGCGACTTGAAGTTCTTGATGTTCTGCGCCTCGTCGAGCACGAGGTAGCTCCAGCGCTTGCGGCGGAAGCTCTGGTGGTCCTGCACCACCAGCTTGTACGAGGTGATGCACACGTGGAACGAGTTCGCCTTCGTCCAGCCGACGCGCTTCAGCTTGCGCTCCTTGATGGTGCCGTAGTACGTGAGGATCTTGAACGCGGGGCACCACTTCTTGAACTCCATCTCCCAGTTGAGCACCACCGAGGTGGGCGCCACCACCAGGTGCGGCCCCCAGTCGCGCCGCTCCAGCGCCAGGTGCGCCAGCAGCGCGATCGTCTGCACCGTCTTGCCGAGTCCCATCTCGTCGGCGAGGATGCCGTTGAGTCGGCGCGCGTGCATGGTGGCCAGCCAGTGCAGCCCCACGTGCTGGTACTCGCGCAGCGCGTGCCGCAGCAGCGCCGGCACCGGCGTGCCCACCGCCGTCGACGACAGCGTCGTGCCCGTCGGCTGCAGCGACGCGGCCAGCGACGCGAACCTCTCCACGCGCTGCGACCCCCCCTCGCCCTCGCCCTCGCCCTCGCCCTCGCCCTCGCCCTCGGGCTGAGTGTCCGCCATCAGCGCCTCGAGCGAGCCCGCGCTCGACGACGACTCGCTCTCGCTCTCGCTCTCCTCGCTCTCCTCGCTCCCGGAGGCGGACGACGCGGACGAGGAGGAGGAGGAGGCGTGCGCCGCGCGACGCTCGTACTTGTCGCGCAGTTGTTCTAGCGAGAGGTGTGCGTCCATGTGAAGTTGCGCGATCTCCTGCGCGTGGTCGGGTGCGGGATGGCGGCGCTCCTGCGCGGCGATGGTCTCCTCGTCGTCTAGGGCGGCGGCGGGGTCGTGCGGCGGCAGGTAGTCCCCGCGCGCGGGCGCGTACCCCGGCGGCAGCAGGTCGGCGAGCGCGCGGCCCGAGTCCCGGCGCAGCGCGTCGATCTCGGCGCGGTGGTCGGCGGGGCCGCGCGCCGCGTCGCGCTCCGCCGCCGCGATGCTCTCCTCGTCG
Source organism: Thera obeliscata (assembly GCA_947578465.1). Taxonomy (NCBI): domain Eukaryota; kingdom Metazoa; phylum Arthropoda; class Insecta; order Lepidoptera; family Geometridae; genus Thera; species Thera obeliscata. Next base: position 51,400 of record OX387921.1, on the reverse strand, counting down.
TCGGAGGAGGCGCCGCGCGGCGTGAACTCGTCGTCCGAGGGCGGCGTGTCGGGCGCGTCGGGTGTATCGGCGGGGGCGAGGCCGCGCAGGCCGGCCGCCAGCTGGCGCGAGTACCGCTCCGTGCGGTCCACTATGTAGCTGAGCTGCTCGTCCAGCGCCTGCTTGCGCGCGCGCTCCACGCGACGCTCTCGCTTCCACTCCACCAGCTGCACACAGGGAACAACAGGGAAGGTAGGTGGCAGTGGTGGTATTGTTGCATAGTAATGTACTGTGGGTCGGGTGGTGCTACGCTACCTTCTCGACGTTGTTCCAGAAGGTGCGCACCTCGCGCGCGGCGTGCGCGGCGAGGCGGCGGCGCTGCAGGTCGTGCGCGCGCTCGGCCCGCAGCGCGGCGGCCGCCTTCTCCTGGAAGTGCTTCTGCACGGCGCGCGCGCACTGCAACACAACACAACACAATACTACACTGTACATTACACATCATTAAAGTTACATACTCACATCCAGTTTTGCTCGATCGAGTTATCATGTCGAGTAAACACCATGGCATCGGCTTTTGTCCACACATTCAGCATTTATCTATTATCACTTATCGAGGAATAAAAGGCCTCTTTTCGAATAGACGGGATGAATAATACAAAACACGTCGTCCTAAGAACTTCCTACGTTTTTCGTCATTTAAAATGATAGTTACAAATATTAAGTTTGAAGGGGTGCTCTAATACGACTTGTGCATACCGTACTTGACGCTAGCTTCACCGTAGCGTAGGGCGCGTACGTACCTTCTTGGCGGCCTGCTTCTTCCACTTGCGTTCGTGCGCGAAGTCCTGCGCGAGCCAGGCCATCTCCTCGAGCAGGTAGTCCCAGTGCGTCTTGTGGCGCGGCGGGTCCAGCACGCGCGGCAGGCGGCGCTCCGGCCACAGCCCCGCGCGCGCCAGCTCCGCCACGCGCCGCGCCACGTACGCCTCCTGCTTGGCGGCCGCCACCATCTCGTCGGCGGCGCTAGGTGCAGGCGGTGCGCTAGGTGCGCTAGCTACAGGCGGCGGGCGGCGCGCCTCCAGGAAGGCGAGCAGCTGCGGCGCGGGCGGGCTCCTGCGCCAGGCGGCGTAGTCCATCATGTTGCCGCCGGCCTGCAGGAAGTACAGCTCGCTGAGGCGCTCCGTGAAGCGGTCGCGCAGCTCGCGCACGCGCTGCAGCCCGCACTCCAGCAGGCGCCGCCGCACGCCCTCCGCGCCCTCCGGCTTGGCGCGCTTGCGGGGGGGCTCGCCCGCGCCCTCCCCCTCCCCCGCCCCCGCCACCGCCACCGCCACCGCCACCGCGCCCGCGCCGCCATTGAGCGCGCCCGCGCCCACCTGAGGGACCGCGATGCGCTCCACCCCCTGCCGATTGCACGTTTATATTAGGGAGGTATCATTTTATACATCAACACATCCAATAACTGAGGTGGGCTTATATTATCGTCGTTTTGGTGCGAGAAGTAACTAAGTGCAAAAAGCTAGTCTCTATTGAATTCTATATCAATCTCATATTGAAGGAAGGCAAGGAGGATGGAGGAAGGCCAAGAATAAGTAAAGAAGTCATTTATATAGAGAAGGTTGCTGTCATGTCATATAAGGTAGTCAAGGAGATTACATTCAAAAGACTCAATTTAAAAAAACGGCATTTCAGTGTACAATTATCATCTTTAAATGGTTAAAGCAATTTGTATGGAAATGAAATCAAAACTTTAACCCCCCACCTTTAGCCTCTATAAGTATGACATTCTAAAAATTTTAAAACACATATTTCTTTAATAAAACCAAAAACCTGAATAATATGTATTTTTCAAATCCTCAGGATTTTCTTTCTTTTGTACACAATTTCAAGTGATGTGTGGCATTGTATCAACAAATAATGCAAAAGCTTTTGTATCTAATTCTAATTTGAGTTGGGGGGAATATACCCCAACGCGGGACGTCAGTGCAAATTTTATTCCCCCAAATCAATTAGAATTTGGGGTGGAATAAGGTCTGCACTGTCTCGCAATGGAGTGTATTGTGCATTGTCCCCCTCGTAACCGCACCCCAGCCCAGCCAGCCCAACTCCTTCAAATAGCAGAGTAGGCCTTGGGCGATGGCAGCAATGTTCCAGTGGACCGGACGATGACACAGATGTGGATGTGGAGGGGCATGGCTCAATTAGTATATCATATCTCAACTTGTGTATTTATTTATGAATAATAATATAGGTAACCTTACCTTACCTACTTAGCTTACAGAATTAGAATATCAGAGGAAGTCTGAAAGTAGCACTGCTGACAAACATTTGACCAGCAACACGCTGGCATGACATTCCACTTCATTTACAACATTCCTCTTCCAAATGTTTTTGGAGTTTACTCCTGAAGAATCGGTTTTTTGATATAAGGCACCCGGTATGAGAAAAATGTGGAGAGTAAAATCTACTGAACGAATGACCTCGTTACGTTTTTGGTGCGCAACCTATCTTGCGCAACTTTCTAATTTGGTGTGAGCAGTGAAGCTAGATTGTGGGTAGTGTGTACCCTTACTTTGCCTCTAGAGAGTAAACTCCAGTCGTGCGTCGGAGCTGACACGCACAATTTTTTATTTGTCTCTCTCTATTGTTTGGAGAAAAGATGAGACAGCCAAAATACGCCTCAGCTTTCGACACCATAAATCATAAAATATTGATTGCTAAGCTGGAATATTATGGTGTAAGAGGTAATGTGTTGGATCTATTTAAGTCTTACCTCACGAATAGAAAGCAATTTGTGGAAATAAGAAGCATAATTGACAGACAAGAAGTTGTAACAAAATCTAAAGCAGTTAGTATTGAATGAGGAGTGCCACAGGGTTCGGTACTGGGACCAATATTTTTTGTCATGTTTCTTAACGATCTCATAGATTTCGTAAGCATCACTATTCCTGGAATTGGATTGGTGGTTTATGCAGACGACACAAACGCTATTATTCCAGGAAAGTGTTTACAAGAACTGGAAATCAAGATCGACAATGCTATTGTGGCTTTTGATAAATGGTTCGAATGTAATAAACTGAATCTCAACGCTAAAAAGACTAATGCTATTTTGTTTAAAACTACCTCTCACAAGCAGGATAAATTAAATATTATCTGTAAAGGAACAAAAGTTGAGTTTTCCAATAGTGTTAAGTTGTTAGGCATACAGATTGACGAATTTTTAAACTGGAAAACCGTAGAGGTAATAGAAAACTCTCTAAGCTCCGCCTGTTATGCATTAAGAAGTCTTCGAGAAGAGGTAACTGTTGATCAACTTAAACTAGTATATTATGCTCTTATAGAGTCAAAGCTAAGATATAGTATTAAGTTCTGGGGTGGTAGTTACAATTATAATATAAATAAGGCTTTTATCATGCAGAAACGAGCTATACGCACCATGGTAAGAATCCCACAATGGGAATCGTGTAAAGAGCACTTTTTAAAATTAAATATTCTAACGGTACCTAGCCTTTACATTCTGGTGACGTTACTAGACGTCTTCAAGCATCCTTACCGCTATGAAACAACGGCGCAATCTACTATTCGGCTCACTACAAGAAGAAAAAATATGGAAATGCCTTTCTGTCCAAAGCTTAATGTCGCAAAACACTGCTGTAGATATCAGGCCATTAGATTATATAATTCATTACCAATTGACATTAAAATAATAGACAGTACTTATAAATTCAAAACTAAATTAAAAAAGCTTTTGTTGAAAGGGTGTTTCTATTCCATTGATGATTTTATAAATAATGACATTTCAAATATTGATACTTGACTATGTAAAATTGAATTTTGTACTATTATTATTATTTAATTTGTGTTTATTGATTGTTTCTTGTTTGTCTCTTTCAATTGTATGTACTTATTTCAAACATGATTGTATGATCGTTCATGAATAAATGATATGATATGATATGATACGCTACGTAGAAACGATCAAAATGAGTTGTTGTCTCATAAATTTTCCATACATAAGAGAGAGACACATGCTCACACAAAAACAACATTAGGTAGACTAAGTTTTTGTTGTGTTGTTAGCTTTTTAGCGTTCTAGCTCTTAACACCTAAACTTTTGTATGTGCCTATGGATCTCATGTTCGAAATAAACATATATTATTATTATTATTATAAGTGTGGTAGCAAAACTCCAAACTTCGGGTACAGATTGAGTATGAATGTAGATGGATAAGTAGAGAGCACTGGTGGTCTAGTGGTAGTGGCCCCGCCTTCCGATCCGAAGGTCGTGGGTTTAAATCCACTCATGTACCAATGAGTTTTTCTGTCGAAAAATGTATGTGCACTATGCCAGTACTCTCAAAACGGTGAAGGAAAACATCGTGAGGAAACCGGCGTGTTGTAGAACCTAAAAAAGTTCGAGCAACACGTGTCAGGGGTCACGCAAAAAGGGCCCGCCAGCGGCCTACTTGCGGAAAAAACCTGCCCGCACATCAAGTGCGCATGATAAAAACTTGATGGATAAGTCTTAGAGGAAGGCCAAATAAAAGTTGGATGAACAGTGTGAAAGATCATACCGTTATGAAAGAAGTGAATACAGAGATGACAGCTGATAGAGAAAACATGTTGTGCCAACCCCACATAAAGTGGAGTAAGGGCAGGAACAAGTATGTAAGTAACTAGGAAATGGAACATAGGAAACACTGGCACTATATTTGAACAAAAACAATTTCAAAACTCCCTTTTTGTCGATGCATTGATAATGTCACACCACTATCTATAGTGAAAATAAGTTTGATAGGTATTTCTAAGTCAACAACATCTTATCTTGAAATAGAAATAATGATTATTAATGCAGCAATAGAAACTCACAATTATGAAAGCCAGAAGTCTGCCTAAGCGTGTACATAATAATAATCTAGTTATCTAAAGTAAACTTAGTGCCTTAGTTTGAGGGTTTCAAGTCAGTGAATAGTGAAAATAGCCATAGATATTGCTTACCATGGGATGCTGAGCAGTTGATGTGGGTGGCTCGGCGGAATCATCTCGGTTGTTCATGTTGTGACATTGCGAAATAGACACTTACACTTTCTAGGTAGGTAGGTACCACTTTTATGTTATCACTAATAGAACAACAAATAACACATGAATCTCTAAATAAAAACGCAGGTAAAGTTTCACACAACAGATCTGCACTCGGGACACTAGTAATCGTCAGTTTGTATTATACTCCTTGAAATCGAAGTAGTCACAATCACCATTTCTTGCATTAGAACTCACTGTCTTTTTTGCACAAAGTGTAATGAATTAGATAATGGTAACATCATTACTATCTGCAATAGCCGCCGTAAACAATGGAGGATATAATTTTGGTCGCCATATTGAATTGAATTCCTAGCAGCCCATGACAATGGTAACATTGTGTGATCTTCAACTGAATCGAGATTTATCATCCAACACAAACGACATCAGTAGAAATTACAATAAAAATCTGTTTTCTATCATCCAAACTACGGACCGAACAGAATATTTATACCTACCACCGCCATAGAAATTGAAATTTTGAAATTTCCGGCTATTGCTTTGGTTTTGCCCAGGTTTTGCCAGTTTTTTTTTTTTTATTTTGTGCTGGCTTGGTTTCAAAGTCCTTCCGCCAAGTCATATGGTTTGGTCAGTCAGTGTCAGTGCTGCCACATGCCAAACCAAAATAAATAATGCGGAAATCCTTGCAGGGCATGACTCCTCTGCCAAAAAACTAAAATGAAAGTTAGCTCACCTAGCAATCTACTACGGCGCCTAACATCTACAAAATGGGGAGCAGCACCAGACGTCTTACGAACGACAGGGATAGCACTGTGCTTCTCTGCAGGCGAATACGCGTGTCCAATAAGGCACAGGTCGGCACATGCTAAATTGGTTGACGTAGCGCTTAATGACACAATACGCATAATTACAGGGTGTCTCAAGCCAACTCCTCTCCATATGCTGTACCCTCTGGCAGGCATCTCACCACTATGCGTGCGGCGAGAGGTTGCATGCTCAACAGAAAAATACAAACAAGAGCATGACAGCCGACACTCTTTACACGGGCATCAGCTTAACCGTGCTCGTCTCAAAAGCCGCAACAGCTTTCAGCGCACTACACGGGCCACAAACGACCATCCAGCAGTCACTAGATGTGAGCTGTGGAAAGAGAAAAAGCCCCCACCACCTGATTACATTTCTCCCCGGGAGCAACTACCACCCGGACACGATCTTTCCTGGCCCGTGTGGAAGTCGCTAAACCGACTCCGAACTCGAGTGGGCCGCTGCAGGGAAAATCTCTGTAAGTGGGGATTTAGGGACCCTGGTCTGGCTGCATGCGACTGTGGCGCTCCATCACAGTCCATGCAGCACTTGCTTGCGTGCCCCTTGAGCCCGAACACCTGCACAAGGGAAGACCTTATTAAAGCCACAGCAAGTGCTATTAAGGTAGCCACCTACTTTGTAAAAGTTATTTAATGAAAAATCGACACGATAAGAAGAAGAAGATGAAGCTAGTTTCTCATCTGGTGGACCGTACGCTTGTTTGTTTAATTTGATGTATAAAAAAAAACTTTTGGTTTCCATTAACCTCCTTGGTTGATAATGGGTTTCTCTGGTCAGTACATGAATCTACATACTTCGTAAACGGTCAGTAGTATGACTACCACCACAGAGCACCAAACACGCTTGTGACTACCACTCTTGGAGGAATTAGAAATCCTCCTCCTCCTCCATCCTCGTCCCCCGTCAATTTTGGCAGAAAATATTGTTCGTGGATTTAAACGTTGACGCCTCCATTTCTAATTCCTCCAAGCTACCACTGTAAATTTTTCATGTAAAACAAATTGTCAGAATTTGTTTTGTCACATGTCTTAATGGTAAGTTAGTATGTAAGTATGTGTTTCCAAAAAAGAAGAAGTGAAGTGAAGTATGTGTTTATCTGTCACTCACACCTCACATCACACACAATAGCAAAGCAATTTGATTTGATATTGTTAGCAATACCGTGGCTTCCAAGTTTACGAAAATGAAAATAGAATTTTAGAAACAATACAGAGGAAAGGGCCGGTACTTTCGTGTGTGCTTCAGTGGTATTTTAATTATTTTGTGAATTGCTCTAGACTGAAGAAACTGCAAAAATCGTGATCAACGTACCTACTGAGGTCTCCCTCCGTGCATGCCCTGCTCAAATCTAGAATTCGTCGAGTACTATTCGATGCGTTGGCATTAAGTTTCTTCACTCACACTAGAAGTTAATTAGATGTAGGTAAGTTTACTCACCTTTATTTATTTTACATATCCATTATTTTTATGCATAGATTTATTAGTCGTAAAGGCTAAGCAAAATAGGTAGTTAAACTTACATTTATTTTCATTCCTGTACGTGGCTAGCCATAAGCACGGTGCTGTAGGTTTATGTAAACTTTGTTTTGAAAAGATTTGTTGTATTGGAAATAATTTACATCATGCCTTGATTTGTAAAATACCTTCAAAGATTGGCAAAATTAGAGGTTCCTTCTTTATTCATATTCCTTGCCGGTCTCAATAGTTGGCACCCATGCATAGTCGCCAGCTCACACGCAACGCGAAACTAGGCACGGGTGCATCACCGCCAAACACCCTGATATACTTAACTTAACATGAGGCATACAGATGTTCAGCCGCGTGCCAGTAATGTCACCGGCACCCACACCCTTCAAACCGAAACACAGTGATGCTGCTTCATGGCAGAAATGGGCATAGTGGTAGTACTTCACACAAACAGCTAGCTGCCTGTCGGAGCTAACTGCTGCTGTCTACCAAAAGCATGTGATGATGCTACAGCCACAACTCTGTGTAATGTGGAGACATGACACATTAAACACTGTCACTTTACCTGTTTATATATTGTTGTGTACAGTTTGTATGAATAAATGCTTTTCTTTCTTTTTCTTTCTACACGTTTCAGAGGTTCATTTAAAGCAGGACTTCCCAACTGGTGGGGCGTGAACCCCAGGGGGGGCGTAGAGAGATCTCAGGGGGGGCATGAAGTGTTTGGATCTAATATCTTTATCATCGTTGATTATTTCAAACACTTACATACAGACTGAGTCGCGCCAGCTAGCTACGTTTTACCACTATGTATTTTGTTTTATCACACACTGTAAGTGCTATCATTTTATTGACTGCAAGAATTAATTTAGAATCAGCTCCCATTAAAAACTTGTCATCATCAAAAATAAAAAATTATGTATTTTATTGAAGCAATGAAGATAAATGTTTTTTTCTTATTATCCAGGGGGGCACCATGCAAAAAAGGTTGGGAACCCCTGATTTAAAGCATATTTATTTTAATTGTGGTAAAATACTAACTGAACATAATATAATTAAAAAAAAATTGGAAAACCTGACTTTGTGGCCAAAATATTGAACCAATTTTTATGAAATTTCAATGGGACCAATCTGGAAGTTTGTATTACCAATCAGATAAAAAAATAATTGACTAAAAATAATTGGGACTAATCTGGAAATAGGTAGGTAGGTACTTTTCAGATAAAAAAAGTTTATTTCAAATCTGCTCATAAATGACGAAATTATGCGATAACAAATGTTGAAAAACACAATTTTTCTCAAACATTTTGTTTCAACAAAACAACTATGCTTTGTGAAAGTACTTTCCGAAAGATGGGACCTTTTGGATGTAGCAGCACACTCAGCTCAATATACAGGGTGTCCCATAAGTCAACGTCCAACCGAAAACGGGTGATGCGCTAAGTCATGACAGTTATCAGAAAAATGTAAAAAAAAATATTTGTTATGCAACTTTCGAGTTATGAGTATTTAAAAAAAACAGAAAAAACTGACACCCTGTGATGATCTTTTAAGTCCTGTGACTAGAAATATTAACTTTTCATGAAACTTTTTTCTGCAACGTAAGCATGAATAACCCTTCTGTAAATTACAATTTAAAATTAAGCCATAACTGCCTCAGTTTTCAATGAAATCGTGGAGTTTTGGCCAACATTTCATTTCAGATAATTACATCACCCAACTTTAACCGTCTGTACCGCAAAAAAAATGTACTACACTATCATGGCATGTAACTTTAAAAATTGGCGCATTTATCCAGGATTCCAAAATGGTATAATACTTGCTAGAGTACTTCTTAGTTTTGGAAATAAAAAATGTTTTTTCAACTAAACCGGATTTCCAATCAATTTTATTTCAATAGATAAAATGTTTGTACCCTTGAATGATGGACTTAAAATGCCTACGCTGTGTTTTTAAGTGACTCACAATTCACAGGTACAAGTAAATACCATTTCGACAATGCAAGTAAACAGATAGATCCACCTTCTTGTCGAAAGAGTAATAACCATGGGTTTTCAAGTAATTTGTTAGTTTTAGGTAAAAGTTTGAAATAAAATTCAATCATAAGATTACTTCAATCTTGGTTTTAATCTAAAGTTTGCCTTCGCCCGTCGCCGGTCTTATTACATGGTTTTTGACGTGATAACGTCTTATAATTCGATGGAGCCGGCTGCTCGTATGAAAAAACATGACTCATGCGGCGTTACCTCGCTCTGAGGCGTTCCATTTAATACTTGAAGTGCAAGTGAGAGCGCGGAACGAGCGACAAAGAGGCACAATCGGCCTCCGCGTTTGGCAGCGTTCGACATCGGTCTCTCTCCTCCTTGAGTGAGCGATGCGTCCGCGTGGACAGCTGTATGACGTTGTCACGTTTAACTGTTGTCAGTTAACTGACTTTACAGACAGCTGATTTTTTTTAAGGAAATGTAGAGCTTGCATTACTGCTGAAGGTTAACAGTTTGAACATTTGCTGTAAATCCTTGATGTAGTTAAATTAAAATCACGATTGAAAAAATCCTATGATTGAATTTTATTTCAAACTTTCACCTAAAACTAACAAATTACTTGAACACCCATGGTTATTACTCTTTCGACAAGATGGTGGCTCTATCTGTTTACTTGCATTGTCGAAATGGTATTTACTTGTACCTGTGAATTGTGAGTCACTTAAAAACACAGCGTAGGCATTTTAAGTCCATGATTTAAAGGGTACAAACATTTTATCTATTGAAATAAAATTGATTGGAAATCCGGTTTAGTTGAAAAAACATTTTTTATTTCCAAAACTAAAGAGTACTCTAGCAAGTATTATACCATTTTGGAATCCTGGATAAATGCGCCAATTTTTAAAGTTACATGCCATGATAGTGTAGTACATTTTTTTTGCGGTACAGACGGTTAAAGTTGGGTGATGTAATTATCTGAAATGAAACGTTGGCAAAAACTCCACAATTTCATTGAAAACTGAGGCAGTTATGGCTTATTTTTGAATTGTAATTTACAGAAGGGTTATTCATGCTTACGTTGCAGAAAAAAGTTTCATGAGAAGTTAATGAAGATTTAGGTATTTAACTCACCCAGTCGACTTGCATCCGCGTTACGCGGGAGCCGACTTGATATGAACTCCGTCAAAGGGTCACCCTTTGACGGCGGGCGAGAACGCCACAGTATAACATAATGCAGTAGGCAAAGTAAGTTTAATATTATTGACTATATTCTGTTAGTATATTGAAATGAAAGTTTATTAGATTTAAATAGGTATTAACTGTTAATATATACTCTAAAAGTCTAAACTATTTGAATTAGTGAGGTGATAATGATATGATGATTATAGGAGAGTTTGTGGTACCTACCTAAAAATACAAACAACAAATGAAAACAAACATAATTGTTATGTACAATATTTATTCTCATTTATTATACTTACAGGTTGATTTAATATGATGTACAGAATGCTTATTTTGAATTAAAATTCATTATAATTTGTTGTTGTGACGTGCTTTTTCCTGTAATTGACTAAACAAGTAGTTGATGTCAATGATGCGTCTCCCTGAAGCTGGTTGAAACTCGTATTCTTGATTTTCAGACTCTACGAGAAAAGGGTCATCTTGACTAGATTTTCTGCAACAATAAGTGATTTTTGATATTTAGTAAAAAAATTTAAAATTCTTAATATGGAAAATAGCAATGGTTTTAAGCTATAAATTATATTTTATTTCCATAAACTAACAAAATTATAAAATGATGAAGAATTATTAGTAGAAAATATTTTTCCACACTGGTATCATCGCAGTAAAATGTAAAAAAAAAATGTCTACTCCTGGTTTGTCCTGGTACTCCTGGTTTGTTATCCCTTAATTTGGTAATGTGTTCTCTCAGATACAATATTTTTAAAAAATCATATGGCTCTATAAATCAAATTTATTCAAAATCGATCGATTCTATCCTTGAGGTGTGTTATTCATATCACTATAACAAAATAAATCGACTGCATTTTCGATTGTTCCCCATCCCTTTCGACGTCAAACAGCTGAGATGTCGCACCACGGGAGCATCAGATCCGTCAGTTTTATTTATTTTGCCTATATTTTATTCCTTTTTGTGCTGGATTTTTGTTAAATTCCAATGTTATTGAAACTTACTATCGATATGGATAAACATTTTACTTATGAATGCAATTACGAACCCGTAATAAGTTTTCTAACCTAGTTGTATCCACAAAGATACGTTGCCAAAAGCCCATTGAAATACTGCATAACTCAGCCGTATCCAGAGAGATACAATGCCAAATGCTTAGCAAAATGTTTCATGGTATCGATACTCAATAACTTGGCCAAGTGCGAGTCGAACCACGTATAATTTAGGATGCCTAGTTAGGCATATCTATCATACCTAGTTAGGTATGATAGATATGCCTAACTATCTGGTATCATACCTAGTTAGGTATGATACCTAATTTTATAAAATTAAATTGTGTATGATACCTAATTTTATTTATTGACTTGGTTATGGCTTTGTTTTTTTTTTAATATTGAAATCATAAAAACAGCTCCTGTTTTTCTTCAGGCACATTTCATTGAAGCTCACATGTCACGCAAGAAATACCAGCCTACCCAGTTTTGCACAAACAACATCAACTTTTTTCTTCAAAAATTGTTAGGTGGGCTATTCCGTCATACCTTATTAAATTATATTGATAAGACTATCAACAGACCGAGGTACAACTGGTCTATGTATTTTCTGGTACATCATTTCTGTGCACTAATTCTTTAGAAGTCAGTGACAAACAAATTTGGCATAGGAATTTTTTCAGAGCCTATGTTTTCTTCAAGCCTTTTTGCACACAATACCTTCAGTATCTAAGTATCCAAGCATTATTTATACTGATATCTAGAATCTGGGCAAAAATCTCCATGTGCTCCTGTTTTTCTTCAGGCACATTTCATTGAAGCTTACATGTCACGCAAGAAATACCAGCCTACCCAGTTTTGCACAAACAACATCAACTTTTTTCTTCAAAAATTGTTAGGTGGGCTATTCCGTCATACCTTATTAAATTATATTGATAAGACTATCAACAGACCGAGGTACAACTGGTCTATGTATTTTCTGGTACATCATTTCTGTGCACTAATTCTTTAGTAGTCAGTGACAAACAAATTTGGCATAGGAATTTTTTCAGAGCCTATGTTTTCTTCAAGCCTTTTTGCACACAATACCTTCAGTATCTAAGTATCCAAGCATTATTTATACTGATATCTAGAATCTGGGCAAAAATCTCCATGTCCCACTTTCAAGTCCTAAAGAAGTAGTGCACAGAAATGATGTGCCAGGTTAAGGCAGAAAATACATAGACCAGTTATGCCTAGGCCTACTGATGGTCTCATCAATATAATTTAATAAGGTACTACGGCATACCTGCCAATTTTTGAAGAAAAAGGTTGATGTTGTTTGTGCAAAACTGGGCAGGCCAATATTTCTTGCGTCAAATGTAAGATTCGTTTGTGCTTAACGAAAAACAGGAACTGTTTTTATGAATACCATATTAAAAAATGAAGATTTAAAGACTAAACCCATATTTTACCAATTGTTTTACTATTATTTTCAATTACCTAATTTGGCAATGTATCCGTACGGATACAGTGTCAAAAGACCATACTTCTACTAGTATTTGGCTATGTGCATTGTAGGATACATAGGATTTTCGCAAAGTTACAGCATTTATATATTTTTTTATATTTTTTCAGGCTTCTATAAGTGTTATTAAATAGGTATATTGAGTTTTTTTTACTGAAATCGAAAAAAAGTAATCTTGCCAAATTAAGGGTTATACTGTCATAACAGTGACATACAGTACCGGGGGAGTGTGGAGGGGAGGTGCGAGGGGAGTGTGGAGGGGAGTACAGGGGGGAGTGTGGAGGGGAGGTGCGAGGGATGCGGGGGGAGTGTGGAGGGAGTACAGGGGGGAGTGTGGAGGGAGTACAGGGGGGAGTGTGGAGGGGAGGTGCGAGGGGTGATGCGGGGGGGGTGTGGAGGGGAGTACAGGGGGGAGTGTGGAGGGGAGGTGCGGGGGGGCGTGTGGAGGGGAGTGTGGAGAGGAGTGCGGGAGGAGTTTAGTGGGGAGTGCAAAGGGGGAGTACAGGGGGATTGTGGAGGGGAGTCTGGGGGGAGTGCGGGGGGAATGTGGGGGGGTGTTGAGGAGAGTGGGGGGAGTGTGGGGGGAGTTCGGAGAGGAATGCGGGGGGTATGAAAGTGTGGCGTAGTACGACGCCATATGTCTATGTTTAGTAAGAGGGCAGACCACTGTGTCACGTGCACGCGAATATGACGTTGTTATTTAATTACTGTTTTCTTCCGCTGCAAATTAAAAATGCTACCCATAGACACTATACCACGCGGACGAAGTCGCGGGCACAGCTAATAGTTAATATTTCATATTTCTTTCCGTACTTATACTGCTTTAACTATACTGTGGCAAGGAGTTGGTACCTACATACTAAGTATATTCTCAGCTATTTATGGAACAAAGTAGGTAAGTAACGTAAGGTAGGTAATATTTAAATAGAACATTAGAGGTTCCTACATAATAAATAAACACGTACGTGCAAGTAATGTACTTACTTAACATTTCTTTGTAATGCATTCGTCCTGTTGCGTTTGTTAGCCATGGTGATGACTTAGCGAGATCAATTTTAGTTTATTTTCGTAAAATCACTGCACGTCACAAGTCGCGCGTCGGGCGGGAAGAGCACTGGCACAGGTCCGTCGTCGGTAAGCACTACCGCGCGACTGACTTAGCCCACGGCGTCGCGCCGCTCGTGTGTTTGTAGGTAAATAATTCATTATAAATAGGAAAATAACATTACAACATCCAACTCAGCGATTTGTACTAGAAAAGTGATTTATCTAAAGATTGGTGTAAAAATAAAGTCAATATTTTTTTTATTTTAGGCACAGTATTGAATTTGTTTTTTAAAAATAGGCAACTTTGGTATTTTTTTCTATCGAACGAAATTCATCTGATTGTGTAACTGTAAGCGAATTTTACGTTAATTTTTGACTGATTCATATTGATTTTTCATTTTGATGCATTTGCGGCATAAGGAGCTCTTAAGCCGATTTTGATGAAATTGAAATGGGACCAATCTGGAAGTATAACCTTCCAAATAGATGGGGTGACACTGCAGCGCGTATTCCAGTATTCCAATATTAGAACTACTATTCCATCAATTCGAATTTACGAATGCAAGCCCTAGTACTTACCTACATTATTAAATATACATTGTATGGAAGCATTCAGTATTTCATGCTCAATTTAAGTAGTAATTTTGGCAACAAGTTTATATTAATTTAAAACCGCCTAACTGCAGTGATGTATATCTGGCAACTGCTCGATGGATTTCTATTTATTGAACTTGGAGCTGTCAGCTGTCTAACTGAAACAACTCTCCTTGCGGCTGGGGTAAATGGTTCTAATAAAATATCATTTAAATTGTTCCAGGAGTCATTGAATATTAAGTAAATCAATTCAATCGTAAGTTCAAATACCTTAATTTAAAAATTAATAACCTCCCTAATTAGCCGAAGTGGCATCAGGTAGGTATCGATGCCTACCTACAATGATTCGTAGTTTATTAGATAGATGCAGTTAATATTTAGTTAGTGATTAGAGACGACGTGGCTTCTCTCGGTTTGTGAGTGACGCGTCCTCGTGTTGGTTGCAGAGCGCGGGGGCGAGGGGAGGCGGGCGCGGGCGTGGGGGGCATGTGGCGCGGCGGGCGCTGGCGGGCGGCGGGCGCGCTGCTCGCCGCGGCGCTGCTGCTGCTGTGGGCGCTGGCGGGGCGCGGCGGGGGCGCGGGGGGCGCGGGCGCGGGCGCGGGGGGGGACGCCATGGCGCGGCGCGCGGCCGGCGCGGACGTGGCGGGGCGCGAGCTGCCGCTCATCTTCATCGGCGGCGTGCCGCGCTCCGGCACCACGCTGATGCGCGCCATGCTGGACGCGCACCCCGACGTGCGCTGCGGCCAGGAGACGCGCGTGGTGCCGCGCATCCTGCAGATGCGGCAGCACTGGGCGCGCAGCCAGAAGGAGAGCGTGCGCCTCGACCAGGCCGGCGTCTCCAAGGCGGTGCTCGACAACGCGATCGCAGCCTTCTGCCTCGAGGTGAGTCGCTGCAGGGAGCGGTGGAGCGGTGGAGCGGTGGAGCGAGTGGGGTGCTGATGACATCATGTCTGTGCACGCAGGTGATAGTGCGGCACGGCGAGGCGGCGCCGCGGCTCTGCAACAAGGACCCGCTGGTGCTGAAGATGGGCACGTACGTGCTGGAGCTGTTCCCGAACGCGCGGTTCGTGTTCATGGTGCGCGACGGGCGCGCCACCGTGCACAGCATCATCAGCCGCAAGGTGACCATCACCGGGTTCGACCTGTCGAGCTACCGCCAGTGCCTGGGCAAGTGGAACCGCGCCGTGGAGGTGATGTACCAGCAGTGCCGCGCGCTGGGCCCGCGCCGCTGCCTGCTGGTGCGCTACGAGGCGCTGGTGCTGCGGCCCGAGCGCACCATGCGCGCCGCGCTCGCCTTCCTCGGCCTGCCGTGGAGCGACGCCGTGCTGCACCACGAGCGGTACATCAACCAGCCGCACGGAGTCATGCTTTCCAAGTGAGTGCGCTCCTCCCTCCTCCCTCCTCCCTCCGCCTCGTGTGTGCTATAGTGGGTGGATGTATGTATGTATGTTGTTACAGCGTGGAGAGGTCGTCGGACCAGGTGGTGCGCGCCGTGAACCGGGACGCGCTGGACAAGTGGGTGGGCGCGCTGCCGGGCGACGTGCGCGCCGACATGGCGGAGCTGGCGCCCATGCTGTCGGTGCTGGGCTACGACCCGTGGGCCAACCCGCCGCGCTACGGGGCCGACCCACCGCCCGCGCCGTCACAACCCCCCACGCACACGCACGCGCAGCCACACTAGCCAAATAACAATACCCTTCATTATCTGTTACCTTGACTTTTATTATGAACCTCATGCGACCTACCCCATCTACCGTGATACCACCCTTTTATCATTTTATATCCCACTAGCTGAAGTAACATAAATATAGCCCACCTGATGTTAAGTGGCGCCTGTAACGAAACATTGCCCTTGCATTGTATACCTAATTTAAATAAATAAATATTATAGACAATCCACACAACATTATCTAACTGCCCAAACTAAGCAGAGCTTGTACTATGGGAACCATATAGGTGCCTACCTGATATAATACTTATACATTTTTTTTTGTAAATACATCCCTCCTTAAAATACAATATAACACCCAGACAGAGAACAAACATCTGTGTTCACCACACAAATATTTGTTCTCGGCGGGGATCGAACCCACAACCTACAGCTCAGAAGGCAGAGATGCTACCCACTAAGCTGAGCGGATAGTTATAGTTACCACTCGTCCTAGATCATCTGGTCCTGCATGAAGATGTTTTACTCGTCCGAGCAACCATTCGGTCGCGGGTAGGTATACCTACATCTTCCTCCTCAACAAGCACCATATCACCAACAGCAGGAGATGGTACCATCACTTGCCATCTATACCTCTGCTGTAGTCTATTAAGATCTCTCCTCGGACTCTGTCAGTTGCCATCGGGTAAGTAGGTTGATATTATGGTGCTGATAAGTTAAATCAGGTACGCCAATTAGAGGCTCGCCTACTAAGAAATGACCAGGCTCTGTTGTGTTATCCATTTGACAAAGAGGGCGAAAGTTGAGGCATGCTTCTATTTGTGCTAGCAAAGCAAAGTAGCCGTCTCTTCGTAAGTTAGCTTGATATCTTTACCTACTCACCCTCGCTAAATGCTTTTTTGCTGACTGAACTCCTGCTTCCCATAAACCTCCATATGACGGCATCCTCGGTGGAATAAAGTGAGCCGTTGTTCCGTCGCTAGCCAATAGTTCAGCAACTTCTTTTGTTAGTTTGTGATTGCTTTTCTGGAATATCTCGCGTAATTCCTTTGCAGCGCCGATGAAGTTCGTCCCATTGTCGCTCCATAAGTGCGAACATTGCCATCGTCCTGCAACAAATCTTCGAAAAGCGGCTTTAAGCGCTTGTGAAGTCAGATCTGTAACAGCTTCTAGCTAGATGTATAGCACGGGTTGCCATGCACACAAACAAGCAAATGTACCCTTTGGTAGCATGATGCCCGCGGCCCTTTGAAGTCCTCATCAGTAGGTATAGGACCAGCATAGTCAACTCCACTATTTAAAAATGCTCGATGTGGATTCACCCTCATCGCTGGTTGGTAGCTGTCCCATCATCTGGTTCTTAGTTTTGGCTTTTCAGCAAGTCATTGTCTTCAGAAATCATTCTTATAACATGAAGTGTAATAACTTTGCGTGGTTGCAAACTGTAGGTAGGTACTTTCTTCTCATTGAGCCGAAAGAATCCATCCTTAACTTAAACTTAGTGGAGTTCGCGGCCGCGCCCGAGTAGCTAGGTAGGTGTCCTGGTGCTTCTACGAGCACCGAGACTAGGTAACCTCGAGAACGCAACCTAACCACAATCACGTCACTAGCCCGGCCCCGGCCCCGGCCCCGGCCCCGGCCCCGGCCCCGGCCCCGGCCCCGGCCCCGGCCCCGGCCCCGGCCCTGCGGCGCGCGGCGGCCCCGGAGCATGCGCGCTCGTCCTGCAGCGGAACCTCAATCAACAGGGCGAGGAGCGGTACCTACTCCTCGCGTCGGCGGGGAATCCCAGGAGGCCTGGGGGCCCGTATCCGGAAGATGACTCGGGGGGTTCAAAACAGCCTCTCCTGATCAACAGAAAGAAAGTAATAGTTTAGTACCTACGCCCCGGCGGTACCTGACTAACGAGTCCCGTCTGCCAAAACTATGGTAGTAACTGGCAGACTCACATACTTGAGGCTGGTTTAGGCGTAGGTATACCTACTCTTTACGATTAGAAGCGTAATAAGTAATTGTCCTAGCATGGACCATCAAATCAACAGAAATTAGGTGTAATATCAAAGAACAGAGTAATCAAAAACTCCCGCGTGAATCGTGATTTCGCCCAGTGTTGCCACGTGCCAAACCAAAATATCTGGGTTTCAAAGTCTAAAAATCTGTATTTGGTCGAAAAAACACACAGAACATATAACGAAACAAAAACAACACAGAATAGAACAGAAAATAAACAAAAAAAACTGGCCAAGTGCGAGTCAGACTCGCGCACGAAGGGTCCCGTTCTAAAAACATTTGTTATCGTTTGTATTTGCTGTTAAGAGATGTTCTCGCTCTCGTATTTCCGTTTCCGGAGCAACAGCGGTAGTGACCTAGCACCGCACGTCAGCGACCAACGGGAGTCAACCGACCTACCAATCATCGGCACTCACGACTTGACGTCTCGGGACTCTCGGGTGAGCGACGGAACGGAGGACGGAGCTCACTAGTAATGGGTAACTCGTCTATTTTAATCGAGGATGAGGGAGGCCCTCGTTTCTCCTCGTGAGGCGCCTCACGAGTACCCCTCAATTGAGGAGAGGAGAATTGAAATAGCGTTCGAGGTTTGGTAGGTTGACATAAAGCATGCGCGCCGCTCATCGTTTATTGTTTAATAAGTACTACTACCTACCTATAAAAATTAATGTTACCTGTTCTTTATCCACGATATTTATTTATTTTATTTACTTACTTACTCATTATTTACAGTACTAAATAACTTAAAATTACGTTTGAATTTACTACATGCCAATTTAACACGTGTAAAACCTTTATTTATTCACACTTCAATCTTTCAAACACACTCATCACATCAATGAAGATAACACCTCATTTTTTCCTTTCGATAAAATTCCTCATTCCTCAAAGCCTCACCTCACTTCACAGACCTCCCTCAGTATCAGTCCTCACTCGCTCGCCTCACTCATTCAATCCATGACGCACAAAATGGTCACTCACTCTTTACATGTGAGCGAGTGAGCCCAGCCGGCCGCCACCACCAGCCATCCATCCCGCTCGCTCTCATTACACGCGGCGCGCGGCCTGCGTCAGTTCAGTGAGTGAGGAATTCAATGAGGTGGTTCAAAGTTGAAAAACGAGGACCTCACTCATTTTGCATTTTGAGGAGCTCAAATGAGGTACCTCATGAGTGAGGGACACATCACTAGAGCTCACTCGGTTACCAACCGTCGACGGGAAAACAAGGCTCAAGGACTGAGCATTGTATAATAATAGTACATTGTTACCTGAGTGTTGAAAGTCACGTTTTTTGAGTCCCGAGACGGGTTTGGCGCCAGAGCGTAAGCGAGGGTGCCAATGGAGCTTGAGGGACTTAAAAGACTTTCACCCGAGATAAACACTGTGCTTTTCATTACGAATACAAGGAAAGTAAAAATAAAAACATGAAAGAAAAATTAGTGAAAATGAAGATTGAATTGCCGCCTTCCCGGTTTTTTTTTTTCTTTTTCTCTGGCGGGCCTTCGGCTTCGGCTCGCCAGCATTATTCAGCCATTATTTTCATTCTCATAATTTAAAAAATGGTAAATTGTTTGCTCAAATCTATGTTATTTTAAATAAATAGTTGAAGCTATATATTAATCAAGTAATTTAGAAGATATACTATTTATTTAATACTATCTTTATGTTATTTAAATTTAAATTTTACATTGCGCTCTAATTAGATTTTTTAAACTTCTTACCGTTGTAATGGGTTTCCAACCTACTTGCTGAATAAAAAAATCGAATTTGGTTCAACGACCTCCTTGCAGTCAGAAAGACTTTAGTAAGTTGGAACATGGTTGAATAAAATAGAACTTGTTTTTTTTTATAATTTGACAGCTGTCAGTAGAAAGCGATTCTCCCTAGGGCTGAAAGTTTTACTTTCAATTAGGCCCCTCAAGCAACTTCAGACCTACTTTCAGAGTATGAGTAATGAAAAATATTAAACATATATAGTAGAAATAAGAATTAAATATTAGAAATAAGAATAAGTATTTAGCCTTCAATAAGTAGGTATGTCTTTCCTTGATGCAATTATTTAATCTAGACTTGATGATTATCTGTTCTTAAAATAAATAATTACCTATTAAATTAAATGATACCCATATCGACTTTTTAAGAAAAAAATGAAGCCGCCATCTTGGATTCAAAAATTAATGTCAAATTCACAATCAGAGCCCCCAAAAACGTATTAAACGATACCAATATACATTTTTTAAGAAAAAAAATGAAGCTACCATCTTAGATTAAAAAAATTATGTTGAATTCACAATCAGAGCCCCGTAAAACCTATTAAACGATACCCATATCCATTTTTTGAGAAAAAAATGAAGCTGCCATCTTGGATTCAATAAATAATGTCCAATTCACAATCAGAGGCCCCGAAAACCTATTAAACGATACCCATATCCATTTTTTGAGAAAAAAATGAAGCCACCATCTTGGATTATAAAAATAATGTCCAATTCACAATCAGAGCCCCTGAAAACCTTTTAAACGATACCCATATCCATTTTTTGAGAAAAAAATGAAGCCGCCATCTTGGATTATAAAAATAATGTCCAAATTCACAATCAGAGCCCCCGAAAACATATTAAACGATACCCATAACCATTTTTTGAGAAAAAAATGAAGCCGCCATCTTGGATTCAAAAAAGAATGACGAATTCACTGTTCAGTCAATGAACATGCATGTTCATACTAGAGTATGAACATTATAAGTCTAGTACCTACCTATACCAAACTATAATAATTTACTACTCTAAACCACGGTCCATCGGCACATTCGGCACATCCCAAAACTGCAGCGTCAGATTGACACAGTTACAGAGTTCGTCTCAAATGAGAGCAGCTGTGTCGGCGTTTACACCGACGACACACTAGGTTAAAATTATCTTAGTGTTAATTAGATAAAATTAGTATATAAGGTCATTAGTTTGTAGAATAAATCAATTACCAACCAGTCACCGAGTTTCACTCATCTCCGCAACCATACCTAGAAGTCACCTAGCTTCCGCTGGAAGCCCTGCCCAGGAACACCTAGCTTCCACTGGAAGCCGCCCAGACGACCCCAGCAACCACGGAACAAGCCGCCCAGACGACCCAGCACCACGGAACAAGCCGCCCAGACGACCCCAGCAACCACGGAACAAGCCGCCCAGACGACCCAGCACCTTCTGAACGAGCCACCCAGACGACCCAGCGCACCCATTGGACGAGCCACCCAGACGCCCCCAGCACCCGCTGGACGAGCCACCCAGACGCCCCCAGCATCCACTGGACGAGCCAACCAGTCATCCCTGCCGTAGCAGGACGAGCCGCCCAGGCACCCCCAGGAAGAGCCGCCTATCCACACGGATCTTGGTGGACCGCTCTTCTTCCACCCTCCGTTCTAGCCTCCTCTCACTGTGGCCAAGACACCCTTAGCCGTCAGTAGATCGGTCTTGTGAGTCTGCTTGACCGGCGGTGAGAAAACCCTTTCCTGTGTACATTGCACGCCGTACACATACCTGTCTTCCTTCCCAACTTCCGTCTGTTACCTTAGGTCTCATGGTAACAGGCATCCCGCACTTATCTATATATACATTATCTATTTATATGGTAGGCTAGGACACACACATCAGGATTAGGATAGGATTAGGGATAGGTTAATAGGCTTATGTTAGGATATTAGCACGTAGGTTAGGTTTAAGTACGTTCAGGCAACGGCACTGTGTATTACGCAGGGCCCTGCCTGTTCATTCACAATCAGAGCCCCCGAAAACCTATTAAACGATACCCATATCCATTTTTTGAGGAAATTATGAAGTCGCCATTTAGGATTAAAAAAATAATGTCGAATTCAAAATCAGAGCCCCCGAAAACTTAATAAACGATACCCATATCCATTTTTTGAGAAAAACAATGAAGCCGCCATCTTGGATTACAAAAATAATGTTCAATTCACAATCAGAGCCCCCGAAAACCTATTAAACGATACCCATATCCATTTTTTGAGTAAAAAAAAGAAGCCGCCATCTTGGATTACAAAAATAATGTCCAATTCACAATCAGAGCCCCCGAAAACCTATTAAACGATACCCATATCCATTTTTTGAGAAAAAAATAAAGCCACCATCTTGGATTATAAAAATAATGTCCAATTCACAATCAGAGCCCCTGAAAACCTATTAAACGATACTCAT
Source organism: Thera obeliscata (assembly GCA_947578465.1). Classification (NCBI taxonomy): domain Eukaryota; kingdom Metazoa; phylum Arthropoda; class Insecta; order Lepidoptera; family Geometridae; genus Thera; species Thera obeliscata. The sequence goes on along the minus strand of OX387921.1, from coordinate 28,897 downwards.
ATCCATTTTTTTAGAAAAAAAATGAAGCCGCCATCTTGGATTATAAAAATAATGTCCAATTCACAATCAGAGCCCCTGAAAACCTATTAAACGATACCCATATCCATTTTTTGAGAAAAAAATTAAGCCGCCATCTTGGATTATAAAAATAATGTCCAAATTCACAATCAGAGCCCCCAAAAACCTATTCAACGATACCCATATCCATTTTTTTAGAAAAAAATGAAGCCGCCATCTTGGATTCAAAAAAGAATGACGAATTCACAATCAGAGCCCCCGCAAAACCTATTAAACGATACCCATATCCATTTTTTGAGGAAATAATGAAGTCGCCATTTAGGATTAAAAAAATAATGTCGAATTCACAATCAGAGCCCCCGAAAACCTATTAAACGATACCCATATCCATTTTTTGAGAAAAAAATGAAGCCACCATCTTGGATTATAAAAATAATGTCCAATTCACAATCAGAGCCCCTGAAAACCTATTAAACGATACTCATATCCATTTTTTTAGAAAAAAAATGAAGCCGCCATCTTGGATTATAGAAATAATGTCCAATTCACAATCAGAGCCCCTGAAAACCTATTAAACGATACCCATATCCATTTTTTGAAAAAAAAATGAAGCCGCCATCTTGGATTATAAAAAAAATGTCCAAATTCACAATCAGAGCCCCCGAAAACCTATTAAACGATACCCATATCCATTTTTTGAGAAGAAAATGAAGCCGCCATCTTGGATTATAAAAATAATGTCCAAATTCACAATCAGAGCCCCCGAAAACCTATTAAACGATACCCATATCCATTTTTTGAGAAAAAAATTAAGCTGCCATCTTGGATTATAAAAATAATGTCCAAATTCACAATCAGAGCCCCCGAAAACCTATTAAACGATACCCATATCCATTTTTTGAGAAAAAAATGAAGCCGCCATCTTGGATTATAAAAATAATGTCCAAATTCACAATCAGAGCCCCCGAAAACCTATTAAACGATACCCATATCCATTTTTGAGAAAAAAATGCAGCCACCATCTTGGATTCTAAAAATAATGTCCAATTCACAATCAGAGCCCCTGAAAACCTATTAAACGATACCCATATTCATTTTTTGAAAAAAAAATGAAGCCGCCATCTTGGATTATAAAAAAAATGTCCAAATTCACAATCAGAGCCCCCGAAAACCTATTAGACGATACCCATATCCATTTTTTGAGAAAAAAATGAAGCCGCCATCTTGGATTATAAAAATAATGTCCAACTTCACAATCAGAGCCCCCGAAAACCTATTAAACGATACCCATATCCATTTTTTGAGAAAAAAATTAAGCCGCCATCTTGGATTATAAAAATAATGTCCAAATTCACAATCAGAGCCCCCGAAAACCTATTAAACGATACCCATATCCATTTTTTGAGAAAAAAATGAAGCCGCCATCTTGGATTATAAAAATAATGTCCAAATTCACAATCAGAGCCCCCGAAAACCTATTAAACGATACCCATATCCATTTTTGAGAAAAAAATGCAGCCACCATCTTGGATTCTAAAAATAATGTCCAATTCACAATCAGAGCCCCTGAAAACCTATTAAACGATACTCATATCAATTTTTTAAAAAAAAATTAAGCCGCCATCTTGGATTACAAAAATAATGTCCAATTCACAATCAGAGGCCCCGAAAACCTATTAAACGATACCCATATCCATTTTTTGAGAAAAAATGAAGCCACCATTGTAAGGGATGGGCAGTGAGAAGACGATAGTTCCACAAAAGGGTGGACGAAGGGTTGGAGAGGCAGTACTACACGACCGCGCGACGAACACTTGGCAAGATCACTGATTACTCACGCACTGCACACAGCAAGGCTCGCGTCCCCCCCATCCCCTTTCTTGCGTCTCCCGCACCCTGTCCGACCCTGCATTTATTTTAAAAGATGTCTTACACATAGGTTTTAGTCTAGGTACACAGTATACAGATATACTCGTATGTTACGTGCACGCGTCGCCTACATTCCCCTACCTAGTGCTGTTGCAGCACTCAGAAGCTATGGAGATCGGCGCGATGCGTGTCGCGTTCCTTCGCAGAAGACCTGACTTTGTCTTCACATCGACCACTCGAACTCGGCCATCTTTGCCAGCTAGAACTGCTTGTACCAAGCCTTTGGGCCATACGTTCCTCGGTGAGGTAGGATCCACTATCACCACTAGATCTCCCACTTGCAACGGTCTTTGCTCATCATGCCATTTTCTCCTTGGGCGCATATCAGGTAGCACTTCGCGTACCCAGCGCTTCCAAAACATGTCTGCCAGCTGTTGGGATAGTCGCCATTGTTTACGGAGGTAGGTGTCAGTCTCATCGAAAACACCTAAAGTGGGCAAGTTAGCGGACGTTCCCAGAAGAAAATGGTTAGGTGTAAGAGCTTCCTCGCTACTCGGTTCCACCGCGACGTGGGTGAGGGGGCGACTGTTTATCATATTTTCCACCTCGGCCAACAAAGTTTGCAGCGTCTCGTCACGTGGTGCACGTTCTTTTAATATGACTTTAAGTGCATCTTTTATTGATCTAATGAGCCTTTCCCAAGCCCCTCCCCAGTGAGGACTAGCAGGCGGAATAAAAATCCAGGTCGTCGCCATGTTGAAGCTTGTAGCTCCTTCCTGGAGCTTCTTCGCGTCCAGCTCAAGCACACACTTTCTTAGCTCTGCGTCAGCTCCTCTTAAATTTGTGCCGTTATCGGAGTATAGGTATCGTGGCCATCCTCTTCTGGCGGCCATTCGACGCACCGCCATTATGAGGGCGTCTGTTGTCAGCTGGTTCACTAGTTCTACGTGAACAGCTCTCACGGTCAAACACGTAAAAATTACTCCATATCTCTTCTCTCGACGGCGGCCGACGGTTACTTCTAAGGGTCCAAACAGGTCAACTCCGGTAAAAGTGAACGGGCGATGATGATGAGAAAGCCGCGCTTCAGGTAAGTCACCCATTCTGGGTGGATGGGGCTGAGCCCTCCTTATTCTACATAGCATGCATTTTGAGCTTATATACTTAACAGTAGGTCGTAGTCGTATAATCCAGTATTTCTGTTTCAGTTCGTTGACGACCATTTCCTGATTACCATGGCATGCTTTCACGTGGTAGTGCTTCACGATGAGGTGAGTGACATGGCAGCGGCCGTGCAGTATCACTGGACGTTTTACATGTGTAGATATTCCAGGTGCAGCATCAATGCGGCCCGCGAGTCGCAGGAGGCCATCATCATCAACGATTGGAGTCAAGGTAAGTAATTTACTTTTTTTATCTAACCTTTTTTTTTGTTCCAGGTCGTACAGGTCATCTGGGAAGGCTTTCATCTGGGAGTACTTCAACAACAGGATCTCAGCACGTTCCATCATCGCGCCATCTGCACCGACACTGGAAACTTTCCTGCATTTATCTATAAAAGATAAAACCACACACATGGATCTCACCAGTCGAAGCCAAGAAGAAAATCTTTCAGGTTCAGGAACAGCAGGTAAACATACAGGTGCGACGTGAATATTATTTATGCATTCCAGGTCCACATCGCGAACACAAGGTAGCTGTATCTTCGATTCTCCAGGCCACGACTCTTCTTCTTCGTATAAAAATGACGGCCCATACAACCATTCATTTTCCAATGTTTTTATTTCACAGGTTTCTCGTGTAGCAATATCAGCGATATTCAACTTCGTAGGTATGTATCTCCATTCATCAATTTTCGTAAGTTCGTCTAATTCGCCTAGGCGGTGAGCGATGTAGGCTTTATAGTTCCGCGCATCATTGCGTATCCAATGTAAAACCGTCGACGAATCACACCAAAATATTTTTCTTTGTGGCTTTATTCTGTGCTCGTTAATTATGTTACCGGCTAATCGTCCAGCCATCACAGCGGCTTGTAACTCTAAGCGTGGCATTGATACGTATTTTACAGGTGCAACACGGCACTTACTGGACACAAAAGCGACTTGAATATTTTGTTTACTATCGATCCAACGCCAGTATGCGGCAGCGCACATCGCTTGTGTTGATGCGTCACAAAATATATGTAGCTGTAGGCTTCTATAGCGGCCGGCGTGCGATACCAGCGGGCTTGCGGGCGGAGGCAGCGCGCTATTAAGTGCATCTGCACTGAGGTCGTGCGTCTCGCTCTCGCACGCAGGTACAGCGTTCTGTGTACTTTTAATTCTTGTTGCCGACTCGTAGTGCCTAGGTAGGCGTATTTTATCAATGTCTTTCATTATGGTTAGCCATTCAGTCCATTTTATAAATATTAGATCTGTTATTTCGTGGTCCCAACTGATACCAGATCTCCAGGTTTCTTGTAACATTATTTTGCCTTTTATCGTGATAGGTGAAAGAAATCCATAGACGTCGAATATTGACATTAGTACCCGAAGCATTTCTCGTTTAGTAGGTTTTTTTTGTCCGAGCAATATTGACTTAGGGATTTTTTTGAATGACACGTCGAATCCCAAGTTATCATCAGTCGGATACCAAATGAGACCCAGGGTACGTTCTCCGTCGTACAATTGTCCATTTTTGAAAATTACAGATGTCGATCTCAGGTTTTCCTTGGGTACATTTTGAAGTACTGAGGGAATATTAGATGTCCAATTTCTGATTTCGAATCCACCTTGTTTGTGAATAAAGGTGACGTCATTCACAAGTTGATTTGCTATTTTTTCATCAGGTAACGAGTCTATGTAGTCGTCAGCGTAATGTTGATTGTGTACAGCTTGCACAGCGGCCGGCATTGTTGACTGGAACATATTGGCATTTTTGTTTTTTATAAACTGTGCTATAAATGGGGAACAGTTCGCGCCAAAAATAAGACTTTTCATAACCAAAGTTTGTACTGGTTTTTCAGGTGATTCTCGCCATAGAAAACGTAAAGCATCTCGATCAGTATCTATTATTTTTATTCTTAAAAACATATCTTTTATGTCACCAGCCACCGCCACTCTGTTTTCTCTAAATCTTAGCATTATCCCATACAGTGAGGTAAGTAGGTCAGGACCTTGCAATAGGTAGTCATTTAAACACATGCCTTTGTTCCTTGCCGCGGCATCAAATACCAGTCTCAACTTTTGTTTATTAGGGTTGTCGACTCCAAAATGTGGCAAGTACCATATTCTATTTGGACTTTTAGTTTCAGTAAATTTTGTGGCAAAGTCATTTTTTAACAGGTGATCAACTCTTTCTTTATAGCGCTCTGCGAAGCTTGGATTTGCTTTCATTTTTTTCTCCACATTTTTCAGCCTTGTCAGTGCATTTTCATATGAGGTAGGCATTTCACCGAGCGTATCTTTCCATGGGAGTCCCACGTACCATCTTCCGTCTTTCAAAGTGGCTGTTTGTTGAAGATGTTTCACAGCTTTTACATCTAGTGCGTTCTGACGTGGCTTACTTGTTACTCCCACAGATTCCATTGCAAATGATTGGCGCATCTCATCCTGCATTTCTCTTAGCATACGCTCACATTCATTGTTTTCTCCAGTTGACAGGAACAAAGCAGACTGCTGACTCACATCATGATCGCCCACTGCCTTAGTGCGCATGCACCCGTGCATGCACCAACCTAGCGGAGTGCGGGTGAAATAAGGCTGCATAGGTTTACCCTTCACTACCTCTAACGGTATAATTAGGTCATAATTGTCCTGCCCTATTAAAAGCTCCGGTTTGTACCGTCCATCGCAAATTACACTTTTCATTTCCGGTTTCATGTCCACAGCAGTAACATTTTGTAATGGTAGGTTCATGTTTGCCACAGCACGCGCCCGAATCGCAAACTTAGTCCCTTCGCGGCTAGAGAGCTCAAAGTCCAGCACCTCACTGTGGCACACCACCTCACTATCGTCCCAGGCTCCACACACACGCAAGGCTTGTTTTTTACCTTTTAATCCTACTTTGGACGCAAGCGCAGCACTTATCAACGTCACCGTCGAACCGTCATCTAGCAATGCGACACTACGAAAAGTACCGTTAGGTCCGTGTAGGTAAATAGGCACAGTTTTTAATAAAACTTTACAGCTGTTCACTTGAAGATGATTTATGGTTTCCACTTGCGGCTCGGTCTCAGTCTCAGTCTCTGTAACATCCGTTATATTCACACTATTAGTCGGCACTTTGTTTTTATTCACAATGTAATGCAACAAACGATGATGCGATAGTCCACAGTTGTCTACGTCACAAACCGGTGCAGTACAGCTATCTTGTTTATGCTGTGACGTCAGACACTTGTAACATATACCGTGCCGTTTCACAAATGACCACCGGTCCCTGCGCAGCGATTTTTTAAATCTTTTACAGTCTTGTAATAAATGCGCCGACACATGACAGTACCTACACTTGTCATCACTTTTTTGTTCATTGTTCACCACTAAAGCACGATGTTTATAGTTCTCATTATAACTTTGTTTACTAACACTGGGCATGCTTAAAAAATTTACGGAAGTTTTTGTTATTTTCACAGCTTCTTCACTTAGAAAGTCAGATAATATCAGTAGTTTTGGTTTTTCGATGTCACTGAGAAGAGGATAACAGTAATCCGTCCATTTGGAAACCAGTACTATTGGTAGCTTTGACAGGATAACTGAAACTATGTTCATTCCTTTCAGGTAATCTTCACGTCCGATGGCAGTCACAGCTGCGACGCAGTTCCTGACTTTCACTGAGAAAGGAATAATATCCTTCTGATATTCTTGTGCCATGGGGCGTAATTTACTTATGTCCTGTAGGATCCTGGATATGATGACATCAGGATTTCCAAACTGGAGTTCCAGGGTGTTCATTACATCGACTGCGGAAGTAGCACCGATGAGCAAGGCTGTCACCGCTTCTTTGGCTGGTCCTTGAAGGCTTTTTCTCAGTCGCCACAAGTTTTCTTTGTCACTGAAGTTGCAGACCTCAGAGGATTCTTCAAATGCTTGTTTATATTGAAGCCATTCAAGCGGATCACCAGAGTATTTGGGTAAGTCTCGCGGTGTACACAACCGATTCATCATTTTATCGTTAGACTTGTTGGTACCAGCAGCTGAGGTTGCAGCTAGATCCCTCAGGGCACTCGCCAGGGCTTGTACGGTGCTATCAGTACCGGCAGGAGCAAGTGGTGGAGGCCGAGCTTCGAGTGCGCGTTCCGTGGCGGGTTGTTGCAGGCCGGCGGGGACCATATGGTGCAGGTTCGATTCCTGCGGTGCCGGGCGCAATACATCATCACGGGTACCACGGTGAGTGACGCTCTGGGCTTTCAACTCTTGCCGACTGCTTTCTAGCCACTTTTCCACTACACGGTCCTTGCTTCTATTAGAAGATTGTTCTGATGCTAGACTGGAGCCGCTAGCCTCGTCTTCTAGTTCTGCGAGGTCCGCATCAAGTTTTTTATCGATCAATTCCATTCTTATTTGGGCCTTTGCTTGAGCGGCTTCTAGTTGTAGCCTTTTCTTTTGCGCCGTAATAGATGAAGTTGATGACGACTTTTTGCGGGTAGACTTCTGGACACTTAGAGCTGTAGAAGGTCCGGGTTGTGTTTGTTCCATCTTGTTCCCGGGTTCAATAGGTTTTACAGCCTCTTTTATAGTGTCTGGTTGTTCGGTTTTATAAATTTCTACAACTTCTTCAACTTGTTGAGCATCTTTTTGTTTCGCTTGGTTTTGGTTCTCCTCCTTTCTTTTGGCACTTCTCGTGCTCACCATGCTTCTCGGAGGTGTTTTAAACATCCAGAGATCCGACTCGAAGACCAACAAATGTAAGGGATGGGCAGTGAGAAGACGATAGTTCCACAAAAGGGTGGACGAAGGGTTGGAGAGGCAGTACTACACGACCGCGCGACGAACACTTGGCAAGATCACTGATTACTCACGCACTGCACACAGCAAGGCTCGCGTCCCCCCCATCCCCTTTCTTGCGTCTCCCGCACCCTGTCCGACCCTGCATTTATTTTAAAAGATGTCTTACACATAGGTTTTAGTCTAGGTACACAGTATACAGATATACTCGTATGTTACGTGCACGCGTCGCCTACAACCATCTTGGATTATAAAAAGAATGTCCAATTCACAATCAGAGCCCCTGAAAACCTATTAAACGATACCCATATCCATTTTTTGAGAAAAAAATGAAGCCGCCATCTTGGATTATAAAAATAATGTCCAAATTCACAATCAGAGCCCCCGAAAACCTATTAAACGATACCCATATCCATTTTTTGAGAAAAAAATGAAGCCGCCATCTTGGATTATAAAAATAATGTCCAAATTCACAATCAGAGCCCCCGAAATCCTATTAAACGATACCCATATCCATTTTTGAGAAAAAAATGCAGCCACCATCTTGGATTCTAAAAATAATGTCCAATTCACAATCAGAGCCCCTGAAAACCTATTAAACGATACCCATATTCATTTTTTGAAAAAAAAATGAAGCCGCCATCTTGGATTATAAAAAAAATGTCCAAATTCACAATCAGAGCCCCTGAAAACCTATTAAACGATACCCATATCCATTTTTTGAGAAAAAAATGAAGCCGCCATCTTGGATTATAAAAATAATGTCCAAATTCACAATCAGAGCCCCCGAAAACCTATTAAACGATACCCATATCCATTTTTGAGAAAAAAATGCAGCCACCATCTTGGATTCTAAAAATAATGTCCAATTCACAATCAGAGCCCCTGAAAACCTATTAAACGATACTCATATCAATTTTTTAAGAAAAAAATTAAGCCGCCATCTTGGATTACAAAAATAATGTCCAATTCACAATCAGAGGCCCCGAAAACCTATTAAACGATACCCATATCCATTTTTTGAGAAAAAATGAAGCCACCATCTTGGATTATAAAAAGAATGTCCAATTCACAATCAGAGCCCCTGAAAACCTATTAAACGATACCCATATCCATTTTTTGAGAAAAAAATGAAGCCGCCATCTTGGATTATAAAAATAATGTCCAAATTCACAATCAGAGCCCCTGAAAACCTATTAAACGATACCCATATCTATATTTTGAGAAAAAAATGAAGCCGCCATCTTGGATTATAAAAATAATGTCCAATTCACAATCAGAGCCCCTGAAAACCTATTAAACGATACCCATATCCATTTTTTGAGAAAAAAATGAAGCCGCCATCTTGGATTATAAAAATAATGTCCAAATTCACAATCAGAGCCCCCGAAAACCTATTAAACGATACCCATATCCATTTTTTGAGAAAAAAATGAAGCCGCCATCTTGGATTATAAAAATAATGTCCAAATTCACAATCAGAGCCCCCGAAAACCTATTAAACGATACCCATATCCATTTTTGAGAAAAAAATGCAGCCACCATCTTGGATTCTAAAAATAATGTCCAATTCACAATCAGAGCCCCTGAAAACCTATTAAACGATACTCATATCAATTTTTAAAAAAAAAATTAAGCCGCCATCTTGGATTACAAAAATAATGTCCAATTCACAATCAGAGGCCCCGAAAACCTATTAAACGATACCCATATCCATTTTTTGAGAAAAAAATGAAGCCACCATCTTGGATTATAAAAAGAATGTCCAATTCACAATCAGAGCCCCTGAAAACCTATTAAACGATACCCATATCCATTTTTTGAGAAAAAAATGAAGCCGCCATCTTGGATTCAAAAAAGAATGACGAATTCACAATCAGAGCCCCCGAAAACCTATTAATCGATACCCATATCCATTTTTTGAGGAAATAATGAAGTCGCCATTTAGGATTAAAAAAATAATGTCGAATTCACAATCAGAGCCCCCGAAAACCTATTAAACGATACCCATATCCATTTTTTGAGAAAAAAAATGAAGCCGCCATCTTGGATTACAAAAATAATGTCCAATTCACAATCAGAGCCCCCGAAAACCTATTAAACGATACCCATATCCATTTTTTGAGAAAAAAATGAAGCCACCATCTTGGATTATAAAAATAATGTCCAAATTCACAATCAGAGCCCCCGAAAACCTATTAAACGATACTCATATCCATTTTTTTAGAAAAAAAATGAAGCCGCCATCTTGGATTATAGAAATAATGTCCAATTCACAATCAGATTCCCTGAAAACCTATTAAACGATACCCATATCCATTTTTTGAAAAAAAAATGAAGCCGCCATCTTGGATTATAAAAAAAATGTCCAAATTCACAATCAGAGCCCCCGAAAACCTATTAAACGATACCCATATCCATTTTTTGAGAAAAAAATGAAGCCGCCATCTTGGATTATAAAAATAATGTCCAAATTCACAATCAGAGCCCCCGAAAACCTATTAAACGATACCCATATCCATTTTTTGAGAAAAAAATGAAGCCGCCATCTTGGATTATAAAAATAATGTCCAAATTCACAATCAGAGCCCCCGAAAACCTATTAAACGATACCCATATCCATTTTTTGAGAAAAAAATGAAGCCGCCATCTTGGATTATAAATATAATGTCCAAATTCACAATCAGAGCCCCCGAAAACCTATTAAACGATACCCATATCCATTTTTGAGAAAAAAATGCAGCCACCATCTTGGATTCTAAAAATAATGTCCAATTCACAATCAGAGCCCCTGAAAACCTATTAAACGATACTCATATCAATTTTTTAAGAAAAAAATTAAGCCGCCATCTTGGATTACAAAAATAATGTCCAATTCACAATCAGAGGCCCCGAAAACCTATTAAACGATACCCATATCCATTTTTTGAGAAAAAATGAAGCCACCATCTTGGATTATAAAAAGAATGTCCAATTCACAATCAGAGCCCCTGAAAACCTATTAAACGATACCCATATCCATTTTTTGAAAAAAAAATGAAGCCGCCATCTTGGATTATAAAAAAAATGTCCAAATTCACAATCAGAGCCCCCGAAAACCTATTAAACGATACCCATATCCATTTTTTGAGAAAAAATGAAGCCACCATCTTGGATTATAAAAAGAATGTCCAATTCACAATCAGAGCCCCTGAAAACCTATTAAACGATACCCATATCCATTTTTTGAAAAAAAAATGAAGCCGCCATCTTGGATTATAAAAAAAATGTCCAAATTCACAATCAGAGCCCCCGAAAACCTATTAAACGATACCCATATCCATTTTTTGAGAAAAAAATGAAGCCGCCATCTTGGATTATAAAAATAATGTCCAAATTCACAATCAGAGCCCCCGAAAACCTATTAAACGATACCCATATCCATTTTTTGAGAAAAAAATGAAGCCGCCATCTTGGATTATAAAAATAATGTCCAAATTCACAATCAGAGCCCCCGAAAACCTATTAAACGATACCCATATCCATTTTTTGAGAAAAAAATGAAGCCGCCATCTTGGATTATAAATATAATGTCCAAATTCACAATCAGAGCCCCCGAAAACCTATTAAACGATACCCATATCCATTTTTGAGAAAAAAATGCAGCCACCATCTTGGATTCTAAAAATAATGTCCAATTCACAATCAGAGCCCCTGAAAACCTATTAAACGATACTCATATCAATTTTTTAAGAAAAAAATTAAGCCGCCATCTTGGATTACAAAAATAATGTCCAATTCACAATCAGAGGCCCCGAAAACCTATTAAACGATACCCATATCCATTTTTTGAGAAAAAATGAAGCCACCATCTTGGATTATAAAAAGAATGTCCAATTCACAATCAGAGCCCCTGAAAACCTATTAAACGATACCCATATCCATTTTTTGAGAAAAAAATGAAGCCGCCATCTTGGATTATAAAAATAATGTCCAAATTCACAATCAGAGCCCCTGAAAACCTATTAAACGATACCCATATCTATATTTTGAGAAAAAAATGAAGCCGCCATCTTGGATTATAAAAATAATGTCCAATTCACAATCAGAGCCCCTGAAAACCTATTAAACGATACCCATATCCATTTTTTGAGAAAAAAATGAAGCCGCCATCTTGGATTATAAAAATAATGTCCAAATTCACAATCAGAGCCCCTGAAAACCTATTAAACGATACCCATATCTATATTTTGAGAAAAAAATGAAGCCGCTATCTTGCATTACAAAAATAATGTCCAATTCACAATAAGATCCCCCGAAAACCTGTAAAACCATATCCACGATAACAATAGTTTATCGTTATACAAGAGTGCAAAGCTGCGTTTTAACCGCGTGCTCAATTTTGATGACTGAGCAAGCGCAGGATTCTAAAGTTTAACCCTCGAGTGCAACACGTAACTTTTCATCCCACCTCAGCGAGGAAATGAGTAAATGCAAAAAAGAACATGGCGCGACTAAAAGTAACACACCAAGAAGGTTCCGAGTATGAGTTTTACCCAAATATAAAAAGGTTGTATGATAAATTCGGTCCCATGCAGGTAGAAGTAGATAGGTTTAATGATGTTTTGAATTCACAAATACACCAAGAAGGTTACGAATGCGACTTTTTAACAAATTAAAAAAGGTTGTATGATAAATTCGGCACCATGGAGGTAGAAGTAAATAGGTTGTGTATTCACAAACTGAGTGAACATGATATTCTTAATTCAAATTTACTTTATCCTCTAGAGTTAGGGGATAAAAACGGCTTTTGTAGTCAGTTATTGAACAGAAAAATTACACTTTCAGAACTGGTGGGAAGAAAAAATTTAAAAGTTTTCCACTTTTCTTCATATTATATAATAAATAATATTTCCTTTCGCTTTCCCGTTTTTCTCTGAACACAAAAAAAATGTATTTGTTAAAAAAACTTTGTTTTGACAGTAAAAAGCACAAATAATAATAAAATTATAACTTTTGAAACTATCATGGTTTTTAACAGTATTTTTATGAAACAACGGGATATTTACCATGATTAAATTTCGGCGCTCTTATATTTACGCAATATTCACCACGGCATGTTTATCTTTTTTTTTTTTAATTTTTAATTTGTACTTTCTGGGTTAAAGTTTTCTGTAATATTCCACTATCTTTCTTCATCTTCTTTCTTTATTCTTTCTTTGTAAGCTTAATTACGTTAAATCTTACTGCATTCATCTATCATCGATTTTTAATTAAAGCTTTCATCATTTTATAATAATAAGTTGATGATACACACTAGCAAACATTTAGCAAACATTTTTTTTAAGGAAGTCAAATCTTCTCCTGCCTTGGCTTCTAACCGAATGCAACTAGAATGTAAAAAAAAGCGGTGTTTCTCACGACATGGATTAAAGGATAGTTAGTATGGGATAAGGTTCGGGATAGGGTGATGATGATGTTAGATTTCGTGAATCTAAGATATTTCCGAATTACAGATACGCTAGTAGTTACTATGACACGGGATGCTTGCTACTAACTATTATCTATTCTGTGACGGTTCACAGAATAGATAATAGTTAGTAGCAAGCATCCCAAGGCGTTTTTCGTGACTGTAGATTTGTAGATTTTATGAACTAGCGGCCGCCCGCGGCAGGCTTTGCCCGCGTAGTAGTGGTCATTGCTATGCTAACATCCATCCTGTGGAATGTTTGTTTTATTTACCTGCATGATTTTGTAGATCTACTGCATTTAGTTAGGTATTATGAGTAAGGTGGGCACTGATGCCAACGAGCTTAGGTACCTGATGGTGGATTCAGAAGCTGAATATGTTTAAAATGATTACCAGCTCTTAGGTAGGTAGGAGTTCTGTGTGTAAAATGGGACTTCTCAGCAAATAGGTAGATAGACTTGGCTACCTACATAGAGGTACCTTTTCATCATCATCATCATCATTAGGCCTACCTTATTAGGTACCTATTATGAATAAGGTAGACAAGGCACTGATGCCAACGAGCTCCGGCAAATTCATCATCCACACTTAATGTGCGGGCTGGTTTCCGCAAGGCCTTTAGTGGGCCCTTATTGCGTGGCGCTTGACACGAACGAGTTGCTCGAACTTTTGTAGGTTCTACAACACGCCGGTTTCCTCACGATGTTTTACTGGCACATACATTTTTCTACAGAAAAACTCATTGGTACACGACTGGATTTGAACCGACGACCTAAGGATCGGAAGGCGGGTCCGCTACCACTAGACCACCAATGCTCTCTGCCAACAAGCTTACCTGATGGTGGATTCAGAGGAGCGTGTAATCATAATACTTAATCATAATTATGTATGTGTAGGTAGGCGTTCTGTGTGATAATGGGACTTCTCAGCAAATAGGTAGGTATGTACTTATAGGTACTTAGGTAGGTAACTTTATCATCATCATTCTTCTTCTTCTTCTTCCTGCCCTTATCCCACTTTATGTGGGGTCGGCACAACATGTCTTCTTCCTCCATTTCCTTTCATCATCATCATCATTATTATACAGATTTGTATTTTTGTAACGAATAAACTCAAAAACTACAGGACTGATAAATTTCTTTGATGAATTATCCCCGAGTAACATAGTTACATTATATCTAGTTCGAGCAAATGAAACCTACAGGAAATGAGTCTCTTTCACCAATAACTCTGCATCTGTAGTTCAGTAACTACTGAGTAGTTCGACAGTTGGTACAAATGAAATGAAATGAAATATATTTATTTGCAAGAAGTATGGTACAATTATAAGATCATAGGGTATGTAAAAAAGTGGCTCACATACTTCATCAGCAACCAATATACAAAATTCAAACAAAAAGTAGAAAATATAAGTTAAATTAAAATAAATCAGTGAGAGAATAATAACAATAATCAATTCAGAATAAAAATTCTTAAACAAAATATTAAATAATTTAAATGAAATCTTTAACGCTATAAAAACATTTATACAACATTGTAGATATCTTTAGTAGGTAGTTACTCCATCACACACATTTATCTAGTTTCTTCATTCACAATCTGACCTATCACACTTTTGGCAGGGTTATAAACACACATCACACACCCACTAAAGTCGGGTCTACCACCTTCTAGCGCTAAGTTTGACACACATCATCAGCCCACTGAAGATGAAAGCCCACGAGGTGTCTGGCATGCGGCAGAGGTGATGACTGCCCAGAGGCTCATTAGTGATGGATGACTGCCCAGTTCTAACTATGCGTAGGAGTTGCCTATGAGCGGTTGGTTCCCATCCCAACGCTGCTGGAGGCATTGGAGTCGTCTGTGCTGTAGGAAATGGTAAATACTCTTCAGATGATAATAATAAGACAGATGATTAATTACCGATGCTGTTGCAGCCATCGCATTTCTGTCTTATTTAATATTCCGGTGAATTTTATTTCGTAAATATTAGCTCGTATCTCGAATCTCGAAATAGCCTAGCAAGAAATAAAGAACAGTATCAAGCAGAAGCAAGCAATGACATTGACCTCTTGGTATTTGACAGTTTGAGATGTCAGTTTTGACAGTTGAAATATAAGATTTACGCACACAAATGTAGATATACATACGTATACGCACACATACACCATATAAATCTGCTTCTTCTTTTTTCGTGAAAATAAGATCGGCCATTAAATTTTGATGAGTTGATCCGATATTTCGGCACAGTTGCATGCACCATGATCACGGTTGAACTGACGGTCAACCGTCAAACTCAAAATTTCATCAAAATTTAATCATGGTAAATATCCCGTTGTTTCATAAAAATAATAATAAAATTGAGAGAGAATTTAGATTCATTATTGCAAGTACCTATACAAGGTGTATCTAAATATGTGTACTATGCGAAGTTGGGGGGTTTCAGACCACAATGGTGATCAGTTGTGGGTGGGAGAAAATTAAAAATTCCTATTTTCAGTTTCCCATACAAAAATATTTAATTTCATAATGCCTAAATAAATTGACAACCCTATCCTTGTAACTTACCTACCCCTTGACCTACTACCTCTGTAGGTCTACTACTACTATCTACTACCTCTGTAGCTGAGTTTAGGGTTGTCACTTTGTATAAAGTCAGCTGTTCATGTTGAAACTTCGTTGCAGTTTTTTTCAGAGATACCAATCGAAGTTCGAAAAGTCGTTGAACAAAAGTTGTTCCCCGGGGGGTGGAAATTCACCCCCCTTCAGGATAGTACACATATTTTGATACACAATATCGATTTAACCGTGACTATCGTTTTGAACTATTTTGCTCGGTACCCTCTTAAAGGAATCCAACGAGAATGCCTTTCTAATGTCCACTGGCAAAGAGTTCCACAGTAGCAGCCTTGACAGTGAAAGATTTGTGATAAAAAGAACTGCTGTGCGCAGGCGAATTGGGAGCCACGTAAGAAAAGAGCGATAAGGTGACGCATGGTCATATTTCCGTAATCCAAATCTGAACCATAGACAAGGAGATTATGATGAGACAACTCATGAAATTTTTATTTTGAAACAAAACACAACATCGGTAAAATAGAAAATTATGAATAAAAGCATATTAAGATGAAGCATTCAAGCACGGATCGTAATAAAGATACGAACAATATACTTAGTTCTCGCTCCGATCCCTAAAGAAGACTGACGTTACCTGAATGTATATTAATTAAGGCGGGCCAATTCACGGGCGCAATCCTAGTTTTTTTTTTTTTTTTTTTTTTTTTTTTTTATATCTCGATGAAAGGAAACTTTAAATGGAATGGCGCGAACCTTTGAACAGTTACGAGCCTAACCAACAAAAAAAAAGACAAACCTATGTAGGTTAGGTTAGGTTTCTTTTGTTTTTTTTTTTGCTAGATTAGGTTAGGTTAGGTTAGGTTAGGTTAGGTTAGGTTAGGTTAGGTTTTTTTTTTTTTTTTTTTTTTTTGTTTTAGAGTGTCTCTGATTTTCATCTTCAGAGGCTTTGTTTGCATATTATCTTATTTTTCTATTTCAATCTTAAAGTCTTAAAGTTAGGGTGGGGGGTTGTACAATGTAATTTATACAGTACTTTTAATCTTATCTTATATCTTATTTCTATTTCTACCTTCTAATAACACTATTCATTCTTTTTATGGGGTTTTTGTTTTTTATCTTATTCATTCTACTATCTTAAGTCTAACACGATATATTAAATGTAAATGTACGTATGCTTATTTTCCTGATTTAAAGGCTAGTTTATTTTATTATGCTTATATATATAATTTATTATATATATTCATCATATTTTGCTTATGCTATTTGTTTCTTAATATTACTTTGTTTGTTAAATTTGTACAGTATTTTAGAAATTTTGGACGGTTGTGTTTGTCCTTCATTATGTGTTGTATATTATCCTGAGTCAGTTGTTCATTCATCTCCTGTTCTATTGCATGCCTCTCAGGTCCGTACGCGGGGCACTCCAGCAGAATGTGGGCCACTGTCTCGTCTTTCCCAGGTTCGCATACGCACGATGGACTCTCTTTACGCTTGAACCGATTCAGGTATTCGGAGAATCCACCGTGCCCCGTCATTATTTGTGTTACAACACCAGTAGGCTCCAGTTTCCTTACTAGTTTGTAGGCTTCGATGGCGTTTGGGAAAAACATTTTTGTGTCTGCTGCTGTTTGCCCTGACATGTACCTTGTGTTCCATTCGTCAAGCGACTCCATTCGGATTTGTCGCTTGACGAATGAGACCGGGCACATGTCATAATCCGGCTTTCTTTTAATAGAGTGCGCCGCCTCCTTGGCCAGCTGGTCAGCACGCTCGTTCCCCTCCAGCCCCGCATGTGCTCTGATCCAGAATAGGGTAACCACCTTATTCTGGAGTTTGGCCTCTTTGATGTTCTTCCTGGCTTCTACTGCCAAGGGGTGGGGAGAACTTAGGTTAGGTTAGGTTAGGTTAGGTTAGGTTAGGTTAGGTTAGGTTAGGTTAGGTTAGGTTTTTTTTTTTTTTTTTTTTTTTTTTTTTTTCTACTTGTTGCCTCGTACCGAATGTCGTAATGATTATAGACTGGGGGCCTTTTATTGCTATCTACATCTTACAATTCTAATTTACTCTAATTGGCTTTATACAGAGAAAGGTCCTCTGAGGGTTTCAGAGTTCTTATGCAACTACTTACTTCTACCTCATACTCTTAAATTTACCTTACTATATGGGGGATGGGGTAGGGTTAACTATCTTAAATCTATGCTATTTCTATCTTACTCTACATTATTACATAAACATTTTTACCTTAATATCTAACAGTTTATAGTTTGTACTCATATTATTTATTTGTTACACGTTTTATTACATATACATGGTATACGTATATTCACTATACATACACATTATACTTTTACTACCTATTTATTTCTTTTTATTACTTTACTCGCTAATTTTATACAGTACGCTATAAACTTCGGACGGTTCACCTTGTCCTGCATTATGTTTTGGATATTTTCAGCATTAATTGTCACGTCCATAAACTGTTCAACTTCATATCTCTCTGGGCCGTATACCGGGCATTCCAAAAGAATGTGAGCTACTGTTTCGTCCCTACCGGGTTCGCAGATGCACGATGGGTTCTCCTTACACTTAAACCGGCTTAAGTATTCGGAGAACCCACCGTGTCCTGTCATCACTTGTGTCATGACGGTGGTTGGGTCAAGCTGCCTAATTATCTTATATGCCTGAATGGCGTCCGGAAAGAACATTTTAGTAACTGATGCCGTTTCCCCTGCCTTGTATCGGTTGTTCCATTCGTGGAGCGACGTCGCACGGATTTGTCGCTTCACGAATGAAACAGGGCACATATCGTAATCCGGGCTTCTTTTGATGTGCAAGGCCGCCTCCTTTGCTAACTCGTCCGCACGCTCATTGCCCTCCAACCCTGCGTGAGCTTTGATCCAGAATAAGGTTACTTCCTTATTCTGGGTCTTACAGATCCTTATGTTTGCTCTAGTTTCTACTGCCAGGGGATGGAGGGAACTCGGGTTGACGACGGATTCCAATGCTGCTCGTGAATCACTGTAGATTCCAAAGGAGTTTTCCGGGCGCTTTAGAATCAGACGTGTGGCCCTGCATATGGCCAGAAGTTCAGCCTGGTACACCGTACAGTACGATGGCAGCTTAAGCTTGAGGGTTTTGGTTTCGGCGACGCAATCCCATAAGGATAGCGCCGCTCCAACTTTGCCCTCAATCTTGCTGCCATCGGTGAAGATACGGACTGCTTGGCTGTTGTGGTCTTCCACCTGCCTTCGGTCTACCAGATTCTGAAACTTAAGGCTCTCGTGTTCCGCTGGGTGTACCGTGGCGGTATATGGCACTACGCGTTCCACTCCCCTGTCTGCTAATGCTGGCCAGGGTACCCCTCTCTTGACCTCGTACAGGGTGGCTGCCTCTCGCACTCTGAGGTCGAGTGGAAGTATCCCGGCCAGCACCAGCGCCGAGTTGAGGGAGACTGTGCGGTACGCTCTACTCAGCTTCTGAGCGAAGCCTCTCTGCACGGCGTTAAGCTGTTTCTGTACCCCCTGTTTCTTCGTCGCTTGTGCCCAGGCACTGGCTGCGTACAAGATAACAGGTTCCACAGTGGCCGTGTAGATCAGTCGCGTAACCTCTGGATGTAAACCCCAACTTATCTTGGCTGCTCTTGATAACTGTTTATAAATATTGGCTGCCTTTTTGCATACTTCTGCCACGTGCTTGTTAAAGGTTAACTTATGGTCTATGGTCAGCCCTAGGATCTTTATTTCCGACGACATTCCAATGTCGACCCCGCCCATCCTCAGCAGGGGGGTGTCGTACTTCAACTTTCTAGTTACCAGCATTGCCTTGGTCTTATGCGGCGCAAATTTTAATTTGTTTCTGACACCCCAATCCTGAATATGAGCGAGAGCGGCATTGGCCTGCCTTTGCACGTTCATCGCTGTGTCACCGTCAAAAACCAGGATGACATCGTCGGCGAAAGCCTGGCAGTAGTCTCCCCGCGAAACCAACTCTTTCAGAAGGGGGTCCAGCAGCAGGTTCCAGAGAATTGGACCACCAATGGAACCTTGGACGCAACCCTTGTTCGTCTCCCGCTTATGCTCTTCTCCCGCGTACCTCACCCTAACCGTTCGGTTTCGCAGATAACTGTCCACTACCCTCCTTAAGTTTACAGGACAGTCTTCCTCCGCCAACCGCACTCTTATAGCCGGCCACCATGCGCTATCGAAGGCTCCCTCTATGTCCAGTGAGATTACGGTTACCAACTTTTTCGCAGTCAATTTTTCACGTATGTGCGTCATTAGGTCATAGAGGGAGTCTTCGGTACTCTTCTGGGGCACAAAGCCGTATTGGCGAGGACTTGTCCTTGGTAGTAAATGCCACTTAAGCCTTCCTACGACCATCTTTTCTAAAACTTTCCCCATTACTGGCAAGAGGCCTATAGGCCGGTATGATTTCGGGTCGGTGTATGCTTCTTTGCCCGGCTTTCTGAGAGCTATCACCGTCGCCTCCTTCCACACGTTAGGGAAGTAGCCCAGCTCCAGGCACTTATTTGCCAGCGCAAGGTTCAGATCTTCGTCACCGAGTACTACGTGCTTACAAATATCAGCCGTCAACCCGTCCGCGCCTGGGGCTTTTTTGGGGTTAAAACTCTCCACTGCGGCTCGCAGCTCTTCTTTGGTAAACGGCGGGTCATATTTTTCACAATACACCCATTCGTTTACCCGTTCGGCTGCTTCCCTCGTCTCTCGGTGGTTTGCGTTTTCCCCTTCCTCTACGTCCTTCGGGTAAAACGTCTTGGCCAACAGTTCGCATGACCCCTTTGAGTCGAGGAATCTCCCTTCCTTCATCAGTGGCAACTCCTCCTGCCTCTTCGATGTTCTGCCTATCACCCTATAGATACCCTCCCATACCCCTTCTTTGTCCTGCTTCCCACAGAACCCCTTCCAACTCTCCACTTGTGCTCTCTTAACTTCAATCTCATATGTTTCCTTTGCTTGCAGGTACTCGCGGACAACCTTCGCTCTACGGACCGGCGCTGCACATCTGATCCTTCGTCTCTTGGTGGTGACTTCCCGTTTCATCGCTGCGAGTTCCTCGGACCACCACGGCAAGGTAAGTTCTTCTTTTTCTTTCTTTTTTGGTAACACTTCATTGCATGTTTGTTTCACAATATTTATGTATTTTTCGACTGTTTGTTCCAGACTTTCTTTGCTATTTATTTCCTCAAACTCCATCTTGCTTATTTTGCTATCTGCTTTCAATTTGTCCAGTTTCTCACGAAACTGGACCCAATTGGCTTTTTTAGTGTTGTACAGTCTGGTAGTTCGAGCTACGTTTGTTCCTTTTGCTTTCACTAAGTTTACTTTGAAGGTAATGGCGTTGTGGTCCGAGCTCACAAGATCTTCCTCAACTCTCCAGTCTTCCACCAAGCCAAGCATGTCTTCAGTACAGGCCGTCACGTCCACGTTGCTAGTATACCGCTTGTTTCCCCTAATCGTGTCAAATGTTGGAATGTCGCCTTGATTTAGTACCTGCAAGCTCATCTCTTCGAGGGCTCCAGCCATTTCCACTCCTCTACGGTCAACCTTATTGCTGCCCCACCATGCACTCTTAGCGTTGGTGTCGCCTCCCATGATGATTTTCATAGTTCCAAGTTCCTCCTCTACCTTTTTGAGCTGCTCCAGGTACCGCTCTATGGGTTGGTCTGGCTCAAAATAGAACGAGATCACAGCGATCTCCCAGGCACTGGTCCGGATCTTCACTACCACGATGTTATTCGTAGTGAATTTTGGGCACTGTATCACATCCATGTCGCGGTCAAAAATGACTACTGCCGCTTTTACTACCCCTTCCCCTTGCTCAGTGCTCTGAAAGACCCTTGTTCCTCTATAATTCTTCATATTTTTTGCCCCACCCACATACGGCTCCTGGAGCAGCGCAAAGGCCACCTTCCTTTCGCTTGCTTTTATCATCAACTCGTTTGTGGCGAGCTCCTTCCTCTGAAGATTGGCTTGGACTACTAGGTATGGCTTCTTGTTGGTTAGGGTTTGCGTTTTGGTTACCGTATTGACGCCCTCAGCAATATGCTATGGAGGCGCGGGCCAGTGCATCCCACTTGCGCCGCACTGCACAGTCTTGGCTGAAAGCACTGTGATCAGTGAAGTCTAAGTTTGCCTGCGTGCAGTTGCAGCACTTTGGGTCTGCACCGGCGCGCCACTCAGCACACTCCGTGCGCATATGGGGTCCCCCGCAATGGCTGCACCTTTCTTCCGTCTGTTTGCAGAAACGTCTGCCGTGTCCGTATTCAAGGCAGAGTGAGCATTGCACCAGTGGTGACTGATCTGCTACTCTGACCTTCTGTATATCGATATGGACAAATCCTGCTTCAGTCGCCCTTGCCCATATCTTGGGGGATACCCGTACGACCACGTGGCTTACCTGAGGATTCCTCGTCCTCTTACGGTAGCGGACCTCCATTCTTATGTCCTGTGCCCCGAGGTCCTTGAGGAGGCCTCCATTCTGTGTGTTGAGTGCGCATAGGACGTCTTCATCACTATTATAGTTGAACACATCCCTGAGCAACAGCAGCGGGTCCTTATTTTTTATTTCTTCCACGAGCAGGTGGTCCTCTGCTTTCTTAAGCCTATCCTTCACTTTCTGCCTCTGCTCTTCGGTTTTGCAACCTATTATTACCTTCCTGTCCCTGGCCTTTCTTACCCTATCCACCATTATCCCCCCCTCTTTAGCATTTATCGCGCTTCTGATCCTGCTAAGGACCTCATCACCGGTTTCATTCTCGTCCCTCGAGGTGATGATCACCGAGTGCAGCGCGGTTTGCTTGGGGGGCTGCCTCCCAGCGGGCTGTGCCGCTACACTCGCGTAGGTCATCCCCTCCAGGGATTTCTGCTGCTTGTCCATTGCCTGCTTGAGTCCTTCCATACGCTCGTTGCTGTCATTGATCAGTCTAATATGCTCCTCTATTTTCTCCATCAACTCTTTCTTCACCGCGTGATCCGTCTTCGACGCTAGCGGGGACAACGACAGCAGGTCCAGTGGCTCTGCCACACTCTTTCCGGTCTCCTGACCCACTCCTTGATCCTTCCCTTGTCTTGTTCCCTCTGCTTCCGCCTCCTTTACAAGCTGGTACAGCCGCTCTAACAGTTTCGTGACCTCAGTTTTTATATCGGTCCTTAAGTTCCGCGCGCTGCCCAGTTGCACTTTTGCCCTCTTCAGGCAAGACCTTGCCTCGACCGTTTTGGTCTCGTATCTGGGCTCCTCCTGTGCCGGTGGACTTCCACTCATAAAATCTAATAAGGCAAAACGGTTGCCCGACGGAACCGGTCCAGCCTTCTTCGGAGTGGTTGTGGCCTTGCATTTGGTAATGGTTTTACCCGACTCCCATTCACCTATGCTTCGCCTCACCCCCGAAGCTTTGGTCAATACGCCAGAAGGTCCTGCCTTCTCTGTCTGATCGGGGGTTTTTTGGGGGCTAGGGACTGTCTTGTCCCCTGGCGGTTTCACAGGAGTGCGAATTCCGAACATGTCGGCGCGTTAAAGGAAAGTCTATTACACTACGACTCAGTACACAGAAATAAAATAAAAGGTTTGTAAAAGTTTTAAAATGGTCAGTAAAAGTTACACAATAAATAATAAAATACTATTTGTCAAAATTAAACTAGTCCTAATCTTTCTTTTCCAGGTTATCCCGTGCAGCTTAGCAGTCAGCCAACGTTTGGACACCACTCGGCACCAATAAGTGCAACAAGGTAAGTACTCTACCTATGTAGAGTCACTCACACCGATCTAATTTTTTGCTCTGTTTCAGGTTCCGGTGATGCGCCAGTCAACCCACGTCAGGACACAGGTATCTACGTATGGTAAGTGCTTTTTCTATGTAGTTGACTCTACCAAGTACTGGGGTTACTACTCCAATAACCCTCTGCCAACCTGGGCGTTGAAAACAATTTTTGTCAAGAAAAAAGATTATGACTCTACCTAGAGTCGATCTATATAAATTAATGTAAAGGCCTGTAAATGACCTATAACATACCGAAAACCGCGATCAAATCGGAGGTACGGTTCGCGAGATATGAAGCTTTCAGTTTTTCCAAGATGGCGGACAAAATGGCCGCCAAAGTCTATAACCACCGTATCTCCGTCAAAATAGCTCCCAGAGCGTCGAGTTTTTGACAGGAGTGCCTGTCTCGTTACTGCCTACGTCCTCACCACCTAAGGTAGAGTCAAAAAATGTTGGCTCTACCTAGAGTCACTACCTAGGTCAAAAAAGAGAGGGAGGGATGACAGTATCAGCCCTGGAAACCGCGACCCAATCGGACCACTCTAGCTGAAGTTATGCCAACTCTAAACTTTCCAAGATGGCGGACAAGATGGCCGCCACTTTACAAAACCTCCCACAACTTCGCGAGCTTTGGTCGTAGAGCGTCGCGGTTTCGAGCAAGGTCTTTGACTCAGTACAGTCTACAACCTTAGCTGCCTGGTTAAGCTTAAAAAAGTAGGACTCTATATAGAGTTCCAGCCGCACTTTTTAAACGACGAGGGTGACGGCTATACCAATACAGAAAATCCCTCTCCAATCGGACTATCCGTCGCAGAGTTACAGCCCCTTTAAACAATCCAAGATGGCGTCCAATATGGCCGCCAAAAGTCTAACTTCGGCCCCTTTCGTCCGAATCGAGTCGTGTTTGGGCTTGTTTAAAAGAGCTAGACTCACACAGTAACTTGAGCTTTACAACGAATTGATAAAACCCCCCCCTGATTTAATAATCCCTAAAAACACAAATTATTTCGCTAAAAAAGCCCTATTTTCGCGAATTTTCGCCAAAAACATACAAAAATTTACAAACAGTTTACAATAAATATCCACCAGGTGACCCTAAAACAACTTAGTTTCTAACCCTTAAAATAAGGGTACCTCGTGTACACGTGGAAATTTTAAAAATCTATAACTTAAAAAAAGGTTAGGTTAACTTAAAAGGTTAGGTTAGGTTAGGTTAGGTTAAGTCTGTGGGAAGCTGCGATAACGAGTGGATGTGCGCAGCATATTTTGCTTGTTTTCGCAGACTAACTTAGCGAGTTGTGTGCTTTTAATAGCTTTTTGGCCCTTTTCAGGGCCCGGGGCGTGTCTGGGAGTGAAATCCCAGACTTTTCGAGTGTATTTTAGGTTTTTATTGTGTTTTCGTGTTCGAGTTTGAGTTGAGGTTATATCCTCAAACTCGGACCCGAAACACAGTATTTTTGTGTTTTTTCGTGTGTGTTGTGCCTGATTGTGTGTTTCAGTGTGTTTTGTGCGTGTTGTGCAGTATCCGTGGCGGTATTTTACCGTGATGGATACTGCAGAAAAGGTAAGTGGCGTGGCCGACGCGGAATCTCCGCGAGTTGCCAAGGTGGCGGCGCCGTCAAATGACGGCACTGTCGTAGTACGTGGTGCGGCACCCAAGCCGGCTGCAGGCGCGAGAGTGCCTGCGAGGGCGACGGTCGCAGCGCGAGGTGGAGGTGGACCTGTGCCTGCACGTACGGCACCCGTGACGCGGGCCAGTGCGGCGTCGACGAGTAGCGGTGGCGCTACCGCGAGAGCTGTGCCCGCGGTGGCAGCACGTGGCCGTGCGCCGGCGACAGGTTGCGACATGTCGGGCCCGGCGACCTCAGGTAGGTTGTGGCAGACTCGGTCGCCGTCTAAGCGGCGCCTCGAGCCTACGGTGGAGACCGACTCCGACGACGAGTCCTTCGACTCGGACGTGGAGCCGTCCGTCTCTGCCGGAAGGTTCGAGAAGTCGATCCGCGTGATGACGCGCACGAGCGCGGTAGAGGGTGCGGCGCGCGGCGGTGGTGGAGCCGCGAAGCGCGGGCACATGACGGCAGGTGAGGTGAAGGAGGCCAGGCGCGAGGAGCTGCGGCTCGGCGCCGAGCAAGAAATGGCGGACCTGACGGCCGCGTATCGGCGTGTGACGTCACCAAGTACGTCAGCGTCGCAGGCGGCACCGGTAGGGTCTGCCACAACGGCGGAATTAGTAAGTAAGGTGAGGCGGGCCGCGACCTACATATCCGAGGTGGGACGTAAGTCGAGAAACATTAAAGGGGAGCTCCAAGGCGGGCTTAAGGTGGCGACCGCGTCCATTTCGGATGCGGTCACGGAGCTAGGTAGCCGAACGATTGCGGACGAGGCCCGCCTCATTATGGAGGAGAATGTTAAGCTTCGCGCTGACATCGAGAAGATGGCGCGCGAGATGCAGCTCCTGAGGGAGGAGATGCAGGCGATGCGCCGCCTCGCACCTGTCGCGGTGCCAGTGGACGCGGCGCCGAGACCTGCTGGGGCCCGTATCCTGCGGCCGCCGCTAGCCGCCGAGAGGGGCGCCTCGTATGCGGCCGCGGTCGGGCGCCCTGCGCTGGCGCCTGCGGCTGTGCGGCGTGCCGTAGCGCCCGCGCGGGTGCCGGCGCGTGCTGCCGTGCGGGCTGGGCCTGCTGCTGCGGCTGTGGTGCGCGCGGCGCCGCCGGGCCGTGCTGCTGCGCTTGTTGCGTCGCGAGTCGCGGCGCCCGCCAGTGCTACTGGGTTGGTGGCGACTCCGGTGCGCTCCGTGCGCCCCGTTGCACCCGCTGCGGTGCAGCGTATAGCCGCGCTTGATGTGTCCGTGCCGCCTGCAGCGGCGGTAGAGGTAATCGATGACGAAGACGACATGGAGGTTGAGGTGGTAGCGGTACACGCTCAACCCTCCCCTGTGCTTGTGGCTGGGCCTGTTGCGGCCGAGGCTGAGGTGGCCCCAGCTCGGCGCCGTCGACGAGGTAAGAGGAGGACGATGGCGGGGCGGCGTGTGCCCGACGCGGAATCCGCGCAGCCCACGTCGTCTGCTACACCTGCGGGGGCCCGCGGGCCTGCAGGAGGATCGCCGCCGGTGGTACCACCGAGCCGGTTGGCTGCGCGCAAGCTGCGCCCAGCGCGCTCGGCTGCGGTGGTACTCACCTTGCAGCCTGAGGCGATTGAGAAGGGCGCGACATACGCGCGCATACTTGCCGAGGCGCGGTCTAAAATAGACCTCGCGTCCTTGGGCATCGAGCGCTTAGGCTTTAAAGTCTCTGTTACAGGGGCGCGCATGTTGGAGGTGGCGGGTGGCGGTGCCGCTTCCGGTGCGAAAGCGGACGCGCTGGCCCGCCGGCTTGTGGAGGAGCTTGACGCGGGACAAGTGAGGGTCTCGAGGCCGGTGAAGTCCGCGGAAATGCGGCTCTCCGGCTTCGATGAGTCTGTCACCGCGTCGGAGATCGCTGCGGCGGTGGCGCGATCAGGCGCATGTGAGGTAAGGAATGTTACCTGCGGCGAGGTGCGCCGCAGTGTGTATGGCTCGAGTGCGGCCTGGGTGAGATGCCCGGTGCTCGCTGCTCGGGCGATCGTCAAGGCTGGCTGCCTTGCGGTCGGATGGGGGTCGGCGCGAGTAGAGTTGCTTGAGGCGCGGCCGCTCCGGTGCTTTAAGTGCCTGGAGCCTGGCCATACGCGCGCGCTCTGCCCATCGGAGGAGGACCGCAGCGATCAGTGCTATCGCTGCGGTGTGCCTGGCCACAAGGCCGGTGCCTGTGACGCCACGCCACGCTGCACCCTGTGCGCGGCGGCGGGTCGGCCTGCAGAGCACCGATGTGGCACGAAGGCGTGCCCGGCGCCGACGAAGAGAGGAGTGGCCTTGGCGGGCGGTGGCATTAGTGCCCCGTCCCAGCCACAGTGCCCGAGACCATGATGACCGCCATAAGGTGAGACCACTGAGTAGAGTCAGAATGAGAGGTGATCGGGATGGAGGAATGGGGCGGGGTGATGCGCGGACCACGAGCGCAGTAGCGTGAGTGCAGCCCCCCCGCCCAATTCAACTAAATGTTGAGGGCATGCTTTGAATGAGGGGTGGCGCATGCGAGATGCGGGAGGAGAGCGCCACCCAGTATGACAGAGTTTAACGAGGTATGTGGGCCATAAGCCATAAGGTGTGTGCTCTTCGGTCGCGAGGCCCGTAGGGGCGGGCCTTATCGATCGAAGAAATTCCTCTTCAAGGTCTCCGTCATCGTGTCACGTGTTCCTGACACGGTGGCGGAAGTGGGCCGTGGGGCCGAGGGCCATGAAGCCATAAGGTGTATGAGGGAAGAAGGTGAAAAGAGTGGAGGAATTGTGCGGGGTGATGCGCGTAACACTTGCACGGTCGTGCGAGTGCCAGCGGCCCCCGCACATGGTGGTTGAATGGTGAATTTGATTGAGGGCTGGCGCATGCGAGATGCGGGAGGAG
Organism: Thera obeliscata; assembly: GCA_947578465.1. Lineage (NCBI taxonomy): Eukaryota > Metazoa > Arthropoda > Insecta > Lepidoptera > Geometridae > Thera > Thera obeliscata. The sequence goes on along the minus strand of OX387921.1, from coordinate 815 downwards.
ACGCGCCGCCCAATATGAGAGGGTTTTGTTCGTCAGTCGGGTCGCGGATGGTTTTAGTTCCCGTGGCCTGGCATGAATGGCGAGAGAGGTTCACCGGAGAGGTTTTAGTCGGTATTCCGTAGCAACGGCGAGTCCGACATAATTCCAGCCGCCCGGCTGGTCTATTCGTAAATGAATTTCCTCTCTGTAAACAAAAAAAAAAAAAAAAAAAAAAAAAAAAAGGTTAGGTTAGGTTAGGTTAGGTTAGGTTGGGGTGCGAGGTCGGGTAACCTCCACGTGGTGCACCCTGGTAACACCATGAAACACTGCCGCAGAGTACTGGGGTAGTGTTTCATGGTGGCTAATAACCCGACACGGGGCGGCTTCCCCGCGCGTCCCTTTGATTAGCAAAGGGCGCAGTGGGGGGCGAGTGGTCTGATGGAGAGCGAAGGGTTGGTTCGTCCCGCTCCCGAAACTCTCCATCCATCCATCAAGGGCTGGGTGGCCGGGTTGGCCAATCATAGTAACTCCCCGTACATGATTGACAAGCTCGGCCACTTACGTGTTTGGAGGCCACTGAGCGAGACCAGTGGGACTGGTCGCTCGGGAAGGAGGTGGTAAAAGGTTGCGGGTTTACCTGTAATCTGGAGCCACCGGCCCCAGACGGGGGCGAGTGGTCTGATGGAGAGCATCCAACTCTCTATCCATCCATTAAGGGCTGGGTGGCTTGGTCAGCCAATCATCGTAACACCCGTACATGATTGGCTGGCTTTGCCACTTACGTGTTTGGAGGCCACGGAGCGATACCAGTGGGACTGGTCGCTAGGGATGGGGGC